>JAPTHN010000007.1:37654179-38854179 GCA_026936325.1 Platynereis dumerilii
TGCAGTGGATGGAGCAAATAAAGAGCTATAAAGTGGTTCCATGTCATGTGTGGGCGGAAGAGACAAATTCAACAGGACTCATGAGGAGCACAACTAATGAATGTCATTTTTCTTCTGAGAGTTTCATATCTATCACATTACTCAAGTAATCAGAGTAGAAATATATTTGAACTGGATTGTAACTTATGTGGCATGTTATTTAATAAAAGACTGACATGAGCATGCTTTAATTGCATTGTTGAGTGTTTGTTCCAAGTAGATCACTTGCATTGTCGGATTAATGAAAACATTTATCTTTATTCCAGTGCAAAAAATCTTCTGATGTATGGTTGCTTCAGGCCACAGTTTTTATGTGGTACACTAAAAACCCCAAGTGTCAGGCTTACTTGCTTAGTACAATTGTACATTGTGCGTGCAGTCTATTAAGTGTCTTAACTTATTTCAAATTTTTACATTGTACAAATATATTGCAGGCAACTATGAGCTAAGCTGGGATTTTCCTCAAGCAATTTGTAGGCTATTGATGCAAAGTTGTTGCCATAAGTTGTAGCCATAAAACTGTTTTAACACTGCATCCATCTCACATCTTTTAATCTGGACTACAATTTCCTTTGCTTCTAATGTTCGATTCCTCTCTGTAAGTGTACTATTATGTCATGTGACAGAGCTACAGGCAAACTTATAATTTGTCAGTTGCATGTGCCGTTAGTTTTTTGAGAACTTGGTGCGTAATGGAGTAAAAGGCAAAGAAAAGTAAATGAATTGTACCCTAGTTAGTAGCGATAGCATTTCTGTACACTGCTTCAAGAATACCTAATAATGATAAGTCAGAGAATTATTAATCTTGAAATTCTTCCAGATTTATAGTTGTGTCATGAGACGAAGCTGGCCACTTCGCCTGAAAGCAAGTTACACATTTGGCACTGATGTTTATGGGAAAGTAGCATTATGTCTTGTTTAAGGAAATGCAAACTTCCTTAAAATTCTATTTTTGGCAACTAATTGCTTAACTCGGCTTTCCTCGAAAGTACAGAAAGTTGTTACAGCTGTATAGTCCTAAAACTCCTACACTATGTGCAACAGATATTGATTTTAAGATGCATGCCATACTGTTATTAAATTAGGGTAAAGTAGTCTTGTCTCTTATACCTTACACTGGCGTACAGTGTGCTTGCTGAAACTGTCACCTTGCAAGATGCTTTCCCGAAACTTTTATTGAAATAGCTTTAATTGTTCTTCTCTCCTATGCTTGCTTGGAGTGGAATGCAGGATGGAAAAAAGAAACAAACAGCTTTAAAATGGTTCATAACCTCCCATGTCATGTGTGGGTGGAAGAGACAAATGCAACATGAGTGCAACATAATATTATGAATGTCATTTTTCTTCTGACAGTTTCATATCTGTCACAAAACTGTTGCAGCGGTACAGACATCTGTCAGAGTTGAAGTATATTTGCCATTTTTGGACTAGATTCTAACTCCTGTTGCACATACTTTGATAAACAACTGATATGAGCAGGCTACTTATTAGATGTCAGTTTGAGGTGGGTCACTCACATCATCACATCAGTGGAGGCATTTATCAAAACAATCTATACCATGGGGATGGATGGATGCTTGGGGTTTTATGTCCTGTAAGTTTCTTGAAAGGCTTATTAGAACAGGAGGCTACAGCAAAGAGGAATGAGACAAAGTATAATATAAACTGCTGCCCAACATAGGTTCAGACGACCCAGCCGGACCTCCCTTTATCATGGGAAAATGAGGGCATTTTACTCTTGGTTTGTGTCAAGTTGCAATGCATACTTCGACAATGTTAGCTGTTTCAGTAAAAGTATTTTCTCAATTATTGGGATAGTATTTATAGTAGATGTAAATTTTAACTGCAAGGGGAGCTGGGTGGATTATAGATGCATTCAAAAGAGGATCATGCATGTGTGATGCACACCATTAGATAGATGCGCTGATATTTTGGAATTTATTGCCACTACTATAATTTCTAGTGCTTTTGTCTTCCTCAGGGGAGGGGGGGGGAATTCACAGTATCGACTTTAAAGACTTTATTGTATGTTACATCAGCTATTCAGCCGCCTAAGTTGGGTACTGTTACGACACAGCAAATACGGCTGTTAGACATTTGGTTGATGAATAATAAATGTATACCAACAAAAAAGAGGAAGGGAAAGACCCTTTATGCCATGATATGATCATTCCCCTTCAGTTAACTTCTCTCTTTGTAGAATAAAGCAAGATACTATATATGTAGGCCTGATAATATTTGAAACAATACCAACAAAACTTTTTTGTGAACATTGCAGCTTTTTATTGTCACATTTTGCTTTTTTAAAGTTTGAACAACTTTGGTGAACAAGTCAGTGGAGTCAGTAACACACTCAGGTGTCAGTACAAAATATATATACAGCTGCTAACTCAACAATATAGATGGTTAATATTTCTGTATGAGGTGGAAACAAAGGTGAGGCAACACTATACAAACATTTACAGTGTACGATCGTACACCAAATTGATCTGCACCATGCACTGGGTCAATGTGCCACTACAGCTCACCGCTTGCATTTTTTATGCTTGGGTCTCTCAAATACGAGCTAGCCCCATGACTCTTTGCTGCAAACAGGGAGTTTGAATTTAATAGTCAAAAAGATAATAGCACAACCATCTGCAGAAATACCCCAGGATAATGAAGAAGTGTCTGCAGATGGCGAGGCTTATGGTGGGCCATTGGTGGCCACTCAGATCAATCAGGTTTTTTGCGCCTATACAAATTGCCAAAAAGCATAAATTTATTGGTGAAGGGGCATGGGCCCTTGTTGAGGCACAAATTGCCTCGTTGACTGAGGTAGACTAAGCGTGACTTCATTTTCAAATTTTCAGAAGTCAGAGTTGCTCAATGAGGTAGATTTTCCGCAGAACAAAGTCATTGTAAACACAGATGTTGCACAAATCAGGGTGTTGGGGATTCATTGTATAAGCAGGTAAAGATATTTTTTAAATGACTGCCATTAGCTGAAAGAGCTGCTCAGATGTCATTCCTTACTTGCAAATATTTCAACTGTGGCAGGCAGGAATACATAGCACATTTTATGTATTTTAATTCTCTGAAAATAATAATCATATGCTAATAAAGTATGCCCTCAAGACGGTTTCAACTTCGACACTTAATACTTTATGCTGCATTAAAGTCCAACAGAAATATAACCCTATGTGATTCACCAAATATACAATTTCGCAACACGACTTAACTGTGAGAAACTACACATAGTTCTGCAATAGACAAGAAAGGATTTCTATTAGGATGTCCACAAATTGCAATGGAGTTGCTTTACTGAAATCTGACTCTGGGAAAATGCCTTCAAGCGATTTTACCAAATTTGCCTCATCAAATGAGGGACCAGACAAGACTGTCGCAGTCAGCAAACAAAAGGAAAATAATCAAGTTAATCATTTCAATTAACAAATATTTTGACATCATCCTGTCAATAGGTCTTTCTCCGTTGCATTACCAAAATTGTGTAGATATATATGTTTTGATAACCATGCAGCAGCATTGCAGCTGAATTTTGGAATCACCTCAGCAGACAGCTTGATGTTGCTTTCTTCAATATCAATTTCTATCAATGTAATTATATGTGAAATGGATGTTTCTTTTCTTCATTTTCATGTTTCTAGGTCTTTTCAATGTTCCTGAGACCAATATGCAGGGAGAATTACAAACTTTTACCTGATGAAGCCATTTCTTGGTTCTATTCTTCAAATCTATTGATCTATTACTTGACGAAATAATTGCATAAATACAGAACGTGAGGCTCCATCACTCTTGTCACTTTAAAAATAATGTCAATAAAATTATAGGGTCAAAGTCATGGCAAAGCGTGATTTTACCAGATTGGTTTTTACCCATATTAGTTTGCAGCAAACTTTTACATGTTGTTTGGTAATGATTGGAATATGAATGAACTTCCAGATAGATATTGTTATATATACTCACAACTAAAATAGAATTTGGTCTTTCTTTTCTATTATATAAAGAAGATTTGATTGTGACCAACATGGCTACCCTACACTCCTACACCTCAGACAAAAATATTAGAACTTGGGGTGCTGCAACAGGTGACCTGGCATGATGTTACCGAAGGTCTTTGTCCGTTGACGGTTGCAGAGATGCTGGTGTGTTTTCTGGGTAAGTCTGGCACTCGGGCACATCTGGCTGGAGAATGGCAAGCAAAGTTTTGTGAAAGGTGCTAATCAGGCGGTGCACCTGGAACCCAACCGTTTCACAAAAGAGCCTGGTTAGGTGCAGGGGTGGATGTTATTCCTAATATGTTTGGAGACATTCACATATTATTAGGAATTCTCTGAACACATTGGAGATTGAGTAGCTTGCTTTTGTTTTGTAATATGATAATCATTGCAGGTTTGCAAGACTTTAAAATTTTCAGTAGTGAGATTAGTGTTGTAGGTCTACAGGGCTTTGTCTTGTATTCAACTCACTGATACTTCAAGTTTTTTTAATCAGCTACAATGAATATGATATATATGTGTGTGTTTTTGCGATTTATGTCATTATGTGCTTAAAGTCAATAACAGGTGTTCTTTATTTTGGAAACCACAAACCTATTTTAAAGGCTGCTGTTGAGTGGCTTTCTAACATAGTGAAGCTACAGTTACCAAATAGTTTTTAAGTGTGGTTCCGAAGCAGCAATTATTTTGGTTTGCTCTATAATACTGCATAATGTCATATAAAGGTAAATGAAACTGAGTAACTCCCAGTGAACTATTTAATTATTTGGATCTTATTATTGGTAAGGTTGTGCATATTAACGTATCATTCAATAATGTATATTTTATAGTTCGCCTCACAAATCAGTGGTGAGATTAAAGGTGGTGCTTGGCATAGATATGTTGTCTAGCCAAAGATCTGAAACATGCAAATGAGAGATGGAGCCATGGATTATTCAAGCACCATTTAGTGCACAACATTAGCATTATTCAACACTAAAAATACTTGACATCATACAGAATCCACTTGACTGCAAATCAGAAGTCAACATGGTCAAGATGGGAGACATCCCCACTTTCCTGTTTAAAACTCACAAGTTTTGAAAATACATGTGACATTGTGCCACCTCAGTGAAAAATCAGCCTTAGCAGTATTTAGATTAAATATGATGGACACACATATAGTGAAGGTATGCAAGCAAACAATAAGAGTGCATACAAATGAACACGACTACATGAAATAAGACAGTAGCAGATGCTATATGCTTTAGTTTTTGAACAATGCAATATCTGGTCTCTTATGTTCTCTGCTAATGAAACCAAACTTGAGGTGTTTGTATTTCATGACAATTTTTTTCTGGAAAAGATGTATTTCGCATATTGAATATATGACAGTCTAGACTGGCTGTAGTTATGTTCAGAACTCCATGTTACTTGTCTTCCTCACATGTATTATATATATCACAATACTAATGAAGGAAAAAGTTACAATATGCAAGAAATCTGCCACCAAGTTACAATAAAATTTGCTGCAAGTAGTGATTTGGCTGCAGACTGCATTGTATGTTGCTGGTATGTGAATATACCTATACTGTCATTGTCCTGACAGTCATTTCACTATGATCTTCTCTGATGGAAAAATGTTGATAATGTTGCATTTGGTAGATATTGTACACCTACCTACACCTGGCTACATCTATACATGTGACAAATATGAATATAAGCATCAATATTACATTCCTCCTAAAAATACGGATAAAGATTATTCATGCAATGCATATCATCAGGTATCTGACATAGGTAGAATCAGATAGATACTCTTGTTAAAATTCTAGAGTAGATACATAATTTCCTTCAAGCCATTTATGGTTATCCACTGTCTTTACTCTCATTGCATTTACAATACATTAAATTTTATTTACAGTATAATGGACATAGCCACCATGGTGAATCTTCATGGTCAACAATATTTGGTTCTATGTTCCATCATGAAGGAGGTATATATTTTTTACTATTTGGCATGTGCATGAATTTGTATACCTGCAAAAACGAATATATACCCGAATTTGGCATTCGTGTAAGTGTGAAATATTACAATTCATGAAATTGTGTAGGTGCAAGAACAAACATTACAACCTTAAACTTGGCTAAAACTAACTCTAAACCTAATTTTGACCCTAAAACTGCAAGATATAACACCTCCACGAATGCTAGTAAGGGCAGGTACACAAATGAATAATAAAGCACATACATGAGTGCTAGTTATTACACATACACGAGCACCTAATAGTGACCTATGCTCGTTTTTTCATGTCTACAAATTCATACATGTTCGTTTTTACACCTCCACAAATTCGTGTACTTGTCAAATAATGAAAAATATATACATGCATGAAGGGAGCTCTCATGACATCTACCCAGCTGTCTCTGATTTAATAACTAAAATATAATACATCTTGATGCTGGTGTACCGCAGATCAGCTGGGTAGCTCAACCTCCTTTTTGTCGAGGGACTGAACATTTAAAATTATTTAATAGGGTGACTACTGCTTGATGATGATATGAGAAGAATTACTAAAACTTCTTTTTTTGAATGGAGTACCATGAAAATCAAACATAGTAAATAAATATAATTGTAATCTCTTAAGTAGACAAATGTAAAGATTGTAAATTATACCTTCATCTACAAAATGTGCTTCATATCAGGGTGCCCAGCAACAACAGGAGCATTTGTGGAAATTTGGTAAAAGTTTCAAGTAAAATTTTGTGACAATGGAAGCCTGACCAGCAATTTCATTTTAAAACCTAATTTGTCGGAGGAGAATAAGTTGGCCACTTAGGTTGAAAGCAACACCTCACACAATGGTTTATGGAAAAAATTTTTGAAAAGTAGCTTCATCACTAAGGATGTGTCAGCTTCCTAGGGATTAACGACACTAAATTAGTTGAAAATTGACTCTATAGTTCCAAAGTTCGAATGCACTGAGAGGGAGGCGGTGTCATAAATGTCATCTGTACAAATGCATAATCAAACATGATTTACCTTTTGTATCTTTTTTTAACAGAAAAGCTGATCTGAATCATGCTAATTCATAAGAGTTCAGTATCAGCTTTAATCCAGTGCTGTTGCCTGTGTTCATACGATATCTATCAAGCAGAATAGGGTCACATTGAAACCTGAATAATGATCATATTATCATGTGTCATTTTGGTGCCTGTTTCATCAGATTTGTCATATGCATAACAGACGAGTTTTAGAAGACAGTTAATGATATCCTTTATGTCACCACAAGTATAACAGAAGGTTCAATGGGACATACTGTAAGATAATCAGAAAATGCAGAAAACCAAGCTTTCCTGTACAAACATGCAAGACTAAAGAGGGCTCAAAATGAACATGCACACTGTAAGCACCAGATACCATTGATTTTAAGGTACATGCAATATTTCTATTGAATTCAGTGTTAATTCTTTATTATTCTTCTCTCCTATAGTACACACTAGTGCACACTACCCCAGTGTAAATGCTTGCAGTGGATAAAGCAAATAAAGAGTTATAAAGTGGTTCCATGTCATGTGTGGGCGGAAGAGACAAATTCAAAAGGACTCATGAGGAGCGCAACTGATGAATGTCATTTTTCTTCTGTGGGTTTCATATCTATCACATTAATGAAGTAGTCAGGGTAGAAATATATATTGAACTGGATTGTAACTTATGTGGCATGTTATTTATTGCTTCATGCGCCTATCCGTGCCAAGCCATTTTCAACTGCCCAGAGATTCTGAGGACTTGTGACGCTGCATTTGGTCAGGCTTGGCTGATTTTTGCAGTCCCCAAGTTTGTGTCTCACACCTATTCCAGACACACTCACTCTCCAGTGGCATACTTCAATTCAGGGGGATTTATTTGGTAATTAGTATTATCACAAACAGAATGAAATTCATTTGTATAATATTGAATTATGTGAGCCTTATAATTACCATAAGTAAATCAATCAATCAGTCAGTGCCAGTCAGCCAGTCAGTGTGCTATTTCCCCTGTGAGCCAGTCAGTTAACCAGTTGGTCAGTCAGGGAAGGAAGGGATAATACGATGGACGGATGACCGGGGCTTTATGTCCTGTACTAATGCAGTTGGTAAGCTAATTAGGGCAGGAAGGGGACACGGAGAAGGATGATTGAAACTGCCATCTAACATAGGCATTGGTCCAGGTGACCAAGCCAGAGCTGGATTCAAACCCAGCACTGAGAGACTAGTAGCCCAGCACGCTACAATTGAGCTAAACCTCCCCCAGAAAAGAATACCGGTATGAACACAAATTCTGGACGTATACGTAGTAGATGGATACACAGATGGATACAATGTAATGCAGATGGATCACATCCAAGGCTGTCCATTTTATGCATGGAGTGTAGGCGTATAATTATGTTACACTGTTTATATATATTTAAAAAAAAAAAGTTACTGGACCGACAAAACACTGCTAGTATTTATTTTCTATCCATTTCCTTCCTCTGGCAATTTGATCTAGCTACTCCCCTGGCATTCACTGGTCAATTTCTTAATCCCTGAAACTTTTTAGTCCGATGTGTGCTCAGTCAAGCACGGTGATATGCATCGTCATCAGAGCCACATGGCAAGTAAGTAGTTGAAAGGACATGGCACGCTTAGTCACATGAAGCAATAATAAAATATGATATGAGAATGCTTTAATTGCATTGTTGAGTGTTTGTTCGAAGTGGATCACTTGCATTATTATGGAAACATATATCAAACTCTTTATTCCAGTGCAATAAATCTTCTGATGTATGGTTGCTTCAGGCCACAGTTTAGAATTTATGTGGTACACTAAAAACCCCAAGCGCTAGGCTTACTTGCTTAGTACAATTGTACATTGTGCATGCAGTCTATTAAGTTTCTTAACTTATTTCAAATTTTTACGTTGTACCGTAATATGGGGTGAATAGGGACAAGGGGTGAATAGGGACAGAACCAGAAATCTTTTATTTCTTCAAAAATGGACAACTTCCACTTGACTCAGAAACATGATTTTTGGCAAAGTTTTAGTAGGTGTACTACTGAATCCTCTGATGGGTTTTTGTCACTTCAGCCTGCAGGCAGGTAGGAACTGCAGCACCTTAAACCTATGCCTGCAGAATTTAGATTTTGGCAAAGTGGTCAAAACTTTCGTTCTGGCACAAAAAGTATAAGAGCTACAAACACTAAACTCACAGGGCACTTTTATTATATAGTTATGGGCGTTTCTGCCGAATTTGACTGATATAGTTAAATTAGCAAATATGTTATTCAAATAAAACCAAGCCGAAGGCAATTTTAGGCTAATTTTGGGGGTATCAAGGGACAGCAGTAATAATATAATAATTGCACCAGAAACCAAGCCAGAGATGGGGTATTATCAAAAACATCTTGGAGATAGCAGTTAGATGGTTGTACATTTGCTGAAACTGACAGAAATTCATAAATATAGGTTAAATGCCTTAAAATTTGCGGTAAACCTGCATTTTCCAGAAATCGTGTGAATTCTCAAAGAGATGAACATAAAAAGAAAAGCAATTTTGACACAGACTAGTTTCAAATAGTTTGAAGTGACAAGAACGGTGGACAGGATATGAGATTCTGCCTCCACGGTCATGAGTTCAGATCCAAACCCTCTGCGGAGTTCCAAAAATAGCAAGAAAAAACCACCTATTTTTCATTTAAACTCATTTTCATGTTTTTTAGGTTAAAATTTTCGAAAATTGTTTCATCTGTAGTAGATTTAGTCCAGAATCAGTTATCATCAGTAAAATTTTCAAAAAACTACAGATTTTTATATTTTTCTGTAATTTATCCGATTTTTTTAATAATGCCTATTTTACAGGAAATAGAATTTCAGATTTATTAAATATAAAGTTTTTTTCATATTAAACACGTTTTCTGATGTTTATTCACAAGTGTCAACCATCTAGACAAGATAGGAAGTAGTAATTGTGGAAATAAGAGTCTGTCCCTATTCACCCAAAAGTGAGGGGTGAATAGGGACAGCAGTTTTCTAGGCCTAAATAATTGAAAATGTAAGATATCTTCAAGAGCTCCTGGGGATATTTAGAACTGAGGCCAGGACATATTTTGACACTATGTTTAGAATTCTGAGATGATTTGTACCCATGCTATGACAGAAAAAGTCCCAATTCTGTCCCTATTCACCCCATATTACGGTACAAATATATTGCAGGCAACTGTGAGCTAAGCTGGGATTTTCCTCAAGCAATTTGTAGGCTATTGATGCAAAGTTGTTGCCATAAGTTGTAGCCATAAAACTGTTTTAACACTGCATCCACCTCACATCTTTTAATCTGGACTACAATTTTCTTTGCTTATAATGTTCGATTCCCCTCTGTAAGTGTACTATTATGTCATGTGACAGAGCTACAGGCAAACTTATAATTTGTCAGTTGCATGTGCCGTTATTTTTTTGAGAACTTGGTGCATAATGGAGTACAAGGCAAAGAAAAGTATATGAATTGTACCCTAGTTAGTAGCGATAGCATTTCTGTGCACTGCTTCAAGAATACCTAATAATGATAAGTCAGAGAATTATTAATCTTGAAATTCTTCCAGATTTATAGTTGTGTCATGAGACGAAGCTGGCCACTTAGGCTGAAAGCAAGTTACACATTTGGCACTGATGTTTATGAGAAAGTAGCATTATGTCTTGTTTAAGGAAACGCAAACTTCCTTAAAATTTTATTTTTGGCAACAAATTGCTTAACTCGGCTTTCCTCGAAAGCACAAAAAGTTGGTACAGCTGTATAGTCCTAAAAGTCCTCCACTATGTGCAACAGATACCATTGATGTTAAGATGCATGCCATACTGTTATTAAATTAGGATAAAGTATTCTTGTCTCTTAAACCTTACACTGGCGTACAGTGTGCTTGCTGAAACTGTCACCTTGCAAGATGCATGCCCGAAACTGTTATTGAAATAGCTTTAATTGTTCTTCTCTCCTATGCTAGCTTGGAGTAGAATCCAGGATGGAACAAATAGACAGCTGTAAAGTGGTTCATAACCTCCCATGTCATGCGTGGGCGGAACAGACAAATGCAACATGAGTGCGACATATGAATGTCATTTTTCTTCAGGCAGTTTCATATCTGTCACAAAACTGCTCTAGCGGTACAGACGTCTGCCAGAGTTGAAGTATATTTGGACCAGATTGTAACTCCCGTGGCACAAAATTTGATAAACAACTGATATGATCAGGCTACTTACATTGTTATTAGATGTTAGTTTAAGGTGGACAGTGGCAGATACAGGGGGGGGGGCCAGGGGAGCACGCCCCTTAGACCTCATTTTGAAGAAAATATGCCACGAAGGGGGCCCGCGAATAACAAAACACCTCCGGGCCACCCCTAGACTACCCTTTCTGGATCCGTCACTGGTGGATCACTCACATCATCACATCAATGGAGGCATTTATCAAAATATCTATACCATGAATGGATGGATATGTGTGGTTTTATGTCCTGTAATTTTGCTTGGAAGGCTTATTAGAACAGGAGGCTACAGCAAAGAGGGAATGAGGCCAAGAATAGTTTAAACTGCTGCCCAACATAGGTTCAGACGAAACAGCCCGACCTCTCTTTATCTGAGAAAATGAGGGCATCTCACTCTTGGTTCGTGTCAAGTTGCAATACATACTTCGACAATATTATCCATTTCAGTAGAAGTCTTTTCTCAATTATGTGGATAGTATTCATAGTATGTAAATTTTAATCCCAAGGAGAGCTGGGTACATTAAAGTCACATTCAAACGAGGATCATAAATGTATGATGCACACTATTAGATGGAGACGCTAGTATTTTGGACATTTAATGGATCTATCACCACTACTATTATTTCTTAATATAGTGTTTTTTTCTTCCTCAGGACGGGAAATTCACAGTATAGACTTTAAAGACTTTATTGTATCAAGATTATACATGAGCTATTCAACCGCCTAAGTTGAGTACGGTTGTGACATAGCCAATATGGCTGAATATTTGCTTGTGATGAATAATAAATGTACCAACAAAAAAAGCAAGAGAAAGACCCTTTATGCCAAGATGTGGTCATTCCCCTTCAGTTAACTCCACTCTCTGTAGAATTAAGGATTAAAGCAAGAGACTATATATATTGGTCTGAAAATATTTGAAAAAATAGGCCTACCAACAAAACTTTTTTATTCACATTTCAGCTTTTTATTGTCACAGTTTGCTTTTTTTTAGTTTGAACAACTTGGGTGAACAAGTCAGAGGAATCAATAATGAAAGCAGGTGTCGGTACAAAATATATACAGCGGCTAACTCAACAATATAGATGGTCAATATTTCTGTATGAGGTGGAGACAAAGGTGAGGCAGCATCACACCAACAGGCATTTACAATCATACACCAAGTTGATCGGCACCTGCACTGTGTCAGTGTGCCACTGGTTTTCACCGCTTGCATTTCTTATGCTTAGGTCTGTCAATCATGAGTAAAAACTTGAAAATTTGGATTTAGGTAATTATTTTAAAATGACCATGTGCGCTTTTTAGGCAATTGAGAAACTGAACTAATAAGTCCCCATGCAAATATGCCACCTGGTGATAATAGTCTTACAAAATGGCCATGCAAACGGAACTGATAATTTTTTCAGAAAAACCTTTATAGTAAATTTCACAGACTCTGTAACATCCCAGGTAGTATCCAGAGTGGAAGGTAAGGTCTTAGGTCATAACCTGCCATGTGAATTTTAGTTTTTTGCTTGTCGGGCCTTCCTGTTCTGGATTCAAAGGTTGAAATTCATTAGGCTCAAATTCCAGTTTTCTGTGTGTGTTGGCGGCCACTGAGATCAGGATTGATTCACACATCAGTAGTTTTGCACCTATACACATTGCCACAAAGCATAAATTGACTGGTGAAGGGGCATGGGCCCTTGTCGAGGCACAAATTGCCTCGTTGAGTGAGGCGGACTAAACGTGACTTTAATTTCAATTTTCGAAAGTCAGACCTTTGCTCAATGAGGTAGATTTTCCTCAGAACAAAATCATTGTAAACACAGATGTTGCACAAATCAGGGTGTTGGGGAATCTTTAAAAGTAGGTAAAGATATTTTTTAAATGACTGCCATTAGCTGGAAGAGCAGTTCAGATGTCATTTCTTCCTTGCAAATATTTCAACTGTGGCAGGAATATATAGCTCACTTTATATATTTTGATTCTGTGAATCATATGCTGATAAAGTATGCCCTCAAGCCGGTTTCCAATTCTACGCTTGATGCTTTCTGCTGCATAAAAGTCCAACAGAAATATAACCCTGTTGCGATTCACCAAATATACAATTTCGCAACACGACTTAACTGTGGGAAACTACACATAGTTCTGCAATAGACAAAGAAGGATTTCTATAAGGATGTCCACAAATTGCAACTGAGTTGCTTTACAGACTCTTGAGGAAATGCCTTCCAGCGATTTTACCAAATTTGCCTCATCTAATGAGGGACCAGACAAGACTGTCACAGTCAGCAAACAAAGGGAAAATAATCAAGATAATCATTTCAATTAACAAATATTTGGACATAATCCTGTCAATAGGTCTTTCTTTATTGCACTACCAAGATGGTGTAGATATACATAACACAGTGGCATCTCATTTGACCATTTGGCAAACCAGTCAAGTGCCCCTTGCTTTTCATTTTGTCCTTTTAATTTTTACTTTTCACCAGAGTATTGGACATAGTGAAATGACTAACAGTGATTTAAGTAAATCAGTCCAAAGAAAGTAAATGAAGAGTTAAAGAACTATAAATCACTGCACAGTATACATAGGGATCAGGGGCATGCCCAGAAAATTCTACATTTTGACTGATAAGCGTACCACAATCATCCCATGTCTCATATCAATGACGTATGCAATATCAGTGATATTATTTTAGCCATTCCAGTGGGACACTTTTAACCTGGACATCCCTATTTAGTGCAGACAAATTTGTGTTCAAATGTCCTGATGAAGAAATCCAGAATACAGTTGAATCACATTTTGAACCATTTTGAAAACTGGTCAATTATCATATCATTATTGACTGTAAGCAAATCACATTGGGGAAAAATACATACTACTAAAAATTGTGAAAAAGTGAGTTTGGCCATTTCAGACCATCAATGCCTGAACATGCTAGAAAATACCGATCTTAAAATAATCTCAAGGCAATCTTAAAACAAAATCAATATTACTGTACAATCAAGACATAATATACTAATGTGATATAGTAATTTTGATTTATTCAAACCGCTAAAAACTGAGAAAGATCAAGTGTCATTTCCTTCACTGACAATAAACTAATTAGTTTCCAGCGAGGACACAAATTTCACTATCTGATCAAGAACATTGAAAATGGCACTCATCTCACAATCATTTCTTTCTGTACAAAGGAAAGCCAATAAAACACCACCACAAAGTTCTGCAACAGTTAAATGTTCCGCTGCAGAATAAGAGTACCCTTTTTTATGTTCAGACTATTTCTTCACCAGTCCGATACATAAATCAGACCTGGACACTGAGAACTCACCCACAGTGATTGAAATAAATCACTTCAAAGAGAGTAAATGAAACTTCAATGTTTCTGACAGACATAAAAGTTGGTTTAAGAATAAGCTGCAGACTGAGTGTAGGTCCCAGACAGTTCTCACAGATTAAGTGCCTGTGTGTCCCATTGGAATAAAAAAGAAAAACAGCATGCATTTTACAATTTTATGTTGTGGTCAATTGGAAATCTACTGTTTTAAGTGCTAAATTTAGTACCTGTCAAGCAAAGCTCCCATCATATGCACATTCATAAATTTTATACAGTCTGTTATTCAAAGTTTGATTAAAAACCGAAACTTACACCAAAAAAAATATTGGAAGTGAGCGATGACTGGACTTTCAATTTTGTGAGGTCATCTCAAATGAAGCCCCCCCCCCCAACCATTACCA
Organism: Platynereis dumerilii; assembly: GCA_026936325.1. Classification (NCBI taxonomy): domain Eukaryota; kingdom Metazoa; phylum Annelida; class Polychaeta; order Phyllodocida; family Nereididae; genus Platynereis; species Platynereis dumerilii. Next base: position 37,669,195 of record JAPTHN010000007.1, read on the forward strand.
AATGCTTCCATTATTTGTCATACATAAGAAAACATAATTCTAAAAATCATAACAGCACAATACAATTATCATACTATCATCCTGTTCTATTTGTCTACAGAGTATAAAAAACAAACAATGCAGGACATAAATCATGTAGCATCCCCCAACCATTGCCAAATGCTTCCGTTATCTGTCATATGGTTGAACTGAATAGGACACTGTGCATTAAAATATATATATGACTCAAGGTGATATTGCAGGTTAATCAGCATTTGTTGATAATTTTGGTTTTGCTAGTTTTTTTCTCTAACTATTTTCACATCATATAAATTACCAAATTGATTTTAATTTGCCTTCAGGAGACAAAATTAAGAATGTTATACAAATTGAATTATAATATGACATACCTTATAATGAATGAAAATTCCATTGAAACAGCCCTTGGTATCATTTCCACTATAATTTGTGAACTCAAAAGAGCATTACAAGAATATTATGTGCTTATCTTAAAGACAAAACAGCTAGCAACAAGCCGTTAATATGAGTCTAAGACAATACCTATGTTTTTGACAATATGCAGTCTAATCCTTTATTGGCAAGTTTTGAATAAGCATTATATCATACTTGTGACCAACAACGAAAGAAAACTGAGAAAACATAATGCAATCCAGTAAAATCTTATTTGGACTTGGAAAGTGAGGTCCCATTATTGCATCTGCAGTGAATGGGGTAAAAAATAATCATGATGGAACTAACTCAGCTGTAAAACCTTATTGATAACAATGAAATACCAGGTAAGAATTTCTAGTTCTTTCTAAACCATGTGAAAAAAAAACAATTATGACAATCCCGTAAAAAATATCAAAAGCAAGCCATATTTAGCTCTTTTTTGCATGACAGTGGTCAACCATGATTAATTAGACAATGTTGCAGAAGAAATAATGTAACATCACAATGAAAATTTATGTGCTCAGCTGCTACTAGGGATGATAAATGATTTATGTCCTGCAGTGTTTGTTTTTTACACTCTTTAGACAAATAGGACAGGATGATAGTATGATAATTGCATTGTGCTGTTATGACTTTAAGAATTATGTTTTCTTATGTAGGCCTAACACTGTGTACCGTTTGCTCTATGCGAAGCGACCCAGTTAAGGCTTGGGTTTGGCTTCAGTCAACGCTTTAGACAGTTTAACAGATGTTTTTTGTGCCTTAAGTGAAACTACATCTTTCATGCAAATTCAATCAAATGTTAATATAGCCAGTATGCTAGATTACATTCTCACCTATACAGTGCATATTTTTATATATCAAAATATTTTTTGTTGTCAAAGATTACGTGATTCTAATAAGAGGGACTTTGCAACAACTGGACTATTTTGTGCATTTTTTGATAAAATTGGGTACTTATACTATGTTTGAGGCTGAAATATTCTCCAATGTGCTTCACTATGCTGGTATGGATATATTTGTAATGTATCCTTAAGGTTGCTATGAAAAAAATCTACTGAAACATAGTGTTTTAGTTTAGATTTGGTTTAGAACTTACGGGTTTGGCTTTTTTGAACGCAGGTGTCGTAAATATGTAGGTGTTTGATGCTTATAATTTTTTGGTTTCGGCGTGTGAATAGTAATTAATTTACCTCTATTGTTGCATTTAGCAATATGTACAAATGCAGAATAGCTAGATGCGGCCAACATTTTCAATCATGGGCAGGATGGATGGACGTGAAAGAGGAAAAGCCCATGGAAATAAAGCTGAACATCAGTGCAGAGTTTGTGGACTAAAATTTTACACGAAGACAGCAAGTACAACAAAAATGTACTCAAAACGGAATTTGTCAGTTTTTCCCTGTACCTTAAAATAAAATCTGCATTTTTGGTCAGTCAACCCTTTTACCCTTACCAATTAACAAAGTTTCCACCACATACCATGGGGTATAGGCTACGGTTTATCATGTAAAATTTGGAAATTATACAGTCAATAGTATACTGTATCACTTCGCATTTGAAACATGGATTGCTATATCACCAGATACCTTAGGATAAGCACAATGACCCATTAATCCCCATACCTTAATGTCAGCACAAATACCCCAAATGAACAAATTTATTAATGCCAATGAGCATTAAACATTACTAATCATCATCTTCAATTAAAGGTAGTAATTCCGCCGATTCTATGTAACATTAAACATGCATTTACAGATCATAAACTGATAGATTTAAAGTACAGTATACACTTCCAATCAACAGAATTACATGTTTTCCATAATTAAGTGAGTTTAGTTGATTGTGAAGCCTTAAACTATTTAAGGACAGCGCTGCATTTCTTGCTTAGTACACAATAACAATATTTTTTCACAGAATGAAAACTGTTTGTGTACATTTTTGAAAGAATCATATACATATGTATATAGCTTTGAATGACAGTAAAGTAAACTTGGTTGTATGGATAGGCTTAATATGACTCTTATCTTTCTGTTGGACAGCATTTTATTCAGGCGACATACAAGCTTTATAACTAAATGTGATTTTACAGCTGCATGTAATTTTACAAGTGATAAGTATTACAAACTACAGTATATATATTTGATATTACAGGTGATTTCATTAGCACGCGATTCTGGTCATTCACACTTGGCTGTGAGGAATCAATGCTGAACAAGCACTTGCGACGTTTGATATATCAGCTGTGTGATGTTCTGTCAGGTCTAATCCAATCAGATCAACCAAAAATGGCATGTATTTTGTGGGGCAGGAACCTTAGGATCGCGTACTAATGAAATCGCCTGTACGTGGTATTATCATATTTTATCATACTTTTCAAGACATGCCTGCTGTAGTATTGTCATTAGTTATCAAACAAATGTGAAAGATCATTCAAATATCACAACTGCATTAATCACCACAAATCATGTTGTGATATGTGCTCTTGAGAAAATCATCCCTAGCAAGGCACAGAAGAGAGAAACGTGACCCACAAGAACATCTGTGCGAAGCGTGTGGCTCCAAGTTCTCAATCCAGCGCCTCTTGACATGTCATTCAAGAAGGCCCATAGAAAGATGCAGTTGGAGTTTCAAGCCTAACTGATTTTCATTTTTTTGCCCACTTTGAAACTGAGTGAAACAACCACTAATGACAACAATACCAGCCGACACACTATACAGGAAAAAACTGACAAATTCCGTTTTTTGCACATATTTGTTATACTTGCTGTCTTCATGAAAAATTTTAATCCACAAACTCTGCACTGATGTTCACCTGCATTTCCATGGACTTCTCCTCTTTCATGTCCATCCATACTGCCCATGATTGAAAATGTTCACAGCATCTAGATATTCTGCACCATACATCATATTACAGCCGAGTCATGTGACCACATGCTCACCATTGACAGATTTTAATTGGGTCTGACACATTGGTCTGACACCTTCTGTTCATTTCTTGTTGATTTTTTACCTTTTTATCCAAATACCAGCAACTTGCACTGCCTTCTTGACATTTTTCTATTACAGTTTCCTCTTCCATTCAGCTCTCTTTCCCAGTGTGGTTGCCTTCCCATAATAGTCCTACATTTGTTTACTATCCTACTGCAGACAAATTCCAGGCAAATGCACATGGCTATATAGCCAACTTGGGTAAAGTCGAAGCACGTAGCCTTACTGCCCTAGCAACAATTGAAGGTATCAATAATTAGACTACAGACAAGTTGCTTTTCATTTTCAATTGTGTATGCCTATCAAAGCTATATCAATTGCTCTTTACCTTTGAAACGCAATCCACATTCACAATTCCCTCTCAAATCTCAACCAATTATGGCAGGCCTAATCAGCTGATTACTTCAGTCATAAGTACAATATGTAAAATTATATGTACATGCATTGCATAGACTAGGTTTACCTTGCAGACTTCATACAAACTTTTATCATTGCAGGCCCTTTCCGCTATTCAAAGCCACAGCCTTCACAGAACCTTCCTTAACCCTCTCCTTCTTCTCATAAAATTATTTCAAAATCGCAAGTTTCCTTCCTCTTTAATTATCCTTTTCTGCGCTTTCAATGGGCTTTACTGGTTTGTACATATTACTGAATGCAACAAAAGAGGTTAGTTATATTGACACGCCAAACCAAAAAATTATAAGCATAAAACCCATACATATTTACAACACCTGCGTTCAAAAAAGCCAAACCCGTAAGTTCTAAGCCAAACCTAAACTAAAACACAATGTTTCAGTAGAATTTTTTCATTGCAAGCTTAAGGATACATTACAAATATATCCATACCAGCATAGTGAAGCACATTGGAGAATATTTCAGCCTCAAACATAGTATAAGTACCCAATTTTATCAAAAAATGCACAAAATAGTCCAGTTGTTGCAAAGTCCCTCTTATTAGAATCACGTAATCTTTGACAACAAAAAATATTTTGATATATAAAAATATGCACTGTATAGTTGAGAATATAATCTAGCATACTGGCTGTATTAACATTTGATTGAATTTTCATGAAAGATGTAGTTTTACTTAAGGCACAAAAAACATCTGTTAAACTGTCTAAAGTGTTGACTGAAGCCAAACCCAAGCCTGAACTGGGTCGCTTCGCATAGAGCAAACGGTACACAGTGTAATAGGATAACGTGGGATAATTCAGACCACAGGGCAAATCCGGCCCCTTGAGGATAAAATGTTTTCTCATGGCCCTAGTAACAGAGATTATGCTGCAAAATAATTATGATTCGACTTACAGGAGAATAATATCATTATCTTTCATTTTATTATTATTAAACTTTACCTATTACATAGGTGAAGTTTCTTGTCTTCATACATATTTTTATTAAACTTTGCCTACACATAGGTGAAGTTTCTTGTTTTCAGTGCTATTATTCATTATTTATTTATTATTATCCTTTCCGAAAAATGTCTGCGGAAAATTTTATACATTGTATAAAATATAAAATAAATATTTCAGACCTATACATGTTAGTAATAATTCTCTATAAATTACTGTTTCATATGTAATCTAGTTAATAATCCTCCATTATGTAAAATCGGGATATTCATAAAATGATTGACATTTCGTCCTACCCCAAGTTTGCCCCTTCCATTGACAATTAAGTGCATGGACATACTGGGAAAGCCATGCCAATAACACTCTCCACAAGCAAATAACACACTCTACACACCAATATCATTATGATTGATTTCATGGCATTTGATTGGCTCAGCAATTTCGATTCAGAATATATTTAAATATAGGCAGTCTCATATTGCCACACTTATACTTTTCTTGATTCTTAATAGCATGCTATGTTTCTTGCTTAGGAGGTGTGTGTGATTCTTGATGTACTTGCTTTAATTTCTATGGAGTGATTTACTTAAATCATGTTAGCAAGTTCAGTTTCCAAAAATTGTCATTTGGTGCTGGCAGAGAATGTGTAACAACAAATGCAATATACATCATTGTTGAAAGCCCATAGGTTGGATGGTGATTTAAAAAAAAAAATTGACCATGTCATCTTAGTATACATGTAATTCCAAATGATATATATATACAGGGAAGTCAGGGAAGTCGGAAGTGACTGTAGTTCTGATGAATAATTATAATGCTTAACGCTAAGTTTTCCAATCGGTTGCCTTCAAATCCAATGTTTTGAGAGAGAAACTTCATTGTGTTTTTTGCATGAAAAGGATTGATTTAAATAAATCAAAATTATCAAGTGACATGAGATAATGGCATATCAAGTAGCAATGCGAAATAATGGATGACTGACTTGCGGAAGTTATTCACCATACAGCAGCATTGCTTGTAAAATTGGAAATAGACTAAGAAAATGAAAAACAAGGAGCAACTGAACTTTTGCCGTTATGGTCAAAAGCGATGCCACTGTGTTACATGTACTGCATTATGCAGTAGTGACAACCAGCTGAATTTTGGAATCACCAAAACAGAATATATTCGGAATGATTTTACTTTCTTCAATACGAATTCCTAAAATTAAGTGATATGTAAAATGGGGATGTTTGTTATCTTAATTTTCATATTGTAAAGTAAAAGTAAAAGTAAAGTAAAAGTAGTAAAGTAAAGTAAAATTTTGTTTAATGTCGGTGATGACAATAAAAACGGATAACATAAGCTGTTCAGCTTTTAACCGACTAGTAAAATAACAGAACAAGGTGACAGTTAGAAATGTATATACAAATGTGAGATGGTGACTATGTACATTATAGGGCGTGTCAATTTTGGAAAATGTTTGAAATTGCAAAAAAAGCCCATCCAAAAGGGTGACAATGGTCAATGGGAGTCCATTGGTACCATTCAAATTCAAATTGAAGGATGTTTGGCTTGGTAAATCTTAATTTGAAAATTGTATGTTTAATTTTATTCGAAAAAAACACATTTTCTCAAATAACTGAAAAAATATTGGTCTTAGACAAAAAAATTATATTGAAGTTGAATAGGAAAAGGTGTATTCCGGATATTTTGGTGCCATTTGTATGTCTCTAGCTCCAAGATTAACCGAGATATGGCAAATTTAGTGTTTTTATTGGGAATTTGGTGATAGTAACCAAAGGAGGTTGGAAATGTAGACGAAAAATCTCAACACCTCCCCTATTGTGTTTCTGGTTAATTTGGATTTGGTCCTAGGCCTCTGTCAGTTCAATATCCCCTTTTGTATTTCTGTTTATAGTTGTTTTCCACAATTTATTAATTCCTCTGGTTCTGAGCCCCTGTGTTGTCCGTTTCCTCCACATCCTCCGAGGGCTTTTGGAATTACAAAAGCTGTTATAAACTCCAATAATTATAAAAACCACTGCTGACCATTTCAAGGGTCGCACTTCAAAATTTTTTCGCACTGAATCCTCGTCACTAGAGACCAGGCTACTTCATCATTCATCTGGAATAACTTCTTCATTCGGTGCATATCTTCAAGTCATTCTTTTAGGTGCGAATTTCAAGATAAGCGTCGCCTATTCACGCTTATATTGGAGAGGATTTACGCTACGTGTCAGGGTGGTCTTTGGCAGCGAGCGGGATCCTGGACTCCAGAGGCAGTCTTCGCCACGTCTGGGCTCTGCCTCCAAAGAACTTTGCCGGTCAATGGGAGTGCGGACCGCACTGGGAGAACTGCTGGAATTGAACCAGGGACCTCAAGGACCGCAAGTGTCGACGAGATCGTTGTGTCATGGGAAAGGATTCCGAGCTCCCTGCTCCATCGTCTACTCATACTTGGTGAGCTCGTTCCGTATCTACTTCGTAGCCTTAAAACCAATCTAAATTGATTGGGTACCATTTATGACATTTCGGCTCGTCCTAAAACCAGCAAGAACTGCCTGAGTCTCGATTTGAAAGCTTTCAACGTTGCAATATTTCGAACGTGGCTGTACTAGCCACAATTCTAAGCTGATACTGAACCGTTATTTTCACTTTTACAGACTGTTCAACATGGGCCGAAGGAAGAGCAGCAGGACTCGCCATTGCTCCTATTGTCGAAGGCCATGCAAGGGTCATGTCCGACCCACGGGGGCAGCCTGCCCCAGGGCCTTGGAGGCCAACCTCGTCTACGACGACGCCCAGCAACCGCGGGATGGCGACCATCCCCGCGACTCCATGCCCGGCTACGACGGCCGGTTTCGTCTGTTGGATACAACCGGCTTCACCACCGACCGTGACGACTCTTCTCGTGGAATTTCTCCGCCCAGGGACCAGGGTGGTAACACGTCAGATCTCTCGACCCCCAGGGCAACCGGTCCCCACGCCAATCGAGTAAGCTTCACCAACGTATCCACTCCTTACTCGAGTCATCTGGTGCAATCGATTCGTGGCCCAATTTCGACTCACATGGCTAGTGCGAGTAGCCAGCCCATCCGGGCCGACGAGTTCCCCCCTCTGTTGAATGGCGCACCCAGTGGAGGCAATGGATACGCCCCTTCCACGTTGCATCAGGCTCCTACCTTTCAACAAGGTCCGTACGGGGGCCTCTCCTTGCCCCCCCCCCCACTCTGGAGAAATCCAATGCCAGCCGCTGTTAGGGCACCCCTCGACTCCCGGCCCCGGTTTACTCGGCTCCCCCTGTCAGTGCCCCTGCCTATTAGATGGCACAACAGTTCGTGATGAATGCCCCGGTCAGCACCCCCGCCCCGCAAGCCAGCGCAGGCTTTGCCTCGCAGGACCCTCGCAGTGGTTCAGCGGCCCCAGGGGTCATGTTTAGCCAGCCGATGCCCAACGTTCATTATCGTGACATTGCCCCATCCATGTACGCACAATTGGGCTCGACTTCCTGGAACAATGACGATCAATTACGTAATCAGGTGTTTGGTACAGTTCCACCATTTCAAGAACAATTTCCGACCCCCAGCGCCCCCACTGGTGGGGCCCACCAGCTGGACATTGGCCTCGAATTCCTTGACCAAAAGTCGATTGAAATGGCAATCCAGGGTGAGTGTATTAACCTTGAAGACTTTCTTAACTGTACTTTGAATGACGCTGACCAAATAAGGTCAACTGTAGATAACATGGGCAATGTTCAGGTTAAAGCAGTTCGTTCCAAAAGGTTGATTAACTCAGTGTTGAAATGGCTTGAGGCTTGGGCAAGTTATGAGATGATTATGACCAAATTTTACGGCTATCAAGCTTACTATCAAATGGCCCGGTACAGGGTCTTCATAATCAACATAAGTCAAAAATTCAAGTTCCCCCATGTTCACTCGTATGATGTAAGGCATCGACAGCGCCTGGCCCAAACAAGGTCCGTTCGTTTCTCCCAGGTAGACCACGAGCTGTTTATTACTATTTTCGACTCCAATACTACGAGGGTGGTTGTTAGATGTTCAAAATGTCAAGGTCCCGATCATATGGCCGCTGATTGTGTTGTGAGGCCAACCGCCAGGAGCGCGGTCAAGAAGGTTCAAGGCCAACCCAGATCTGAGAATGCTCGCAACGAAATTTGTTTCAGATTTCAAACAAACCAGTGTAGATGGGGAGACAGCTGTTTTCGGAGGCACTGCTGTGCGGGGTGTGGGGGACCAAGCCCCCAATCAACATGTACCAAGTCAGGTTGTAAGTCAGCAAGCGGTAGAACTCCAGCTTCGTCCAGCTCTTACTGTTTCTTTCTGGTCGGCCAACTTGCCTCGTGTGTTTTCGGCCAAGGTCGCAGCTGATATTCTAGATCAGCTGACGGCAGGGGTCAGGATAGGTCGCCCCCCAGCGGACAAGACTATCATTTCTCATAATTGGCCATCGAGTGTTTTATTTCGTACTCAAGTCACTGACATCATCTCCACAGATTTAAAAGCTGGTCGTCTTTTCGGACCTTTCACTTCGCCCCCATTTGACCACTTCATTGTTTCTCCATTGGGCGCATTTCCAAAGCGTGATAGCACGAAGGTGCGTCTCATCCACGATCTGTCATATCCTATGCTGGGTTCAGTGAATTCCTTGATTGATAAAGAAGAATTTCAGCTGTCATATGCGTCGGTGGATGACGCGGTTTCCTTTTGTAGGGGGTTGGGGCCTGGGCCCGCGTTCATGGCCAAGCTAGACCTGCAGGATGCCTACAAACATGTCTTTGTACATCCCACTGAGTGGCACCTGTTGGGTCTGGCTTGGCCAGACAGTGCTGGGTAACCCAGTACTACTTTTCCAAAGTCCTGAACTTCGGGCTCAGGTCCTCCCCCTACCTCTTTGATGTTTTTGCGTCTGCCCTGCAGGAGTTCATGTGGGACAGAGGGGTCCGCAAGTCCCTAGTACGATACGTGGATGACTTCATTGTCATCGCACCCACGGCTGAGGAGTGTCAGGAGTCTCTGGATATTATGTTGCAAACATGTCTTGATTCTGGGTTCTCTGTACAGCCTTCAAAGGTGGCGCCCCCTAGCACAGTAACGGAATTCCTAGGCATTATCATAGATACGGAGAAGCAGGAATTAAGGATTTCTCAGGCTAGGTTAAGTGATCTCAAGGAGGAAGCATCCTCTTGGCTCCAATCTAGAACTACAGTTGTGCTTGAAAATTAGTGAACCCATAGAGATTTACCATTGAAGACAATGATAAAGTTATCTCTCCGTAGTGCCACAACATAAATTATATTACACGAATCATTGAACCAATGACTGTATTATACCATTGAGGTTTCCCACTACATGTACCAGCCTGGCCATTGGATTTGTATTGGGGGTCTTTGCGCTAGATAGGGGTAAAAATTGTGCAAAAGTAAGTACACCCTCTGCTCCTATCTTTTAACATTACGCTTAGGGTGCACTTACTTTTGCACAATTATAACCCCTATCTAGCGCAAAGATCCCTGATACAAATCCAATGGCCAGGCTGGTACATGTAGTGGGAAACCTCAATGGTATAATACAGTCATTCGTTCAATGATTCGTGCAATATCATTTATGTTATGGCCAGTAAGGTGAGTCAACTTTATCATTGTCTTCAATGGTAAATCTCTATGGGTTCACTAATTTTCAAGCACAACTGTATTACGAAGCGCAGGCTTCTCAGTGTCATTGGTAAGTTAACCTTTGCTTCCAAGGTAGTACGGTCGGGCAAAGCTTTCATAGCCAGGCTCCTTAGTGCAGCCAAGGCTGTCAAGTATTTGCATCACTCGCTGAAGTTGTCAGCCGAGGCTTGTGAGGATCTCCACTGGTGGGTTTCGTGTATTGCTTCCCATAATGGAGTCTGTTTCTATAACCCTTCATGGTCCCAGGACCCGGTCCACGTCTACACAGACACAAGTGGGGTTGCGTTCGCTGCTTGTTACGGCCCTCATTGGTTTTCGATAGCATATACAGGGAGTTTTCAGCATATGAAGTCTGCATCCATAAACTGGAAGGAATTTCATGCGGCGGTCACCGCTCTCGCAACTTGGGCTCCAGATTTTGAGGGCAGTTCTGTCATCTTTCATGTAGACAATCAAGTGGTATGCTATATTCTCAACAGCCTCTATACTCCTGTTCCCGAGTTAATGTTTTTCGTTCGCAAGTGGTGCCTCCTAGTGGAAAAGCATTCTCTTTCAGTTGCAGTTGTGTACATAAACACAAAGGTCAACATAGATGCCGATGACCTTAGCCGCCTAAGATGACCTTTTCAGACAAAGAAACCCTGATGCATCCCCATCCATGACCTGGCCCGAGCAGGACTTCATGGAATCCTCACCTAGTGTTTTTCTGTGATTTCAGATCTGGATCGACATGTCTCGTCATTGGTCGCAACTGGACTGGCCCCCAGAAGTAGAGCTGCCTATGCTTCTGCAGTTAGACGGTATATTACATTCTCACATCTCCATGCATTACCTCCCCTTCCATTGGTAGAGCAGAAGATATTGCGGTTTGTGGGTTTCTTGAGCCTTCAGGGTTTGTCTCACTCCACTGTTAGGGGCTATATATCGTCGCTTCGGGCGTGGGTTATTTCACTGGGCATGCAGGAACCGTCCCTATGGACCCCCAGGGTGCAGTTAGCTCTTCGATCCCTCCTCAGGTCGGGCCCTCTTCCCCGACAGGCCGCTCCCATTACCTTTGACATTCTGGTTAAGATTCTTAGGTCATTGACCTCCCACCACGATCATCATTTGCTTGCAGCTGCCATCACGCTCCAGTACTTCGCCTGCCTGCGTGCATCGGAGCTATGCACCGATGCCCCCAGGGGAGTCACTCCCCTTCGTTCTCATGATTCCTTCTCTACTCACCAGGGCTCGCCCATCTTAATATTTCAGGTCATCTCATCCAAATCTGCACCTCTTGGGTTCCTTGTGCACGTAGGTTGTTCGTCTCATCCGGTATGCGCTGTTTGCATAATGCACTCCTTTCTCTCTTCTCATCCTCTTTCTCCCAATCAGCCTTTATTTTCGTTTATTTCAGGCTTTCCTATATCATACTCCATTTACAATTCCTCCATTAAGGCTCTCATTTCAGCGGCGGGTCTTGATCCCACTAGGTACTCATCCCATTCACTTAGGGCGGGAGCAGCCACTCAGGCCTCCAGGTCCGGCCTCCCTTCTGCCTCCATTAAGAGGCTTGGCCGTTGGAAGTCGTCGGTTTACATGGAGTATATGAGGCCTGACCCGGAGACTTACTCCGAACTGGCTCCCGCCTTGATTGTTCATAAGTAGTCTGGTCTCTGCACCCATGTCCGATGGCTTCACTTCACGCCAAATCGGAATTTTGTTCTTTTTCTCTTGTTCCCACGGTTCTGCTCTTGGGATCTCCTTAGTTCTTGGTCTGTTCCCAAAGCAGCTATCTATGTTTGGTGTGTTCTGTCTGTGTGTCATGTCTCTGTCTTTTGTGTGTGTGTGAATCTGCTGTCTTGTGTCCCGTCATGTATTGCCAAATAAATATGGCCACTGCGACCACTTTTTCAATATAACCTCCGTGTTTGTATTTGATGTCTACTAGTAAGTTTCAATGGGAATTTGGTTATAGTAACCAAAGGAGGTTGGAAATGTAGACGAAAAATCTCAACACCTCCCCTATTGTGTTTCTGGTTAATTTGGATTTGGTCCTAGGCCTCTGTCAGTTCAATATCCCCTTTTGTATTTCTGTTTATAGTTGTTTTCCACAATTTATTAATTCCTCTGGTTCTGAGCCCCTGTGTTGTCCGTTTCCTCCACATCCTCCAAGGGCTTTTGGAATTACAAAAGCTGTTCTAAACTCCAATAATTATAAAAACCACTGCTGACCATTTCAAGGGTTGCACTTCAAAATTTTTCCCACCCGTCCACTCCCTATAAAGGGTAATTTTATAAAAAGTGTAATTTTAAGGGCAAATGGCCCAAGGGTCGGCTCTCGCCTCTGCCATTAAACTACACATGTGTATATAATTTTTCTGTAATTGTACGTCTATTCAAATATTTTAAAATAATATTTACTTTGTTGTTTATTATCTATCAATGTTATTCTAGTAAGGGACAGCCGTTGTAGGGTCTGTTCCCAAAGCAGCTATCTATGTTTGGTGTGTTCTGTCTGTGTGTCATGTCTCTGTCTTTTGTGTGTGTGTGAATCTGCTGTCTTGTGTCCCGTCATGTATTGCCAAATAAATATGGCCACTGCGACCACTTTTTCAATATAACCTCCGTGTTTGTATTTGATGTCTACTAGTAAGTTTCAATGATTATATTATCAATTTTGAATCTATGGGACAAGCAAATTTGGTTTTAAATGTCACCATTTCTTGAAATTTGAATTCTCAGGTAAGATCCCAGGAGTGGATGCATAAATATGTGTACTAGTTAAAGTGTAGTTCCAGAAATGAAGCATATTTAAGGTTATTACACAATTTGGTGCTTTGGTTACAATGCAAAATTTTGTATTCTCGAGAAGGATGATTGAAATAGTCAATGCATGTCATACAAAATACTAAAATGTTGACTGTGAAACAAGTAGATCTTCAGTCTTTTAATGAAGAACACATAGAGAGCATTACAGACAATTTTAAAAAGAGAATAATCAACTATTGTTACACAGCAAAGCCAACCTGTTTTTGCATAGTCAGGAGCATTTACGACACTATTTTATAGCATTGCAATATCATAATGATCATTTACAAATGAAATAGAATTTGTGAAGCTAATTTAAATTGGCATGCTTTAGTATTTAGTATGTCTGACATGTGTTTTCTGATTATTTCTTGAGCACAGGTATGCTTTACTTGCAATATTAGTAACCTTCTTCATGAAATGTGTATATTTCTTTGTCCTTTCAATATCATGGCCATTGCTGGTACAGCAGTGACATATGAGCATCTTTATTTCTGTTTAGCATGTTAAGGGAGGTGGCTAGTACCAGTTTAAACTCCGTAAACTATATCTTCTGCTGAGTTGATCACCTAGAGAGGGATTTGTGCCTGTGTTGATAATACTTGATATCATGTGCCTTTTGGTGTGGACAAAGAACTCTTGATTTTGACCTGTAATCTAAATTCAGGACAGTAAGGATGTCTAACAGCAAAGGCAGTTTCTAAACTTCCTGTCAACAAAGTTTCTGAGAGTAGAAAGGAGAGGGAATACATTGCATATGTACATTGAGCGGTTCTGTGAGGCCAGGCTATCTCTCATTAACACAGATTAAAAACCCCTTCTTGAAATGATTGACTCATCAGGCATTGTATCAGAGCATGCTGATACCTGCGATCTTACTAAGTATACAGAAGAATTAATAAGTTTGGGGATGAACCCACACAGGTACTGAAGTGACCAGGGCATTGTCAGGATATAGAATGATGTGTCAAGGATTATGCAGGGTCATATTTGTGCAAGTCAAGTATTCACCTTCAAAAAAAGATGACTGCTGTTTCAAAACTTTCAATAACCTAACATGCAGCAGACACACAACTGACAATTAAGTAGGCCTAAACTTTAAAAAAGATATTTTGTCAATTTGTCAATTGTTGTCACGCATCATAAAATTGGTGTCACAAATGTTTGTCATCTGGACAAATACAAGTTTGCTTAAGTTTGTTATATTTCATTTCTAACACAATGCGATATAGCAATTTTAAAATGTCTAGATAATACCTGGTACATAGTGTTGATGTGTCATAGATTACAAAAGGCAATATTTCTAGTCTCATTATCAACTTTTTAGTATTTGATATGGCATATTGTAGACTGTTCCAAACAACCTTCTTGAGAAAACTAAACGCTGAACTACTATCCATAATAATCCAAGCACCAAATTGTGTGATTTTGATTATAATTACCTGAAATATGCCACATTTCTGGAACTACACTTTAACTAGTACAGATATCTATGCGTCCATTTTTGGGATCTTACCTGAGAATTCAAATTTCAAGACATGGTGACATCTAAAACCAAATTTTCTTGTCCCATCGATTCATGATAATATCATCAATAAAAACACTAAATTTGCCATATCTCGGTTAATCTTGGAGCTAGAGACATGCAAATGGCACCAAAATATCCGGAATACACCTTTTTCTATTCAACTTCAATACAATTTTTTTGTCTAAGACCAATAGTTTTTCAGGTTTTTGAGAAAATATGTTTTTTCGAATAAAATTAAACCTACAATTTTCAAATTAAGATTTACCAAGCTAAACATCCTTCAATTTCAATTTGAATGGTACCAATGGACTCCCATTGACCATTGTCACCCTTTTGAAGGTGCTTTTTTTGCAATTTCAAACTTTTTCCAAAATTGACACGCCCTAAATTGTACAAAGATGATACTGTTTGTAACAGTTCATGTTAAATTACATCAGCTTTGGTAATATTTCATTGTCAAGTTTTCTTAATGTTCCTGAGACCAAAAGAGAGAAAGACAAGCTTTTAATTAAGTGCAAAAGTGTGTTTGATTTTTCACAGCTTTTCGATATCTCTGCAACCACATGTGTCAAAAAGTTTGCTACCACTGAGGCTAAAATAGTTTTTCTGTTTGTGAAAATTGCCACCTACCAGTAATTAATCAAGTCATGTCGTCCCATTGAAGAAAGATATATTAATTTGTTGATTGCATCTATAACAAAGGAGGTTCTGTACATTGTTAGACAGTTCCAAATATACATGTATTAGTTGCCAAAATAAGTGCATAATATGCGGAAAGTAATATTGAAGTTTATCTTCATATTACATTTTCTTACATGTACAGATGTAGGCAGGTCTACATCATATAATATCTACCAAATGCAACGATATCAACATTCTTCCCAAAGACTTATCAAAAGATGTAACTTAACGACCACGCCATCCTGTGATTTTATAATGAAACGGACATGATGTTATGTGATATAACTTTAACAGAAGAAATCTCTCACAAATATTAAAGCACTTTCATGAAGATGGCAGCTAATTATCCAGGCATTCCAGAATATCAGATTACAGATTTGGTTAAGATATTGGAGACACATTAAAAATAAATGGGAAAGAACCATATTGTTCTTTGAGATAAATTCTACTTTAAAAAAGTAAAACTAGAAGTGTTTTCAGATGACAACTTATTCTGTCAGTTGATCAAGAGACTAAAACTCCGGAAAGTTGAGCCAAGAAAGAATTTTAAACGACATAAAAGATGCCTTCGGATAATTAAAGACCGCTTGCTGACTTCATTGAATGTCTGACAATACACCGGCAAAGATGCATTTTAATATTTTTTTTTTAATTTGCGTAAAATTATGACTGG
Organism: Platynereis dumerilii; assembly: GCA_026936325.1. Taxonomy (NCBI): domain Eukaryota; kingdom Metazoa; phylum Annelida; class Polychaeta; order Phyllodocida; family Nereididae; genus Platynereis; species Platynereis dumerilii. The sequence continues at coordinate 37,685,316 of JAPTHN010000007.1, forward strand.
AGTGGAAATGTTATTGTAGGATGTCATTTTTTCAAATGTTAATATGTGCTATACAATGTTATGTTTTTTTTCAGAAGACAGTCTTTAGCAGCTTGTATTGGGGCTGTGGGAGGATAAGAAACTAAACTAGCCACTTAAACAATAAATAATTTTCTGATGACTGGTATGGATGTGCCGGAGTTATGGAGAATGCTCTCAACCAAATGAGTAAGAGGCCTACAACATTGATATTGACTAACAGCTATGAAGATGCTGCAACAGGTGATGGGGCAGATGGAGGACATGTTCTACGAGATGATGAGGTCACTGCCCATTGATGGTTGTAGAGAGGCTGGTGTATTTCTGGGTAAGTCTGGCACATGTGGCTGGAGAGTGGCGAGCAAGGAATTGCAAGGTTTTGTGTAAGGCGCTTATCAGGCTGTGGACCTGGAACCCAACTATTTCTCAATAGAGCCAACTTGCAAGACACAGACTGAGGTTGGTGTTTTGCACTCCTGCTAATAATAGCACCAACATATTAACATATTATATGTATGTTAGGGAACATCTATAGGTACAAGCTGGCATACAATTTTTGTGCATCCTCTGCCTGGAGTAATCCTTAAAATTTTCTACTAGATTTCCCTGTTTTTAAGCTTCCATTCTTATCTCATATAGACAGAATTGTGTGTAAATGTCAACCAATTCATGTAATATTTAGAGAACAACTAAAAGAAATCTAATATGAGATTGTCCATTGCCAAACTGTAAAATCATCGTAATTTATAAATCTTGCCATAACTGTAAACAGTTGATTATTTTGGTCGAATGACCTTGTTAACGGTATAGTCGGGTCAGCCAATTCAAACCAGATAGTCTTTTTGACTTGATCTTCAGCAGGTCAGCATAGCGCTTGTTTTATCAAGGAGAATGCAAAAAATATCCTCTGAGGAGAAGGTTCCGAGAAATTGATCAATTTTTCAGATGAGCGAATGGTGGAATTACGTCGTGAATTTTTAAGGCTTTGAGCCCCCTCCAAATTGTATTAACTGGTTTGGGAAATGTTGCATGTGTTTGTTTACTTAAGTTGTCATCATTTTGAGTTTCAAATTGCGGATATTAGTAGATTTAATTTTTGTTTTTGCAAGCAATTTTGGACCATCTTACCTGAGCACCATGCATCAGAATGGCGTTGAACTTGGGTCGTATTTACTTCGTCAAAATAATGGATGCTTATCTAGGTCAGAGATCACAGATACAAGTTCAATGACTGTGCTTGGAGATTTAGTATAGGAAACCTCTATAGTATAATACAAGCATTGTATCAATGATTCAGGTAATATCAGGGCTATTAAAGGTATCACAGTACGTGAGATAAATTTAATATGAAATTCAATGGCCAATCACTGAGGGTTGTACTTACTTTTAAGACTAATTGTAACAGCTTCAATTGAGTGCTCATGTCAATTTCACATATATATGCGATCGCTGTTTCCTGAAATAGAGACGCCTTGAAGCAGAATGACTTTTGAATGCTCCTTTGTCCCACTTCTAAAAGTCTTGCCAAATGAACAAGATGAAGTGGTTCTCATCTCATGTGTGGGCAGAGGGAGAGGACAATGTGAACGTAATTTTTCTTTGTCTCTGAAAGATTGTTGCTGCTTTGAAATTACTGCTCCATTAGTCTGTCAGAGTAGAAGTGAATTTGGTCTAAAAATAAAGCCCCAGAAGTATGTCAAATACAACAGAGACATGAAGGAGATCAATCATCTGTGGATACTTTATTGAATTTTGGAAACAGCATACTTCACAAAATTATGTTCCTTTGTTCAATAGTACACCATATATATTGGCTCCGAACTTGTTTGAGCAAAGAATATAATAGGTATGAACTGTCTGAAGCAGTAAATTCGAGTTGCAAGGCATATGTTGACAACCAAGCAACCAAGAGTGCCCTGCTAGTCAACAGTTGAAGTTTTCAAGATGGATGCTTGAAAGAGAGTCTAAGAAACCTCCAAAGATTATTACACTCAGCAGAAATCAAGTGGGTTCAAGACTGGCACATTGAGTCGTTCATTTGAGCTGGCGCCAATTGACGTATGAGAGATACAATGCATTTGCACTCTTCTATGAAGTGATTTTCCTCCCTCTCAGCTGCCTTACTGTCTTGTCAGGTGGACAATTTAATCCTCCTCAAAACGTGACAAGAGGAATTTCAGACTGCAGTACTTTAAGCTCCATTGACACCACCTGCTGCTGGAGACCGCATTTTTGGACTGCACTTTCACTCATTTCAATAAATTGTTTTCTCTTAGATTTTCGTGGCTCCAAATAGAGTAGGCAGGTGTAGCGCAATTATAATAAGGAGGACATTGTGCAACAAGGATGATTTTTTGTGGCAGCCCCTTACAAATATTGAAGGTTTTTTCACAAGAAATTGGTGCAAATTTAGCTTATATGGAAAGAAATCGTACCAACTTGTTTGGAAAAGCCTTTCAAAATTTCAATTTTTGGAGGATAGTGCTTGCACGGCTGGGTTATTTAACACGCTATTAACCAAACCGGCTGTACAACCCGCCTACAACATTGGTACAGCTCCAAAGATGGTGCAACAGGTGACGGGAGTGGAAAAGCGTGTTTTATGAGCGGATGGGGTCTCTGTCCATTGATGGGTGCAGAGAGGCTGGTGTATTTTCTGGGTAAGTCTGGCACATGTGGCTTGAGAGTGGGGAGCAAGGTTTTGTGCAAAGCACCAATCAGGCTGTCCACCTGGAACCCAACCATCTCACAATAGAGCCAAGTTAGTCAGGTGCAGGGGTGGATGCTTTTGCAGTCTCACTAATATGTAAGGGAACATTTTAGATGAAGTACAATTTTTCATACACTGCATATTGGGTAATAGAAACAAAATGGACAAAAAGGTATACAGCCAAGTTCGTGTGGATGAACTCCTCACTTTCATTGTTGAGCTCGTATTAGTACCGCATAAAATAGTAGTGAGATTAACGAAACATGGTGCTTAAATGTCGCAGATATCTTCCAACACCTGCATGGTTTGTGCATATTTAGTGCAATTTTGGTCAAATCAACAGGCATTCTCTCTTTCTCATATAGACCGTGTTTAGTGAACAATCTAAAAACAGGCAAAATAAAGATGGAGACATGAGATGGCTTTATGCTTGCTCTCTGTAGCTATATTATGTTGAAAGACTCACATCTGACAAATACGAAAAATAAACATCAATATCATATTCCTCATGAAATGATACACAATATTGTCAGGTATCACACATAAATATTCTGTAAACTCATTATATTACAGGATTTCATTGAATGTCAGGTCATTTATTATTACACTTTCTTTACAGTTCATTGCATTTGCAGAAATTACATTTGCAGTAAATGACATTGCCAACTTGTTGAATCTTCTAGAATTACAGTATTTGGTTCTCTACCATTGTGAAGGATTTCCAAGGAACCTATGTAGCTGTCTGTTGTAGTCTCTGAATTATTGCTGATAACATTGCCAGGCTTTGTTGTGTACACTTTCTTTCATTTTAGACACCAACTTAGATTTCGCTTGAGAAGCATCTTTGTATAATGACCAAGATATTATATTTTGGTGTAGTAATACTACACTGTAGTATTCGGCGGTAATCTTTTTTTTTTTTGTCTGTGATTTTTGGGATGAGCTTCACCTGCTTGCATAACTTGCTCTTATTACTTTCTCTCACAAGTCAGTGCCTTGTTCTTAGCTTCATATTGAACATGGTATGGAATGCATGATTAGCCCTTTGCATCATAATTATGCTAACAGACAAGTAAATGCCAACACTTGTATGTTCTCTCCTGTCATTACGAACTTTTGAGAGGCAAATTGTTGAATAGTTTGGAGAGTGTCTTGAATGCTCTTGATGTTGTGTTGCACTGTACTACATGTAGTGAATATCCAGGAAGATGTTGAGATGCCCCTTGTTGAACCATGTAGAAGCAGGTCAGGCAGCTATTTCTTTTGAAGGTTCCATGAACCAGTAACAAATACATCGATACACAACAAAGACTTGTCCTTGATGGGAACTTCGTACGTTTCTAATGGAATACCGCAGGTTTACAACTTTTTAAAACAAGTGCACCATAACACAGATTTATATACATGGGATCACTCTCTTCTTCAGACTGCTGTTCTCTTGAGGTTAATATGTTCCATAGAGATATTCCACTGTGAATAGACACTTAATTGCCACTGATTAGAGCAAGTACTCTTGTAAATACCTGCTCTTAGCATCAATGTTGCTTGGTGGCAGATCTGAGCAGAAGTAGCGATTAGAGGTTAGATATCATGCAGAATTTCACATGCAACTTGGTAAGAGCCTTGCCATGACCTTCTTTCAAGCACAATAAATTAATGATCCCATTTAGAGTTGGTCTACCAGTTTGGGAAGTCTGCAGGATTTCTTCTTGGCTCTTATAATGTGATAATCACTCTCTAATTTACATGGGAGCTGCTTGACATTGCTGCATATTTTGTGCAGGCAGGGGTTTCTGTGCATCACTGCTTACATTATAAAGTTGGATGGGTTTCCTGTTCCTATCTGGTATCAAGGAACTTTTTGGACATTTTAAATGGTGTTATTGTTTTAACACAATACCCTTACATAATTTTTTTTACTGAAGCAATTTTAAGAGGGGAGGGGGCAAGCAAATGACTGTTTGAATCTTCCAGAGAAAGCTTGATTAAATTGGGACAAATCTTTCACATAGCTCAAGCTTGTCTTTTTCAAAGGGAGCACCATGTGACAAATAAAATGAACACCAAAAATAATCTGAAAAATGCTATTTGATACCGTTTGCATAACTTCAGCAGTTTAATATCTCGAGAACCAGACAGGCCGACAGAGTCATAAAACAACTTCATATAATTAGTATGTTACATTGAATATAAAATAGACATGAATATATGACCATGAATGACATATAATATTATAGGTAACCCCAGGAGAATTAAGTTTCAACAATCACTATTTTCAATCCAAATGTCTCATTACAGTTGGTCTTTAATTACTTGGTAAATAATAATATAGGAAACTATTGCTACAGGCGTCCAATGTGTCCATAACAGCTAGTGTCAACACTAAAAATCCCACTATTGGGAGTTGGAATATGAAATGCTGTATAAAAACTTCAGTGGACAGCTTCACAACAGCGAGTGGCAAATATGATATTCCTTCATGGGGATAGTGGTCGGGAGGATGGCCTGCATAGGTGATGGAAAGGAAAGACAACTTATTAGTTTGATAAGTATTTACATTGGAATTGTCTAATTTTTTAAGTCTAATTCTGATGCGTGGTGTTGATGTGCTGGTGTTATGAAATATGTTCCTAACTGAAGCGGTCACTGCTCTACAACATTGATATTGACTGAAAGCCCCTCCAGTGCTGCAACAGGTGACAGGGCAGATGTTGGGGACATGTTCTATGAGGATGAGACGATTAGGTCTCTGTCCAGTTATGGGTGCAGAGAGGCTGGTGTATTTTCTGAGTAAATCCGACACATCTGGCAGGAGAAAGATGTTCAAGGCATGGCTTGCAAGGTTTTTGGTAAGTTTCTGATCAGGCTTTGCAACAGGAACCTAACCATTTCACAACAGATATTTTGTAAGAAGTAGGTTCATACTTCCGCATATTCTATGTGTCAGGGAACATTCAGGTACTAAGTGAAAATTTCCCATTTTTCAAATATTTATGATATTGACTTGGCATATCATTGGTCGTATTAGTTTCATGACTTGTTCTGTGTGAGTCTGATTTGTGGCTGTTGAGCAAGAAAGGGCAGAGATTACAATTTGTACAATTGATACAACTTTGATGTCTGCAGACAATCTTTATTCATTGCAAAAGTATTGAGATTTGTGAAAAATACGTTGAGGAGGATGGAAGTTAAATTATCCTTCATTGCTGTAATATCTACTTTATTGATTGTACTCTGTAAATGTAGCAATACTAATGCATATCTATGAGAAACAAGAAGTTTTTTGATATCAGTTTTGTTGCAAACCAGTTATCCAAAAGCTCCAAATGACTTGTGTTTGAATGTCAATATGTTTTCCTGATGTTAGCAGGTATGTACACTGTAGCTGGTATGTGAACACTGTCACTATTCCGACAAGAATTTTTGCGATTAACCTTCTCTAAACCAAAATAGTATACTTTTGCCAAGTGAATGGAAAATATGTTGTTAAAGAAAATTCAAAACTGGTGTTCTTTGCTTTGACACTGCATGGTTTATTGCATTCGGCAGATAATATATACACCACCTACATCTGTACATGTGACAATACGAAAATAAACATCAATATCACATGCCTCGTGAAAATGCCACACGAAGATTATTCAATAAATATTTCAGGTATCTTACATAGATAGTCTGTAAACATATATTACAGAATTCATTGACCGTTAGGTCTTCCGTCAAGCCATTTACAATTAAATTACACTTTCTTTACAGTAATTGCATTTGCAATAAATTACATTTACAGTAACGGACATTACCACCATGTTGAATCTTCAAGGTTTACAGAATTTGATTCTGTGTCGTTTTTAAGGGATCTCTAATAACATCTACTCAGCTGTCTGCAGGTTACATACAACAAAAATTGTAGGCCTATGTATTTTGAATTTTGCCATGGTATATAGAATAAGCTTTATCTTAAAAATTATGCTATTGTTTCCGAAATTGGCCCACAATCTTCATACTTATAATACATATTGTATGTTTGATTTTTGAGTTTCAGCTTTATATGGGGTTTGGTAGCCTAGCCAGACTTGCTTCTAAGATCTCAGGCTGTGTTTGTGTCTCTTATCTCTGATAACCATGGTTTGTGTAAAATGTTGGCCTTTCCCCAGTTTTCAGACACCAAATTTGATTTCATGTTGTTTTGGAGGCGTCCTTGTGTAGTGACCGAGATCTTACATAAGCTCGTACTATTTGCCTGTATTCCCTTGTACTTGTTTTTATGTGGTATTTTCTGATGGTTATCTTCTGCTTGCATAACTTACTCCTGTTATTTTCTCTCAGAAGTCAGTGCCTTGTTCTTAGCCTCATCTCGATTCTGGTACAGAATGCATCATTAACTTTTTGCTTCGTCATTCACATTGAAGGAAATAACACCATCAGCATGTTCTCTCCTGTCATTAGTAACTTTTGAGAGCCTTATTGATGAGTGGTTTTGTAATACTCGTTGAACTGTTGGCTGTTGTATTTTTGTGATGTTATGTACTGTATTACATGCAGTGGAAATCCAGGAAAATAGATATTAAGACGCCCCTTGCTGAATCCAGAACTATCTTACTGTTTTCAAAATTGACAAGTAACAAATATAATATTGATACATCTCAAAGACATACCTTCTCAAAGGATGTACTTTGTACATTTTAAAGAAGTGCAATCATAAACAAGAAGTCCTGTGCCTTCTAAAGGGAAACTACTTGTTTACAACCTTAAAACAAGTACACTGCCACATAGAATCAGTTTGTACATTAACTATACTTTGAGATCACTCTCCTCTCCAGACTGTTGCTCTATTGAGGTTAATGTGTTCCATTGGGGTCATTCCTTGGTGAGTAGACACTTAGTTGCCAACTTATTAGAGCAAGTACAGTACAACCCAATAAATTTTCCGAGCTGAGGCTCTCATTTGCACTCACTTAGACACCCTAGCACATCTACTACTTTGCCCTCACTTGCATGCACTTGGCCTCCTGAGCAAACAAACAAGCATGCAACTGGCTGGTGTCTCCACCTGTTGCAATATGATGCAATTACCTGATTCAACAGCAGTGGGTGGTTCTATGTTGGTTCGGTTAATTGCAATTCTTAACACAATGCTATTCTATATAAATGCAAAAAGTATTTCTTTACAATTGTTTTTAATAGTAAAAAAAAAACGTATTTTGTTTCCCTTTGAGCATTGCAGGTCCCTCCTGTAGTAATTTAATCAAATAAGATGATTAACTTAACACTTAAAACCTGAAGTTGTTTATTTGAAGTCTGCATAATATCTTTTGTTGTAACTAAAATGCCTATTTTCCAAATCAATTTCAGTTAATTATTTAATTAGTAAAACACATATTTGATCATTTTTGAAGCACACCAAGGATACACCATTTGCTTTTTTCACACCTTTTGACGCAAATGAAAACATCATAACTTACATACAAATTCTGGCCTTATCGTTAAAGATACAGTATTTCTACTTCCACCAGTGTATTCCGCAACTTCTAAATAATATATCTACGTTTTTAAATTATGTTTCTAGCCTTATTTTAACCAAAACAAGAGACGTTTCCGTTTTAACGTTTTTTTGGTTAAATCGACACTTTTACGGAAATCGGAAGACAATGTTTAGTCCACAGGCTTATCTTAATTCTAAAAAGTGTGATTTTAAGGAATTAGTCAATTGAAATTGATCACATTTATAATTAACATTTGTTCAATTACACATGGCCTGTTGATATTAGTATATTCGTTTATTTATTAAATTGAAGAATGAGCATACAAACATTGTGTATTAAACACAAATTGTTATAAAAAATCTATAAATCAATGTTTCTTGTGCAGGCTACCAGGGCATAGTCTCTTCTAACTTTCTAATACTATATTATGATTTTATCTAACGAAAAATATTCTTAGCTGAGCGAAATAACCATTTCTATACTTGCAATAAATTTATATTGTATTTAATTTTTAGTAAATCTGCCTTGCCCAGCTTTGATATGTGTTTTTAACGAATTCTTGGCACTATAAAAATATATTGAAATGAAATAAAAACTGACAGATAGCGTGAAAGTGTTCTGTCATATATAATAATATAATTCTAGGATATTTTATTTTGCTTAACCAGTAGAACAAGATTCTAAACAGCCGCACTCACTGAGCACTGTTGTGTGTTGTGTTTAATTAGCACCAGAGGACAGGAGTATAGGGGGTTTCCCCAGAAGGGCATGGAAGTGAGAGCAAGTGAGGGCTTCAGCAGAGAAGTGAGTGGTTGGGAGTGAGGGCATCTTCCTGAGGGCATGGGATTTAGGAAAATTTTTTGGGTTGTACTGTATTCCTCCATGTATCTACTCCTGGCGTCAATGTTGCTTGGTGGCAGGTCTAAGCAGAAGTAGTGGTTGTAGGGGTATGATATCATGCGGCAAATCACATGCAATTTGGTAAGAGTAAGCCTCGTTATGGCATTGAAGTGCTTCCCTGGATGTCTGTTCTCGATTACAGCTGAGACAATTCCGATGATGCGCAGCCCATGAGACTTGACCCGAATCAGGGCAGTTGCTCCGGAAGAACCACTGCTGGCATCACCGCGGTATGAAACAAGTGGAACTCCAGAGGTCGGGGTAATGGTCTGCGGGATAAGCATAGAACTTTATGACCCTGTCAAGAGGATCAATTTGCCAGTCAGGTTGCAAGAAGTGCCAATGACCAGGCACTGATGAGCTTAATTCTAGCGCAGCAAAGTCATTCAGGGCCCTCTGAGCTCCATTGTATCCATTTGCAAAGGCCTTGGAGATCATAGCTCTCACAGCAAAGTAGATCCGAGAGCCCATGACCCCTGGCACTTCAACTTTGACACCGCCTATGACCTTTGTCTCTTTGCCATTGTGGATGCAGTGAGCAGCAGTCAAGACATGACTTGGTGACACCAATGTTCCTGTGCATCCAGTTGACAGCCGCACCACATTGTTGTATGGGAACTTGCACTTGGGTCCACCACATTGCGATCGTCATATCCGAACAAGAAGCTGTTGGATTGGAACCTAGGTGTCCAGATGTTTGAAAGCTTGTTGTTGCCATGGAAGGCTCTGTACCTCCTGAGCCTGTACCTTAGAAAGGGACTCATTCTCATGCCACGTTTGACCAAAGAGACACCTGGTGGGAAGTGCTTTGTGATGGAATCATGGAGGTCTGTGACGTCATCTGACAACTCTCCTTCATCACCATCCAGCTCTTCCCATGACTTTCTTTCAACCGCATTTGGATGAATGCTCCATTTCAGAGTTGGGCTTTCAGTGTCGGGAGTCGACTGCACGATTTCTTCTTGGCTCTCATAATCATTGTCTAATTTAGATATGAGCTGCTTCGCATTGCTGAGGGCGCTTATGAGGGCATTGTGCACAGCCTGAGGTTGCAGTGCATCCCCGCTTAAGTAATCAGCATCATTTGGGGTCATCAACCTCGTTGCGAGAGCGGATGTGTCGTAATGATTGTGTGACGTCACCTAATGGGAAGAGGAGATGGCATTGCAAGACGAGTGTCTCTCAGAAGGGACACACAACGCAACAACCAGCATCAGCAGACAGACTCTCTTTGCACCTCTCTGCATCCTGCTAGGCAACATTACACAGTCAGTAGGCCGCCCCTCGTCCAACCTCCCTCGTCCAGCTGGCCTTCCTGAAAAAAAGAATAGCTAAGTATTAGATAATTTTAGAAGATCATTCAGAAACAGAAATATTTAAATGACAGTGACTTCTAGAATGATTTTAAAGTGCATGTACATTGACCCTTCCTACATGGTTGCATGTGCTAGCGTTGCACATAACTACTCATACAGATTTTTTTGTGTCTGAAAACTAAAGTTTAAAGGAAGAAAGCACATGGCAGTCTTATGAGACTTATGAGAGTTAATAACCTGTCTTTTGAGGGAGCAATTGCAACTCTGATTCAACGCCAATTTTGGGCTTTAATGTCATCTATAAGAAGGATCATCTTATTTATATACAAGTCTGAAGGTTCAGGATAACTTGAAAAGTTGACACTTTGATACAAATGTTGGAATTCGCTTAACACAATAGGAATTTTGTCGTAATAGAATCAATTAATCAATTTTCTTCGAAGTAATGAAGTGGCCCAACTGGATTCTATAAATGATTAATTCTACAAAGTATGGCTTTAATTTTATGATATGATCATAAAGTGCTAAAATCTAGACCAGAAAATAGCAGAGGAGTCAATTTCATCTGCTACATATGTGATAATTATGCCCTGAAATAGAGACGCCTTGAAGCGGAATGCCTTTTGAATGCTCCTTTGTCCCACTTCTGCAGATCTTGTCTAATGAACAATATGAAGTGTTTTCCATCTCATGAGTGGGCAGATGGAGGACCATAGTTTTTCTTTGCCAATGAAAGTTTGTTGAGTTTTTCAAATTACTGCTCCATTTGTCTCTAGGAGCAGAAGTGAATTTGGTAAAAAAATAAAGCCTTCAAAGTATATCAAAGACAAACTTGACATAAAGGAGCATCTTCCGTTACACTTTGGTAAGCACTCACCCTGCTGGCAAGCATAAAAATCATTGAAGCACAAAAAATATTTAGCATTTTGAATGGTCTTGCATTTGATCATATAATTATTATTTGTCAGTCCCTTTTGGTGGAATTTAAACATAAACAATTGGGGAGATAGACATAGGCGTACGGCGCGCGCGATTTTTGGGGGAGGGGCGAGCGACATTTGCCCGAATTTCAAGATCCAGATTTAATACCATTTCAAATGAAATTGCCTGGAAATCGATAATTTTAAATAGTGATTATTTAATCATCTGCCCGAATTTTTTTGCCTTTTTGCCCGAATCTTACTAATTCCCAAACTTTTGGGGGGGCGATCGCCCTCCCTGCCCCCCCTCCGATACGCCTATGGGGATAGGTAGTCCTAGACGAGATGATAAATTTCACATCAGGGTTACCATTTTTGAAAGGATAGATAATAAAAAGGTGAGAAAGTTTAAGATACTCTGTGAGCACATTTTTGAGAAATCTGCCTGTAGCTCAAATATGGCAGACCACTTTTCAGCTCCTAAAGCCTCCCCATACAGTAGCACAGGAAGAAATATATAAACAATACTTGTGGCTTCTGCCTTTCCTTGACATTTTAAATGCCATGAAGTAACCAAAACTAGCCAAGTTGTTATGTTGTTAAAATTTTCCAGGAAGCTTGATATTCCTTTGGGAAAGATAATGCCAATTGCAACAGATATTCCCCCCATGACATTTGTTCAGGTGTTTCATATTGGCATGGTTGATATCCTCCCACTCAAATGCAGGTATGTAGATTAATTTGAATATGGTACTACTTCCTGGCCACTTAACAATAACATCTGATCAACATGCATAGCAATGGCAGGTTGCAAAAAAGGGATGATAATTTAATGGAACATATGGGTTGAATCCAGATGGTCAGATAGATGTGGAAAGTGCAGTCCTCTAAACCCAGTTGTAGACGCTCACGATGGTTGATTGAAAGAGATGGGAGAGAGAGCAGGTGTCTCTATCATCAGGAGATAGCTGTTGCTTCCAGAAGCAATTGAACCAAGTAAATTAGCCAGCTAAAGAATAAATATCAATGACAGAACCCAGCGATATGTAGCTTTTTGCTCTTAAAAAAACGAATCAATTATGTCTGGCCTTATCTTGGAAGATCAGTATTGTGCTAATAATGTAAGTTGTTTTGAGTAATTTTACAACATATTATGAAATCTGCCTATACTAGCTATGCAATCAGTGAGATTCCAAGTTTGAGTTGAGGTGAAAGGGACAAGATCCGACAAGGGGAACCTTTCTCTGTTAGCCCTTTCTTACAGAAATTCAGTTGAACCGCCATTAGACTTCACTGAGATAATTTTACCATTGGAAAAGCTGGTATCTAACCAACAATTTTGCATGTTAGCGCCTGGCTAGGGATTAACTCTGCTTACAGCAACAAACAAACAATCAGATTATTGTTCATTTTGCAAAAAGTTTAAGTTAAAATGTATAATTGAAGGAGAGTATGATGTCTAAGTCAGTTAGACACCTAATTGTCGGGTAGTGACATGCATTTTTGTCAGTTAGATCCCTCCCTCCAGCCGGGATCTAACTGAAAAAAAAAGCTTGTTAGAACCCTACAAATCGGTGTCTAACTAATACACTCACCGACTGTTTCTCTTCAGTCACCTATCTTATGGTATATACAATGTACCTAACAATATAATTATGGCTGACGGATGAAGAACATAAAGTGTCTTCAAATTCAGAATAGAAAATGACCATATACATTTGAGTGCAATAATTCTTTCCGGTGAAAGGTTGTTGCAGCTTTCAAAACACACATATACAGTGTAATTATATATCCAAGAGAACAGAGGACACTATTACCCTTCATTGTATAGTTAGCGAGATAACAATCATATGTTTTTGTGTGCATTCTACATATTCAGCAACATGCATATGTATTTTTCTTTGTCAGCATTAACTATATTGATTTCTCTGCTGCCACCCCCACAAACGTTTTAGCAGAAAGTCAAATGCACATTTACAATGTTGGGATCAGTAACTGGCTTTTAATCACTTATGGGCCCATTATACTTCTGGTGGGTGGCAATAAAATGAAACCTTTTCCAGTTCTGTGATACTTTTAACTAACATTTTTCTATATTATGACCTGAACTGTAATGTAACAGTATTAATGTCTACAAGACTTTGCATAAACTCAGCAACATTAAAAACGCACACATTTTTCAGTAGCTTAAAAACCAACTTGTAAAGTAGATATTTTCATGAACTGTACACTGATGTCCGTTGATATCTCTTGTGTAAGTCCAGAAAATTTCATAAAAAAAGAAAAGCGAAATGGCTGGATTAGTCCACTTTTAGGGCATCATGTCCAAAAATCAAAATCACAACCAATGCAAATTGGTCCAAATTTATTGCATGTAAAGTCTGTCACAGCTCAATATTTGGAGTCTGGAAATAATCAAGGTGGTCACTCAAGATTTTTTATGGCGTTTTGTTGGTGTTTTTCACATTTGTTAGTCACATCATTTTCAACACTTTTTATCATAGGCATCAGAAATAACCCTGTTTTTGGTCAAATTTAGAGCTGAAATCTTGATGGACACCTGTTTTGACCAATTGAAATCAATAATAAAGTCAAAGCATCTGTACTCTACTCCCCTATCCCTTTTTCAATTTTGCAAATTCCAAATTTGACGTTATGTCACAAAAGCATGGCTGGTTCTTAGAAATATCCATGGAACCTGTTCAAAATTTCGCTATCTTTAGTTGAGAAGCTAATAGGCAAATTCGCCTAGTGACATTAAGATAAATGTAGTGCTTCAAAAGTTATGTTACTTTTAAAATGTGTGCGTTTTTAATGTTGCTGAGTTCAGTATACATCTAATATTATGTACACGATATTTTGAAAGTTCTAATGAAATATACTTGTTGCATTTAGTTGAACAAACTATTGAATAGTCATGCTTGCTCAGTATTATGTCATCCTTATAAGGTCCGCCCATTTATCTGCATCACACACTTGTCTGGGTGTCAAATTCGCATATTTTTCCTGATTACTATATTGATATTATGGCTGTCTTTTACACTGAGCTCATTGGAAAGTACATTCTTAAAAAATCAGGACAAAATCGTTTTTTTGAAATGACAAAGGGTTTTTTACACAGAAATTTGGTTCTTCCAAAAACTGCATTCAAGACAATGCAACTGTGGCACGAGCGGGAATACCAGTCATTGATAGACATAGTAAATCAGGGCTTGATTTAATCCATCCATATACTAGCATATGACTAGTCCAAGAAATGCCCTGGACATGTGTGTTTTGATATATTTGTCACAAATTCCATCCAATTTTACAGTTGACTATGAAAAACATTTCTCAAAATTCACAGTTATTGTTGGGTGTTGCTAGTTCTATAAGTTGTAGATTCTTATATATTTTTGTCTCATGTCTAACTGCTAAAAGCACACATAGCAACAAACAATGTATAACAGCTTGAGATCACTGCTATGGTTGTATTCTAATTGGAATTTGTCATGTGACTTTGGAATAGGCTCCCACTAGTTTTGTATTTCTTCAAAATATGAAAATAATGTAAAAGATAATGCTAGAACATTATCAAAATAAGTGAGATGTACAAGGTCAAATATTGCATTTTCACCGTATCTGTGTGTTATTTGCAAAATGGCTCTTGCAATCTCAAAATTCGAATTGCATACGCTTATATTGTCTATAGTATAGGGTATTATAATTATTGGATTTAATGCGCGTGAACTGTGGGTATTTCCAAAAACCTTGATTGGAATAATAATGCACAAAAAATAAAAAACCCAATAAGGGTTTTAGTACGGACTTAAAAAACATGTTGAGGGAACAAACAGAAGAATATTTTTCAAAAGTGATCTGACCCTTTGTTGGATTTGACAAGCATAGATCTATATTATCTAAAACAACAAATCCAATGCAATCCTTTTTATGCTCTAAATTTGATATCAATGGATGACTTCAAATTTTATCCTACAAATGTTTGTGGCACAGCAATATCACTATTGAAGATTTTTTTGTCCCAGAATTTTGAGTTATCTGAAATTTGGGAAATTTGGCAAACTGATTGTTCTGTCCATTCAATGGTATGACACAAGCGTTTGAGAAGCCTTTAAAGTGCTTTGCTCTAAACACTTGATAAGTCGATAAGTCACAGATTCTGACTTTCTTCTGGCAAATAATTTGAACCTCCCCCGCAAAAGGACTCAAGGGGATTTACCTGCTTGAGTTTCTTTCATCCCTGCTCTGCAGAATTGCATCATCAGGAAACAATCCTTTTTCCATCATTATATTTACAACAACTATCACAATAATCTTTTCAAATAGCTTCAATGGCAAATTTTAATGATAATGAAATGCAAAGGTAGAATATTTTCCAGATTAAATGTTTTCATAATATCTGGTAGAACAGTCCCTAAAGTTTGTTTCAGAAATTAAATTGCAATGTCATGATAATCCGAAACTCTTGTTGTCAGAGAACAAGCAAATGGTGACAAACATTCATGAAATTGGGAGAGAGTTAAATTATCCAGAATTGTAGGCCTATGGTAGCGGTAGAAATGACATTTTCACAATGATCCTCCCCTCAACATCACTCAAAGTTATGGTGAATTAAAAAAATCCAAATAGTCTTGAAATAAAATGATGGTTGTCTGGATGGACATCTTTAAAAGAAAGTACTAATTGATATGGCAAAAAACATTTTCGATGTCGCTAGCTCAAAGGAAATTAGTACGTCTGGAATTTGTTTGAAGTAACAACATTCTCATCTTGAAAAACTTTTTAACCCTTCTCCTCAATAAGCTTCAATATCTAATGATGTTTGTCCCCATGAGTAATAATTCAACATTAAAAAAAATCCAGAATTTACTTCATCAATGAATGGGAGTTCTCCCTCCATGGAGGAAAGTGTAATTTGTAATCAGTCACTGACTTAGAGCAAGAGTCAAATGGACCGATTTGGGGAAAATTTGAAATGGATTTTGCATGTCAAAAAATCTCTAAAAGTGGTTTTGCATAAAATTTAGAATTATATATAAAGGAAAGTAGAGAGGCAAAAGTGAACATGTCGGCCACTTTGAAAAACTGCTATTCTCAGTAAAATTGGAACGTCCACCTGTGTTATTCTGGAAGCTGAGAGACTCAGCTACAAGATTCAGCCTTCAAATTCACTGCAGCTTGTATACAGGGTTATAGGCCAGGACTATATTGGGAAAAACAAGCCAAGATGGACATCCAATGCCACTGCCTTGTATAACACACCCCCACCAGTAAATCTTAACTATGAGTCAATATTTACATATTGATTTATTCTAAAAATACATATTCTTTAGTTTCACAGATTGTAGTGCATATACCATGCCTTTGTGTCAAACCAATCACAGTAGTCTTGCATTATTTATAATAAGAATAAATAAAACATTTTAAATCATTTAGAGATGAATATAGATGAGTAACAATCATATACAACTAACTGGCAAAGTTTGCATTTATTTCAGAGTGTATACATTGTAATTAGAATTAGCATTTTCCTGTGTGCAATATGCATGTTCAGCAACATGCATATTTATTGTTTTCTGTGTCAGCAAAAAGATAAGTTCCTATGTCATCTGTACAATGTTTCATCCAAAAGAACATTTACTATTTCACATTTATAAAGGCACATTCGCCATTGGCACGCAGAAGGCTTTTAGTAACTTATGGGCCTGATATGCTTCTGTTGGATGGTTTATAGCTACTCAGTTTTCCTCGTTTATTAAAATACAAGTAAATACACTTATTTTCTGTTATTGTTAGATGCTCTTGATTACACTGTAAAATTTTAAATTCGACAGAGCTTAAATGATTGAGTGAGATCGTGGTTGCACAATAAAATAAAATGTTTGAGCTAACATACATGTAGCTGTTGTTTTAAGTTATGATAATTATTTGTCCGTTATCATAACTTAAAACAACAAACTATGGTAGCTCAAACATATTGTGCAACCATCTCACTCAATAATCTATGCTGACTCAAAATTTCAGCTTTTAAGGTATAGATGACCAGACTGTTTGACATTCCTTAAATTTGATGCTTACATACCAGAAATACATGCCGCAAATCGTAATGGGTATCTACAATGCAGTTAGTGGTCTAGCTGTAGCAATGTTCTGCAACACAATCTGTGAAGTCACTCAAAATATATGATAGCTTTGAGATTGACCAGGCAATGCCTAATGGGATTGCTCAAATTAAAATCTCCTGGAGTTGACTCAATTTGGAACAGAAGTCCTGCAATCTCAAATTCCCTGCATGATAAATTTATATGTAGTGACTCCTGAGCAATAATATGCATCAGACAAATTTTAAATTGAATGCAATGCATTTGTTGTGTTATATTCAAAAGTGATTTTACACTGGCTCAGCTGTCGTTCAGACAATTTAATCCTCCTCTTCCGAAATTTGTACTTAAGAGGATTTTCAGACTGTGGTTCCTTAATAAAATATAAGCTCCATTGACACCATCTGTTTCTTGTTTGGGGGTTGTATATTCACCCATTTCCACCACTCTATTTCACTTAGATCATCTTTGAATAAGCGCCACATAGCACAACACCAATTATTGGGAAAATGCATAATTTAACCGAGCAAACGACAAAATGGAATTTAAACATTCACTATTCCATGATCTTGTTTCACTTTGTTGAACAAATGACACCTCTTGCAGATGTTGTCATGTCAATTGATGGTGAAGAAATGTGAACTGTTTGAAAATGTAGAGATATTAGTTGATTCAGCATATTTGTCTTCTATTACTGAAGTGTATAAATGAGAGATGGAAATGGGTAATGACCTCAAAATGTAACTGTACCCTAGCAAGAATACTATCAGCTACACCCTTCTCGTTTCGAGGGTACGGGAATATACACGAAGAAGGACTCCATACACCACGAAGCCAATAAAATTGAGGTATCATAACCAGTGCCAGGTGTATGAGAAGAAACCTGCTGATTCAAACAAATATGAAAATATGTTTCCTTTCATTTGCAGAGATCAATTTAGGCACAGGGAAACAGAGTTATGTAAACCTGGTCTAATGGCAGCGGTAATGCATCAGGAAATCACCAGGAACGACCTAAATATTTACCAACCCCAAACAGAGAGAACTTCCTCAAAACTGTCAATATCCTCCCCATCGAATAACATGACTAGGGATGATGTTGTTTCACATTTTAGCAACTGTGTCATAAGTGTGACTTTCCTTTTAGAAAAACAAAATGCAATGTCCATCTTAGCTCGACATCTATGCATATTATATAAATTATGACTCTTACTTTATTCGCCCGTAAGATGGCTTAAACATATCTTAAAAATTTTTTTTTTTACTTGATCCAACGTTGTATCAAAAACGGATTTTCACAAAGACCTCGCTTTTCCATCCAAATGGCACACCTTTTCTCCTCCAACAATTAATATTTACAAGATAACCCATCGGTCTTTGAGCCCCATCTGGGCAGCTGATTGTTTACTGTGGGGAATGTATAACTGGTCTCTGTCTCATCTCATTAATCAACCCTCGTTAGCACCCAGAACTGGGCTTCCAGAAGGCTAAACTTCCCCTATCTTTCTATCCATCTGTCTATCTATCTATCTATCTATCTATCTATCTATCTATCTATCTATCTATCTATCTATCTATTTATGTATGTATCTATCTATCTATCTATCTATCTATCTATCTATCAAAATGTCGATTATGCAACCAGTCTTAAGCAAGAGGTCTCAGTGAACCTCATATATGGACCATTCAGATATTACTTGCCAAACATATACGTGAGACCTGTTCAATGATTGCTTGTGGCACAGGTCTAACAACTAAAGGCCTTGCTCAAGTGTCACACATTTACCACACAGGAATATGAGATGACAGCACTTCTATTGGAATTTGAGTGTACCCAGGGAGAATTCATTTGAGCAATCCCATTACTGCAACAATCTCTTTGCAATTGCTCTTGAGTGACTTAGAAAATGGTTTAGTAGAACACTGCTACAGGCCATTGACTACTTTATGGACATCCATTAGGATTCACAATATGCGGAAACCTGAGGCAGAATCCGATGTGTGCAGTGGTCACTGCTACAGTAATGTCTAATGGTGTTAGTGTTGTGCCTAGCCACTTTTTTAAAGCCACAAGAATCTAATTGAAAGACATGTTTGTTGGAGTGGGTGAAAAGACAGCCCAAGAAGGCACTCTCTAGCAACAGGTGATGTTAATGCTGCTTAATGATCCATAGTCTGAAAATCCTCTAACAACTTTCTGAGGAGGAGAATTCTAATTTAATCTTTCATGTAAGAACATATTCATATTTAGTACATTCGGTGAATGATGCGCCTTTATTTCACTCACGCATCACGCAACTCTAATGATGAAGTTTTTCTTATTGTAACAGTTCATTCCCTGCTAGTAAGAAATCCCTCCCTTTGAGGGACCACTTGGTAATCCCTCAACCCAGCCTCTGATGATGGTTAACTTAACAGTGATATGAAACTACACTTCTGGCGTCATATGAGATTTGGTAAGAAATGTGACATTATTAGCTTAGCGACATGCATGGAAGCATCAAGGAAAAAATTCAGGATGAAGGGATCTTCTTTATTTCCATCATTCACATTTATTTTAAGCTCTCATTCACCTCCGCATGGCTATTACATAGTAGTGTCAATCAGGTTGGACTTTTTTATGATCTACATTCTACACCTACAGATGTTCTAAAACTGGAAAGTCAGTCATTCACAACTGAATGTAAAAAAAATCCCAGCTCTTCTTATTACTTTTACATGTCTGTCAGTCAATACATGACTGAGGGTTTATTTTTGCTGATGCTGCACATCCTAATGGGTATCAATAATGCAGTTAATGGTCTGCATCAATGATCTTCACAATCTCTCAAGTCATTCTTCCGACATTTACTCAATTTCTAACAGAAGTTCGGTAATATCACTTTCCTTGCAAGATAAATGTTAATGATGTCTTTTGACATATGTACATCAGACAAATTTCAAATTGAATGCAAATCTCATCAGAAAGAAATCCTCTCCTTCTGCACAGATGTGTTATGTTCAACCTGGATTTTACACTGGCTAAGCTGCATTCCAAGGTAATTTAATTCTCCTCCTTAGAAATTGGTAAGAGGATTTCAGACTATGGTTCCTTAAGCTCCATTGACACCACCTGCTGCCAGAGAGTGCCTTTTTGGGCTGTCTTTTCATCGATTTCACCAAACGTATGTTTCACTTACTTACACTTAGATTCTCGTGGCTTTTAGTTTTTTGATTGATTGATTGAAAATATGTTTATTCAGGGCATCACGTTCAGGTCAAGCCTGTTTTTCAACACGGCCCTGTTAAAAGTAACAAATTATAACTAGTAAAGTGGCATGGCAACTACACAAATTATTGGAACAAAATCCAAAATTTAATCTTACAAATGACAAATGGAACTTAAGCATTCACAATTCAAGGATCTTATTTAAAATCAGGAGTGTGGCCAGATACTAAACTAGCCACTTTGTCTAACATATGACACCTCTTGCGGATGCTGGCAGTATCATTTGATTGTCAGGAAAGGCAAACTGCTTTCAAAGTTCAGAGATAATAGTTGACTCAGCATACTTGTATATTCTTACTGGATTGTATAAATGTGAGATCAAAATGAGTATTGAACTTAAAATATGTATAACTTTAGGCAAGCCGCTGACTTAGCAAATTTGAAACTGGTTTTAAGTCAGGTAAAGCAAAAGAATTGGTTTCGGCGATCCCTGATATAATATTCAGTTCTTAGGAGATCAAACATACATATATAGCTTAGGAAGGACCAGTGAATACCTTCAGCTGTTTGACTCAAAAGGGGCATTTTGGGCACAATTTTTGGTTATCACTCTTCCTCATAGACCAAAATAGAATTATCCCTGTAAGATTCTGCCTCCTGCCAGTGCCAGTACCAGTTATCAGCGACATAATCTACATATGGCATATGGAGAAAGACCAATTAAAGTTGAACTGTCACTAACAGACATATGAAAAGAAACCGGCTCATTCAGGCAAATGCAAGAGAATGTTTTCTTTCATTTGAAGAGCTCAATTTAGGCACACATGGAAATATAGTTATGTAAACCTGATGTAATGGCAGTGGTAATGCATCAGGAAATCACCAGGAACGATATTTACCCATCCCAAAAAAAGAGAACTTCCTCAAATCTATTGTTTCAACATCCTCCCCGTGCAATCATAAGACTAGGAATTATGGTGTTTCACGTTTTAGCAACTATACCGTATTAATCTCATATTCACCTCAAGAGGTTAGGTAAGTACTATTGCAGGATTTCATACTTTCAAAGTCATTTTAATTACATAATCAAAATCTTGAATGACCCATCTGGTATTCTGGTATTCTCGGGGTGCGTATAGTATGTTTAATAATACAATAATGCAATCATTTAAGACAAAGGCGGCATCTTAATAATTTTTTTATTGGACACTGCAAGTATTTTCCATATATCTAGGAAATCAAATAATTTCCTTTTCAAAAAATCAAATGTGATGTCTGTCATAGCTTGGCATATACATGTATAATGTATTGAAGACTCCTGATTTCCCTTCCATCTCATCAATTAACCCTCTGGAGCACCCACAACTGGGAATAGAGGGCTGCACTTACCTTATCTATCTATCTATCTATCTATCTATCTATCTATCAAAATGTTGATTATGCCATCAGTCTTTAGCAAGAGGCCCCTCAACCCCTCAATGACCATTCTGAGATAATTTGCATAACACCTATGAAACCTGCTCAATGGCTGTCTGTGGCACAGGTCTAACAACTAAAGATTTTGCTCGACTGTCACACATTTACCATAAATATCAGATCACAGCACTTCTGTCGGAATTCTAGTGTACCCAGGGAGAATTTCATTTGAGCAATCCCATTACTGCGACAATCTCTTTGCAATTGCTCTTGAGTGACTCAGGAGATGGTTAGCAGAACACTGCTACAGGCCGTTGACTACATTATGGACACCTGTTAGGATTCACGGAATGCGGAAATCTAAGGTGATGTCTGTGGTGGTCACTGCTACAGTAATGCCTAATGTACCTACTGAATCACTCATACATATAGACACCTGACAATATATGTAGAACATAAAACATGAAAAACATGTGAGGTATTATCTGGCTGACACTCCTGGAGTTAAAATTTCCAAGTAGCCAATTTCGGGTATTTGATTGGTTTGGAAGAGTCTCATACAAAAAAAAGGCCCCAAATGGACTCCCTTTCAAAGAAATACATGAAGGAAAAACAAGAATGATCATCAATACCTCATTTCTTTATTCTTTCATGTGAGAACATTATTCATAAATGAGCTCATATGGTGCATGGTACGTCCTTATTTCACGATGAAGTATCAAATAACTATTTTCTTATCAGGATTTAGGGATCATCTTTATTTTTATCATTCACATTCGTTTTACAGCTCTCATTAATCTCTGCATGGCTATTACAGAGTCATGTTAACCAGACTGGGCTTTTTTATGATGTTCTAGAACTGGAAGGCTCGTCGTTCACATCTCGATGAAAGGTTTCCCAGCTCTCCTGCATTACTGTGTCTGTCAATCAATACACTGGATATGACTGAGAGTTTTTTTCCAACAGGTATCTATAATGCAGTCAATGTCTGAAGCAATGTTCTGTAAGTCAATGATTATAACTCAAGAATGATCGCTATGGGATTTACCCAGCAGGTAATGGAAATTAAATTCCCTCAATGTGATCTGAATTTAAAACAGAAGTTTGGTAATTTCACTTTCCGCGCAAGATAAATTTAAATGATGGCTTGTGACATTCATACATCACACTAATTTCAGAATGAATGCAAATCTTATTAGAAAAAAAGATTTTACACTGACCAGGCCGTCTTTCAAGTCATTTAATTCTCCTCCTTAGAAATATGTAAGTGGATTTTCAGACTACGGATCCTAAAGCTCCATTGAGACCACCTGTTGCTGGAGAGTACCTTTTTCTTACTTAGATTCTCGTGGCTAGCGAGGATGAAGGTTAGGGTAGTCGATACTTTCTTACTTTTGTGGTTTTGTCTGCGAAACTTTCGTTCGCGAAACTTTCGTCAAAGAAAGTTTCCCCCCCCCCGAAAGTTTCGTGCCTTAACTTTCGGGGTTTAACTTTCTTACTTTCTTGGCTTATCTTTCTTAATTTCATGGCTTAACTTTCTTACTTTCATGGTCTTAAATTTCTAACCTTAGCACCGCTATCTGCCGTTTTGTTTTGGAAAGTTGTATTTTTAATCGATATGGCTTTTAATAAAGTGCCGATCATTGGAACGAAATGCAGAATATAAGCCAGCAAATGACAGAATGCATGGAATTTAAGCATTCACAATTCCAGGATCTTATTTCAAAGTTAGGATTGTGGCTGGATACTGTACTGGCCATTTTGTTGAACAAATGACACTTCTTGCCCATGCCATCAGTATCATTTGATTGTGAAGAAACATGAGCCTTTTTGAAACTTCAGAGATATTAGCTGATTCCACATATTTATCTGTCTGATAATCTTCCCTCATGTAAATCGACTCAAGGAGATTTGGCTGCTTAGATTTCTTTGATCATAATTTCTACTGAATTGCAGCATCTTCAAATTATTATTTTCGTTCTTTACAAAAGCTGTTGGCTTCTGAAAATTATTAGTTGTCAAATTGTTATTAAAATTGACACAAAGGAAGCTGTTTTTTTATTGAGACAAAGAATAATCTTGGTTTATATTTTCATTATGTGAAATAGAAGTGAATTTCCCTTCAGTACAGCAAATGCAATGTCATCAATATTTCAATAATCTTGGGGTTGTAGAGAGTAGCAGACTCATCGAAAATCAGAAGTGGATCATGCTTTCACACGAGAATCTGAACTTCATTTTGTTATCCATCTAGTGTGATAGTTTGTGACTAATTTGAATTTTTCATTGCTGAACAGAGTTTTTGACTTTGACATAATTTATGTGAAATATATTTAATTTTTTTACCTGTCTAGAACAACTAATCGACTATTATTGATTTACTATATATAATATATATGTAGTTTACTTGCCATGAGGGTCCTCCCTGCAGGCATGATGTTCTCTCTCATTCAATGTTCAGAAATAGCTAATCTTGCATGGAGCCAAATACACGTTTTCTTACTTCTTTAACTGTCTTCTATATTGCATAGTTATGAACTACGAAATATGTAATCAAAGATTCTGGGATCCTTAAATTTCTTTATGATTAAATTTTGTAATTTTCAGAAATTGCCTTCAGCTTTGACAAATTGACAGGGTACCTTAATTAAACTTTCCCAAAACAATTTTTCAGCGTATGTAGTAATGAGTATCCTAACTTTATGTAAAATGAAACAAACTTATTATTGCTGGCTTATGATGTGCCTGTTTTTGGGATATTTGATAAGAGATTTTGTTTGTAAATTCATAAAACTGAAAATTTATGAAACTATTTAGCACCCATTTAGCATGAGTTTGTCTGGTTAGTTTTCGCAGTGTTTACAAAGTATTTTCACTGAGATTTTTCATCTTGCCTGATTTCATAAGCAATAAAATGTCTGTTGACATTAGACTAATTGCAGTGACCGTCTGCCTGACAGATTCTGTTAATCCTAATGCATGTCTATAGTGCAGTCGACGGCCTGCAGCAGAATTCCACTAAACAATCTCGTAAGTCACTCAAAAACAATTGTAAGGCAATTGCCACAGTAATGGGATTGCTAAATTTGAATTCTTCTGGGTTTACTCAAATTCCAACAGAAGTTGACTGTGATTATTTCAAATGTGTGACACTTCAGCAAAGCCTACTGTTCTGACTGAGACTGCTGATTTCTTCTGACTGGGAAGTAGGTCACTTTTGGACTCAGCCAATAGGACAGGTTCTTACAAAGATAAGTGTCAGAATATAGTACCTTTGAACATGCCAGTAGGGTGTTACAATTTTTAATTTTTGTGCAATTTCAAAAAGCACTAGCATCTAAAATGTGCGTTTTGACCTGGAGAATTCAAATCTGTGCTCGAAATGGTGACATGTATGTATTGTATGTATTTATTTATTAAAGTCTCACTGTGTACAAGTACAAAAACAAATTAGCAGTAAAAAAAACATGCAAAAAAAAACACACCACTCAAAAAGGAGAGTTATGAGAGACTGAAGCAAAATACTTTAAAAGCACTGTCTAAAAACACTTGGTAAAAATAATGAAATTTAAAATTTAAAAACAGATAAAAGGACTAGATATTAGCAATCATGAGTACAACAAAGCAGAACGAATATTAATCACAGTATAGCAATATTTGGCACTTTGGTAGCATAAATTTGAATCTCTCATAATGAAGTTTTTGATTGTCTGACATCTCATAGAAACTGGAATTTACTTCAACTGCCATGGACCATAGGGCATCGCGGGACTCAGAATAAGCTTGGCATCGAATGAGAACATGCTCCTCTGATTCTACCTCCCCTGAAGAACACACAAGACACTGCCGCTCATTCTCCGGTAGACCTTGATATCTGCCTGTCTCAATCCGGATTGGGGCGACTCCACAGCGAAAGCGGGCTAAGGCACCATGGAAATTTGGGTTCATATTCAGCATTTAGATACTTCTCAGGTTCGATTTTGGATTTAAATTGCCGATATGTTCTCAACTTGTTTTTTCCCTGACCATTGCGCCCCCGCTTACGATTCAAGTCTTCTGACCACTTCTCTTGGAAAAAGTGGTGTAGGGCCCGATCAAGTTGACCAATCATGATACGACAATTCTTACCTACTTCAATTTTGGTCCAAAGTTTCATTATTTTTTCCGTTTTCGACCATTTTCGCCAATCCGCGGTTCTCTATAACTTTGTCAATATGTGTCAAACAGCATTCTAATTGTGATGGTTGGAAAGCTCTCAAAAAGACCTTCATTTTTCATACCAACATCAATGGTCTAGGACGATATCTTGATTCCCATCGGCCCTTCATCCTGCACTTTTTAGAATGAAAATGACGCAGATTGGCTATTCCTGTAAAAAAAATGACTTTGGAATTTTTTTCTATGATAATTGCAGTGATTCACATTCTTCAAGTTCCAGAATGACCAAACACAATAAACTTCTTGATTTTTACCATGGGAGTGCCTGGCTTGTGAGTGATGAAGTTCTAATGTAACGTTAGTTGAAAACTCGTAAAATGTGAGATGGGGTATGTTGCATTTCATATCATATCTTCGTCAGAATTTATTGCAGGGCAACTTGAGTGATACCATATGAAAGACAATAGTCTTAGCATTCTCATGGTATCAATGATGTTGTCCTATATTTAATTATTATGAAGTAAAAATATGAAGTATAGCAGCCCCTCCATGATTTGTTTCAATAATTCCGACAAAATTTCGCATTAAAATTTCCAAGCTCATAAAGCAGGATTTTTCATGACCAAATATTTAAAAAATATTTTATTTGCTTATTATGGAACTAGGAGAATGTGAATCAAAGCAATTAACATTGAAAAAAATTTAAAAGCCTTTTTTGAATAGGATTAGACAGTCAGAAACATAATAATTGTTGTATCTTAGAAAACAGATTTGGATTCCCCATGTCAAAACCAACATTTTAGGCACTAGTGCTATTTGAATTTGCACAAATAATAAAAATTGACACACCCTAGTATGCCAATGTACAGACACTTGAGACCCAGTTAAGGCTCAGGCCTCTGGTAATATCAAACTTTTAACAGGAGTGATTTATCTTACGCACATGTATACCAATAATACCCTATAAGACAATACAAGCGAAAGAAACATGAATTTGGAGATTGCAGACGAAGAGCCATTTTGCAAATAACACACAGATGTGGTGCAAATGCAATAATTGACCTTGTACATCTCACTTATTTTGATAATGTTCTGCCATGCAAAATATTTTCTCTTTTGAAGAAATACAAAACTAGTGGGAGACTATGCCAAAGTCGCATGACAAATTCCAGTTGGAATACAACCATAGCAGTGATCACAAACTGTTATACATTGTTTGTTACTACATGCGCTTTTAGCAGTTAGGCATGAAATAAAAATATATAAGAATCTTCAACTTGTAGATTTAACAACACCTAACATTAACTGAATTTTGAGTAATTATTTTTCATAGTCAACTGTCAAATTTGATAGAATCTGTGACTAATTTTTCAAAACACAAATGTCCAGGGCATTTCTTGGACTTGTCATATGCTAGTATATGGATGGATTAAATCGATCTACAAGCCCTGATATACCATGTCTATCAATGACTGGTACTTCCGCTTGTGATTCATCAGTAACGGCCAGTCCAAACTCAAAGGTATTTTCCAAAAAGTTAGTAATTGAACATCAAACAATGGTTGATACTGAACAGCTCAGAACAATTACTGGAAAGTATTGCTGATCCATGAGTGTTGAGTGTTGAAGTTGGAGTGAAGGCCAGGCAGGAATCTGTGTGAGACACCTAGTCACCACCAACAGCCTGAACAAGTGGTGAAAATTGGCTTAAGGAACCCAAGACTGTTAATCCCTGACATGTTGAGTGTGGGAGGGGATTGTGTTGTCTGTTGAACAGGCTATAAAGAGCCATCTTTGCTGCAGCGCAGTGCAGGCTTATCAGAAATTTCTTTTTGGTATTTGTTCGGTGGCTTCTGTGTCAAGAAATCATTTGAAATAATTATATCTTTTGAACAAAAAACTTCAGGACATATAAGTTCAGACTTACTTTAAAAGTTTGACTTTTTAATATTTCTTCTTATTTACCTAAAATAACTTCTCACTGTAAAAATTAATAAAAGTCTACAGTAAAGGGTGCGCGTTGGATTTTTTAAAAATGAGATCTCTTTATTTGTAGGCTATTGTTGCATTTGAACATGTAGTACACTCACTTTCAAAAGCTTTTGGTTTCCTTCTGCAGTTTAAATATCTTTCAATATTTTTGTCTGATTTCTGAAACCTAAATGAAGTGAGAGTGCTTACAACTATGTGTATCAATCAGATTCCTAGGAAGGTCCTCGTAGAAATGGTGTTTAACATTGAATATAACAATATGCTTTATTTTCCATCCTATGGATCAGATTCTGTGTGCGGTCCGATGCTTCAAGTCATGCAGGTTGTGCATGTGTTTTCAAAGAGCATGTCTTTGAGATTTTACATGGTCTAAAGGGCCACACTCATGCAGTTTTTTTATCAGTTGAGAGCCTCAAGCTTTCTATTTATAAAAACACCACAGTGGTCCTTTTGAATTTGTTCCAAAATAAACCAATTAAAAACCAAGTTTTAGTTTTCGATTTTGGCCATAATTTTGGCACTGTAAGAAGCGACCTCTCTTGGAAGACAAGTGTTCCAATGAAGGTATATATTTGTCACTATTTGGCATGTTCACGAATTTGTATACCTGTAAAAACGAACATATACACGAATTCGTTTAAGTGTGAAATATTGCAATTCATGAATTTGTGTAGGTGAAATTACGAACATTGTAACCCTAAACTTGCCTAAAACTAACTCTAAACCTAATTTTCACCCTAAAACTGAAACATATAACACCTCCACGAGTGCTAGTAATGACAAGTACACAAATTAATAATAAAGCACATACACGAGTGCTAGTTATTACACATACATGAGCAACTGTGCTCGTTTTTTCATGTCCACAAATTCGTACATGCTCGTTTTTACACCTCCACAAATTCGTGTACATGTCAAATAATGAAAAATATATACATGTCCAATGACATGAGACTGGGTTTTAAGTAAACAAATACATGTGACTTTTTATCAGTTCTGGACTTGATAGGCATAGCTGTGAAATATTTTAGAAATTACACTTTCAAAGAATCAAATCGATGTAAAACTGTGATGAATTGTGATCTTCATTTCAATCATTGAGTTTTGCATCCAAAATGACACGATGAGTATCTCAATGTAAATGAACAGTGACTGTCTTGGACCAAAATTGACAAGCTCAAACCGAAAAAAGAGCAAATGATTAAGAGCACATATATATATTTTCATCTATCATGAACAACATAGTGACTGTATTACAAACAATACAAAAATTATGGAAGATGAACTTATATATGACTCGGCCCAAGCTATCTGGATTAAAAGCAGTCACGCAATCATCATGTGCACAAAAATGCCACACAGCCCACACCCCTTTACAGACAGCTGGGGAAAATTAATCATAAACATTTCCCAACCTCTTCTATTCTCTTCCCTTCCAATCTACGGGATCTCTATCTATCAATTTCTCAATGGGCCACTTACTATATATAACAGATTAAAAAATTTTAAAAAACGGACTGAGACTTCATTCATCTCTTGATCCTCAAAAAATTATATAACGTGTGCAGTCTATCTATCTATCTATCTATCTATCTATCTATCTATCTATCTATCTATCTATCTATCTATCTGTCTTATGCTATCTATCTAACTATCTCATATCTATCTGTATTTCCCTGTCTAGCTGTCTATGTACATGTTTCTATATGGCAGCTGATTAACAATTTCAGTCACAAAATGCGATCTGGACTTGTCAAATATGGAGCAAATTGACCACTGTCAAATTAACTCACCCCGCCCAACCCATAACCAGCCAATCAGCACACAATGCAAAGTAATGAATGACAGTGATGTTGATGGAACTCTTCTGAAAATGTTTTTCACAGTTTCAGTTTGTCTCAAATTAATTTTGTCACCTTTATAACAGAATCTGTTAATCCAATTCAGTATATCACAGTATTGTTTGGTGGTCAAAATTGCAAGTGCATCATTCTCTCATTGTCCATACAATCTGAGTTTAGAGGGGGAGGGCCACCCAGCCTTACGTCAGTGCACAGCTGACTGAACATGCTGAAGGACCACAAAAAATGGGCTGAAACACCAATTTCTTAAATTTTTCCTGATCTGTGGTAAAAACCAATGTTGGTAAATGTTAGCTGAATGCACTTGCAACACCTGTTTCTTTCATGGGAAGATATATTTATTAAAAGTGGGATTTTGACGAGTGTTTGCCTTTAATTTATGTTCAAACAAATACAATTCTGTCACAATGAAATGGAATAAAAATTGTTAGGCCTATTGTTGCAAACTTCATGCTCAGTATTGTGCATTAATCATTTTTGAGTTGTAATTAAGAATATTATTGTTCAAAATAAAATCAGTATTCAATTTGCAGACAGTCTGAATGAACATGAGAAACAATGAATTGCTGCTCTGAAAAAGTGTCAATAAAATGTTGTAAATATGATGTTACAAAACCAGAGAGAAATACATTTATTTAAGATGTATTAGTTAAATTGAAATGAATCATCCCTTTATATATTTTTTTAACTCAATTAAAAGTACGAACTCCTTGCAGACACATTGAAAGACTCAATACACAAGCCTTGTTACATAATGGAAAAAAAAGAAGCCAATTGTGTAAAAATTACCTTCAGAAGTGTGTTTCATTACATTGCAGCAGCATTGCAACAATGTCACAATTAATGTCAATGTAAATTGTGTAGAATTGAATGATAGAAATGACATTATAATTATTGCTCTTTTTCATAACCAATGCTCTTCAGCAGCTACAACTTAGTCTATCAATTTATTCATCTCTCTCCAATCGGTCAATCAGTCAAGCAGTCAGTCAGTTAATCTGTCAGTCTATCTATCTATCTATCTATCTATCTATCTATCCATCTATCTATCTATCTATCTATCTATCTATCTATCTATCTATCTATCTATCTATCTATCTATCTATCTATCTATCTACCTGGGGGAGGGTTGGTCTAGTGGTAGTGTGCTGGACTGCCAATCGCTGGGTCCAGGGTTTGAATCCAGCTCTTGCCGGGTCACCCGGGCCCATGTTGGATGGCTGTTTCAATCATCCTTTGCCTCATTGCCGTGTCCTCCTCCTGTCCTAATTAGCCTACCAAGTGCATATATACAGGATGTAAAGCCCTAATCATCCATCCATCTATCTAGCTATCTATATGTCTGTCAAACCCTGTCTATATATCAATCTATCTGATCTTATCTGAATTTATCTAATATAAAACTGGTCTTTTTGGGTAATTGCAATGATTTGCATGCCTGGCACTCCGTCTATTTTCTTTGCTCTACTAATAACACACCACATCAGTGGGTTTTTTGAAGAAAAGATTAGGTAATATTGTGTCTTTTATTATTCTTGAAAGAGCTTGTGGCTTCTTGGAAGGAAGACATAGCTGTTTTAACTCACATGATCAAGGTTGATCCAAGGTAATTTACTCAAATATAGGCAAAGAAAAAGTATGTTTATTACTGTCATAAAATAAGAGATGTGGGGACAGCTGATTCAATACAATATGGATTACAAAGGAGATTGTCGATTGTGATCCCATGACAGTATGCCATGACACACATCATGGAATATTCTAGTAAATATAACTTATCAGGAAAACATTAACATTGACTGAATACCCATTTTGCAAACTTTTCATAACATCATTCTCGTTTCTCAATTACGCAGGTCATGAATTAAATGCCCAAAGTAATGTAAGAATAATCTCATTTAAGGTGGCTCGCTACTCATGAGAAATGGTTGTTAACGCACATTCACGCGCAGCCAGGCAGGCCCTATCCATCGTAACGTCACCACTGTGCTGACACTGCTTCAAGATCTTTTTTTAATTCTAAGAATTTCATGCGGCGGCCGCTTCGTTTGCAATTTGCTCCACTTCTATTGGGGTTAGAGACTCCTCGTTTAAAGCATTAGATGCGCTATGAAGAGGACTACATACAACCGGAGTTTCAGTTTGATAACCATAATACTTTTTTTTACAGGCGATTTCCAGCAAGCAGGTCTAATTTCTCAAAAATGACTTTGTGATACAAATAAATTTGTATATCAATTTCAAGTGCGGTAGGAAGGTTTGTCTGTATCATTATATTGTTCCCCACTATTTGTGGAAGTTAAAGACAAAGAAATAGAAAATCCTATCTCGTCAATTTTTTTTAGCACTCTGGTTTATAAAAAAAGTTGAAATTTTCAAAATCAAAACTTTTGTTCCGAGCCCCTTGGAAAGTCCTGTAAATTAAATATATATCCATGAAATTGTCTTTACCTTTTCCCTGAGATTGTCTTCTTTAATTCCATGCTTCATTGCGTGATATTGGATGCATTACCACTGAATGGCAGGGCTAACTTCACAGTAAAAAAATTAAGAAAAAAATTTAATTTTTCAAGTTTGCGTGAGCCGACTTTCTTGTACATAACCTCAAATATTTTGACAAAAAGGCTGGTAGCAACCACTTTCCTTTACATATCCTTGCTATAAACTATATTTTGGATCATTTTAAACTATTTTTAAGAAATCCTCTCTTGGAAAGTTCACGAGTATCGAGCCACCTTAAACATGATTGGATCTTTCACTGCAGTGGATTATGAAGAAGAAAAAGTGGTTCCCATTTCATTCAAAGTACGGCTGAGAGAGCTGACCACATGAGAGCATGTTTTCTATGTCTGAGGCAAATTGTGGCACCTTTCAGATTACTTCTCCATTAGTAGATACGGACTAAAAATAGACATCATGAGAAAGTCATGAAATGAAAGATGTGGGGAAAGTATAGAATTATTCAATATCAGAAGTTACTGGATACTTTAGGGATGTTTATGGAATCTGTTTGTGACTTATACAGCTACAGAGTGCAATGACATTTAGAATGAAGGGCCAAATACAGATCAGCCTCCAGGTCCTGTGTTCCAAAGGTTTTATGATTATACTTAAAATATTGTTTATGATGATCAAAAGTGCTTAACTGTGTAACCTCTGTCTCTATGGTTGTTTGGTCTTCGGTTCAAAGCTTAGAGTAGCCCCCCTTAACTTCGAGGTGCGATTTGACGTACTTTTTGTGGTCGATTATTTAAATGCTTATGTTGTCAGGAAGGGATCACTTATTATTATGGCCCCTTTCAGATTACTGCTCCATTAGTCTGCGGAGCAAAAGTAGATATGGACTAAAAAATAGACATCATGAGATACATCGTGAAATGAAAGATGTTAGGAAAGTATAGAATTATTCAATATCAGATGCTATTGGATACTTTTTGGATGTTTGTGGAAACTCTTTGTGACTGACAGCTATGGAGAGTGCAATGACCTCAGAATGGGAGGCCAAATACAGATCAGCCGCCGTACCTCATATATCTATCTATCTATCTATCTATCTATCTATCTATCTATCTATCTATATCTATCTATATCTATCTATCTATCTATCTATATCTATCTATATCTATCTATCTATCTATTTATCTATCTATCTATCTATCTATCTATCTGTCTTTCTATATCTATCTATCTATCTATCTATCTATCTATCTATCTATGCAGGTTTTCTATCTATCTATCTATCTATCTATCTATCTATCTATCTACCTACATTGATGTCTGTCAATCCCTCTCTCTTTATAACTAATCTATCTAGTCTTATCTAAACACATCTAATCCGTAACTCGTCTTCTTGGTTAATTTCAGATGGAAGGCACCTTGTCTATTTTCCTTGCTACACTCCACATCAGCGCGTCTTCTGAGGAAAGTATCAGTTGATGTTTGTCTTCATTATTCTTAAAAGAGCTCCTGGCTTTTTGGAAGAAAGAAATAGCTGTTTTGACTTACTTGATAAATTTTGATCTACTTAGATAAAGGAAAAGAAAAGGTAATTTTGTTACTGTCAATGTGTCAGTTGTCATAACATAAGAGATTTTGTCAAAACGTCATTCTTGTTTCTCAATCACACAGGTTATGATTTAAAAGCCCAAAAAGACATTAGAATGACAAGATCTTTTGCAACTCTGGATTATAAAAAAGATAAAGTGGTTCCCATTTCATGTGAAAAAATGGCTGAGAGCGAGGACCGTATGATAACATGTTTAATTTCTATGTCTGAGAAAAATAGTGGCACCTTTCAGTTTATGCTCCATCAGTCTGCGAAGCAAAAGTAGATATGGACTAAAAATAGACGTTATGAGATATGTCATGGTCCCACAACCTGCAGGTATGGAATTCACAATTAAATTGGAGCACTTCACTGACCTAGGGTTCAAGACAGGTGATTACAACAAACAGTCGATGCCAAACAATGCTAAACAATGCAATCCAGCTTGCTATTTTGTGACAGGGCCCTTAAAACAGAACATAAGAAAATGTGGCAGAGCCAGGGACTAATTGCCAAAGAATTAATAATTGGCTGTCTCTGAGAAAACCATGCAGGTTGTACAGTAAAGTGAAACGTGGCCCGAGCCGGATTTTAACGAAATTTTCACCAAACGCCCTTTAAACACAATAATGAAGGTTGGTTAAGTCCGTTTTTCTATGATTTCAATTCTTCCTCGATTTTACCCCACTTGAAAATAGGGTGTCAAGTGTGGCGCAAAATTCCTTTAACATGGGTTTCAATGGGAAAACATGTCAACTTTAGCACTATAGGAACCAGAGCGCAGCGCATGGTTTGAAAATTTTATGATGGAGGATGATTACACATGACTTGAATATTCTAAATTCACTTTTTCTAGCGTGGAACACTCCTTCATAAGCCAGATATAAGCATTTTTAGATAGCGGAGGGTGGTAAATTTCTTTGCGTTTCACAAAAAATGAAAAAATACTAAAAATGTCATAATTCTGCTAAGATTTGTCCAAATTTGACAATTTTAGTGTCTAACTATATGTTTTGGGCAATTCCGCACCTCTTGGAATGATTTTTATTTTGATTGGAGGTCAAGGTCACTGCCTAAGGTCAAGGTCAAAGTCAATTTTTTCTGTAATTTTATGATATTTCAAGTTTTAGTCCACGATATCTATCAAAAAGTCCCATAATATCAATGCTTATTCAGCATAAACTGACTTTATAAATTTCTAGCTATATGTCGGTATCCTAAACTGCATCAAAAACCTGTTTTTTTTAACCATAGGGGGCACTTTCAAATTTTCGAAATTTCATAATGTTTTCAAATTGCACATTAAATATTTTGAAGATGTCCATCGATCATTGTGCATTAATAATTCAGAGTTCAATGGATTGCTGCTATTGCATGAGAGTCAAATAAGGGATTCTGGGCCAGAAAACAGACCTTAGAATATGATATGAATGTTTTCGGCGGCCATTAATGAAAATGTTGTCACCTCAGTTAATGTCAAAACTAATAGAGATAACAGAAAAGTTTTTGTTTCTATACCTATGTTTTCAGGGTCAAGGAATAACACAAAAACATTTTTATCATTGTATGTTATGTAATATATGTGTAATTTGGCTGCCAAAAAAAAAAAAAAAAGTATCTTTGCCGATATCTGCGGAATATTGGAATAATTCTTAGGTCTATACCTATGTTTACATGGTCAGGGAATATGATACAGTTATATTCCATGCTCTATATGCTTTCAAGTACACACATTCATGCATTGATAATTGGACAATTTCACAATAGAAAATGGGACACATAAAGTATTTTGTAGTGTGAGATTTAGGGGTGTTTTTTTACATCAGCTTTTCTCTTAAACTATAATTTTGGGGTAAGTGGTGCCATCTGCGCTTGGGCAAGTAATGCCAAGTCAAAGCTTTTGTGTCAAATAATATCACTGGCTATTGTCAAAAATGCAAGTCACAAAACTGATTAACCTTGTTGTTCTTCACACAATATCTTTTGATTACCATTTTGCTTGCTTGATGGAATGGAAAAATGTGATATTTGACCTCATCACAACAAGAGCAGGTACTGCCTCCACATCCCCCATGCCTGGCACAATCTACATCAACCTCAAAAACAGTGAAGGGAGACCTTGGGGAGCAGGCCTTCCTAAAGTTTTCATGAGTGTGTAGTTCCATGAACACCACTAGGTGCACAATTGTGCATACCTGCATGTGGTGACACAGGAATGGCCTGGGCTTACCAAATTTAGAAATGGTGGCAGTCCCAGTCACACTCACAAGGATAGCTGGGAAGTAAGTTAGCTTCCTACATTTGATGATTTAATTGTGGATTTGGCAAGTTAAAGGAGTTAAAAGAATTTGTGGAAAGTATGAACACTTTGCATGGTGAGGTATTGGAGATTTTTGATGGAAACCATGACATGGATACTGAAACCATATCCTCCATGCCATAGCATGGGGAATAATTAAAGATGATGAAATTAATACAATTTTAATGTCATTGTTGACCTGCTCTACAGGAGATTTTTGTTAAAATCAGCTGAGTCTTATCCGGCAAGGGTCAAAGGGTCGCTCCTTATTCTTGCAAGCCAGTTCTGTGATCAACAACCTTCCTTATGGCTCAGTTAAGGCCCGCTGCAAAGTGGCCTGCCTACGTCACATGAACAGTTTGAAAATGATTTCAGCTACAAGTTGGGACGCTGATCTGCAAAGACCTCTTATTAAATAGTTTCTATGCACCATGTTAGCATGTAAATGAGTTTGACATCTGTAAAAAATTTCCCAACATAATATTTTCCATTTTGTCATGTTACATCCATGCTCGTTAAGTGTCTCACTGTGCCCCGTGGGCGGGGCACAGTGAGACAGGGAACCTGCTGCCATAACCGCCGATCCTCAGGACCTGCGGAATTGTTCTGCTAGAGAAACTACTGGGTGAAAGCACAGTAAAGGCCTCAATTGCGTTTTGATCAGATAAAAGTAAATCTAGGGTCCTAGAAACCAATTTCTGGCATAAAGAAGAAACAATGCAGTATTTAAGCTTGATCAACAAGTAAATCTGAGTAATTTAGGCATTTTTCATGAGCATACAACTAAAACCATGCTCTGGGCAGACCTTTAAAGCGGGTATAATCTGTCAATTTTAGCATGTAACCAGTGGCCCTTTCTCTGAAGCACCGTCTATTGCAGCAATCCTGTAGCCTAATATTTAGTTCACATTCTGCCGGTGACATTATCTGTTTACTGTACCTCCCTGGCCTTCTGTAGGGACCATTGGCTGACTTTTCAATGTGATGATTATGGCAGCCATGACGTCCAAAGGAAAGGTCTGCTTGTAACCATATTTTTGCAAATTTACAGTCAGGGGTTCAAAAGGCTGGCTGGAGGGTATTTTTATGCAATAATTAGCTGAATTTGGTGCTTTTGCCTAGATATGATATTGGTTTAATGAATTTCAGGAAAAAAATTCCAATGGCCACTGATGATTGTAAGATACAAGAAGCTTTAATGGCTAAAATCGATGTCCGTCCATTACGTCCACAACCCATTTTTTGGTAATTTAAATGAATTAAAGACCAGGTAACACGTCAACTGGCATGGAAATGCATGTCTATCTCTCTCTACCTATGTATGCAACTGAAAAATTTAAAAACACAATGAATTTAACTAATACACTGGACACCAGGCTAAAAAGTGTAAATGTCCGTCCATTACGTCCACAAAAGTGTTCAGATTAGTCTGAGGACTGATGTTTGGCGGTCTGGTATGTCAC
Organism: Platynereis dumerilii; assembly: GCA_026936325.1. Taxonomy (NCBI): domain Eukaryota; kingdom Metazoa; phylum Annelida; class Polychaeta; order Phyllodocida; family Nereididae; genus Platynereis; species Platynereis dumerilii. Next base: position 37,723,207 of record JAPTHN010000007.1, read on the forward strand.
AAATAAAGCAGGGATACCATGTTTAGTGACAAATTTGGATTATTTTAGTGAATGCTGACAAGGCTCAAAAGTTGAATTTGTCACAGTATATGCAAACTGTCCATATCACATCAGCGAAAACGGTCGAAAAGCCAATGGTCCATTTCAGCAGAAAAACCTAGATTTTCATGGAACTTTCATAATGTAGTACATAGCAGCCCAGCAAATACCTGTCTTGATTTATCAGACAAACATAATTCTGTATTATATACATTAGTAGCTTCAAATTGATGTACTACACTTGCACTTCTGATGAAAATAATTCTTAGGTCATAGGGGCCAAATATTGAGGCGCTTACTGTGCTTTCACCCTACTGTGCTCTTATAAAAGCAGCTGGCTAAGTGAATTTTTAGGTCCTTGTTTGAGCATGTTTCGAAACCACATCGCACAGGACACATACACAACTTATTTAACCTGCCGCACATGTTACATACTGATCAAAATTCTTTCTGATGCTTCCCTGTAGGATGTGACTCATTAAATCAGTAGTTTACAGCAGGAATTTTGTTTTTAATAGTGAATTGTGAGCTATGCATTATATTCAGATGGTTTCAAGTGTATTTTGTGATGTCTCACTGTGCCCGCCTAAAACTGTCTCACTGTGCCCCATGCAGCTCTCTTTATAAGATTTTTGAATCCTGCTGACCGAATGCCTGTATTGTGGTTCATCATCTCACAAAACTAAGACAAATAATCACGGTTTGAATCCCTGGCAATTGATTTGCATTATACCATTTTTTTGGGAATTATAACAAAAGGCCATTTAGCAAAATTATTTAATTTTTCTGGCTAAAAACCAAAATATTGAAATTCCACTCTCGATAATGCTGTGTAAGCATTCAGGATATAGGACAGTCTTTCTATTACCTACTTTTTTTTCTATACAAGAGAGAGTTGATCTGTAAACAGTACCAGCTAGGCGCTAAGGGCTTTGTCTGACTGTGCCTGCCTTCTCACTGTGCCCCACTCTCCCCTTTGCTAATCAATTCTGTACACCTTTATACCTGCATAGTAGAAAGCAAAAGTTTTCATACTGTTTGCATTTGAATGATGACTGCATGTGTAGGGGAGACCGGGGCACGTTGGACCTCAGGTCATGTTGGACCTCGGGGCACATTGGACCTTGGGGCACTTTGGACCTCAGAGCACGTTGGACCATCCCCAATATTATTTTTTTTAAACATGGGCAGTTATCCAAATCCTTAATAGTGACCTTTAGTGGTATGCCTTTTGGCCAAAATGTTTCATGAGCATTGGAGGAAAAGTGTAAATTCTATTTCAGGTTTCCTGATTTTCAGCATAAAAAGTGACTTTTTCCAAGTCTCAATGGCTGGGTTACCCTTCTTAAAATATGGGGGATCAAGTCGGACAAGTCTCGTAAATTGAAACTGTCACTACTTTAGTAAAGTTTGATATAAGTTTCCTGAGTTTAAATTCAAATTTGTTAGCAAGGCATGCACATTTTTATAAGAGGTTGGAATGGGGCAGGTTGGACGAGCATGGCCGGGGCACTTTGGACCATTGTAAACTCGATTGACTGACAAAAAATAATCTGCAAAATGCCAGCAGGATAATTTCTAACATGAATAGAGCACCTAAGCCAAATATGTACGATATGAGGGTAAAATCAATTCAGTTGACTAATCTGCTAGCCTTTCTAGCTGAAACAAGATTTATTAAAAATATCTGGGTAAATATTCCGATTCTGCAATGACACGCAAGTGTGTGTTGTGATCTGTGAGAATAAAATGTGGTGTTTGCTAACTTTCTTCTACTTTTGTGGACTTTTATACCATGATCCAAGAATAAGAATAAGAATAAATTTTATTTCAACTCGATTGGAACTTACAAAAACATTAGCTCGTATGAGCTAGTACTCGAGCATAAAATACAAAGTAATAAAAACAATACATTAACAAGATATTTATATTAATACAAGAGTTATACAAAAATAATAGAAAATACTACAAAAAAAAAAAAAAAGAGACTACAAAGTTACTACAACTAGTTTCTAAAGCTAAAAAAATTACAATGCAATAAATCAAAATCACACTAACAGAAATCATCTTCTCAACTTCTCAAGTGAGATTAATAACTTTTAAAAACAGCAAATTTTATACAATTATCATGAATAAAAATGCCTTAAAATGTCTATGTACAGTACTTTAATAAGACTTAACATTTCCATGCCATACATTATCCAGGCACTTATCACATTTCACACCCTCATCACAGTTCCATCTATTAATAAAAGTTATAAATTCTTCAAAATCGTCTACTTTGAACTTAATAGGTATAGAATTTAACAATTTCGCGCCAGTAAATCTTAAGCTGTTTTTACCGTACTTAATTGTATTAAATCTTTCTAATGTAAGAGTGTGACTATTTCTTGTACCATATTTATTCGAATTTTCAACTACTAGGGCATTCAGATGGCTTGCGTGATCATTCTTGTAACATTTGAACATAAATAAAGCTATCTTCTTCAATCTCGTCATGGTCATTGTGTTTCTTTTACTCATGAGCAATAATTTTTCATAGTCGCTTTCATAGTCTAAATTTACAAATCTTAGACTCCTTTCAAAAATTTTCTCAATCCTTGTTCTCAGGGTTTTATTACAGAAGTGCCATACAATGGCGCAATATGTGAAACAAGATAGGACAAAACTATCAACTAATATCATTCTATCTTTTTTTTCCTTGATGCGTTTTGTCATTCTTAGTAGTATTTTCAGATTTCTTGTCGCTTTTCTACATAAAATTTCAACATGAGAACTGAGTTCAAGATTTACGTCAATTTGAATTCCAAGTAATTTGACAGATTCAACAGGATGTATTGCAGTTCCATCAATGTTGATACTTAGATTACTGTAAGAAGGGTGTTTCTTGCGATTCATAATGATCAGCTGAAATTTGTCAGGATTTGCCTTAAGCATGTTATCCTCAAACCACTTCATACAATTTGTTGCTGATGTTGTTAAAAGAGCAAGGACATCATTAACTTTTTCCCCAATTACTGAAATGGTATTATCGTCCGCATAATTGTAGAAGTTCACGTCAATGGTATATATAAGAGATCGTTAATAAATACATTGTACATAATAGGGCCCAGTACACTCCCTTGTGGGATGCCCTTGGTAATTATTGACCAATCGCTCTGCATTCCATAGTACTTCACTCTCTGTTTTCTCTTTGACAAATATGTTGCAATGAGCTGACATGATTCAATAGAGAAGCCATATGCACTCAACTTCGCAATTAATAATTTATGGGGGAGACAATCAAAAGCCTTACTTAGGTCCATTAATAGCGTTCCTATGATCTTTCCTTCATCAAGGGCTTTTTTCCAGTCTTCAATAACATTTACAATTACATTTTCACAGCCTGTGCCTTGTCTATAAGCTGAGAGCTTTTCATGAAAAATGTTTTCGAAATAATGTTTGACTTGACTGGCTATAACTTGTTCTACTATTTTTGAGACTGCGATACTGCATCCTACAGGTCTATAATTTGTTTTCTTAAAATGATCTTTCGCTTTGAAGATTGGGGTAATTTCATTTCTTTTGTAGACTTCTGGATAATAGTTTTGCTCCAAGCAAGTATTTATAATTTTCATCAAGGGTAGTGCTAGTTCATCAGCTGCCGTCTTGAGAAAGAACGGCGAGATATTGTCGTGGCCTATGGCCTTCCGAACATTTATCTTCTTAAGTTGTTTGTGGACTTCATCTGCCCTAACCCGCCTGAAATTGAAGCTTTCCGGCGTAAGATTCAAACCTTCAATGGTTTTCACACTTGGATGCGCTGAATGCTCATTAATAGCATCCATGATGCACTTCTTATCGGTTTCAACAAACTTGTCGGGTCTACCTATGCCATCAACCATTGTCTCATAATAGTTCTTAAGAACTTCACAGATTTCAGATGGCTCTGTAATAACATTATTATCCTCTTTGAGAGTTATGGTCTGTGAATTGTCTTTACATTTATTACTAATATAAGGTTTAAAACATTTCCAAAATTCTTTAGAATCTTTGATAGAGCTTCTTTCTCTGAAGAAGTTTATCTCACTCTGGCGTCTTATCTTTGTGGCCAGATTTCGCATTTTTCTATATTCTTCCCAGTTTGAACTGCTCTTATCTTTCCAATATTGGTTTCTGAGCTGATTTCTTCTATGAATCACCTTTCTCAGCTTAGAGTTCATAAAGGGGGGTGGATCTTTCCTTAGCACCCTTGTTTTTAATGGTGCATGATTCTGAATAATTTCTGTAAATAGTTTCTCATGACACCAGGCAATGTCCTCAGCATCATCAAAAATGTGAGCTACATCAAAGGGTATATTTCTGATGTCTTCCCTGAATTTTTCATCATTGAAATTCTTAAAACTTCTATACGTGATTTTTCCAGGGATTCTTCTCGGAGCGTACATTTGGTAGATACACTAACCATTTTATGAAAATCACTGAGACCTGTATCAAATACCATGGTCTCATTAAAACGAGATGGTTTAGACACCAGGATAACGTCAATTAAAGACTCGTTTGCAGATTTGAAACAGGTCGGTTCTTTAACAATATTTTTTAGGCCTATAGTTTCACATAATTCTTTCAATTTATTATTATTGGTAGTTTTCATATTGATATTCATGTCACCTGTAATTAGAACATCGCTACTTTCCTTAAAAATTTGTTCACATATTTTTGATATTTCATTTACAAAAATTTCATTTTTAATCGATGGTGGTTTGTAAACCGCTATGAAAAACCATTTTTTCTTTTTCAGCCAAGCTTCTATAATAATATATTGAGCTCCACACTCGTTATATTCAAGGTCAATTCTCCTACAATGTGTTATGTCAGACCTCACATACGTTATCAAGCCATGTGATGAACGTGTTCCGTCACATCTATGCAGCTTATAATTTCTTATACTGAGAGCAGTATCAAGCACAGTTTCATCTATTTTTGTTTCTGCAACAGAGACAATGTCCGCCAATTCATTAGTCATAACAGCAGAGAATTCCTCAAATTTGCTTAGTAAGCTATTTATGTTTAGATAGCTTACTATAAGACATTTTGGAAATTTACTTTTGTTAGTTTTAAGTGCCTCAAAGGTATCAGATTGTTTCTCTGAATCAGAATTGGAGGTCTCGGACATTATTTCGTTGCCAGGAGAGTGCTCATCACACACACTGTACATATTTAGTTCATCACATACATTTTCACCACTAGGCTCGTTGCCTAAATCATGTACATTATTAACATGCAATTCTCCACATACACTTTCACTGGTAACACTGTTAACACTAGCACTATTCAATTCATCGCAAACATTTTCACCATTGCATTCATTGTGAGATTTATCAGAAAGCAATTTATCACACATATATTCATTGTTAAATTCATCATAAACATGCTCAATATGCAATTTATCAAGAATATTTTTACCATTCAATTCCTTTTCTACATCAATAACAGTATTCAAATCATGATTATTAGTATTAGTATGCAATTCATCACACATATATTCACCATTAAATTCATTATAAACATAATCAACATGCAATTTTTCACAAATAATTTTAAGGTTTGGTTCTTTGCCTGCGTCACTAAAATTATTCAATTCTTCGTAAATATTTTGACCATTGAAGTCATTGTTAGAAGTATCAGTTTGCAATTCAAAACACATATATTCACCATTATTTTCATCGTAAACATGATCGATATGTAAATTATCACCAATATTTTCACTGTTCGATTTGCCTACATCACTAACACTATTCAATACATTGCATATATACATCTTTTCACCATTGAAGTCATTGCTAGTACCATCAATATGCAATTCATCACACAAGTATTCACCGTAAAGTTCATCGTAAACATGATCATCATGCAATTTTTCACAAATTATATTTTTACTGTTCGATTCATTGCTAGTATCCTTAATATGCAATTCATCACACAGGTATTCACCGTAAAGTTCATCGTAAACATGATCATCATGCAATTTTTCACAAATTATATTTTTACTGTTCGATTCATTGCTAGTATCCTTAATATGCAATTCATCACACAAGTATTCACCATAAAGTTCATCGTAAACATGATCATCACGCAATTTTTCACAAATTATATTTTTACTGTTCGATTCATTGCTAGTATCCTTAATATGCAATTCATCACACAAGTATTCACCGTAAAGTTCATCGTAAACATGATCATCACGCAATTTTTCACAAATTATATTTTTACTGTTCGATTCATTGCTAGTATCCTTAATATGCAATTCATCACACAGGTATTCACCGTAAAGTTCATCGTAAACATGATCATCATGCAATTTTTCACAAATTATATTTTTACTGTTCGATTCATTGTCTGCTTCACTAACATCATTCAATTCATCGCATATATTTTTACCATTGACTTCATTGCTAGTATCATTAATATGCAATCCGTCACACATATATTCATCGAAAATATCATCGTTAAGTTTATCGTAACCATGTTTACCATGTAATTTATCACAACTATATTCACAACTATATTCACTATTAGTATCATCAATATGCAAGTCATAACACCTTTTTCCGTGATTATTATCTAGATCTAATTTACATATATTTTTGTTACTATCATTTTTCAATTCATCATTTTTCAATTTGTTACTATCATTTTTCAATTCATCATTTTTCAATTCATCACACATATTAAAGTCATTTAATTCATCATAAATGTTTTCAACATGCAGTTCATAACACAATGTCATGTTTTCACCATTTGATTCCAAGTCAAAGTTACTTTTATAGCTCACTTCATCACACACATTTGCACCCTTCAGTTCCTCGTAAATATCATCCAACCTGCCCCACATGGCGGTCCAATGTGCCCCGTGTTGGACCATAAAAAAAATATTTCAAATTTATTTTTCTCCACAACTACTGAAGGTAGATTGACTTGGTTTGGCATAAGGCTACAGTTTGTCACATCACACATTGTAACAGAAATTTAGCATTGTTTGTACAGTCCATAAAAATCAACACCATGAGATTGGTTGTTCTGCTGATACCAACTTGACTATAACTCAGCCTGAGGTGGCGCTGCAGTGCACTTTTGTGACATATCTGCCCATTGTGTGTCACAAATGTCAACATTGTGTGAAATTGGACTAAAATTATCATAAATTGGCAAATATCGGACAAAAACAGCCCCAAAACATCACAGAAATGTGATATTCATATTACAACAGAGCTAAGCTGTACATAGGTGTATGTATTTCTCCTGTGGGGCTTCTGGTTGCTGAGATATCCGGCCAAACATCTGTCCTCTGCTTGATGTGACAAACTGTAGTGTAGATGTTCAGATCTATGTCAGTCAGTAAAAAGATTTTTCAAATATTTAGAGATCGTTTTGATTGAGAGCCAAAAAAAATAAAAAATCGGACCAACGTTCCCCGGTCTCCCCTACTTGAAAGCATATCTATAGAATGGAAAATTACTGTATCATAATCCGTGACCATGTAAACATAGGTATAGACCTAAGAATTATTCCAATATTTCTGTAACCTCCGCAGATATCAGCAAAGATACTTTTTGTTGTTGTTGTGGCAGCCAAATTACACATATATTACATAACATACAATGATAAAAATGTTTTTGTGTTATTCCTTGACCCTGAAAACATAGGTATAGAAACAAAAACTTTTCTGTTATCTCTATTAGTTTTGACATTAACTGAGGTGACAACATTTTCAATAATGGCCGCCGAAAACATTCATATCATATTCTAAGGTCTGTTTTCTGGCCCAGAATCCCTTATTTGACTCTCTTGCAATAGCAGCAATCCATTGAACTCTGAATTATTAATGCACAATGGACGATAGACATCTTCAAAATATTTAACGCGCACTTTGAAAAAATTATGAAATTTCGAAAATTTGAAAGTGCCTCCTATGGTTAAAAAAACAGGTTTTTGATACAGTTTAGAATACTGACATATAGCTAGAAATTTATAAAATCAGTTTATGCTGAATAAGCATTGATATTATGGGACTTTTTGATAGATATCGTGGACTAAAACTTGAAATATCATAAAATTACAGAAAAAATTGACTTTGACCTTGACCTTAGGCAGTGACCTTGACCTCCAATCAAAATAAAAATCATTCCAAGAGGTGCGGAATTGCCCAAAACATATAGTTAGACACTAAAATTGTCAAATTTGGACAAATCTTAGCAGAATTATGACATTTTTAGTATTTTTTCATTTTTTGTGAAACGCAAAGAAATTTACCACCCTCCGCTATCTAAAAATGCTTATATCTGGCTTATGAAGGAGTGTTCCACGCTAGAAAAAGTGAATTTAGAATATTCAAGTCATGTGTAATCATCCTCCATCATAAAATTTTCAAACCATGCGCTGCGCTCTGGTTCCTATAGTGCTAAAGTTGACATGTTTTCCCATTGAAACCCATGTTAAAGGAATTTTGCGCCACACTTGACACCCTATTTTCAAGTGGGGTAAAATCGAGGAAGAATTGAAATCATAGAAAAACGGACTTAACCAACCTTCATTATTGTGTTTAAAGGGCGTTTGGTGAAAATTTCGTTAAAATCCGGCTCGGGCCACGTTTCACTTTACTGTACAACCTGCATGGTTTTCTCAGAGACAGCCAAATAATTGGAACATTTGAGCATCCATTTATCCACATGGAATTGTCCATGGACTATAACTATATTGCATGGGATATCTCTTAAATCGACTGACTAACAAGACAAATCGGAGGACACTAATTTACAAAACTAGGTGAGGAAAATTCTTCTGTTGCCATGTCAACACAGAATTTTTTGCCAACTCACATTGAAACTCTGGAGGCAGTAATGAAATATCAAAGATGTGTCAAGGTTATACTTTGCATATAGGTTTGGTCCACAGTAACTACATACACAGTTCTTAGTGGTTTTCGATAGCTGACAGCAATTTGATTTAATATGAACTGACTTTTTCTGAAACATGTGCTTTCTCCAAGCCAATGTTTTGATAAGACAAGAAGTTGTGTACAGTGCTGCCACGTTTTTGCACGACGCTTTCAGATTATGCTCCATTAGTCTGTAGAGCAAAGTAGATATGGACTGAAAATAGACATCATGAGATGTCATGAAATGAAAGATGTGAAGAAAGTATAGAATTATTCCATATCAGATGCTGTTGATATTGACGGAAACTATTTGTGACTTTCAGCTGGAGAGTGCAATGACTTTAGAATGAGAGGCCAAATACAGATCAGCCCCCGGGCCTCATATATAAACTGGCTTCCGAATTATTATGCAACTACACTTTTTCATAATATGTCGAAAATAAATAACACCATTTATATATCCTTTACAAAAAATGATGTGTGTGCCATGAATGCTACGTAATCAGGTTTTGGGGTGTTATCAATTATATATATTATGAAGTTTCTTTGAAATGCATTCAAAATCGACCTTACACATCCTAAAATGTTTTGAACATATCTTATAACAACAAATAACACTAAATGGAAAGCAACTGTGAAAACAACTTTTCAAAGAACATACACTGATACAGCTATGACTCTTGCATATTCTCTGTCGTTATTCTATATAAAATTACAAGCAACTATTTACTCGAAAGAAGTATTACTTAACTTGCTATTTTTTGCGCTGAAAGCCTCGGGTAATAGTGTTGGCGAACTTTATTAACTTCACTACCTGTTGCAAGTCTCAGTCTGAGTCTGAATCTGAATAAACAAAAGTTCTTACTGAATGCAAAATACAGATGTCCACAACATGCTCTGAGTTTTGATTTCCATTATTTAATTCACATCAACGCAAATTGGAATTGCTTTACTTTAAAAAAAATGAAAATATAGGGGAACGAGGGGCAAAACGGACCGGCGGGGCAAAACGGTTTTTTAAGTTTTCTCGGAATGTTTTGACCTGCCTTCTAATTTTTCGGTTGGAAAATGAAATAGGATACATGACCAGCTTTTCCTGAAAGTTTCGTGGATGAGAACGTTACAGGCATGCAGCTATGTTAATTTGAAGGTTTTGATCGATTTTCTTAGAAAAATCATAATTTTTGGAAATGGTGTAGTACCTTCAATGACGTTTCCAGCAAAATAATTCATAGTCAGTGTTATAAGAGGACTACTAAGCTTGCTTATTAAGCAAAAAAATTCAGTCTTGTGCTTAGTCATGTGTAAGTAGGTCATTGTTAATCTACACTGCATGGTTGGGGCAAGATGGAGTCCTCCTGTGGGGGCAAAATGGAAAGCACAAAAAAGCAATCCCAGCCTAGAAAAGGTTGAAGCTTGATATTGGGTCAATTCAACCGTGACATTTGAGACTTTTGGTGCATTTTCTGGCCATATAACAGGCCAAATTTGAAAAAATCGCAATAGATTTGTGGATCTAATCCATTTCATCAATAATACCCTGAGGATTTAGGCTTAGTGGTAAAACCCTGTATTGTTGAAACTGAAACGAATGTAACTACCTTTCAAAAAGCATAGTCAAATCTAATACCAGTTTAAATTGTTAAATTATTAAGAAAACTCGGAAATCAGAGTTATGTGAATATTCATAAAAATGTCACATTTTCACAAAAATTTTACATATTTTGTTTCTTTTGTAAACTGATGTTTATGGTTAAATAATTTGTCAAATAATTACATAGAATGAAAAATTACTAGCATCACTCCCCATGCAGCTATAATTGCATCCTGTATTGAGATGTTGATTTCATAATTTATTGCTATGTTTACTCTCAGTATTCTGCAATATTCTTGCATTGCAATGACATGAATTAACACATTTGTGTTTGTCAACATGCATTTTAGTTTGGCTGTTACCAAAACAGCTGATTTATTGCAGAACTTTTGCTAATTTATTTCTTCCCATTTTGCCCCACATGAAATTCCATTTTGCCCCAAGCATGGGGCAAAACGGGATAAAGTTGCATTTTTGAAAATAGGGAAAATTTTGAATTGGAACTATTAAAAAAGCACTTTTCTGAGTTTGAGCAAGTGGTATTGGTACTTCTTCATGGACCAGACCTTATTTGGCATTCGCATGATATACCACCTTCATGCAGCGAGCCTTCGAAGTTAGACGGCCCATTTTGCCCCTCGTTCCCCTATTGTTGAAACTTCATGCTACTGAAAGTTGAAAATATTAATTTTGAGATACAATGAAGAATTTGCAGAGATTAAATTTCTGTACATGCGGAAGTTTGAATGAGCATGATAATCAATGGATGCCTGCATTCATCAGACAATTTGGTTGTAACACGACTTGGCAAATAGGCTATTACTACAAAATACATTGATGCATTTCTTGTATTTGGGAGACCAATTGTGCATCATTTATCGTATTATGTTCAAACTTAGCTATTAATTGAAAAGTGATTAATTAATCACAATTTACTTTGTTAATTTTAATTAGAAATTTTGAACTCCATGAAACAGTTGTACATCAACCAAAACGTGATGCTTTGTTCAGAAGCTACGTGAACTTGAAAGAATTAGAACTTCCATTCTCTGATAAAATCTCGAAAAGCAACATTCTTCCTTTGAAAAAATGAGAAAGGATTTTTATGATATCCATGATTACTGATTCTTTCACTTTTGAGCATGCTGCGTCTGTGCATGGGCGCATGTTTATCACGAGCGTGCGTCATGAACATTCTCTTGGGGGACGACCATTACATATCTTGAGAGGCTTGGAATTTTCATCAAACATGATTTATAAAAGATTGGGCACAAATAAGTCTAATAAATTACAGACCTTGAATATACCATCTGGGCTTACACAACAACAAAATTTAAATAATTCTGACCTGCTCCGCCAATACAAAATGAGTTCATAGTAGGCATTCTAGATTTCCTACAAAGGAGGGAAATGCGTAAAAAAGTCAAATTTTCATGTTTTTTTTATTGTTAGCACCAAGTTGTAGAAGGCATTTTCTTTGAATATTTAAAGAAAGTTTTACCAAAAATTTATTAAACTTGTTTAAATTGGGTGTCATTTTTTATATTTTTAGTAATGGCAGGAAATTCAAATGCCATTTTCACATTTTTTCACAAGTTAAGATGTTTCGTGTGATGAATGTTTGTGGTGCCATATCTCGGGATAGAATTAACACATGAACCACCATTTTAAAGCCTAATTCCTGCAGACTAAATAATTTTCATTACTAACTATGATGGGAGGCCGACTTTGAACTCATTTTGATGGAGCAGGTCAACTATAGGCCTATGTAAAACAAGGATGTCAAGCCGCCAGCATTTACCAGCTTTGTCAGAAAAAGTTCTGCACATTGGTCTTCTGGAGCATTTTTAACTGCACAGCTGCTGGCCTAGAAAATGCAATATTGGAAAATGATTTGCCTGCTAATTTAAACAAGAAATTCTTTAAAAAAAAAAGAATTGTAGGGACCTAGTATTAAATATGAGGTTCTTCGAACACATATCTGTAATATTCTATTGATTTCTTATGTATGTGCTGTTACATCTACCTCCAATGTACCGTTCCTATAACTGTGATTTAACAAACCTACCTACAATGTTACCTCATTATTGATTAGGCATGCCTAAATACAAGTGTTGGAATCACAGATACCAAACCAGGCAATGAGCCTTTTACATTATCTATCATGAACATGAAATTTCTATTTCTATAACAATTAATTCTGACTTGCATATTTGGATTTTTACCCTTTCCATGTGCTTATGAACATTAGAGCAGTTGTGAGAAGTTGAATATTTGAGTATTTTGACACTTACTCATAAATACTCCATTAGAACGTGTCCACAACTCAATAAGAACGCTGTCCACAACTCAATTAGAACGCTGTCCACAACTCAATAAGAACGCTGTCCACAACTCAATAAGCACGCTGTCCACAACTCAATAAGAACGCTACCCTCAAGTAGAACACCACTGCAGTACACATAAATTGATGACACAAAGCACTTGGCTGATAATTTTTGTCCCAATAGTAAGGGACATTCCATGTCAATTACTTCCTAATTTGGAGTATGCAACACAGATCTGAGATGGTCCCTACAAAAAGCAAGTCAAAGACAAGTACCCCAAAAAACGTAAAGAAAACAGCAAATAATGAGTAAACACAAGAGCAAAAATAATCAGTGGGTATACAGGTGATGGCATACATAGTCAGGTTTCTGTCTACAAGTTGACCTCTATTTGCTGCCACCTAGGGTGCAAAATTTGCGAGCTCCTGTGAGCGGTCAACAGAATTTCAATCTCTGGAAGAAACCGGACAGTGTCTGGAAGAAACCAGGACAGTTCCATCAATGATGGTCTTGTTTATTTCCAAAAACTCTGTAAGTGTCTAATCTGACTTGGTTGACTTCAATTATAAGCAGTCAACTTGTAAATACCAAAATAAGTTGGGACTATTTTTTATCAGTGAGGATGTAGAGTAGCGCGGGGCATGCAGCCCCCCTTAACTTCAAGGTGCGATTTGACCTACTTTTTGAGGTGGATTATTTACATGCTTATGTTTTCAGGAAGAGATCACTCGATTCTACCCATAACTAATGAAACAAATGTCTACCAATTATAATAAAGGAGTTACGGCCCTTTTTGTAAAAAATATATAATGGCCTTCTTACCCCACCCATCGGGCAAGAAGCCCCCCTATTATAATCCTATGGCAATTTTTTTTGCGAGCGCATTCAGCTTGAAAGTTATTTCTTTGGGTTCTTCTATCATTTTTAAGGCATTCCATTCACTTTTTCAGAATTTCAGAATTTTTCTGTTCATACATTTAGTTTTTTATATTTTTTGCCCTGTTTTAATTTCGGCCAAATTTTTTCAATTTCAATTAGCTATTCTATCAAGATTTAAGGTAAAGTACACATTATGAAATGGTTCCTGAAGCAGCTTCGAGGCCTCAGTGAAGGGGGGCCTCATGCCCCATACATTGTGGGGCCTCTCGCCCCAAACTCACATATTTTACCTTGACCTTTATGTTTTGAGCTAAAATGCAAATATATGATCCAAATCATATTTATGTGATGGTCATAAAGTAAAGCAATGAAGATATCCAACATTTTTGTTAAAAATTTCAAAAGTTATTTCTGACAGCCACTTTCAAAGAATTAATCAAAGTTACAAAAACCATGCACCTTTTTTTGTTTCTTTAATTATTTCTATGGTTTGGTGCTGTCTGCCCTGAAAATTTGTGACGTCACCTAAAAAGCCTCTAGCTTCAATCCTATCAATAAGAAAAAGCACTAAAAATGAGAGTTTAGATATAACCCTGGGGGGGCTTCTCACCTAACCCGGGCTTTTTGCCCCGACCCACTCTATACATTGTAGCTCCCCTATAATGCCAGTATAGAGGGGGCCACTTGTAGCATGGACAAGACATTTTGTTGAGTGTTACACAGCTTTTATGAAATTGTAAATTATATGGTTGTTCTAGTTAATAAATCTCTATAAGGTAACAGAATAAATACAAACGAGCATTCTTGATATCACAAAGCAAAACCAGTGGCTTCGTATGGGCACGTGAATAAGCGAGAGAGAATTCTTTTTGGACACTTTTCTGACCACAATTTAACATGCACTAAATGGCATAAGTAGATTGAATAACATCAAACTTCTGATGAGTAAAATCATCCCTTTCACAGGCAAAGTTTATGCTAAAGTTTCAAAACTTTCTTTTTGTCTCATGATTTCCAAACATTTTCATTAAAAGCATTGGACTGGATCTTTGGCAGAAACCATTCTTCGTGAAAGTAGTTTGGCATAGCAATACAGACAGCTGTTGTGCAACCTGTTCTTGTGATCTGTCCAAAACAGATCAAATTGTTGTTGACCCAATTTGATTTTCCAGGGACTGTCAGCATTCTGCTGCCACTTGTCAGTCCCGAACAGAGACAGGTCAGGTATCATATTCGTAATATGTGGCCCACTGTTTGCAAGCTAGGTGTGAATTCTGGGCTTCTTCATTTAATGAGACAAAATAAGTAGCATATTCCATAGGAAGGGTCCAGTTACACTTGCTCTTAATGAACACAGCACCTGTACTACTACAGTTACATTTTGGGAAAATACATGTATCTTAGACATAAAAACATCACCACTGTTTGTAGCCGAGTGTACTTGTTTTATCTTCGTTCATACTTTAGTTATTTCTGGACACTTTACACGCACTGAATATATACTATTTGTATAAAATATGAGGTTATATCATGGGTGGGGGCAGTATATCCCCGGTATAGTCACCCGAGACCCGAAGGGTCGAGAAATATACTTGGCAGAGGATGACTATACCAGGGATATACTGCCCCACCCATGATGTAACCTTTTTGCCCATGTCTTTGTTTTATACTTTTATTTTATATCAATATAAAACAGTTTGAAGCACTTTTAAAATGTGAATGCAGCTGTATTACAAAATAAAATCAATACTCTTAATCGCCAGCATTTAATTTCCTTGAATCACAACAATCTGCAAATACGCTGGTATCTTCATGCTAATAAGCATGACATATAGGGTCACTGTTGTCTTTTGATTCGTCAGTTCCAGTATATCCCTGTTGATCTCATTATTTTTCAGTATATCCCTGCTGGCTGATTAGCCGAGGGAATCCGATTGGGTGAAAACAATATATCCCTGTATCTTGCTGCTTTATTTACCTTTCTCAATCTGTATTTACCTGGGAAAGGCTTAGTATCAGGGAAAAAATAATGCTTAATATTTGCAAAAGCTCGTGAAATTTGCCCATGGTGGGCAGCATATTGGACCTTTGTGAAATAAACGCCTTGGATACCGGAAGGAAAAAAGACTGTTTTAAAAATAAGAATAAGGCAATTTTGGTTTACCAGTGGCAGTGGAAGTACAAAAATGTACTGTAATGATCCTGGGTTTGTAGGGCTGAAACGGGTAGAGATTTTTATACCCGGGTGCTTGACACCTTCTACCCGACCCGTGCCCGGGCACTCGTTGTTTAATGTAAACATACAATTTGCCATGTAGGTCTGGGGACAGTTGATGTAAAAAAGAAAAAGAAAGGAGATTTATTGCTAAGTAACAGGATCTGTCATCAAGAGTTATCTGGATAAGGGGTAAACCCAAACTTTTAAGGTCATTTGAGGTTATCTGGAGCTTGTTTCAGAAACTCAACATTACTAGACTTATTGAAAACAGGTGGCATGATGAAATACAGGCCCTTTTTGAAAAAGAACGATATCCCGGGCAGACAAATTTGACCCGGGCAAATGCATTACCCTACCCGTGCTCGGGCACCCGGGAAAAAGTTTCAGCCCTATGGGTTTGTATCCATGAAGCCACATACACATCTGCTGGACAATTCAGATGTATAGGCCTATACAACAAGAAGGCTGACAAACTAATTATCTCTGCAAGCTTCATGAAAATTCTGAGCTGAGATACACTTCATGCCTGCTCAGGATCACACGGACATTGCCCCACATGTCAAGGTCTCCCCATAATTGCACAAACTTTGAGGATGACATTGTGTCTCTACAGATGTTGCTTATTTCTTTTGAGAAATCCATCTTGTGAGCCCTTGGTGTTGAAAAGAGTAAGGACGACTTACAAGTAGTATTGTCGCAACACATACTTGGCAAGTTGCATTGGCCTATGGGTATGGGCAATGCCTTTAAAAGATACAAAGGCCCAAATTCAATGACCTAGATATTAAAAGATAACCTGATACTAAAGCAACATCAGAAATAAAGAGCAAAAGATAAAAACAAAATCAGAAAAATATGCAAATCAAACTAAGTATTTACTTGGGGATCAAGTTAGGAAAACAAAACGGTATACAGTTTACATATCATTCTCCTTCTCTGGAAGGGCGAGTTTGAAGTTAGTAATTCACTTATAAGAAAATGAAGGTAAAACCTGCTTGATGTCATTCAAAAGCAGAAAAGAGGTGAATTAGCAGTCATTTTGAGGAATGAAAGTGCCTGGCAAAGAATCTGTAACTTGTCGTGGACTCTAGACATGTTCCCATACATGCATCAATCAACCATTGCTTACACTTTCATCTGGGGGGGGGGAGGGTTGGTCTAGTGGTAGCTTGCTGAGCTGCCAATCACTGGGTCCAGGGTTCAAATCCAGCTCTTGCTGGGTCACCTGAGCCTATGTTGGATGGATGTTTCAATCATCCTTTACCTCATTGCTGTGTCCTCTTCCTGTCCTGATTAGCCCACCAAGTGCATAAATATATGATGTAGAGCCCAAACCGTGTATCCATCTTACATGTTCATCTGGGGTTGTGCCTCTGTTAGCTAAAATGATGATAAAGCACTCCCAAAACTCAAAATCATTTCCCCATAACACACAAAGGTGGTGATATTTGCAAGTCCGATAAGCTGCCAAAGCTAAGAAACCCAAGTCTGGAAATCCCCTTGAATCCATTTGCGGGGGAGGGCCCGTGAGACTTGAGTTATCAGCGTGACAAGTGAGAAAGTCACCCTGCCATCAGCTTACCGGACATTTGTGCGGGGAAATCGCAGCCAGGGCTTATCAAATATTTGCACAGCTATGAGCTTGACGCTCTCTGCAATTCAATCAAAATGTGGAACATCTAAAGCTTGTCAAAATAAATATGATGTATCAACAGTTCTATATATGCACAACAGTCAAAATTCATTTGCATTTCTGTGGGTTTCAATGATATCCTGAACGATATTTATATAATCTTACAATTTAGTAGATATATAATTTCTCTGTTGTTCACAAATGCAGGCCAGTAGGCAGAATGTTTTATGGGGTTGAGTGGAAAGTAATCGAGGGGGAACTGAGACACGAAGGGCCGAAACTTTGCAGATTTTAGACTCAGAATTTCTGAGCAATCCATAGGGTTATATTTAATGAAAAAATTCCCAAAAAACTTTAATATGGCGATAAAGAATGTTGAAAAGTACTTGTTTTCACTAAAAAGCAAGTTATGATTTTAACATCGTGGACCTTTTTTCGGCAATTTACTATCAGTTTAATTCAGCTTTTGCGAAAACATAGAGACATACAATGTAGATTGATTTGTAGGGATAATGGAGAGGCATTGACTATGGTGGGAGAGCTGAGGGTTCCATAGGTGGCCATGGCCATATACTGAAGAGCCAGGGTATAGGGTGTGTGCATCAGTAATTAGGAAGGAGGTAGAGAGGGAGGAAATAACAAGAAGTTAGAAGGAGGCAGGAGATGGGCAGTGCGGAAAGGGAGAATGCAGAGAGGGCAGAGGCAATAAGTTCATAGAGTAAGGGATGGGGAGGACGAGAGCTAGGGATTGGAAGAGATGAAGGGGACAGAAACAATTGGGGTCGTCATCATTATGACAAAAACAATTGGGTGAGGGCAGAAAGAGAGTGTCACCAAGAGATGTGCCAGGGATGGGGGTGGCATGAGCTGGGGAAAAGGGAGTAGCTATTAGCTATTGCTAAGGCAGATGTAGAAAGGCAGAGTATGAGTGAGAGAGACAGAAGTGACCAGAGAGGGGAGGATTGATACAGAAGAAGACTGAAGCTATCAGGTTAATGTTCCCTATTTCATGCTGCAAGTTGAAGTTTCATGTATGTGCAGAGTGAGTTTCCTTTATCTGTTATTCACTGTCAACTTTATTCTATGAATAAGGCATAAATGTAGTATAATTAAGGATAAGTATATTAAGGGCTTCACAAGTGAGTGAATTTGGAACAGCCCGTCATGTAGCTGAGACTTGATGTGTCATGTAATTTTGGTTAAGATGCAATTTATCATTGAGCACTAAGCATGTTTCACAACTTTGAGGTAATGCGATTTGTAAAGTCTAGTAATCTACTGGAAACAGAGAAACCCAAGTCTGGAAATCCCCTTGACTCCATTTGCGGGGGAGGACCCTTGAGGCTTGAGTTATCAGCATGACAAGTGAGAAAGGCACCCGTCCACCAGCTTACTGAACATTTGCGAGGGGAAATTGCAGCCGGGGCTTATCAAACATCTGCACAGCTATGAGCGTGTCATTCTTTGCTATTCAATTTTGACATGGCAAAATACTGCTCATTACTTTCCCTGCTCGTCCACAATCCAAATAAATGTAATGCTGCAACAAGTACAGACTCTGTGACTGTGAGTTCTCTTAGGCATCTATCACTCTGGAAATTGGGTATGATTGCAGCGAATAAAGAGTTTTGAGACAAAGAAATCTTTATGTAGTATATACGTGTACAATTGTACATGCTTGATAAGGTAAAATTGCTTTGTTTTGTTGCTGAATGAGACTTCAAAAATCTAAAAGCAGCAAAACAAGATATTTATGACTGCTTAGCATGTTTAGTTGATACAAATCTAAATAGACCTAAAAATCTCTTGAAAGCATTATCAGAATAATGAATGGCTTCTTTTCTGAGAATCAAACCGATAACTTTACGTGTTATAGTCCAATGGGACAGAGTGTGGTTGATTATTTGCTATGTAGTGAGGCAGCATTTAAAAACTTAAAAGAATTTCACATTAAAGATAAACTTGCAGAATCAGATCATACACCACTGCACTTCTCATTTGATTTTCCAAAATCAGTGGCTTCTGAGCACTCTGAGAATGAAGCGATTCCTAGATCTAGATCTTTTAAATATATCTTTGATAAGAACAAAACGAAGGAGTATTTGTCAAACTTTAATGACGACAATGCCCAAAGTAAGTTATACCAGTTAAGCTGTGATATTGAAAATAACGTTGAAAGTGACAAGGTTGTCGAAACAATGTACCAGTATGTAACAGATAGGATAAAGCCAACATTCAAGCAAAGAAAAGCTAGATCTTCTAAAAATACCTTTCCAACCAATGAATGGTTCGACAATGATTGTAAAAATCAGAGAAAGCTGTTGAATAATTTTGCAAAGGAGAATGATCTCTCAATAACTCAAAACAAATTTAATTATGAGGTACTCCGTAAAGTTTATAAACAATTGATACAAAGAAAGAAACGTAATTTTCAGGAAGCAAATAGAAATGAAATGGAAAATCTAGCTGGTAAGAACCAGGCTGATTGTTGGAAATACTGGAATAAGTTGAAGGCTGTAGGAAAGAAACAGGTAAACCTCCCTGATTTGCCTACGTTTCATAAATACTTTGAGCAACAATCTCACTTACCAGAGCGTGACTACTTTGACAAACATAACATTGAAAATATAACATGCTCCATTCAAAACTCAACCTATGCTTGTAACAATGAATTAGCAAGTGATATCTGTGATAGTGTCATAACTGAAAATGAGGTTGCCTTCCATCTAAAGAAACTTAAAAAAAAAAAATAACAAAGCAGCTGGTATTGATGGGATCCCAGCTGAGTTCTATAAATATGCAAGTGATAAACTAGTTGTTCCTTTCTGTGCTGTTTTTAATCACATATTCGATAAGGGTGAATATCCATCTCAATGGTCTGAAGGGCTCATTAATGCTCTGCATAAAAAAGGGGATCGATCAGATCCGGATAACTACAGAAAAATTACGATCAATGTCGTGATGGGGAAAATATTTGACTCTATTCTTAACAGTAGGCTGTATTACAAAAATGATGCTCTTGATCTTGATGATCCATTCCAGTTTGGTTTTACTCCTGGTTCGAGCACTACAGATTGTGTATTTATTCTAGATACTGTTATAAGCTACAAACAAGCAAGACGTAAACCTGTGTTTCTGTGCTTTGTAGACTTCACTAAAGCTTTTGACTATATTAATCGAAATGCTCTTTACTACAAACTCATGAAACAAGAAATAGGTGACAAAATGCTCAGGATAATAGTCAGCATGTATGACAAGTCCAAAGCTAGAGTTAATCAAAATGGTAAAATAGGAGATGCTATTGACAGTAAATGTGGGGTGTTGCAGGGGGGAATCCTTAGTCCCAAATTGTTCAATGAATTTATGTCTGATCTATCCAATTATCTGAATGAATCTGATGGAATAACACTTGGTAATTTGACATTGACTCATATTTTATATGCTGATGATATTGTTCTCATGTCCGATTCCTCTGAATGCCTTCAGAATAGTGTTAACTCATTGCACAACTTCTGTAAAAAATGGCATCTTATTGTTAATGTCAATAAAACCAAAGTAATGCAATTTGGTTGTAGAACATCAAGTAGTATATTTTACAGTGGTGAAAAACTTGAAAATGTAGACAACTTTAAATATTTAGGTCATATGTTAACAAATAAACGTAATATACACAGCAAAATGACAGAATATCTTGCAACACAAGCTCAAAAAGCCCTGTTTGCATTACAAGGAGACTCCAAGCAGGCACTTGGATATATCAATCCCCAACTATCTTTGAAAATGTTTGACACATATGTTCTCCCTATTCTGGAATTTAACAGTGAAATATGGACAGATATAAAAGCTGTTAGTGAACTTGAAAATTTACAACTTGCATACTTGAAGTGCTTGTTAGGTGTAAGGAAACAAACACCATCCTTGGCAGTTTATGGTGAGACAGGTAGATTCCAATTACATGTGCGTCAAAAAGTGAGAATGGTAAACTATTGGTCTCGTTTAGAAAGAATGGGCAATGAAAAAATCCTGAAAAGATGCTTAAACCTCCAAAAAGACATGCTTAAGAATGGTAACAGAAAAAATTGGTTAGGAAGAGTATGTCACATAATAAATAGCTGCGAGATTGAATATGACATCAGTGATATTGAAAACCCTGAAAATGTGTCTAGTAATGTTAAAACTAAGCTTTACGGTGGTGAACAAGCGCAACTAATCGCCTCAATAATTGATAGCATTCAACAGCCAAAACTAAGGACATATAAACTCTATAAAACTGACTGTCGTTTAGAACCCTACCTTTTCTTAAGAATTAACCGCAAAATGTTAACCAAAATTGCTAGATTTAGAACTAGTTCACACAGCTTAAGAATTGAAACAGGGCGACATCAGAGGCCAAAATTGCCAGCCCCAGAGAGAATTTGTGAAAAGTGTACTTTGGATATACCTGAAGACGAAATACATTGCTTGACTGTATGCCCCAGCAATGCAAGCCATCGACATAAACTCTTTTTAACAGCTTCTAAATTTATAGGTAACTTTCAGTCATTGGATAATAAAAATAAATTTGTTGAAATAATGAGATGCAAAGAACCTGAATTACTAATTAGTCTAGGGAAGTTCTTACAATTAGCCGATGTGTAAAACAGATATCTCCTGCATCCACATGATTATGCTTGTAAATAATGTTCTGTATATAATAGAATTAAATGAATGCTTAACATGATGCACACAATTGTGTTATAAATGTCTATTTACCAATTTACCATATCTCTATTTGTATATATGTAACATGTAACATCAGTATGTGCGATGTGACTCCTTAATTAGTTATTTTAAAACTGGTTGTGTAACAATAAATTAAATCATTAGATTACTTTTATAATGTCCTAGATAACTCTCCTAAATTTTTTTAGTAATTATTATATTTATATATTTGATAATAATCTTAACTGGTAATTAATAGTCAATGAACAAAATTTATAATATTATACAATATATATATATGTATCTGAAGTACAGGACCTGAAAAACATTGACTAATATGTGTATATTTGTATTTCTTAATTATTCGACTAACTGGGTGGCTGGAACCTGTATTAACTTAAAACAACTATTTTATGTTATGTATGTATTGTATATGTATTGTATGTATGCAACCTTTGTGGATTTATCGGGGTGTATTCTATGTTTTTATTATTATTTTAGCCTATGTTGTTCTTAATTGCTTTTGCCTGACATATGTATCATTTTTGATATTTAAATGTCTAATAAAATTTATATATATATATAGTATTTGAATACGCTTGAATCTGTCTCTTCCTCCCGCGCTTACGTATAGTAGTATCTTTAGTGCATTTTGCACCCTGACAAGAGACCCTAAGAGAGACCTCTTCATGACCGAGGAAGGAATGGTCTAATAACACAGGGACCAATGTAGACAAATATAGTTGATTAATTTGTTTCCGCAGATTTCAAAGCCTGAATTGTGCTTGTGATTTTGTGGTTTCAGAGCCTACTTTTTCTCTGGTGATCACTGACCAAGGCCAATGAGGTAAGAGTTTCTGTTGGCAGAGATGGATTCCCCATCTTGTAACAGTGCAAGGACAGCCTGGACACTTCACATTGAAAAAGTGGAGGGATCTGCATAACATACTTGTGAAACATCGCATAATTTACCATATTTAGCATATTACCAACAGCAATACAGAGGAGAGGATAGAAGTCACAAAAGAAGATCTCAAAAATGCATCGGACACAGACAATCATTTTTAAAATAGAGCGTGTGAAATAAAGTAATATTTTTGCAGTCTACCACACAAACAAGGACAGCAAAAATTTCCCCCAGTACAGGAAAAGTACCCCTAGATAAGGGTGTTATAGCGACTTTGACCTGAATTTCAGACTTGTCTTAAAAAGCTGTGACAGAATAACTCATCGAAATTCCATGTGAGAGACAGTCAGTCTCACTACTACATCGTATGTTAATAGATATCGAGTCATCGACTTGGAAGTAGAAAAAAGAAAAGGCAGCCAGAAAGAAACAAACAGGTTCACCACATTACAACTTCCTGTAAAGAAGTGAAGATGCACCTATATTACTGCAGCGACTACACCATTTCACCGTTACGATTACTCTCATTGCTTTCTACCCAAAACAACGTATCTATTTTATTGGAGAGAAACTATGTGACAGCATAAATGTAACATTCTAGCTGTATACCTTCTGTTGGGTAGGTAAAATTACACCTTTCACTGCAATTTAATTGGAGTCATATGACAAGGGAGTTTTCTTCTGAAAAATACCTCATATGAACAGACCTTTGAAGTTGTATATGAAATAAAAGGAAAAAACCTTGGAAATGCCATTTGAGGAAATTATAGAGAATGTGGCTAAGGGATTCCTTGACAGAACCTTCAGCAATTATGGTCTGTAATTTGCCAATATGCAATAGTCTCCTTCCTCCCCATCTCGACTCATGAATCTAAAATAGGGGAAATGAAGATGTCGCATTATGTAGCGACACGTAACATCGCCTATTAGACGCCTAATATCCATAAAACAGTCCTTCGGCTAATGAAGCGAGATCGTTAATATAATAGGTGAAAGTGGCTTCATGGTTATTTCATTACAGCTAATATGATAGTAATATCACAAGTTAATCCCATGATGAAGGCAAGGGAACTCAAGTATTTGTCCTACCTGAAGGATGATAAGCTCTTCATCGACAAGTAACAATACACAGTTGATACATTGGACACTCTCCCAAAGGATTTACATCCATCGTCTTTAGCAATAAGAAAACTTGACAACAGTATAGTTGCCTTTTATACAGAAGCGACACCTCTGTCGAATTTCCACCCTGCCAATATGATTGTCAATGGCAAATTATTTTCATCAGTGGAAAAATATTTGCATCATTCTATGGCCCTAGCTGCAGGACAAGCTGATCTTGCTAAAGAAATATATGATTGTGCGCTACCAGTTGAATGCAAGACCTTGGGAAAAAAGGTTAATATGCCCAAAACAGAATACCTCAAGATGGCAGAGAGAGTATTGTATAAAGGATGTCGAGAGAAATTTTTGCAAAATGACGATTTACGACAGTTTCTGCTTGACACTGGTGACTCCTATCTTGTAGAAGCCAGCAAGGATACCACTTGGGGTGCTGGACTGACTTTCAGTGATAAAGATTTGGTCAAAGCAACTGAAGATAATCACCCAGGAAAAAATTTGTTTGGCAAAATACTTAGGACAGTGAGGAATGAGATTAAATTAGCTTAATTGATTTTTCTTATGTTTATGAAATTTAGTGGTGTTTTCTTTTTAAACATATTGTGTCCTTTTAATATTACTTGTCTATATACTTTGTTCTAAGGTACACAGTTACACATTATTCATCTATATGCTTTTATTTCTCTTCTTTCTTAGAGTCTGTTAAAGGTATGTGAATCTTATGATTTGTATTTTCATAACCTTTAAGAGATGATTTGATTAATGCATTGATACTCAGTTAACATAGATTATATTTGGTTGTTATGATTATGTCTTTGTTGTTTGGAAATTATCAAATGTTTGATGCTAACACCGTAAACAAACAAATTCATACTTATTACTTGATATACATTCTAAGCATAATATTATTATTAAGTTGCTTGGCTAACACTTACAGTATGATATTTGCTTAACATGGTTAAGTGTTAGTATGTACCATATGAATGATGAAATGTTTTTTTGTTTAATGTTTATATGTTAAATTGGTTTATCTTACTCGTATAGATGTTGCACATCACCTTGCAGAATCTAATTTGATATCAATATGTTGTATCCAATTGAGAAAAATCAAGTTAATTACTTATATTTTGAAATTCCAGCTATTCTATTATTATTCATATTAATTAATTATTTTATTTTACTGGATAAAGTGATGCATAATGAATCTTTGAGTGATCGGAATAGGTAGATAGATATTTATTTTTCTTGATTTTCAAGCCAAGCCTTTAAAATTTGGATCGCATGTACCTTAATTATAAGTGGTGCATTAATTATTCCTTTATTTTGTCTGATTACTTATGTACATTTAAGTTAAATTTGGCTTTTTTTACTTGCTTCTCCTTTTACCTTTCGCATGTTTTTGCTAACATAGATATAACCTTTCTTCTTTCTTAAATTTTTATTTATTTTTTTTATTTATTTTTTCCTTGTTCTTATATTGTTTAATTACTAAATTGATTAAACTAATGGTGTTCTTTAAATTTCTACCCCATATCTGCATATATGTATTTCATTATGATTTATCAGGTAAAGCTATGTGTTCTTTAAATTGAAATTACTCAAAGGCGATTGCAATGTTATGTATGTCAATCGCAACAGTAATTATTGTTCTCTGTATTTATATTTTCATTTTTCTTAGTGTTTTCCTTTGGACTGTGTTTGCATATGGTTGTACTCTCACTCACTGCGTGGTTGGTAAACATTTTATATTCAAATTGTTTATTCAGTTTTTATCATTGGTTTCAATAATAATGCAATTTCTTTATGAGTAGTCAAGTTAATAACAATTTACACGAGCAGTTACTTGATAGCACAGATACTTTAAGTGATATTCTCAATGATAACAATTTGGAATCTGAAGCAGAAGATAACGAACCATCACTTTTTCAAAATTCGCCTTATTACAGGGATGCTCAGTTTAAAGAGGTAATGACAAATAAATCAAATATTTTAACAATCTTAAGTTTAAACTGTCAGTCTCTCAATGCCAAAATTAATGAACTTAGAGCATATATAGAACTGTATAATTCTGATGATGGTAAATTTGTGCTATTTGCTTGCAGGAGACATGGCTTGCAGCGGACAGTGACCTCTCACTCTTACAAATTGATGGATATCGGCTCATTTCTGTTGGTAAATCAACCAGTGCACACGGGGGGGTTGCCATTTATCTGCATGAATATTTTGATTATAGATTGCCTGGTGTTTCATTTGAGTCTGATATTTTTGATATGCAATTTCTTGAGATAAGCATAGAAAACCAGTTTTGTGAAACAAATACTCTTATACTTGGTAACCTGTACAGACCACCAAGGCCAACTGTAGATAATATTAATACCTTTATAAGTCAGCTAGAACAGTTAACAAATAGGCTACAAAATTTTAAGCATGTCGTGCTTGCAGGAGATTTTAATCTGAACTTATTAAAGTACAAAGGAAATAATTCAGTAAATAACTTCTTGGATTCTATGGTTTCAAACAGTTACGTTCCTAAAATTACTTTACCTACTAGGCTTACTCATCGAAAAGGTACACTGATAGATAATATATTTGTTAAAATCTCAGATGGATACTCTCCCAGCACATCTGGCGTCTTATTAAACTATCTCTCAGACCACTTCCCATGTTTTGTATGCTTGGACTACTTACAGTTTAGTAAAAATGACACAAAGCGTATTGAAGTCATGCCTTCCTTTAGCAACAGTGCAATCAACTTAAAAGAAGAGCTAAATAAACCAATTTTTGTTCAAACTCTTTCAAATGTTATTGGCAAGGATCCAAATGAGAGTTACAGTAACTTCACCAACGTTATTTCACCACTAGTGAACAAACATTTCCCAATAAAGCATGTTAGATTTAATAAGCATAAACATAAGAAAAATAAATGGATGACTAATGGAATTTTAAGGTCAGTAGCATATAGAGATAAATTGTACATTAAACTTAAACTAACTGCATCAAATGGTAATCTCTATCAAATATATCAAAATAATTTTAAAGTTTATAATAGTATTCTTAAGAAAACTATCCGAGCTGCCAAAAAACTTTATTACCACAATTGCTTTCACAAATTTAAGTCAGATATGAAAAATACATGGTCTACAATAAATGATATAATATCTAAAACTAAAAAAGTTTCTGATCTGCCAAAATACTTCTTGATAAATGGCGCACAGGTACATGATAATGTCAAAATAGCGAATGAATTCAATAACTTTTTCATCAATATAGGACCAGACTTAGCAAACAAAATTCAAATGCCATCACATCTGTCATACCAAGATTTCTTGCATGACTCAACTACTAGTGGAAATTTTCAATTCAAGGAGATAAATGAAGAAGATATAATTAAAGCCTTTGACTCTCTGAAGCCTAAAACTAGTTACAGTAGTGACAGAATTTCTAACAAATTGTTAAAAGTCTTAAAAAATGAATTAGCAATTCCATTATTAGCTATTTTTAATCAATCAGTACTATCAGGAGTTTTTCCGGATTCTCTAAAAATTGCAAAAGTAACTCCGCTGTATAAGAAAGATGAAAATTTCTTAATGAACAATTATAGGCCCATTTCTATTCTTCCCAGTGTATCAAAGGTCTTTGAACGAGTTATGTATAATCAAATATATCATTATTTTAATGACCATGATTTGTTTTATAAAAGTCAATATGGCTTCAGGCGAAACTTTTCTACTGAGCTTGCAGCTTTAGAACTTGTTGACAGAATTGTTATCGATATGGATCAAAACAAATTTCCAATAAACATATACACTGTATATGGACTTATCAAAGGCCTTTGATACACTGGATCATAACATTCTTATTCATAAACTGAATCATTATGGTTTTAATGGAAAAGCTCTGGACTTAATGAAAAGTTATTTAAGTAATCGGACTCAATATGTGGAGTATAATGGAGTAACTTCCAGTTACCTTAATATAAAATGTGGTGTACCACAGGGATCAATATTAGGTCCATTGCTTTTTATAATATATTTAAACGATCTTCCAGAAATTTCTAAACATTTTGATATGATTCTCTATGCAGATGACACAACCTTATTTGCCTCTTTAAATCATCTAGATAATAATTTAACAAACATAGATTCATTAAATGAGGAGCTTTCGTTAGTGAGCAACTGGTTGAAATTAAATAAACTTTCGTTAAATGTAGCCAAAACCAAAGTAATGCTTTTTCATACTTCCCAAAGATCTGTTGATTATCCTGAACTCTTCATTGACGGTATTAAAATTGACTTTGTTAAGAAATTCAATTTTTTAGGTCTCGTAATTGATGAAAACCTGAATTGGAAAAGCCATATAACAGCTATCTCAAGTAAAATATCAAGAACTCTTGGTATTATGATGAGACTGACAAATTGTCGGCCTATATGTAATATAGGACCGACTCTGTTTTCACTGTGATCGTCGTGGAAGGGGTTTTTTTTGTAACGCCATCTTCGTCAAGATGACATTGTATATTCCCTTAAATGTCATCTCAGGTTGTTATATGCATGTTAACTTAGGCATATACACCTATTTGCATACGTTTGCACGGCATTTTCCTTGGAAAAAACATCAATTTCGACACAAAATATGCATGCGTTGTGAAGCCTGCCTGACATATCGCTCAAATGGTTCGGGCAAAATCCGCTAGGGGCCGCTAAAAGCGAGTAGTTACGGCGATTTCCGCTAGGGTAGCCAAACGACTTCTTCTTCTTCCTCCTGTATGTACCGCCTCTTGTAGGCGAACCACCCGGTAAAAGGGTGTGTTCAATAGTCAATATGATACAGCCAATGATCAGTAAGAATAAGGGGGCAACCATTT
Organism: Platynereis dumerilii; assembly: GCA_026936325.1. Taxonomy (NCBI): domain Eukaryota; kingdom Metazoa; phylum Annelida; class Polychaeta; order Phyllodocida; family Nereididae; genus Platynereis; species Platynereis dumerilii. Next base: position 37,752,408 of record JAPTHN010000007.1, read on the forward strand.
AATATCTACTGAGCAATGATGATAGATACATAGATACATAGATACACAGATAGATAGATACATAGATAGATAGATAGATAGGATAAGGGGGTGACCATTTAATATCTACTAAGGAATAGATACAAAGATACATAGATAGATACGTAGATAGATACCCCCGGGGACATGGGGCCCCCGCGGACATGGGGACTAACCCCCGCGGACATGGGGACTTACCCCCGCGGACATGGGGACTTACCCCCGCGGACATGGGGACTTACCCCCTCGGACATGGGGACTTACCCCCTCGGACATGGGGACTTACCCCCGCGGACATGGGGATTACCCCCGCGGACATGGGGACTTACCCCCTCGGACATGGGGACTTACCCCCGCGGACATTGGGACTTACCCCCGCGGACATGGGGACTTACCCCCTCGGACTTGGGGACTTACCCCCTCGGACATTGGGACTTACCCCCGCGGACATGGGGACTCACCCCGCGGACATGGGGACTCACCCCGCGGACATGGGGACTTACCCCCTCGGACATGGGGACTTACCCCCGCGGACATTGGGACTTACCCCCGCGGACATTGGGACTTACCCCCGCGGACATTGGGACTTACCCCCGCGGACATGGGGACTAACCCCCTCGGACATGGGGACTTACCCCCGCGGACATGGGGATTTACCCCCTCGGACATGGGTACTTACCCCCGCGGACATGGGGACTTGCCCCCGCGTATTGGGGACTTACCCCCTCGGACATGGGGACTTACTCCCTCGGACATGGGGACCTACCCCCTCGGACATGGGGACTTACCCCCTCGGACATGGGGACTTACCCCCGCGGACATGGGGACTTACCCCCGCGGACATGGGGACTTACCCCCGCGGACATGGGGACTTCCCCCCGCGGACATGGGGACTTACCCCCTCGGACATGGGGACTTACCCCCGCGGACATGGGGACTTACCCCCTCGGACACCCCCGCGGACATGGGGACTTACCCCCGCGGACATGGGGACTTACCCCCGCGGACATGGGGACTTACCCCCGCGGACATTGGGACTTACCCCCGCGGACATGGGGACTAACCCCCTCGGACAAGGGGACTTACCCCCGCGGACATTGGGACTTACCCCCGCGGACATGGGGACTTACCCCCGCGGACATGGGGACTTACCCCCTCGGACATGGGGACTTACCCCCGCGGACATGGGGACTTACCCCCGCGGACATGGGGACTTACCCCCTCGGACATGGGGACTTACCCCCTCGGACATGGGGACTTACCCCCTCGGACATTGGGACTTACCCCCTCGGACATGGGGACTTACCCCCTCGGACATGGGGACTTACCCCCTCGGACATGGGGACTTACCCCCGCGGACATGGGGACTTACCCCCTCGGACATGGGGACTTACCCCCTCGGACATGGGGACTTACCCCCTCGGACATGGGGACTTACCCCCTCGGACATGGAGACTTACCCCCGCGGACATGGGGACTTACCCCCTCGGACATGGGGACTTACCCCCGCGGACATGGGGACTTACCCCCTCGGACATGGGGACTTCCCCCCTCGGACACTGACAGTTAGATAAGGAGATAGGCCTACATATATATGGACATATATATTTATTTATTTTAAATATATTTATATATTTATAAAGGATTACAATTTCAGCAAAATAAGACTGATATAAAAGTTGGTCCTGTGATAGATACAATTAAACTCATCTAATCTTTCATTTAAACGTTTTTGCCTTGTGGCTTCCGTATTGGGCCGACTTTTCGTCCCTGTGGGACAGCATTCCATGCGCCAGATGATCCCTTATCCTATGCTGCATCTAGTTACCTTCCAAAATCTGCTCTTCTACATATTTACAATGCCCTAATTTTGTCTCATTTAAATTATGCCCTAATTGTGTGGAACCAAGAATCTAAGACATTAGTGACATTACAAAAGAAAGCCGTAAGAATAGTTTGCAATGCTAAATATAATGCTCACACCAGCATCCTTTTCAAAAAAGAAAAGCTTCTCAAATTGGGGGATATGTGTGCACTGGCTGATCTTAAATTTTGTTATAAATTAATTCATAATCTTCTGCCGCATTATTTTAGCAAACTAACAGAAATTGAGCGTTCACATTCTTATGATACGAGAAATGTAGGTCAACTGAGGGTCCCCGCTGTAAGACATGAATATGCAAGAAATAGCATCTCTTATAGATATCCCAAATTATACAATTCTATGCCTGATAATTACAGAGAGAAGATTTTTACACATAGTCTCTTTGGCTTTAAATATTATATCAAACAAAGTTTACTGAACTCTTATAATCAAGTGTGTAGAATTCCAAATTGTTATGTTTGTCAAAATTTAAATTAATCATAATTACATGCAGGTTGTCTTGTATTTTGCTCAAACATCATGATTTTATAATTGCTACTATTGTTTAGTTTCCCTACCAACCACGTGGTGAGTATTTGTATGACATTAGCATGCTATCATTATGCAAGTTTGCTGATAAATATTAATATTATTTTGTTTCTCATCTGGGTGGCCCACCAGCAGCGACCGTGATCCGAGTCTTCGGTGGGTCTCCTGGCCATAGATAATTATATAAATTTGATATTGCTTAATTATAATTAATTTACTGTCATGTTATCTGCCGAATAAATACAGTCTGAGTCTGAGTCCAGGAAATAAGTATCAATGTTTGCCAGATAAATTTAAAAGACACCTTTCAGCATAATTCATTGTAGATACCACCTACACATTTCTGCTTTGGGTAGACTTGTGAAAAGAAGACTCACCACCACAAAATGTAGTGTCTGTTTCCTTCCCATTTTATCAATAAATTGAGTACAATTACAATTATGACCTATATGGTCCTGGTTAGACAATATTTATTTTTGTGGTCCAGATGAAACCCAATGTTGTAATAAGAACTGCTGCTGATCATATAGATCTCTATCCTTCTATTTGTTGATCTTTTATTGTAGTTTTTGCAGCAGTTTGGCTATACATAATACTACACTAATATTTCAGTAATGCAGAAGTTTGTGTTTATGAATGGTACAAAGTGTTGTTTTGGCAGTTTCCATTGAGTCGACACATTGACAGTGTTCCACTGTTGAATATTTTATCATTTGATTTGATGCATAATTCCGATTAATTATAAATGAATTTGTATGCAGTTAACCATTAAGTACAGTGACAAGGGGATTCCCCAAACACCAGATGTGGCAGACTACAAAGAAGTAAAAAATAAAAAATACTCAAAAATGTGAAGTGTGTGGCCACGAAAAAGTTTCTACAAATTTTCAAAACATTATCTTCTACATGCAGCTTCCGACGCATACACAAAGAATTAACGAAAGACTTTAAAGAAACTTCTTATTGAGCCCAAAATGTCTCGGTGGTCCGTCTGTCTAGCTGTCTAGCTGTCCGTCTGTCTGTCCACCATCCCTGTCTGCAAGATAATTTCATTTGTATTAATCCTGGGAGCTTGAAACTAAGCATCATGGCAAGCCCTTGGATGAGTTCTGAAATGAGTGACCTTGACCTACTTCTGTGACCTTGGCAGCCATATTTGTAAAAATCCTGTATACATTTTTTAACTCCATTAATATCAATCCTGGGATCATGAAACTCAGGGGCATTGTGTATCACACTAAGACCTTGAATGAATTATGACATGTATGACCTTGACCTACTTCTGTGACCTTGGCGGCCGTATTTGTGAATAGCTTCTGTACGCGACGACTCCTATTATATTCACCCTAGGATTACCAAACTAACAGGGATTATGTATCATAGTAAGACCTTATGAGTTGTGACATGAGTGACCTTGAGCTAAGTCTGTGACCTTGGCAGCCATATTTGTGAAAAGTTTATGTACACATTAAGTCCAGTATTATCATCTCTAGGACCACCAGACTTGCAGCAATTATGTATCACAGTAACACATTTGACACGTCTACCCTCTGCAGACTCATTACAGCTTTCCAAAGGCTGTTTTATCAAATATGACAAAGTCTGAGGTGTCAACAGCCTTTTAGCAGGCTTCGCTCAACTGAGACATCATTTACAGATCTTGAGATCTTCCTATTCTACCTGTTGCTATCCTTGCAACACTTCCAGGATCTATCCCTGATCCCTGGCCTATGACATCTACCTATTTCAAAAGACAAGTTCACTTCACAAAACTTCCACTTTGTTAGGCTTTACCACAGCCTCACCATAATCCAGTAAATCCAAATTGTTGATAAAGTGATGTTCACTATGTTTCAAGGCAAGACAAAGTCAGTAAGTAAGGTCCCACTCCAAAGAGCTCAAAACATAGAATGCTGTTTATTCCCAAAACTAGGCCTAACCACAATTCAGCAATTTGTCCAGCCCCTTCAGGGCTGAACCAATCAGATTCAACATGTTAGTTAGTTGATCAATGCTCATCCAATTGTCTAAAGTGTTCATTGATGCATATCTGCATAAATTATCTTACAACAGTGACTGTTCCAGAGACCAAGCTACACACAGACAATGGGCTTCACAATACAATAAGCTTAAAATCTCTAACAATGCAATTGCAAACTATTGTGTCAATTTTAGGGATATCTAACTTAAGGGTAAAAGATTAAAGTGGCATTTCTAAAGAGCAAGGCATTTTCTGTGGCCCCAAGTGACACATGAGCTCAAAAGACAAAGACACCCTAATTGCTAAATACATACAGGTGGGCTGTTAGATAAGGGCTTGCTTTAAGCCAAGTCCCTGCATAAATATACAGCAGTACTATTGGACTTTATTCTAGTAGTTTTATGTTTAAAATATATTTCCTGCTCACTAATGTCTTGTTTGAGGATTAAATTGTGCCCTTAAATATCCAGACCATCTGGGGCTTCCTACAAGCTTAGCTACATGTTAAAGTACCATTTAATTTAAATAAACTCCATTTTAATGTTAAATTGATATTCTCTGTGGTCTCTGGTCAGTATGTCCAATTAAACCTTCTTTGATATAATCATGACTGGTAATCATGATTTTACAATTAATATATAATACATAAATCTGACTAAGTTCAAACTTAATATAAAAAAAACATATTTAATACCTAATTCCTTTATATAAATGTTAATTAGGGCCTGGACTTTACACATTGAATGAGTTCTAGTATGAATGACCTTGAACTATTTTGTGACCTTGGTGGCCATATTTGTTAAACTTTATGTAGGCCCTACATGATAACTCATCATAGCAACAGTATCTATGGCCGAGGGTAGCACTTGCGTTAGCTGGTATTTTTTTTCAGTCTAATTCTGATGCTTTGAGTGGATGTGCTGGAGTTATGAAAAATGTTCTCAACCAGAGCGGTCACTACCCTACAATATTGATATTGACTGAAAGCTCGTCCAGTGCTGCAACAGGTGACAGGGCAGATGTTGCGGAGATGTTCTATGAGACGGTTAGGTCTCTGTCCATTTATGGGTGCAGAGAGGCTGGTGTATTTTCTGAGTAACTCCGACACATCTGTCAGGAGCAAGACGTTCAAGGCATGGCTTGCAAGGTTTTTGGTAAGTTTCTGATCAGGCTTTGCAACAGGAACCTAACCATTTTACAACAGATAATTTGTAAGATGTAGGTTCATACTTCCGCATACTCTATGTGTTAGGGAACATTCAGGTACTAAGTAAAAATTTCCCATTTTTTCAAATATTTATGATATTGACTTGGCACATGATTGCTTGTATGAGTTTCATGACTTGTTCTGTATGAGTCTGGTGTGTCGCTGTTGAGCAAGAAAGGACAGAGAGTACACTTCACTTTTGTATGTAACAGATGTATACGAAACTTAGTGGACACATTGTGTCAATAAAATGATGCTACTACTACTAACTTCTTGATATTTCAGTTACAAAACTTCTTGATATTTCAGTCACATAACAACTTAATATTTCAGTTTCACAACAGGTTAATATGGCCTGTGATGCTGATAGTTCTTATAAAACCTTATATTTTATGCCAGAACATCAGTATTTCTTGTTAATGATAAAATTCTGAGGTCGGCAGGCAATTTTCATTTATTGCAAAATTATTGAGATTAGTGAAAAATACATTAAAGAGAAGGGATTTTAAATTATCCTTCTTTGCTGTAATATCTACTTTATTGTTTGTTCTCTGTAAATTAAGCAACACTAAATGCATTACTATAACAGTTTTGTTACAATCCCGTCATCCAAAAGCTCTAAATGACTTGTGTTGATAAACCATCGATTAATATTTGCAATATTTATCAAAAAATCAGATGAGAAATTCAATGCGTTTTCCTAGTGTTAGGTATGTAGCTGGTATGTGAACACTGTCACGTTTCTGACAGGAATTTTTGCAATAATCTTCTCGAAACCAAAATAGTATACTATTGCCAAGTGAATGCAAAAAATGTTGGTAAAGAAAATTGAAAACTGGTGTTCTTTGCTTTGACACTGCATGGTTTATTGCATTCGGCAGATAATATATACACCACCTACATCTGTACATGTGACAATACGAAAATAAACATAAATATCACATTCCTCGTGAAAACGCCACACGAAGATTATTCAATAAATATTTCAGGTATCTTACATAAAGAGCCTGTCAACATATATTACAGATTTCATTGACCATTAGGTCATCCGTCAAGCCATTAACAGTTACATTACACTTTCTTTACAGTAATTGCATTTGCAATAAATTACATTTACAGTAAATGACATTGCCACCATGTTGAGTCTTCAAGATTTACAGTATTTGGTTCTGTGCCATACTTAAGTTAAGGGATCTCTAACAACATCTACTCAGCTGTCTGCAGGTTACATACAACAAAAATTGTGGGTCTATATATTTTACATTTTGCCATGGTATATAGAATAAGCTTTATCTTAAAAATAATGCTATTGTTTCTGAAATTGGCACATAATCTTCATACTTATTATACATATTGTATGTTTGACTTTTAAGTTTCGCTTTATTTGGAGGCGGTAGCCCAGCCAGCCTTGCCTCTAAGGTCTCAGGCTGTGTTAGTGTGTTGTTTCGTATCTCTGATAACCTTGTCATGGTTTGTGTAAAATGTTAGCCTTTCCCCAGTTTTCAGACACCAAATTTGATTTCGTGTTGTCTTGGAGGCGTCCTTGTGTAGTGACCGAGATCTTACGTAAGCTTGTACTATTTGCCTGTGTTCCCTTGTACTTGTTTTTATGTGGTATTTTCTGATGGTTATCTTCTGCTTGCATAACTTACTCCTGTTATTTTCTCTCAGAAGTCAGTGCCTTGTTCTTAGCCTCATCTCGATTCTGGTACAGAATGCATCATTAACTTTTTGCATCGTAATTAAGGCTGGCACACATAAAAAGAAATAACACCATCAGCATGTTCTCTCCTGTCATTAGTAACTTTTGAGAGCCTTATTGATGAGTGGTTTTGTGATACTAGTTGAACTGTTGGCTCTTGTATTTTTGCGATGCTTTGTACTGTATTACATGCAGTGGAAATCCAGGAAGATAGACGTTAAGACGCCCCTTGTTCAATCCAGAACTATCTCACTGTTTACAAAATTGACAAGTAACAAATATAATATTGATACATCTCAAAGACATACCTTCTCAAAGGATGTACTTTGTACATTTTAAAGAAGTGCAATCAAAAACAAGAAGTCCTGTGCCTTCTAAAGGGAAACTACTTGTTTACAACCTTAAAACAAGTACACTGCATGCCACATAGAATCAGTTTGTACATTAACTATACTTTGAGATCACTCTCCTCTCCAGACAGTTGCTCTATTGAGGTTAATGTGTTCCATTGGGGTCATTCCTTGGTGAGTAGACACTTAGTTGCCAACTTATTAGAGCAAGTATTCCTCCACGTATCTACCCCTGGCGTCAATGTTGCTTGGTGGCAGGTCTGAGCAGAAGTAGCGGTTGTAGGGGTATGATATCATGCGGCAAATCACATGCAATTTGGTAAGAGTAAGCCTCGTTATGGCATTGAAGTGCTTCCCTGGATGTCTGTTCTCGATTACAGCTGAGACAATTCCGATGATGCGCAGCCCATGAGACTTGACCCGAATCAGGGCAGTTGCTCCGGAAGAACCACTGCTGGCATCACAGCGGTTGAGCAGGAGGCTTCCGGTTCTTCCGTCTATGAAACAAGTGGAACTCCAAAGGTCGGGGTAATGGTCTGCGGGATAAGCATAGAACTTTATGACCCTGTCAAGAGGATCAATTTGCCAGTCAGGTTGCAAGAAGTGCCAATGACCAGGCACCGATGAGCTTAATTCTAGCACAGCAAAGTCATTCATGGCCCTCTGAGCTCCATTGTATCCATTCGCAAAGGCCTTGGGGATCATAGCTCTCACAGCAAAGTAGATCCGAGAGCCCATGACCCCCGGCACTTCAACTTTGACACCGCCTATGACCTTTGTCTCTTTGCCATTGTGGATGCAGTGAGCAGCAGTCAAGACATGTCTTGGTGACACTAATGTTCCAGTGCATCCAGTGGAGAGTCGCACCACATTGTTGTATGGGAACTTGCGCACTGCACTTGGGTCCACTACACTGCGATCATCATCTCCGAACAAGAAGCTGCTGGATTGGAACCTAGGTGTCCAGATGTTTGAAAGCTTGTTGTTGCCATGGAAAGCCCTGTACCTCCTGAGCCTGTACCTCAGGAAGGGACTCATTCTCATGCCACGCTTGACCAAAGAGACACCTGGTGGGAAGTGCTTTGTGATGGAATCATGGAGGTCTGTGACATCATCTGACAACTGTCCTTCATCACCTTCCAGCTCTTCCCATGACCTTCTTTCAACTGCATTTGGATGAATGCTCCATTTCAGAGTCGGGCTATCAGTGTCGGGAGTCTGCAGGATTTCTTCTTGGCTCTCGTAATCATTGTCTAATTTAGATATGAGCTGCTTCACATTGCTCAGGGCGCTTGTGAGGGCATTGTGCACAGCCTGAGGTTGCAGTGCATCCCCGCTTAAGTAATAAGCATCATTTGGGGTCATCAACCTGGTGGCGAGAGCGGATGTGTCGTAATGATTGCGTGACGTCACCTGGTGGGAAGAGGAGATGGCATTGCAAGACGAGTGTCTCTCAGAAGGGACACACAACGCAACAACCAGCATCAGCAGACAGACTCTCTTGGCACCTCTCTGCATCCTGCTAGGCAACATTACACAGTCAGTAGGCCGCCCCTCGTCCAACCTCCCTCGTTGAGCTGGCCTTCCTGAAAAAAAATAGAAGCTCAGTATTAGATACTTTTGGAAAGATCGTTCAGAAACTGAAATATTTAATGTGATTTCCTAGAAATGATTTAAGTATATTGACCCTTTCTACATGTATCCATGGCTGCATGTGCCAGTGTTGCACACTACTCATACAGATTGTTTTGTGCCTGAAAACTACATTTTGAAGGAAGAAAGCACATGGCAGTCTTATGCTGCGGAAGTTTATTTTTAGGGGAGAGTTAATAACCTGTCTTTTGAGGGAGCAATTGCAACTCTGACTCCCGGGCTCTGACTGAAATTCAATATTTGGGCATTACTGCCATGTAAGAATGATCATCTAATTTAGAAACAAATCTGAAGGTTCAGGATCATTTGTGAAGTTGACACTTTGATATAAATGATCCATTGAATACATGTACACGGCTTAACAAAATAGAAATTTTGTCGCAATAGAATAAATTTTCTTCAAAGTAATGAGGTGGCCCAACTAGATTCTTTTTAAATTCTAAAAAGTGTTTTTCGCTTTAATTTTACAATATGATCATAAAGTGCTAAAATCTAGACCAGAAAATAGCAGAGGTGTCAATTTCACATACTGCATGTCATATGTGATAATTGTGCCCTGAAACAGAGACGCCTTGAAGCAGAATGACTTTTGAATGCTCCTTTGTATCATAAAGTGCTAAAATCTAGACCAGAAAATAGCAGAGGTGTCAATTTCACATACTACATGTCATATGTGATAATTGTGCCCTGAAATAGAGACGCCTTGAAGCAGAATGACTTTTGAATGCTCCTTTGTCCCACTTCTGCAGATCTCGTCAAATGAACAAGATGAAGTGTTTTCTATCTCATGTGTGGGCAGAGGGAGAACCACAACTATTCTTTGCCAATGAAAGATTGTTGAGTTTTTCAAATTACTGCTCCATTATTCTCTCGCAGCAGAAGTGAATTTGGTCTAAAACTAAAGCCTTCAAAGTATATCAAAGACAACCTTGACATAAAGGAGCATCTTCCCGTCACAGGTTTGGTATGCACACACCCTGCTGGCAAGCTAGAGCCCGGAGCCGCCGCCGTACCAAGCCGCCGTCAGTCATGTTAAGCTTAAGTCAAGTCAAGCCATGATTTGGCCAAGCCGCCGCTGCTAATTGGGAATCAAGTCGCCGCCACCTAGGCTTGCTGGACTGCCTCTGTAATTACACAATTAAGCACAGAAGCACTCCAATAAGGCTAATTGCAATACTGAAGGATCTGAAGTTTTGTTTCACCCTCAGTGTACCTAATTGCCATTGAGAAACAGCCATTGAGCTAAGGCTTACAAGTGTGAAAGCTGATTGCACTTTTGCAATTTATTAATTTAAATTCCTTTAAAGAAAGATTGCAAATTGATTTTAAAAACTGGAAACGATTTTATATACTAATTGTAATTTATATTTACTTGCAGATATGAATTCTATGTCTCTGTGCAAGAATCCAATGTTTTCTCTCATAACTTAGAGAGAGGCATGTCTGGAGCTTTAAATATAGACTCTAACAGTAATATGAATGTGTTTGTGGGTGACACAATAAAATCTTGAATCTAAGAATCTTGCACAATGTACCACCCAGAGAAGTGCTATGTACTAGCCATATACATGTACTATATATGGCAAGTGTAGTGAATTAAATTGAAGATTAAATTTTACAGTTCTCTATGTACCATAGTGTGTACAGATTTGCTTTTTATTAGCAGCACAGCTGCTCTTACCCCAAGAATTTCATGCAATCTTGTTAGCACTCTGGAGCTTACTCTCTTTCTCCAATCTCATTCAAATTCACTCTACATTCTCTGTAGGTTTTTTATTTTCGACCAGTCACTTTTGGTGCCCTTTTGTGAAGGAAAACATTTATAAAGAAACCAAAATGGACTGGTTTCCATGGGTCAAAGGTCAACCATGCCTTCTTCTTCTTCTTCTCCTTAGTATATCCGTCACCGTTCTGATTGCACGTTAATTTTATATTATAAGCTTGATGTTAGAATTTTAAACTCAGAAATTTTGTGGCCTATATTGGCCTGCGCTTTAGTGTCCTATACTGCTACTTGCAAAACTCGCTAGGTTATAAGGCTAAATGTCTTCATTCTCTCCATTGCCTTTATACAAGTAGACAGAGAAAACTTTTAACATGTTAATTTAAAATCTGTAAAAATTTTTAGTTATTTTACTTCATTTTTAGAAACTCAATTCAACCAGTCTAGATACTATGATTTTTCAGTGGATGATCTGGTACTTCAGTACTTGGAAAGCAATTTCGAAAGCAAACAAGTAGCCTACAGTGTAGACCTAAGTCGCTTAAGTCAGCAAAGTCAAGTCATGAAACACTCAAGTCACGGCAAATTAACAAGTCACGAAACTTCTTCAAGTCAAGTCACCAAGCACTCAAGTCAAGTCATGATACCAAAACTCAGTGACTCCGGGCTCTATGGCAAGCACAAAAATCACTGAAGCACAACAAATTTTTAGTATTGTGAATGGTCTTGCATTTGGTCATATTATTTGCCAGCCACTTTTGGTGGAATTTCAACATAAACAATTTGGGGTTAGGCTGTCCTAGATGAGACGATAAATTCCACAGGTCACATCAGGGTTACCATTTTTGAAAGGATAGATAATAAAAAGGTGGGATTCTGTGAGCATGTTTTTGTGAAATCTGTCTGTATATAGCTCAAATGTGGCCGACCACTTTTCAGCTCCAAAAGCCTCTCCATACAGTAGCACAGAAAGAAATATATAAACAATACTAGTGGCTTCTGCCTTTCCTTGACATTTTAAATGTCATGAAGTAACCAGAACCAGCCTAGTTGTTATGTTATTAAAATTTTCCAGGAAGCTTGATATTCCTTTGGGTAAGAATACTGTCAATTGCAACAGATTTTCCCCCATGACATTTGTTCAGGTGTTACTTATTGGCATGGTTGATATCCTCCCACTCAAATGCAGGTATGTAGATTAATTTGAATATGGTACTACTTCCTGGCCACTTAACAATAACATCTGATCAACATGCATAACAATTGCAGGTTGCAAAAAAGGGATGATAATTATAATTTAATGGAACATATTGGTTAAAGGTCGGCATTATAGAGGCTCCAAAAACCGACCGGTTGTTAATTTGTGAGCTGTTCCAAATAAGAACATAGGGGTCATAAAATCTTAATTACTCAAGAAAGCTGATTGGTCTGTTGGAAATGATATTAGCCAATTGGAAGAGGGGTACAGTGTGTGTGTGTGTGTGTGTGTTTGTGTTTTGTGTAAACACCTCTGCAGCACCTGATCGGGCTATATTGAGGCTTGCTAGGGTGTTATTTGTCTTTGTTTATTTTTCTCATATTTTGTGGTATTTCTGTGTTTGGTACAGAAATGTGATTATGTTTTCTGGTTTATCTATGAGAAGCCGAAGTGGGTTTGTTGGCAGAAGTGCATTTCTTTGTGTTTGAAAAACTCTACAATCCTTTAGGATATGTATAATCGTGAGGGGATATTGATATTTCTCACAAAACGGGGCTGGGTCACCCAGTAGAAGATGAGAATGTGTGAGTCTTGCCCACTCATAAAAAACTTATGTTCTGTTTCCACTGGCCTAATCACTTCTAGACACCAAATCTGATTGAGATTGCTGATCCTTCAGTTTGGTACACAATAAGTATGATTCACTGAACCATGACAGGTCTACATGCTTAGCGCACTCTTGGAGGAACTAAATTAAACCAGGTTTTAAGGAGTTTAGACCAGGACTAACTGTTAATACCATGTTGGTGAAATCGGCCCAGAATGACCATGGTTTCCACCCACCCTGCTTTTATACCAGGTTTCCACCCTTTAAATCCGGAGGGTTAGATAGATGTGGAAAGTGCAGTCCTCGAAACCCAGTTGTAAACGCTCACAATGGTTGATTAAATGAGATGGGAGAGAGAGCAGGTATCTCTATCATCAGGAGATAGCTGTTGCTTCCAGAAGCAATTGAACCAAGTAAATCAGCCAGCTAAGGAAGAAATAGACCAGCAGCCTTTGAGTATCCAGAGCTAAGGAAGAAATATCAATGACAGAATTCACCAATATGTAGCTTTTTGCCTTATGTTGGAAGATCAGTATTGTGCTAATAATGCAACTTGTGGTAAGTAATTTTACAACGTATTATGAAATCTGCCTATACTAGCTATGCAATCAATGAGAGTCCAAGTTTGAGTCTGTCTCTGTTAGTCCTTTCTTACAGAAATTCAGTTTAACCACCAACTCACCGACTGTTCCTCTTCTGTCACCCTATCTTATGGTATATACAATGTACCTAACAATATAATTATGGCTGATGGATGAAGAAAATAAAGTGTCCCCAAATTAAGAATAGAAAGTGACCATATGCATTTGAGTGCAATAATTCTTTCCGATGAAAGGTTGTTGCAGCTTTCAAAACACACAAATAATTATATATTCAAGAGAACAGATGACACTATTACCCTTCATTGTATAGTTAGCGAGATAGCAATCATATGTTTTTGTGTGCATTCCACATATTCAACAACATGCATATGTATTTTTCCTTGTCAGCATTAACTATATTGATTTCTCTGCTGCATGCCACCCCCATAAACGTTTTAGCAGAAGGTCAAAGGCACATTTATAATGTTGGGATCAGTAACTGGCTTTTAATCACCTTTGGGCCCATTGTTCTTCTGGTGGGTGACAACAAAATGAAGCTTTTCCAATTATCAACTTCTGCGATACTTTTAACTATAACATTTTACTATATTTAAGTATATGACCTGAACTTTATTAATGTCTGTAAGACGTTGCTTTACTTTTACATCCAATGTTATGTACGTGTATGATGTTAAGTTTTGATAAAAAATACTCGTTGCATTTAGTTGAACAAACTATTAAATAAGAGACATGCTTACTGATTAAGAATTATGTCATCCTTGTAAGGCATACCCGTCTTTATCTACATCACACACTTGTCTGGGAACAAACTCACATATTTTTTCCTTGTTAATGTATTGTTCCATTTTTATGAAAGGTTGAAATGGCTGTCTTTTACACCGAGCTGATTTGAAAGTACATTCTTAAAAAATCGCGACAAAATTGGTTTTTTTGCACAGAAATTTGGTTCTGCCAAAATGCTACATTCAAGACTACGCAATTATGGGTATTTCCAAAAACCTTGATTGGAAGAATATGGACAAGGCAAAAAGCTGATCAGGCTTTTTGAAAGAATTTTGAAATTTTTTTGCAGTGCATGAGGGAACAGGCAGAGCAATAACTCTCATGCAAAAGAAATCTGACCCTTTGTGGGGTTTTAAATTTGACTTTGGTAACTTAAGTATATTTGTTGAAGGAGTGAAAATACATGAGTGCAGTAAGAAGGCAACACTTATATATTCAGAGAGAGATTACCTTCCCAATGCACAATTCTATAATGAAGCAACTTTGTGACAACATCGCAATGTTGTTGTAAATTATCAAGAATTGTATGGCAGAAATGACATTTTCTCAATGACCCTCCCCCTCAATATCACTCAAAGTTATGGTAAATGAAAATCATAAAAAACTAGAACTCTCCCTGCCCCTCAATATCAGTAAATCTTATAATTATGAGTCAATATTTTGCATTGATTTATTCTGAAAATCCGTATTCTTCAGTTTCACAAATTGTGTATACTGCGCTTTTGTGTCAAACCAATGACAGGTTGTCTTGCATTATTTATAACAAGAATAAATAAAACATTTTAAATCATTTAGAGATGAATATAGATGAGTAACAATCATATTCATACAACTCATACAACTAACTGGCAAAGTTTGCATTGATTTTACAGTGCATTAGAATTAGCATTTTCCTGTGTGCAATATGTATATTCAGCAACATGCATATTTAATGTTTTCGGTGTCAGCAAAAAATATGTTGATGTGTCATCTGCACAAACTTTCATCCAAAGGAACATTTACTATTTCACATTTATAAAGGCACATTTGCCATTGTCACACAGAAGGCTTTTAGTAACTTATGGGCCTGATATGCTTCTGTCGGATTGTTTTTAGCTACCGTAATATGTGGTGAATCGGGACAGAATTGGCCGGTTTTCTGTTATAGCATGGACCAAAATCAACCCTGAATACCAATTTTGGTGTCAAATTATGTCTGGCCACTAGCTCTAAGTACCTCTTTGAGCTTGACATGATATCTAAAATTCTCAAAGAAAACCACTTTCCCAATTCACCCCATACTTTGTGGTGAATCGGGACACTGCATTATTTCCACAATCAGTATCTCCTACCTTCTTTGAGTGATTGCAACTTGTAAATAAATCTTAGGAAACATGTTCAAAATGCCAAAAAATTATTTTGAAGAAAATTTGAAATCTATTTCATTGATAATATACAGATTTTTTTAAACAGATAAATGACAGAAAACTATTAAAAACTGTAGTTTTCTTAAAATTTTTCTAGTAATGGATAATTCTGGACTAAATTCACTGTAAATGATGCCAAGTTCAATAATATTCATGAACAAGACACGCCAGTACACTCATATGAAAATTATTATGGGTTATTTTGATTAATCCTGAAACATTGTCATTGGCCTGGAGCTGAACCCAGGACCAAGCAAACACAATACCATATCCAATCTTTTATTATGGTCTCCTAAAAACACATTAGACAGATTTTAAAGTTTGCTGCAAGTTTAGTGACTCTTGTATTTATCTTATATCGTACATGTAAAGTTTTGACCAGCTTGTAAAAAAGCATTCCTGCAGCGCCAAGTTTAATTTCCTGCAGCTCCTCACTTCATGCAGTTAGAAATTCAAAATTCTATCACATTAAGCGTTGGTATGTTTACTAAAAGTGTGCAAAAAATCAAATTCCTGAGGCAAGTAGAAATTGGTGCTTTTTTAACAAATACGATGCTTCCCTGTTCTGTCCCGATTCACCCCAGTGTCCCAATTCACCCCATATTACGGTACTCAGTTTTCCTCGTTTACTGGATGACCAACTTTTTGTATGAAAGTATTCAAATAGAAGTAAATACACATATTGTTTTATTTAGTTGCTCTTGATTACACTGTAAAATTTTTAATTCGACTCAGCTTAAATGATTCAGTGAGATCATGGTTGGACAATATAAATAATATGTTTGACCTAACATAGCTGTTGTTTTAAGTCATGATAATCTGTCCGTTATCATAATTTAAAAAAACACGCCATGTTAGCTCAAACATACTGTGCAACCATCTCACTCAATCATCTAAGCTGACTCAAAATTCATATTTTACAGTGTGGACAACCAGAATGTTTGACGTTTCTGAAATTTGATGCTTACACACAGTACCAGAAATATGTTTCTTAAATTTGATGCTTACATACCAGAAATACATACTGCAAATCGTAATGGGAATCTACAATGTAGTTATTGGTCTATATAATAGCAATGTTCGGTGAAACAGTCTGTGAAGTCACTCAAGATGTATGATTGCTTGGAGATTGACCAGGCAATGCCTATTGGGATTGCTCAAATGAAATCAGGATTGCTTGATTTAAATCATTTGATTTAAATTGTGATTTATATCAGTGATTTTAATCTAGATATGATTTTTATTGAATGTATGTTAGAAAACTGCAAATAGTTTGCATATAAATGCAAAAATGGATCAGTTGACACCTTCATAGTTGAATTGGTAAGGTTAAACAGCAATCCTCTTTCATGCGCCAAATTCCTAATCTCATGCCAAAAGTAGCACTCACTAAACAAGAAAACAACAATAACAAACAATAGTAATTATAAAATGCTGATTCTGTGGTCATTGTTAGTAATTTCAATCATTCCTTTGCTCCAAAGTATGATATTCTATGGACAGTGGCTTCCAAGTATTCAAAAATTGTGACTTCGGAATAGGATTAAACCCTGTTAAATGTCTTTTGGAAGCCAAGTTTAACTTTTCCTATTTCATTGGTCATTCCAATAGTAGCTCCAAAAAGTTGAAAAAATTCCACACTTGAACTGATGTTAAATTCTTATACTGAGGGAATATGTTGCAGCTGAAAAAGTAAAAAATATGAACGATCTACAACTTCGACTTTGAACTTGATTACATGACTTTTGGGGAGTGAAAGAAATTTTTCTCATTACAGAAGACCTAGTTAAGAACAGTTTATCATTTATTATGACTTCAATTTCTTCGAATAACATTATATTTGAAAAAATACGACTGCTTGATTTAAATCTGATTTAAATTTTAAAAATCCCATTTAAATCAAATGAATCCGATTTTTTAATTTTTTTTATTTAAATCGAATTTTTTGCAACCCTGAATGAAATTCTCCATGGGTTGACTCAATTTGGAAGAGAAGTCCTGTAATCTCACATTCCTTGCAAGATAAATCTATATCTGATATGTAGTGAGCCATAATATGCATCAGTCAAATTTTAAATTGAATGCAACGCATTTGTTGAGTTATATTCAAAAGTGATTTTACACTGGCTCAGCTGTCTTTCAGACAATTTAATCCTCCTCTTCCGAAATTTGTACTTAGGAGGATTTTCAGAGTGTGATTCCCTAAGCTCCATTGACACCATCTGTTGCCTGTTTGGGGGTTGTATATTCTCCAATTTCCACCACTTAATTCTATTTCACTTCGATCAGTGTATCTTTCAATAAAGCGCTATAGCATAACACCAATTATTGGGGAAAAAATGCATAATTTAACCGAGCAAACGACAAAATGGAATTTAAGCATTCACTATTCCAGGATCTTGCTTCACTTTGTTGAACAAATGACACCTCTTGCAGATGTTATCATGTCAATTAGAGGTGAAGAAATGTGAACTGCTTTGAAAGTTCAGAGATATTAGTTGATTCAGTATTTGTCTTCTATTACTGAATTGTATAAATTTATGTGAGAGGAAAATGAGTAGTGGCCTCAAAATGTAACTTTACCCGAGAATGAATACACTTTTATACACATATTAAATATTGAACATCAATTTGTCAAGACAAAGATCATGGTGAAGTAAAACGCCTGCGGAAGTTGAAAATAAGTTTGAAGTCGGGTAAAATCAAAGAAATTGAGTGGGTAACCCCTGATAGTAAGCGCTTTGTATGTCTAACAGACAAATTGCGGCTGAGGAAGCACCAGGGAATACATAAAGCTGTATGATCTGAAAAGGAACAGTTTGGACAACAATAAAAGCTTTTTTGGAATCCCCTCAACTGGCATAATTATTTAGCTTGATTTTGCTTGCCGTCAGTTTTCATAGTGATTTCTTTCATTGTACATGCCTGTAGTTACCATGTGTGTTTTCAGCAGCTTACTGCTTTATTTACTATCAATGTTATTTTTCCATGAATGACCAAGGGAACTAGTGAGTTTGAACGATTTTGATATTTTTACTCAATTTCCAACAGAAGTTCTGTAATCTCACCTTCTTTGCAAGACAAATTTTAATGATGACTTTGACATATATACATCAGAAAAATTTCGAATTGAAAGCAAATCTCGTCAGAAAAAATGCTCCCTTCTTCACAGATGTGTTATGTTCAACCAGGATTTGACACTGGCTAAGCTGCATTTCAAGGCAATTGAATTCTCCTCCTCAGAAATTGGTAAGAGGATTTCAGACTATGGTTCCTTAAGCTCCATTGACACCACCTGTTGCTAGAGAGAGCCTTTTTGGGCCATATTTTCTCCAATTTCACCAAAAGTGTGTTTCGCTTACTTACACTTCACTTAGATTCTTGTGGCTTTAATAAGGTGGCATGGCAACAACACCAATTATTGGAACGAAATACAGAATTTATGCTTCCAAAAGAAAAATGGAAATTAAGCATTCACAATTCCAGAATCTTATTTCAAAATCAGGATTGTGGCCAGATACTAAACTGGCCACTTTGTTGAACAAATGACACCTCTTGCGGATGCTAGCAGTATCATTTGATTGTTAGGTTATGCAAACTGCTTTCAAAGTTCAGAGATATTAGTTGATTCAGCATACTTACTGAATTGTATAAATGGGAGATCCAAATAGGTATTGCACTTAAAATATATCCTATATATAACTTTAGGCAAGCCACTAACTTAGCAGTTTGAAATTAGGTTTAGGTCAGGTAAAGCAAAAGAAGTGGTTTCGGCGATCCCTGATATGCAGTTCTTGGGTGATCAAACATATAATACATATTACAGCTGAAGAAGGACCAGTGAATACCTTCAGCTGTTTGACCTCACAAGGGGCATTTTGGACACAATTTTTGGTTATCACTCTTCCTGGGACATGTAGAATATGTGTTGTTTTAGTGTGCGTCTGAATACGGATAGACACATATCTCAACATATAGGAGGCATTAAGCTCTGAAAATTCCCTGGTTTGTTCCTACGAAGGTCCTCATTGAAATGGTGTTAACATTGAATATAACAAGATAATTTATTTTCCATCCTATGGGTCAGAGTCTGTGCCCGGTTCGATGCTTCACGCCATGCAGGTTGTGCATGTGTTTTCAAAAAAGCATGTCTTTGAGTTTTTACATGGTATAATTTATGTTTAAACAAATACAATTCCTTCACAATGAAATGGAATAAAAATTGTTAGGCCTATTGTTGCAAACGTCATGCTCAGTAATGTGCATTAATCATTTTTTAGTAGTAATTAAGAATATGATTGTTAAAATCATTATTCAAACTGCAGACAGTCTCAATGAACATGAGAAACAATGGTTTTTCTGCTCTGAAAAAGTGTTGTAAATGTGATGTTACAAAACCAGAGAGAAATATATTTATTTAAAATGGATCAGTTTAATTGAAATGAGTCATCCTTTTATAATTTTTTTAAACACAATGAAAAATACCAACTCCTTGCAGACACATCGAAAGACTCAATACACAAGCCTAGTTACATAATGGAACAAAAAGAAGCAAATTGTGTAAAAATTACCATCAGCAGTCTGTTTCATTATATTGCAACAATGTAACAATGTTGATGTAAATTGTGTAGAATTGAATGATAGAAGTGACATTATAATTATTGCTCTTTTTCATAACCAATGATCATCAGCAGCTACAGTTTATCTATTTATCCATCTCTCTCGAATCAGTCAATCTGTCTATCTATCCATCTATCCATCTGTCTATCTATCTATCTATCTATCTATCTATCTATCTATCTGTCTATCTATCTATCTATCTATCTATCTGTCTATCTATCTATCTATCCAGCTATCTAGCTATCCCTCTTTCTATATATATCTACCTATCTGATCTTATCTAAACTAATCTAATAAAACTGGTCTTCTTGGGTAATTGCAACGACTTACATGCCAGGCACTCTTGTCTATTTTCTTTACACTACTAATAAAACACCATATCAGTGGGTTTTTAAGGAAAAAATTAGGTAACATTGTGTCTTTTATTATTCTTGGCAGAGCTTGTGGCTTCTTGAAAGGAATACATAGCTGTTTTAACTCACTTGATCAAGGTTGATCCAAGGTAATTGACTTAAATATAGGCAAAGAAAAAGTATGTTTATTACTGTCATAAAATAAGAAATGTGGGGACTCCTGGGGAGGTCGTGTTTGACTGATGATTCAACACAATATGGATAACAAAGGAGGGTGCCGAATGTGATCCGATGACACACATCATGGAATATTCCAGCAAAGATAATATGACTTATCAGAAAAACATAACCATTTACTGCATGAAAATCCCTTTTGTCAGACTTCGTCATAACATCATTCCTGTATGTCAATGACACAGGTCATGATTTAAATGCCCAAAGTGACATAAGAATGATCTCATTCACAACATGATTGGATCTTCCACTGTAGTGGATTATGAAGAAGATAAAGTGGACCATATGAGAGCATGTATTCTACGTTTGAGGCAAATTGTGGCATCTTTCAGATCACTTCTCCATTAGTCTGCGGAGCAAAAGTAGATACGGACTAAAAATAGACATCATGAGAAAGTCATGAAATGAAAGATGTGGGGAAAGTATAGAATTATTCAATATCAGAAGTTACTGGATACTTTAGGGATGTTTATGGAATCTGTTTGTGACTCATACAGCTGGAGAGTGCAATTACATTTAGAATGAAGGGCCAAATACAGATCAGCCTCCAGGTCCTGTGTTCCAAAGGTTTTATGATTATACTTAAAATATTGTTTATGATAAGCTTGTCACATTTAGTTTCCCATGGCCTAATGATCAAAAGTGCTTAACTGTGTAACCTCTGTCTCTATGGTTGTTTGCTCTCGGGTTCAAAGCTTACTCCTGAAACTCAATTTAGCCCTTGCCTGTCCGACACTCATTTTATGCGGGTTTTTGTTTATGTGAAAAATCGTGCACATCATTCTGGATATATAGAGCAGGTACCAGACTCCCAGTCTTCTTGCCTCATCATCATACGGTGGTCACCCGCAATGAATGTGTAACTCTCTCCATGAAAAAGGTTGAACTATGCAGCGAATGCAGAATACCAGCACAACTAAAGTCAAGTTAGTCAAGATATTGGGGCTGATCATACTAAAAATTTACTATAGACTAGGACAGTCCAAAATATTTTCCAAGTAGCAATTCAACATCAAACAATACTTGATACTGAACTGCTCAGAACAATTTCTGAAAATCATGACTAATCCATGGGTCTTGATTTTGGAGTGAAGGCTAGGCAGGAAATCTGTGAGACACCTAGTCACCACCAACAGCCTGAACAAGTGGTGAAAATTAGTTTAAAGAACCCAAGACGGTTAATCCCTAACAAGTAGGGTTTGTTTTTGCAAGGACAAATTTCAACTTATTAAGTGTAGAAATGGCCTTGTGTGATTCCCAGTGATTATTTCATGTTGGTAATTAACCTGATTGCTCAGTGACTGTCCATGTGTGAGTACAGGGTGTGTTGAACATAAGGACTATTGCATAGGGCGGACTGCCCAGCCATATGGCCTTACCTTCAACTTGTGTCACTTGAAGTGTGTATAACTTCCCTGTCTTTTCCCTCAAATGAAATAAATGGCTGGCAGTTTGTTTGAAGGCTGTTGTGACATTTGCTTCACAATCAGGTGTTATTCTTAACTAGCATTTACCCCTGATAGAGTATAAGTGAAATGGCAGTGAGGCAGGCCTGTGGGCAGAGTACAGTTTGGTGAGACATAATGCCTTCATGGAGGAGAGAGGTCATAAATGTGGCTCTATTATAGTTGTATACATGTATAGATGTTGCAGTAACTGGCAAAGGAGGCAAATATTTAGAATATACTATACAGGAATAATATGTGAAAAGTGAATAAATTGCACTTTAAGGATAACAGTTATGAAGTCTTATTCGGTGTGTAATAGCAATCATACAGCACCCTTGACAGTTCAATAGCAATTAGATGCAGATAAACTTGACACTTCAACGCCAATCAGGGTACTGAAGCTAAATGACTCAATTGGATAATTTGCGTGACACTCGAATGGCAATGAGGGGTTTGAATAAAATAGTTTTACTGTGTATACATGGGAATTCAATGGAATCTAGTATTTGTCATGACGCTTGGAGGGCGCGAATGTGACTGGATCCATGTTGTGGATCACAACAAATGAAATGGCGGCAGTGCTCTCGATTGAAAATGCATTGTGAAGGTATTGTAAAAGATACGGCCGTAATTGGCTGATGTAGGGTATGTATGGATAGAGAAAATGATAATGCATCTGCAGGGCTATCTTAAAATGCACGGGAATGAAGTTATAAGGTCGAAATAAAGGGAAATCCATGATGATCCATCATGTGACGTCATGTATCCAAGGTTCGATATTAATATATTAGATATGTTAAGCGTGGGAGGGGATTATGTTGTTTGCTGGACAGGTTGAAGAGCCACGTTTGTTGCAAACTTATCTGAATTTTCATTTGGTATTTGTTGGGCAGCTCCTTCAGTCAATGCATCATTTGAAATAATTATATCACTTGAACAAAACCCTATTGGAAGGATTTTTTAATTCCAGTACATATACTACAGTAGTTCAGATTTACTTCGAAAGTTTGATTTTTAATATTTCTTCTTAGTTTGTTAAAATAACTTCTCACTGTAAAATTTTATAAAAGTCTACAGTTAAGAATTGCAAATTGGAATTGTGTTTTTAATAAGATCTCTTTTATTTATGGGGAGATTGTTGCACTTGAACTTGTAGTATACTGACTTTCAAATGCTTTTAGTTTCCGTCTGTGGTTTAAATATCTTTTATTTCAATGTTAATGTCTGATTTCTGAAACCTGAATGAAGTGAGAGTGCTTACAACTACCAAGAAGATTGCTGTGAGTGCCACTGTGTTTCTGATTTCCATGTCGGAATTTAAAAGTATGAAAAAATAGGAAAATGTTCACAGTTTATATAGGGACACTCATCTGAAAGGGGGGTTAAAGAAGGAACATGATATCATACATCTGCATGCAGAATCAGCAACTCAGAAACACTACTAGCACAACAGATAAGCATGCCAATCCATGAGGAAAACAATGGTGAAGAAGGTCCTTAAATTTCTTGCCTTAACATCAGATAATGTATTCTTTATTCAATAACACAAAACAAACTTTAAAAAAAGTAACTGAGATGCAAAATGTACTGTAACTAGATCAGTACAGGTTATTTATGGAAAGTTGAAATGTGGTTTTCAAATAGCTATATATGATGTGCAGCAAAACAGTTTCACTGGCTTTTACAATAACTCCATTACCACACACTCTCGCTGCTGTCTCAAGATGTTAGTACAATAGTTTCCTTTGCAGCAGCAAAAAACAACATTAAAGCTACTTTACAAAAAGTTTTCCACGTAAAATACTCACATATTACAAGATTAACATTTTTATGAAACATGGTCAACCTATAGTATCTTTCAACATATTAAGTAGTTTGACAAATAATTGTAGTAAGTCACAATTTGTGTAGCCTACTGATGTCTCATCTGAAGTGGTCCTGATGTGACAGAACCAGTTAAAAATTATGCCATGAGTATCAGCATAATATTGTTCAGTATTCGCAATCAAATATTTGTTTTAACAACTCAAGCGCTAAAGTTTCAAATAATCTCAGTCAATATATGTCACATTTTAGAAAATGTCATATTTTAGCGTGCGTCTGAATGGGGACAGATATTACATGTCACACATAAGATGTATTGAGCTCTGAAACTTCTATGGTTACTGCCTACAATGGTCATCTTTAAAATTGTGTTTAATATCGAATATTACGAGATACTTTATTGATGGTGTAATTTATGTTGAGCAAATAGGGGAGAGCTGGGTACAGTGAGACGACAGGCACAGTAAGACAAAGCCTGTAGCGTCTAACTGGTACTGTTTACCCAAGTTTGACTTCTGGTAGATTATTCATTCATCAAGACATGACATCACTTCCAATATGAAGCAAATTTCAAATCCTGTACTTCTCTAGGCAGCAAAGTTGATTTTTGTGCTCCAAAAGTAAATTTTTTTAGTCGAAATAATTTCGACCTGTACGCTATTTGAAATTTGTAATGCAGGTTATTTGACTACAAGTTGGAAGCCTTTGGTGTTACAAATCAACAGGCAAAGACATTTGTGGTAAGCCTTTGGATAACGTGATATTATGGTTGACCTTAACCACATGGTGGGTTGGGGCTATTTGAAGCATTTTCTGTGGGGCTATTTGAACACTGAAGCAATGCCATACATGGTCTCATTATCAACAGCATAGTAGATAATCCCCACTACATTGTATAGTTTGAACCTATTGGTGTTTTTCTTGCTGCAATAACGTACTTCAGAAAAAAGGAAATGAAATGAGGGCCTGTTAAAAAATTACAAGCTGCCCTTTAAGAAGTCTTAATCGCTTATGACAATGTTGAGTGTCATATTCTTCATCCAACTCAGAATTATTATTGTTTAAAATAGAAAAGAGGTAAATCTTTGCACTGATCATTTCAATAACAGAGTTATTTTCGGAAGCCATTTGCTGACATGGTAATGAAGCTGTCACAAATTCATGTTATTAATATTGCATACAACACAGGAGAGGGACAGCATCCACAAAGCCATTTCCCCATTGTCTTGTCTCCTTACAAAAGCTATATTTTCTCAGTTAGAATCAGTTTTGGAATAATTTGATTACGTTTCATACTGTAGCCTACAACTAAACTAATTATTTTCAAAAATTTCCAAATTTTCTTTCAAGTTTGAAATACTGCTTTTCTTATTTTTTGTATGGGATTCTTCTTGAACATGTCATGCCTAAAATGAAACCTAATTGCTTTTAGGAGTCTGTTGTTGTAATATAAATGTTTATGAACAAAGTTTGATCAGTAAATATGATTTGTTCTTGATGATTCAAATAGCCCCATGTGGCGTTTCAACTAACCCCGGCCCCGGGGTTATTTGAAACATTTGGTCTCGTGGTACTTTCCAGGTCATGGTGAGAACTTGTCAGTACTTTAGACAAAGTTGTTCCATGGAATGTTGAGGTGAGTACTGTAGCTAGAACTTGCCAAAATTTCGTACCTGTATCTGCTACCATAAGCTCAGCAGAACGCGACAAAAAATTAGCGCTTCAAATAGCCACGGTCTCCCCTAGTGTTTACAGATCAACCGTCTTTTGTATAATAAAAAAGGAAGTTAGTGAACGACTGTCCTATATTGTGAACACTTACACAGAATATAGGGAGTGGAATTTCAATATTTTGGTTTTTAGCAAGTAAAACGGAATAATTTTGCTAAATGACTTATTGTTATAATTCCCAATAAAATTGGATAACGGAAATCAATTGCCGGGATTTAAACCTTGGTTCAGTGAAATGAACTGAAATCCAGGCATCCGGTCCACAGGATTCAAGAATTTTATAAAGAAGACTGTGTGGAGCACTGTGAGACAGTTTAAGGCGTACAGTGAGACATCACAAAATACATTAGAAACGACTTAAGGTGGCTCGCTACTCATGTAATGACGTCATCTGAGCACATTTCCGCGCAGCCAGGCAGGCCCTATCTCTCGTGACGTCACCACAGCAGCAGAGCTCTACTGGTCTTATTTTTCATCTTTTTTTAATTCTGAAAATTCCATGCGACGGCCGCTTCGTTTGCCATTTGCGCCACTTCTATTGTGGTTAGAGACTTCTCGTTTGGAGCATTAGATGCGCTATGACAAATACTATAATCTGGCAGACTTTCAGTTCTCTACTTTCAGTAGAAAATTTCTGCAGGCGATTTTCGGCAAGCATGTCTAATTTCCCAAAAATGACTTTGTGACATAAATAAATTTTTGTATCAATATCCAGGCCCGTTGGGCCATATGTCTGTATCATTATATTGTTCCTCACTTTATTTGGAAGCAAATGACAAAGAAATAAAGAATTCTATCTCGTAATTTTTTTTTTGCGCTATGGTTCATAAAAAATATTTAATTTTTAAAATTGAAACTTTTTTTCCGAACCCCTAGAAAAGTTCTTTAAACTAAATATATTTCTCTGAAATTTTAGTCAGCTTTTCCATCAACCTTAATTCTTTAATTCCATGCTTCATTTAATAACATAGGATGAATGGCCACTGAATGGCAGGGAAAACTTCACAGTAAAAAAATTAAGAAAAAAATTGAGTTTTTCAGGTTTGCGTGGACTGACTTTCTTTTACATAACCTCAAATATTTTGAAAGAAAGGCTGGTAGCGACCACTTTTGTTTATATATCCTTGCTATAAACTATATTTTGGATCATTTTAAACTATTTTAAAGAAATCCTATCTTAGAAAGTTCACGAGTATCGAGCCACCTTAAATGTGATGCACAGCTCACAATTCACTATTATAAACAAAATGCTTTAATGAGCCATATCCAAAGGGAAGGATCAGAGAAGAATTTTGAATTGCATGTAACATGTAAATAAGTCGTGCATGTGCGATGGATTTTCTGAACATGCTCAAAAAAGGACCTAAAAATCACCTAGCCAGCTGGTTACATTAGAGTATAGCTGTTGTTGTAGCAACAATTTATAGAACAATTAGGTAGGTCCAGAGGATCGTCAGTTATGTCAGCAGATGCCTTGTCTCACTGTGCCCTGCCTGCTGTCTCACTGGGCCCCGCCCATGGGACGCAGTGAGACAATTGGTGAGCATGGACATAACTCAAACCTGTGAAAAGTAACAACCTGAAATTACGGTACAATATTATGCCCAACTTCATTATCCATAATGTGGGCCTGAACTAATTTTAATCTTGACTGCTAACATTTCGGAACACTTGAAAATGAAAAAAGTGTCTCACTGTGCCCCGTTCTCCCCTACAATTCATTCACAACAAAATTGTTATTGTTCCAAACATCATGCTCGGCAATAAACATTAAATAATTATTGAATTGTAATTATGAATATGATTGTTCAATTCATATTTAAAATTGCAGATAATCTGAATGAACATGAAAAAGCAATTACTTGCTGCTCCGAAAATGTGTCAATAACAATATTGTTAACATGATGTTCCAAAATCTGAGAGAACTACATTTATTTCAAAAGTTAAATTGAAATGAATCATCTCTTTATAATTTTTCTTTAAACTCAATGAAAATATTAACTCCTTTCAGACACATTGAACTACTCAACACATAAGCCTTTTTAACATGATGGAAAATAGGAGCTGATTGTGTAAGAATTGCCATTATAAGTTGGTTTCATTACATTGAAGCAACATTGCAAGAATGTCACAATGGTGGTGTAAATTACATAGGACTGAACGTTAACAATGACGTTGTGAAGCAATTGAAAGATTAACATTAGCATGCATTGTTGTGACAACATTATCAAAATGTTTGAAAAATTTAACATTATGCTCACATCATGGCAATGTAATTTCTACCGTACATTTCTATTTGACAATAGACGAGCCTACTACCAATACCACTACCAACAAGCAATATATACAACTAGCAAATTGGGATGTTGTAACGGATAGCCTTTGTCCAAATGTCGAATGCACGATTGCAAATCTGACATTGGCTTATCATATAGAGTATCATTCACATTATTGCTCTTCTTCAAAAACCAGTGCTCCACAGCCACCACAACTGGTTCCATCTAGTAAGTCAAGTTTATCATGCAGATGGATTTTTCTTTTGAGAGGATCAGTATCAGACATTCACATTGGATGGCATTTGTGGGTAATATAACAATTATTTCACATGCCCAAGCCTAACAGCATCTTAACTTCTCGCCCAGAAAATAGGTCACTTTGGGAATCCATCCAATGGGGGAAGTTCTCACAAAGTAAGAGTGGCAATTTTGAAAATACTATTGACAAGTAAAGACACCTAGCTTAGGCCTCCAGTAATATGACTGTTTTAAATGGAGCTTCTTAATTGCTTGCCACATTTTACACTTTGCAGTAGCCAGTTCAAAGTATTTTCAAATATGTAATTTAACATCAAACAATGTTTGATACTAAACAACTCAGAACAATTTCTGAAAATCATAACTAATCCCTCAGTCTTAAAGTTGCAGTGAAGGCCAAGCAGGAATCTGTGTGAGACACCTAGTCACCATCAACAGCCCGAACAAATGGTGAAAATTGGCTTAAGGAACCCAAGACGGTTAATCCCTGACATGTTGAGTGTGGGAGGGGATTGCGTTGTCTGTTGGACAGGTTAAAGAGCCATGTTTGCTGCAGGCTTATCGGATATTTTTTTGGGTATTTGTAGGGCATCTTCTTCTGTTAAGGCGTCATTTGGGATAATTATATCACTTGAACACAAACCATATACTGTAAAGTTGTTTAACTCCAGGACATGGAAGTTTAAACTAACTTTAACATTTTTCCAATTCTGAAATAACTCGTCACTGGAATGTTTTCGGTTTAATTTTGTGGTGTAAATGTCTTTCAATATTGATTTCCAATTCTGGTATATATACCTAAATTAACTTATAGCGCTTTTGACAACGATCAATCTGATGTGTGGTTTGCAATGAGTTTTTTTTAGTTTCCACATGGGAATTCAGTACGAAAAAGTAGGGATTTTATAGGACACTCATATAATACTTGTGTGCAGTACCATTACACAAAAAATAACCTAGAAAAGCACCTGATATGCAAGTGTAACTGGATGAGTATATAATTATTTATGGAAGAGTTTATATGTTGTTTTTGATGTGCGGCAAAATAGTTTCACAAGTCAGGCTTATCTGTTTTTCGATAACTCCATATTACACACGTTCTCTGCTGTCTCCAGATTTTTAAGAGTACAACAATTTCAAGAATTCATTTTACAGGTACTAAAAACAACATTAAAGCTCATCATGATAGTTTTTCTCACATAATAGTATCATATGTCACAAGATTAACAGCATGGACAACCCACAGCATCTGGTCCTGGAGTCCAAGATACTTTATTTTCCACCCTATATGCTGGCCATAATCTGTGTACATTCCGATGCTTCAAGCCATGCATTGTCTATGTGTGCTTTCACGCAAATATGTTCTTGACTTTTCACATAATGTAAATATAATAATTTACATAAAATTAAAAAAAGAAATTCCTTCACAATGAAACAGAATAAAATGGTTATATTGTTCCAAACTTCATGCTCAGCCATGAGAATTAAATCGGTTTTGAGCTGAAATTAAGAATATGTGTTTGTAGAGATCAGTATTCAAATTGCAGACAGTCTGAATGAACAAGAAAATCAATGAATTGCTTCTCCGAAAAGTGTCAATAACAATGTTTTAAACATGATGTTCCAAAACCAGAGAGTAATGCATTTATTTCATAACATGTATTAGTTAAATTGAATGAATCATCTCTTTATACATTTATACGTAATTTCTCTTTAAACTCAATGTAAAATAAGAATCCAGACACATTGAAAGACTCAATACGTAAGCCTTGTTAACTTTTTTGGAAGAAAAGCTGATTGTGTACGAATTACCAGCGGAAGTTTGTTTCATGAAATTGCAAAGTTGCAACAATATTACAATTTTGGTGTGAATTAGGTGGAATTAAATAATAGAAATGACCTTGTGAAGCATCATAATTAGATTATGATATGGCTTACAGGTCTGTTATGGGATTATCATTAAGAGTATCATTCACATTATCTTTTTTCAAAACAAGCACTCTCCAGCAGCAACAACTGGGTCTTTCAATATATTCGCTATCTATCTCTCTCAAATCAGGTCAGTCAATCAGTCAATCAGACAAAAAATCAATCTTTCGCAAGAACGAAACGGCTGTTTTAACTTACTTGATCGAATTTGATTTAATTAAATACAGGAAAATAAAAAGTATGTAAAATATTGTCGAAGAGATGTGGGACAGTTGATTCTATACAATATGGATTACAAAGAAGGATGCCGAATGTGATCCCATGACATTATAACCAATGATTGATAACCCATTTTGTCACACTTTTTCAGAAAGTCATTCTTGTTTCTCAATCACACAAGCTAAGATTTAAATGCTCAAAAAGACATTAGAATGATTCCAAAATGACAGGATCTTTTGCAACTTTGATTATAAAAGAGATAAAGAGGATCCCATTTCATGGGATATATATATCTTACATATAACAGGACAAATTAGAGAACACTAATTTATAAAACTAGAGGTAAGGCAAATTCTTCTGTGGCCATGTCAACACAGAATTTTTTGCCAACTCACATTGAAACTGTGGAGGCAGTTAATCAAATATCAAAGATGTTTCAAGGTTATACTTTGCATAGGTTTGGTCCACAGTGACTACATACACAGTTCTTAGTGGTTTTCTATAGCTGACAGCAATTTGATTTTATATGAATTGACTTTTTCAGAAACATGTGCTTTCTCCAAGCCAACGTTTTGATCTAACAGGAAGTTGTATACAGTGCTGCCACGTTTTGCAGTTTTTGCAGTGCTTTCAGATTATGCTCCATTAGTCTGCAGAACATAAGTAGATATGGAATAAAAATAGACATCATGAGATATGTCATGAAATGAAAGATGAGAAGAAAGTATAGAAGTATTCAATTTCAGATGCTATTGGATACTTTATGGATGTTTACGGAAACTGTGACTTTCAGCTGGAGAGTGCAATGACTTTAGAATGAGAGGCCAAATACAGATCAGCCTCCAGTCCTCATATAAACTGCCTATTTTCGAGATATTATGAAAAAGTGTCGCTGCAACTACACTTTTTCATAATATCTCGAAAATAAATAGCACCATTTGTATGTCCTTTACACAAAATGATATGTGTGTATGAAGCCAATATCCTGTCTATTTTGCCCAATTTGGGTAGTTCCATGAATAGTTATGCTACATAATCAGGTTTTGGGGTGTAACCAATATATATTATGAAGGTTCTTGGAAATGCATTCAAAATCAACCTGACAGATCTTAAAACATATCTCATAACAATAATTAACACTGAATGGAAAACAACTGTGAAAACAACTTTTCAAAAATATAGCTTTGACTTTTGCATATTCTCTGTCGTTATTCTTTACAAAATTACAAGCAACCAATTACTCAAAAGAAGTATTACTTGACTTGCTATTTTTATGCTGAAAGCCGCCTTGGGAGCTCTTGGGTCATTGTGTTGGAGAACTTTATTAACTTCACTACCTGTTGAAAACTTCAGTCTGAGTCTGACTCTGAATTAACAAAAAGTTCTTACTGAATAGGCTAAAAAAATAAAAATGTCCACAACATGCATGCTCTGAGTTTTGATTTCCACTGTTTAAATCATGTCAAATCAAATTTGGATTACTTTGCCTGAAAGAAATGAGAATATATTGTTGTAACTTCATATTCTGGACAATAAAAATATTAATTCTGAGATACAATTGAGAATTTGCAGAGATTAAATTTCTGAACATGCGGACAGTTTGAATGAACATGATAATCAATGGATGCATGCACCGAACAATTTGGTTGTAACACAAATATTACTACTAAATACATCGATGATTTTCTTGTATTTGGACACCAATTGTGCGTCATTTATCGTATTATGTTCAAAATTAGTAATTAAAAAATGACAAATGATTCACAATTTACTTTGTTAATTTTAATTGGAAATTTTGAACTCCATGAAACAGTTGTACATCATCAAGACATCAAACAGAACGTGATGCTTTGTTCAGAAGTTACATGAACTTGAAAGAATTAAAACTTCCATTTTCTGATAAAATCTAAAAAAGCAACATTCTTCCTTTGAAAAAATGAGAAAACATTTGTATGATATCCATGGTTAGTGATACTTCAACTTTTTGAGCATGCTGCATATGTGCACGGGCGCATTTTTATCACGAGCGTGCATCATGAATATTCTCTTGAGGACGACCACTACATATCTTGAGAGGCTTGGAATTGTCATCAAACAAGATTTATTTTAGATTGGGCACAAAAAAATCTAATAAATTCCTGACCTAGAATAAACCGTCTGGGCTTACACAACCACAAATGTGACCTGCTCCACCAAAAATGAGCTGATGTTTTTTGACTGTTAGCACCAAGTTAATGCAGATGGCATTTTCTTTGAATATTAAAAAAAAGTTTAACCAAAAATTGACTTTATCTTGTTCAAATTTATTTTTAAGTCTTTCTTAGTAATGGCGGGAAATTCAAATGCCATTTTCACAAGTTAAGACAATTCGTGTGATGAATGTTTGTGTTGCCATATCTCCGGATAGAATTGAACACATGAATCACCATTTTAAAGCCTAATTCCTGCAGAATAAATTTATTTTCATAAGTAACTATGCACAATTCCTGCAGAATAAAGTTATTTTCACAAGTAACTATGATGGGAGATTGACTTTGAACTCATTTTGATGGAGCAGGTCAACTATGTAAAACAAGGATGTCAAGCCACCAGCACTTACTGCATCTTTGTCAGAAAAGTTCTGCACAGTGGCCTTCAGAAGCATTTAATGCTATAACTGCACAGCTGCTGGCCTAGAAAATGCAATATTGGAAAATGATTTGCCTGCTAATTTCTAAAAGAAAGTCATCGACAAATTTAACATAAAGAAGACAGGAAATAAATGAGTAAACACAAGAATAAATCTAATCAGTGGGTACAGGTGATATAGTCAGGTATTATATTCGTAACACTTCGCCGACTGTTTGGAAGGTGTGGATTCCGGACCTCTTCTTTTAATGAGACAAAATAAGTAGCATATTCCATAGGAAGGGTCCAGTTACACTTACTCTTAATGAACACAGCACCTGTACTACTACAGTTACATTTTGGGAAAATACATGTATCTTAGACATAAAAAACATCACCACTGTTTGTAGCTGAGCGTACTTGTTTTTTCTACGTTCATACTTTAGTTATTATTATTCGTATATATTGTTTAATATCCGAGAAAGCTGGTGAAATTTGCCAATGGTGGGCAACATATTGGACCTTTGCGAAATGACCGCCTTGTATTGGAAGGAAACACGACTGGAAAGAAGACTGACAGTCAGTGACATACAAAAAAAAAATAATGAAAGGTAATTTTGGTTTACCAGTGGCAGTTGATGTACAAAAATGTGCTGTAACGGTCCTGAGTGGGTTTGTATCCATGATGCCTCATACAAACCTGAGGGACAATTCAGGTTAAGGCCTATGCACTTTCAGGGAGGAGGGTTGGTCTAGTAGGATTGTGCTGAGCTGCCAATCACTACATGTAGGTCCAGGGTTCGAATCCAGCTCTTGCTGGGTCACCTTGTCCTATCTTTGACGGGTGTTTCAATCATCCTTTGCCTCACTGCTGTGTCCTGATCCTGTCCAAATTACCCCAAGTGCATAAATACAGGATATAGAGCCCCATAGTAATCATGCATCCATCTTACACATTCATTGGGGTTTGTGCCTCTGTCAGCTAAATGATAATAGAGCACTCCCAAAACTTGAAATCATTTCCCCATAACACACAAAGGTGGTGATATTTGCAAGTCCGATAAGCTTCCAAAGCTAAGAAACCCAAGTCTGGAAATCCCCTTGACTCCATTTGCGGGGGAGGGCCCATGAGGCTTGAGTTATCAGCGTGACAAGTGAGAAAGGCACCCTGCCATCAGTTAATCAAAGAGAAAGGCACCCTGGGTCCCTGCAGCCAGGCTTATCAAATATTTGCACAGCTATGAGCTTTGGCACTCTCTGCAACTTAGTCAAAATGTTGAACATCAAAAGCTTGTCAAAATAAATATGATGTATCAACAGTTCTATATATGCACAACAGTCAAAATTCATTTGCATTTGTTTGAGTTTCAATGATATCCTCAATGATATTATATAACCTGACAAATTAGTAGATATATACTTTCCCTGTTGTTCACAAATGCAGGCCCATAGCCAGAATTATTTATGGGGGTGTGTGGAAAGTAATCGAGGGTGAACCGAGGCCCGTAGGGCAGAAACTTAGCAGATATTAGACACTCTGAGATACATTCTGAGAAAAAGAATGTTGAAAAGTACTTGTTTTCACTAAAAAGCAGGTTATGATTTTACAGGAGACCGCGTTGCAGCTGACTTGTGTCCTTGTAAATCAAGCCAATTAGTTTGTTTGTGACGTATGGTAGAAAACCACTCTTTTGGGACTGATATCCATTGAGTTCTCTGTCTATCAGGAAGCTGTGAACGGAACACAGCTTTTTTTTCCGCAAACCTAAACATACTACTAAGTCTCTGTCATAATCCCCTGTCAATCAATTTTTAAGTGTTCATGTTTGATTGGTGGGCACTCAATGATTAATTAATAGGCCCCACCTACTCTGATCAGAAATTGACCAAGACAATGTTTGATAATCTCAGAAGGCATTTTGTGAATGCCTGACGAATTTGACACAGTCAGGTGGAAAGGCAGATTCAGCCTATGGTTAGATAGATTGTTAGATTATTACTCGGATAGATAGATAGATAAATAGATAGATAGATAGATAGATAGATAGAGGGATAGATATATACATACATAGATAAAATTGTCTATGCAACTACAATGTATCTGTTGTGTAAAGATAAAAATACCTGCTGACGCAAGTGCTACCCTCGGCCACAGATGCTGCTGTTTCAATACAAATTTAATTGTCATCAAGTTTTAAAAAAGATGACCTCTAAGGTCACAGAAGTAGTTCAAGGTCATTCACGTCAGGAGGCATTGAAGGTCTTGCAGTGATGCACAATCTCTGTGAATTTGGCGATGCATGGTTCAGTACAAATGCTGTTATGTTATACATAGGCTGTTCACAAATATGGCTACTGAGGTCACAGAAAAAGGTCAAGGTCACTCATGCCAGAGATCCTTCAATGTTTTTCTGTAAAACACAATCCCTATTAGTTTGGTTGTCATGGGATCAATATTTAACTGGAGTTATCATGTACACTAGTTTTTCACAAATATGGCTACCAAGGTCAAAGAAATAGTTCAAGGTCACTCATGTCAGAATTCATACAAGGTCTTATGGTAATACACAATCCCTGTTAGTTTGGTGATCCTAGGATCAGTACAAGTGAAGTTATGGTGTACACAAGTTTTTTCACAAATATGGCCGCCAAGGTCACAGAAATAGGTCAAGGTCAGTCGTGTCAAAAGTTCCTCAAGGTATTATGGTAATACACAATTCCTGTTAGTTTAGTGATCCTAGGATCAATACAACTGGAGTTATTGTGTACACAAGTTTTTTCACAAATATGGCCACCAAGGTCACAGAAATAGGTCAAGGTCACTCATGTCAGAACTCCTTCAAGGCCTCACAGCGATACACAATCCCTATTAGTTTGGTGATCCTAGGATCAATACCAGTGGAGTTATCATGTACATAAGCTTTTCACAAATATGGCCACCAAGGTCACAGAAATAGTTCAAGGTCACTCATGTCAGAACTCCTTCAAGGTCTTACAGTGATACAAAACCCCTGTTAATTTGGTGATCCTAGGATCAATACAAATTGAGTTATCTTGCAGACAAGGATGGTGGACAGCTAGACGGACAGACAGACAGACGGACGCCGCTGCACTCTGCAATACCCAGGCCATGTGAACATGGCCGAGGGTAATAAAAACGTTTGACTAACTAACATGACATTCAGTATGTTCACCTGATAAAAAGGTGCTAAATACTGAACCAGCAGGCTTAAAAATATGCAGTCTGGAATTGTGAAATATGGGCAAATGGAATCACTTCACAAAATCATGTGTATCAGACGATTACGGTTGACAGTTATAATTTCCAGTATTTCACTGTTTCTGTTTGTTTTTGACATGTTCCATCTCTATTTTTATTGGTAATAATCTTTCATGCCTGAGCAAACCTAATTTTGCATCTACTACACGTCATCTGTGCACCATACATCAGGATCTTAAATATATTTTTCATAATAAATCATGTTTAAACTATGTCTTAGCACCTACACTTTGCATGGATCATTTCCTAATAAAATACGGTCAATTGCTATGCTTATATGAAGATTTGATTGATTAGATTTTGGACAGTGGTCAAAATACAATTTCAGCAGTAGCTAGCAGTACTCAACTTCTTGTGGCATGTAATTTTGAAAAATTATAGCCCTGTTCACATCTTGGTGATTTGGAATTGACAGCGGTCTGCATCAGGCTTTTTGACCTGGTCGTGTACCCTAGTCAATAATTATTGTTGATGCAGCATCACGTGAGTTGGACGCTGCCTAATCAAGCGTGACACAGGCCATCACAGAGCAGACGCTGGGTCAGGAAAAAAAATTCATGGAGCACTAAAAATGTTTCAACAGTTTGCCCATCACAACTTTGAGGTAACACGATTTGTAAAGTATGGTAATCTACTGAAAACAGAGAAACCCAAGTCTGGAAATCCTCTTGACTCCATTTGCGGGGGAGGATCCTTGAGGCTTGAGTTATCAACGTGACAAGTGAGAAAGGCACCCATCCACCAGCTTACTGAACATTTGTTAGGGGAAATTGCAGCCGGGGCTTATCAAACTTCTGCACAGCTTTGAGCGTGGCATTCTTTGTTATTCAATTTTGACATTGCAAAA
This sequence comes from Platynereis dumerilii, assembly GCA_026936325.1. Lineage (NCBI taxonomy): Eukaryota > Metazoa > Annelida > Polychaeta > Phyllodocida > Nereididae > Platynereis > Platynereis dumerilii. The sequence continues at coordinate 37,789,677 of JAPTHN010000007.1, forward strand.
TACTGCTCATTACTTTCTCCACTCATCCACAAGCCAAATAAACGTGATGCTGCAACAAGTACAGACTGTGACTGTGAGTTCTCTTAGGTATCTATCAGTGATGGTAGACTCTGGAAATTGGGTATGATTGCAGCGAATAAAGAGTTTTGAGACAAAGAAATCTTTATGTAGTATATACGTGTACAATTGTACATGCTTGATTAGGTAAAATTGCTTTGTTTTGTTGCTGAAGGAGACTTCAAAAAGCAGCAAAACAAGATCTTTATGACGTCTTAGCATGTTTAGACCTAAAAATCTCTTGAAAGTATTGAATATATATGCTTGAATCTGTCTCTTCCTCCCGCACTTGTAGTAGTATCTTTGGTGCATTTTGCACCCTGACGAGAGACTGCACCTCTACGAGAGACCAATTTGTGACCCAAGGAGGGGTGGTCTTATAAAGCAGGGACCAATGCAGACAAATATAGCTGATTAATTTGTTTCCACAGATGTCTCAGCCTCAATTTTGTTTGTGATTTTGTGGTTTCAGAGCCTACTTTTTCTCTGCTGATCACTGACCAAGGCCAATGAGGTGTAAGAGTTGCTATTGGAAGAAAATGATTCCACATCTTGTAACAGTGCCAGGACAGCCTGGACACTTCACATTGAGGAAGTGGTCGGATCTGCATGATATACATGTGAAACATCACAGAATTTACTATATTTAGCATGGCTTTGTGGGCGTGGGTTCAAACCTCACCCCGGGAGCTCACTTTAGTCCGAGCCCTTGGGACTTTAAATGGAGGCGGGTTATATCCAGTATTCTATGCTGGGGCAACTGAAAGACCGTGGGCATCCCTGGATTAATCGGGTATTTGCCAGACTCTCAGTCTTCTCATCTCATCATCATCATACGGGTGTCGCCTGCCTTGATATAGCCCACCAAGGTGCTGCAGAGGCGTAAAACACAAACAAACAAACCATATTAAGCATTTTGCCAACAACAATACGGAGAATAGAAGTCACCAAGAAGATCTCAAAAATGCGTCGGAGACAGTCGTTCAAATAATTCTTAAAATATACCGCGTCAAGTAAAATAATATTTTTGCAGCCAGTTTCACTACTACATTGTATGTTGATAGATATTGACTTATAGATGAGAACAGGGGAAAGTAGAAAAGGAAGAAAAGAAAGCCAGAAAGAAAGAAACAGTTTCACCATATTACATGTACAACTTCCTATAAAGCACCTATGTATTACTGCAGCGACTACACCATTCACCAATACGATTATACTCTCATTGCTTTCTACCCAAGACAACGTATCTATTTTATTGGAGAGAAACTATGTGACAGCATAAATGTAACTTTGTAGCTGCACCTTTCTGTTGGGTAGGTAAAATTACACCTTTCACTGCAATTTAATTGGAGTCATATGGCAACGGAATCTTCTTGTGAAAAACACCTCATAAGAACAGATCTTTGAAGTTGTATACGAAATAAAGGAAAAAAACCTTGGAAATGCCATTTGAAATGCCAAATTATAGAGAATATGGCTAAGGGATTCCTTGACAGAGCCTACAGCAATTATGGTCTGTAATTTGCCGATATGCAATGTTCACCTTCCTCCCCATCGCGACTCGTGAATCTAAAATAGGGGGAAATGAAGAGGTCGCATTATTTAGCGACACGTAACATCGCCTATTAGACGCCTAATATCCATAAAACAGTCCTTCGGCTAATGAAGCGAGATCGTTAATATAATAGGTGAAAGTGGCTTCATGGTTATTTCATTACAGCTAATATGATAGTAATATCACAATTTAATCCCAGGAAATAAGTATCAATGTTTGCCAGATAAATTTAAAAGACACCTTTCAGCATAATTCATTGTAGATACCACCTACACATTTCTGCTTTGGGTAGACTTGTGAAAAGACCCACCAGCCACAAAATGTAGTGTCTGTTTCCTTCCCTTTTTATGAATAAATTGAGTACAATTATGACCTATATGGTCCTGGTTAGACAATATTTATTTTTGTGGTCCAGATGAAACCCAATGTTGTAATAAGAACTGCTGCAATTTGGTCTGTTTGGATCTGGTCATATAGATCAGTCTCTATCTTTCGATTTGTTGATCTTTTACTGGGGTTTTTCCAGCAGTTTGGCTATACATAATACTACACTAATATTTCAGCAATGCAGAAGTTTGTGTTTATGAATGGTACAAAGTGTTGTTTTGGCAGTTTCCCTTGAGTTGACACATTGACAGTGTTCCAGCGTTGAATATTGTATCATTTCATTTGATGCAGAATTCCCTTAATTAACAATGAATTTGTATGCAGTTAACCATTAAGTACAGTGACAAGGGGATTCCCCAAACACCAGATGTGGCAGACTACAAAGAAGTAAAAAATAAAAAATACTCAAAAATGTGAAGTGTGTGGCCACGAAAAAGTTGTTACAAATTTTCAAAACATTATCTTCTACATGCAGCTTCCGACACATACAGCTAGAATTAACGAAAGACGTTTTAAAAGAAACTTCTTATTGGGCCCAAAATGTCTCGGTGGTCCTGCGGCACGCAAAAGCATATATAGATTTTTACCCTCAGCCATGTTCACATGGCCTGGGTATTGCAGAGGCCAGCATCGTCTGTCTGTCTGTCCATCTGTCTAGCTGTCTAGCTGTCTGTCCACCATCCTTGTTTGCAAGATAACTTCATTTGTATTAATCCTGGGAACTTGAAACTAAGAGGGATTTTGTATCATGGCAAGCCCTTGGATGAGTTCTGAAATGAGTGACCTTGACCTACTTCTGTGACCTTGGCAGCCATATTTGTAAAAATCTTGTATACATTTTTAACTCCATTAATATCAATCCTGGAATCATGAAACTCAGGGGTATTGTGTATCACACTAAGACCTTGAATGAGTTAACGTTATGATATGTATGACCTTGACCTATTTCTGTGACCTTGGCGGCCATATTTGTGAATAGCTTGTGTTTGCAAAGACTCCTATTATATTCACCCTAGGATTACCAAACTAACAGGGATTATGTATCATAGTAAGACCTTATGAGTTGTGACATGAGTGACCTTGAGCTAAGTCTGTGACCTTGGAGGCCATATTTGTGACAGGTTTATGTACACATTAAGTCCAGTATTATCATCTCTAGGACCACCAGACTTGCAGCAATTATGTATCACATTAAGACATTGAATGAGTTCTAGTATGAATGACCTTGAACTATTTTGTGACCTTGGTGGCCATATTTGTTAAACTTTATGTAGGCCCTACATGATAACTCATCATAGCAACAGTATCTATGGCCGAGGGTAGCACTTGCGTTAGCAGGTATTTTTTTCAGTCTAATTCTGATGTGTTGAGCTGATGTGCTGGAATTATGAAATATGTTCTCAACTAGAGCGGTTACTACCCTACAACATTGATATTGACTGAAAGCTCCTCCAGTGCTGCAACAGGTGACAGGGCAGATGTTGGGGAAGTGTTCTATGAGACTATTAGGTCTCTGTCCATTTATGGGTGCAGAGAGGCTGGTGTATTTTCTGAGTAACTCCGACACATCTGTCAGGAGCAAGACGTTCAAGGCATGGCTTGCAAGGTTTTTGGTAAGTTTCTGATCAGGCTTTGCAACAGGAACCTAACCATTTTACAACAGATAATTTGTAAGATGTAGGTTCATACTTCTGCATACTCTATGCGTTAGGGAACATTCAGGTACTAAGTACAAATTTCCTGTTTTTTCAAATATTTATGATATTGACTTGGCCATGATTGCTTGTATGAGTTTCATGACTTGTTCTGTATGAGTCTGGTGTGTCGCTGTTGAGCAAGAAAGGACAGAGAGTACACTTTACTTTTGTATGTAACAGATGTATAAGAAACTTAGTGGACACATTGTGTCAATAAAATGATGCTACTACTACTAACTTCTTGATATTTCAGTTTCAAAACTTCTTGATATTTCAGTCACATAACAACTTAATATTTCAGTTACATAACAGGTTAATATGGCCTGTGATGCTGATAGTTCTTATAAAACCTGATATTTTATGCCAGAACATCAGTATTTCTTGTTAATGATAAAATTCTGAGGTCGGCAGGCAATTTTCATTTATTGCAAAATTATTGAGATTAGTGAAAAATACATTAAAGAGAAGGGATTTTAAATTATCCTTCTTTGCTGTAATATCTACTTTATTGTTTGTTCTCTGTAAATTAAGCAACACTAAATGCATTACTATAACAGTTTTGTTACAATAGAGTCATCCAAAAGCTCTAAATGACTTGTGTTGATAAACCATTGATTAATATTTGCAATATTTATCAAAAAATCAGATGAGAAATTCAATGCGTTTTCCTAGTGTTAGGTATGCTGCTGGTATGTGAACACTGTCACTGTCCTGACAAGAAGTTTTGCAATAATCTTCTCTAAACCAAAATAGTATACTTTTGCCAAGTGAATGGAAAAAATGTTGGTAAAGAAAATTGAAAACTGGTGTTCTTTGCTTTGACACTGCATGGTTTATTGCATTCGGCAGATAATATATACACCACCTACATCTGTACATGTGACAATACGAAAATAAACATCAATATCACATTCCTCGTGAAAACGCAACACGAAGATTATTCAATAAATATTTCAGGTATCTTACATAAAGAGTCGGTCAACATATATTACAGATTTCATTGACCATTAGGTCATCCGTCAAGCCATTAACAGATACATTACACTTTCTTTACAGTAATTGCATTTGCAATAAATTACATTTACAGTAAATAACATTGCCACCATTTTGAGTCTTCAAGATTTACAGTATTTGGTTCTGTGCCATACTTAAGTTAAGGGATCTCTAACAACATCTACTCAGCTGTCTGCAGGTTACATACAACAAAAATTGTGGGTCTATATATTTTGCATTTTGCCATGGTATATAGAATAAGCTTTATCTTAAAAATGATGCTATTGTTTCTGAAATTGGCACACAATCTTCATACTTATTATACATATTGTATGTTTGACTTTTAAGTTTCGCTTTATATGGAGGTGGTAGCCCAGCCAGCCTTGCCTCTAAGGTCTCAGGCTGTGTTAGTGTGTTGTTTCGTATCTCTGATAACCTTGTCATGGTTTGTGTAAAATGTTAGCCTTTCCCCAGTTTTCAGACACCAAATTTGATTTCATGTTGTCGTGGAGGCGTCCTTGTGTAGTGACCGAGATCTTACTTAAGCTTGTACTATTTGCCTGTGTTCCCTTGTACTTGTTTTTATGTGGTTTATCCTGATGGGCTTCTTCTGCTTGCATAACTTACTCCTGTTATTTTCTCTCAGAAGTCAGTGCCTTGTTCTTAGTCTCATCTCGATTCTGGTACAGAATGCATGATTAACTTTTTGCATCGTAATTATGCTGGCACACATAAAAAGAAATAACACCATCAGCATGTTCTCTCCTGTCATTAGTAACTTTTGAGAGCCTTATTGATGAGTGGTTTTGTGATACTAGTTGAACTGTTGGCTCTTGTATTTTTGTGATGCTTTGTACTGTATTACATGCAGTGGAAATCCAGGAAGATAGACGTTAAGACGCCCCTTGTTCAATCCAGAACTATCTCACTGTTTACAAAATTGACAAGTAACAAATATAATATTGATACATCTCAAAGACATACCTTCTCAAAGGATGTACTTTGTACATTTTAAAGAAGTGCAATCAAAAACAAGAAGTCCTGTGCCTTCTAAAGGGAAACTACTTGTTTACAACCTTAAAACAAGTACACTGCCACATAGAATCAGTTTGTACATTAACTATACTTTGAGATCACTCTCCTCTCCAGACTGTTGCTCTATTGAGGTTAATGTGTTCCATTGGGGTCATTCCTTAGTGAGTAGACACTTAGTTGCCAACTGATTAGAGCAAGTACAGTACAACCCAATAAATTTTCCGAGCTGAGGCTCTCGTTTGCACTCACTTAGACACCCTAGCACATCTACTACTTTGCCCTCACTTGCATGCACTTGGCCTCCTGAGCAAACAAACAAGCATGCAACTGGCTGGTGTCTCCACCTGTTGCAATATGATGCAATTACCTGATTCAACAGCAGTGGGTGGTTCTATAATGTTGGTTCGGTTAATTGCAATTCTTAACACAATGCTATTCTATATAAATGCAAAAAGTATTTCTTTACAAGAGCATCTATAAATTGTTTTTAATAGTAAAAAAAAACGTATTTTGTTTCCTTTTGAGCATTGCAGGTCCCTCCTGTAGTAATTTAATCAAATAAGATGATTAACTTAACACTTAAAACCTGAAGTTGTTTATTTGAAGTCTGCATAATATCTTTTGTTGTAACTAAAATGCCTATTTTCCAAATCAATTTCAGTTAATTATTTAATTAGTAAAACACATATTTGATCATTTTTGAAGCACACCAAGGATACACCATTTGCTTTTTTCACACCTTTTGACGCAAATGAAAACATCATAACTTACATACAAATTCTGGCCTTATCGTTAAAGATACAGTATTTCTACTTCCACCAGTGTATTCCGCAACTTCTAAATAATATATCTACGTTTTTAGATTATGTTTCTAGCCTTATTTTAACCATAACAAGAGAAGTTTCCGTTTTAACCTTTTTTTGGTTAAATCGACACTTTTACGGAAATCGGAAAACAATGTTTAGTCCACAGGCTTATCTTAATTCTAAAAAGTGTGATTTTAATGAATTAGTAAATTGAAATTGATCACATTTATAATTAACATTTGTTCAATTACACATGGCCTGTTGATATTAGTTTATTCGTTTATTTATTAAATTGAAGAATGAGCATACAAACATTGTGTATTAAACACAAATTGTTATAAAAAATCTATAAATCAATGTTTCTTGTGCAGGCTACCAGGGCATAGTCTCTTCTAACTTTCTAATACTATATTATGATTTTATCTAACGAAAAATATTCTTAGCTGAGCGAAATAACCATTTCTATATTTGCAATAAATTTATATTGTATTTAATTTTTAGTAAATCTGCCTTGCCCAGCTTTGATATGTGTTTTTAACGAATTCTTGGCACTATAAAAATTTATTGAAATGAAATAAAAACTGACAGATAGCGTGAAAGTGTTCTGTCATATATAATAATATAATTCTAGGATATTTTATTTTGCTTAACCAGTAGAACAAGATTCTAAACAGCCGCACTCACTGAGCACTGTTGTGTGTTGTGTTTAATTAGCACCAGAGGACAGGAGTATAGGGGGTTTCCCCAGAAGGGCATGGAAGTGAGAGCAAGTGAGGGCTTCAGCAGAGAAGTGAGTGGTTGGGAGTGAGGGCATCTTCCTGAGGGCATGGGATTTAGGAAAATTTTTTGGGTTGTACTGTATTCCTCCATGTATCTACTCCTGGCGTCAATGTTGCTTGGTGGCAGGTCTAAGCAGAAGTAGTGGTTGTAGGGGTATGATATCATGCGGCAAATCACATGCAATTTGGTAAGAGTAAGCCTCGTTATGGCATTGAAGTGCTTCCCTGGATGTCTGTTCTCGATTACAGCTGAGACAATTCCGATGATGCGCAGCCCATGAGACTTAACCCGAATCAGGGCAGTTGCTCCGGAAGAACCACTGCTGGCATCACCGCGGTATGAAACAAGTGGAACTCCAGAGGTCGGGGTAATGGTCTGCGGGATAAGCATAGAACTTTATGACCCTGTCAAGAGGATCAATTTGCCAGTCAGGTTGCAAGAAGTGCCAATGACCAGGCACTGATGAGCTTAATTCTAACGCAGCAAAGTCATTCAGGGCCCTCTGAGCTCCATTGTATCCATTTGCAAAGGCCTTGGAGATCATAGCTCTCACAGCAAAGTAGATCCGAGAGCCCATGACCCCCTGCACTTCAACTTTGACACCGCCTATGACCTTTGTCTCTTTGCCATTGTGGATGCAGTGAGCAGCAGTCAAGACATGACTTGGTGACACCAATGTTCCTGTGCATCCAGTTGACAGCCGCACCACATTGTTGTATGGGAACTTGCACTTGGGTCCACCACATTGCGATCGTCATATCCGAACAAGAAGCTGTTGGATTGGAACCTAGGTGTCCAGATGTTTGAAAGCTTGTTGTTGCCATGGAAGGCTCTGTACCTCCTGAGCCTGTACCTTAGAAAGGGACTCATTCTCATGCCACGTTTGACCAAAGAGACACCTGGTGGGAAGTGCTTTGTGATGGAATCATGGAGGTCTGTGACGTCATCTGACAACTCTCCTTCATCACCATCCAGCTCTTCCCATGACTTTCTTTCAACCGCATTTGGATCAATTTTCCATTTCAGAGTTGGGCTTTCAGTGTCGGGAGTCGACTGCACGATTTCTTCTTGGCTCTCATAATCATTGTCTAATTTAGATATGAGCTGCTTCGCATTGCTGAGGGCGCTTATGAGGGCATTGTGCACAGCCTGAGGTTGCAGTGCATCCCCGCTTAAGTAATCAGCATCATTTGGGGTCATCAACCTCGTTGCGAGAGCGGATGTGTCGTAATGATTGTGTGACGTCACCTAATGGGAAGAGGAGATGGCATTGCAAGACGAGTGTCTCTCAGAAGGGACACACAACGCAACAACCAGCATCAGCAGACAGACTCTCTTTGCACCTCTCTGCATCCTGCTAGGCAACATTACACAGTCAGTAGGCCGCCCCTCGTCCAACCTCCCTCGTCCAGCTGGCCTTCCTGAAAAAAAGAATAGCTAAGTATTAGATAATTTTAGAAGATCATTCAGAAACAGAAATATTTAAATGACAGTGACTTCTAGAATGATTTTAAAGTGCATGTACATTGACCCTTCCTACATGGTTGCATGTGCTAGCGTTGCACATAACTACTCATACAGATTTTTTTGTGTCTGAAAACTAAAGTTTAAAGGAAGAAAGCACATGGCAGTCTTATGAGACTTATGAGAGTTAATAACCTGTCTTTTGAGGGAGCAATTGCAACTCTGATTCAACGCCAATTTTGGGCTTTAATGTCATCTATAAGAAGGATCATCTTATTTATATACAAGTCTGAAGGTTCAGGATAACTTGAAAAGTTGACACTTTGATACAAATGTTGGTGTTGCGGACTTGCGGTTGAATATAAAACTTGAATATGTAGATTGTAGAAGTATCTTTATTTACACCATCACAGATAGGTAAATCTACAAATAAGAAATAAATCAAGTATAAATATAATGCACAAATAAATTATAAAATCAAGAGTAAATATATCAAATAAGCGTCTAAGTAATAAAGAACATTACATTTTAAGCTAAAGTTTTTTTAAAAATAAACATTTAAACTTTTGTTTTTGTATTTTTGTCCATTAATTATGGAAATTCATTGTTTGACCATTATAACAGTGGATATCTAAATTAATAGTTAAAAGAATCAAATACAAGAATGATTCAGAAATATTTAACATAAAAAATCAGTTGAGTTGAGTTTATGTTTTACACCACCTCAGCACCAGAGTGGGCCATTTAGAGGCATAAAAAATCAATTGAAACCAAGCATCAACCATCTGCAATAATTGCGTTATGTAATATAAACAATCAACTTACAAGCATATGCGACTTCTGAATTTTTAACCACAAATTCCACAATTCGACAATCACATGGTCAGTAGGACATCTGGAATTTTCAATACACATTTTACACTGACTTGCTACAAGCAATACTGTATTTTTACAAATTCCACTAGAAACCATAATTATACTTATAGATTTGTAATTTGTCACCATAATATAAAAAAAACGCAAACTAGTATGAAAGCATTCCAAATTTGAACAACTTTTTTTTTGTGTGGAAAATTCCACTGAAAAATTTTGTGTGGAAAATTCCACTGAATATTTTGGTTTGGAAATCTCCACTAAAATAAATAACTCATGAAGATAGAAACCGCTACAAATGCATTCAAACATAGAATAATGAATTGCCCTCACCTTATAAAATCCGCCAAGGCATAAAATTTGTATCAGCCAGTTTAGCTGAATACATTGTGACACCAATACACAAAAATGTAGTTGACTCCTCCAAGTGCCACTGCAGAGTGAATGGAAAATTTTCTGCTCTCAAATTTTGCACAATCACCTCTGCACATGCTCAGAACAACTAGGTCAGTGAGACCCAATTAATGGCCCAGCTGATCAGCTGTTGGGCTCACTGAAGAGTGACCAAATAAACAAAGAAACACATGTGGTGACCACAACACTGAAGCATCACAAATTGGAAACAGAGCACATGGAATCGGCCATGTGCAACACACCCCACCTTGAATCAATTTGATTCAACACTAAAAAGTCTAATTCTACTCTAAATACAAAAATTATGGAAATATCTACAATGACTCTAAATCGAACCTTCAAGAAGTACTAATTTAGTAACTGGTCTCGTCAGACAAGATGATTTTGTACGAACACTAGCAGAACGAACATTTCCGTCATCACTCTCATAAACTTCCTCAACAACACCCATGGGCCACAGACCCCGTGGAGTGTTCTCTCCGAAAACTAAGACTAGATCTCCAGCCTTGAGATTGGCTTTGGTTTGATGCCATTTTGCTCGCACCTGCAACTCTGGCAAATATTCCCTCAGCCAGCGTCTCCAAAAAGTATTGGCGAGATGCTGAACTTGTCTCCACCTGCGTCGATACAAATCATTCTCAATGAAAACACCTGGAGGCAATGAGATACCCTCGGACAACATAAGCAAGTGATTTGGAGTCAAAGGAGGAGCATCAAGCACACTATCACTGACCTTGGTTATAGGCCTGCCATTCATGATGAACTCAACCTCACAGAAAAGAGTTTCCAAACCCTCATCCGAGAGGCGGCAATCCTTGCCAAGCAATCCTAACAGAACTTTGCGAACAGTGCGAATTAAACGCTCCCATGCTCCGCCCATGTGCGAAGCTGTAGGAGGATTGAAATGCCATTGCAAATCCAAACGCAGCCCAAATTCATGAAGAACCTGTTGATTGACTTCCTTCAAATTCCTAAGAATTTCCGCACGACCACCAGTAAAATTAGTACCATTATCGGACCAGACCTTCTTTGGTACACCTCTCCTAGACACAAATCTTCTGAAAGCATTCAAGAAACTGTCTGTCTCTAACGTATTCAACTTCTCAATATGCCACTGCAACCACTTTCCAAGTAAGTCATCTGGGATCCTCTCATCCCATGACAACTTCCGAGTAGTTGCTTCTTGTAACAGCAACTTCCCACAAATAATGACAGGACTCACCAATCCAAGTGGATCATAAATCGATGCCAACATACTCAACATCTTCCGTCGAGTCAATGCAACTTCACAACCTGGATCAAGATTGACCTGAAAACAGAACTCGTCGCTTTCGACATTCCAACCTATGCCCAGAACTTTGCCTTTCAAATCCTTGAGAAATTCAACATCACTAGCTCGCTCACTAATAGGAATTGAATTCAATAACTCCTCATCATTGATCACAAATTTTGTGAGATGAAAACCTCCCTGAGAAAGGACATCAATTGTACCACGTACAACATCTAGAACTTGCTCCCGACAAGGAAGGGATTTCAAGCAGTCATCTACATAAAAACTCCTCCTAATAACATCAGAGACCAAAGGATCTACATTGTCATTGTCAAACAACACACGTCGCAAAGCGTACGTGGAACTAGAAGAACACCATATACCGCCAAAGACATGGCGTGTCATCCTGTAACATACGAGTTCACCTGAATCATCAAACCACAGGAAACGCAAAGCATCCCTATCCTCCTTTGGAATCACAATCTGGTAGTACATAGCTTCAACATCGGCAACCATAGCATACGAATGCTCTCTGAAACGCAAAAGAACATTCAACAAACTGTTACTAAGATTTGGCCCTTGAAAACATTTCTCATTCAAAGATTCACCATTAAACTTGGCCGCACAATCAAAGACAATGCGTATCTTGCCAGGCTTTTTGTCCGAAACTACTGCTTGATGTGGCAAATACCAAACTCTTGACTCAGACAGGTCATCATCAACAACTCTTTCTGCATAACCCTTGGATATCAACTTCTGCATCTCACCATCATATTGCGCATAGAGACTACGCTTCACCAGACTTCTCTTGGTTGCCTTCAGTCTAGACAATGCCATGATGTAATTGTTAGGAACCTGAACTCCTGACTTCCACGGGATAGGAATTTGATACCGACCATCCACTAATCTACACTCAGAATCCCACAACTTGATTACTTTCTTGTCCTCAATGGACCAGGAAGTATCGTCAATGATGCCTTCATTTTCAACATTCCACAACACATTGATATCGGAATCGACAGAAGCTCTTGCGCTAACGAAATGCGAAATAACGTTACACCCCACCGGATTGACAACACAATTTGGGCCATTCAAGGTCCAGCCCAACATGCTTCGCACGGCAAACGGCTCACCTTTGTTGCCCCTTCTTACCTCCAACGGAACTAAAGCTTCAGCATGATCTTGACCAATGAGAATTTGGACGTTCCCACCTGTACAAGGAATGGCTAAGCCTTTCAGATGCTGGAATGAAGAAATATTTACGGAAGGCAAACTCACTGGAATCCTATCTACAACTAGCACATTCACCAGATCGATGGTTTCCCTGCCATCAAGGGAAGAAACACTGATATTGACAACTTCAGACTTCATAACTTCATTGGACTTATTCAAAGTGTTGAGGGTATATTTCATAATCTCACCACTAATTCCTAACGTCTTGACCAAATCACGAGAGCAAAAAGTACTGCTAGAGGCAGTGTCTAACAGAGCACTAGTTTTGTAACCCGTATTGACCTGAACAGATACAACTGGCATGAACACCTGCGGCTTACCACTGATATCTATGTTTGCATTTGTAACCTTCCTGGCTTCACCACCTTTTTGTACATGATTAGATTGAGAAACATGCAGAAATTTGGAATGTTTCTTACCACATCCAGTGACATTACAAACATAAGTACTTCTGCAATTTTCTGTAACATGATTTGCATACAAACAAATTTCACATAGACCCTTGTTTTTCACAAATTTCACCCTTTCTGATGACATCATACCTTTAAATTGTTCACAGTGAATCAACTTGTGCTCCTGAGAGCACATAACACAGGGCGGACGCACAAAAGTTCCAGTTGCAAATGAGGATGAGGCGACTGAAGTCTTCTTTTGGCCAAACTTTTCTTCACGACCTTTGGCCCGGAAGTTTCCATACACTGGGTCTGTAGCAACCTCTACCTCTCGTTCAATGAATTTCACCATATCATTGAGACCCAAATAATCACCCGCGTCTATCTTGGCCCCAACTGCCCGTTTCCTCCATCTATCACGGATGAAGGAAGGAAATCTGCCGACAATCTCGGAAATCAAATTTTGGCAATCAAAATCCTTTAGCTTCCCCAGCTGGTCAACGATCATCAAAGTACTTGACAATTGATCTGACAATGCACGCATTTCTTCAGCCGTACGAACTTCCTTACCATGACGTAATCGGTTGAGAACACTCTGAACAACCAAATGCTGATTTCCGAAACGTTTCTGAAGTATGGATCTGGCCTCACGATAGCCACCCTCTTTCATTAAGATGCAAGGCTGTATGGCATCGTAAGCGGTACCTTTTGTCAATTCCAATAACTTGGTCAGTCGCAATTTGTCATCAGACGTTACCTTCTCAACTGACTGTTCAAAAGTTGCGATAAATGTGTGATATTTAAGGGGATCTCCCTTGAAAGGTTCAACTTTTACTTTTGAAAAAGTCATCACACCCATCATTTCAGAGTGTAGCGACGATGATAGTTTAACATCTGAATCTTCAATTTTAGATTTCGAATCTGCTTGTGTATTAGAACCAAGCGTATTGTCTAACCAATCTTGAACTTTGATAAGTGAATCTGCATAGTCTTTTTCTACAGCGAAAAAATATTTATCCTCATCCTCACTTACGTCAATATCATCAATGAGAGATACATAGGACTCATGTGTGTCTTCGAATTTCTTGAATGATGCACTCATCTTGGTGGCAAATTCTTTGACTTGTTCCACATCTTTCTCGGCCATCAGTCTCGTCAACTTGTTCATAAACTTGGTTATAGCTGCCTTGTATTGTCGACGAGACAATTTCAATTTATCTTGTTCTTCTTGTTCTGCCATGGTTCGGGTCAGAGGTGATCTTCAATGCGATGCTTATTTACTGTTGCGGACTTGCGGTTGAATATAAAACTTGAATATGTAGATTGTAGAAGTATCTTTATTTACACCATCACAGATAGGTAAATCTACAAATAAGAAATAAATCAAGTATAAATATAATGCACAAATAAATTATAAAATCAAGAGTAAATATATCAAATAAGCGTCTAAGTAATAAAGAACATTACATTTTAAGCTAAAGTTTTTTTAAAAATAAACATTTAAACTTTTGTTTTTGTATTTTTGTCCATTAATTATGGAAATTCATTGTTTGACCATTATAACAGTGGATATCTAAATTAATAGTTAAAAGAATCAAATACAAGAATGATTCAGAAATATTTAACATAAAAAATCAGTTGAGTTGAGTTTATGTTTTACACCACCTCAGCACCAGAGTGGGCCATTTAGAGGCATAAAAAATCAATTGAAACCAAGCATCAACCATCTGCAATAATTGCGTTATGTAATATAAACAATCAACTTACAAGCATATGCGACTTCTGAATTTTTAACCACAAATTCCACAATTCGACAATCACATGGTCAGTAGGACATCTGGAATTTTCAATACACATTTTACACTGACTTGCTACAAGCAATACTGTATTTTTACAAATTCCACTAGAAACCATAATTATACTTATAGATTTGTAATTTGTCACCATAATATAAAAAAAACGCAAACTAGTATGAAAGCATTCCAAATTTGAACAACTTTTTTTTTGTGTGGAAAATTCCACTGAAAAATTTTGTGTGGAAAATTCCACTGAATATTTTGGTTTGGAAATCTCCACTAAAATAAATAACTCATGAGGATAGAAACCGCTACAAATGCATTCAAACATAGAATAATGAATTGCCCTCACCTTATAAAATCCGCCAAGGCATAAAATTTGTATTAGCCAGTTTAGCTGAATACATTGTGACACCAATACACAAAAATGTAGTTGACTCCTCCAAGTGCCACTGCAGAGTGAATGGAAAATTTTCTGCTCTCAAATTTTGCACAATCACCTCTGCACATGCTCAGAACAACTAGGTCAGTGAGACCCAATTAATGGCCCAGCTGATCAGCTGTTGGGCTCACTGAAGAGTGACCAAATAAACAAAGAAACACATGTGGTGACCACAACACTGAAGCATCACAAATTGGAAACAGAGCACATGGAATCGGCCATGTGCAACAGTTGGAATTCGCTTAACACAATAGGAATTTTGTCGTAATAGAATCAATTAATCAATTTTCTTCGAAGTAATGAAGTGGCCCAACTGGATTCTATAAATGATTAATTCTACAAAGTATGGCTTTAATTTTATGATATGATCATAAAGTGCTAAAATCTAGACCAGAAAATAGCAGAGGAGTCAATTTCATCTGCTACATATGTGATAATTATGCCCTGAAATAGAGACGCCTTGAAGCGGAATGCCTTTTGAATGCTCCTTTGTCCCACTTCTGCAGATCTTGTCTAATGAACAATATGAAGTGTTTTCCATCTCATGAGTGGGCAGATGGAGGACCATAGTTTTTCTTTGCCAATGAAAGTTTGTTGAGTTTTTCAAATTACTGCTCCATTTGTCTCTAGGAGCAGAAGTGAATTTGGTAAAAAAATAAAGCCTTCAAAGTATATCAAAGACAAACTTGACATAAAGGAGCATCTTCCGTTACACTTTGGTAAGCACTCACCCTGCTGGCAAGCATAAAAATCATTGAAGCACAAAACATATTTAGCATTTTCAATGGTCTTGCATTTGATCATATAATTATTATTTGTCAGTCCCTTTTGGTGGAATTTAAACATAAACAATTGGGGAGATAGGCATAGGCGTACGGCGCGCGCGATTTTGGGGGGGGGGGGCGAGCGACATTTGCCCGAATTTCAAGATCCAGATTTAATACCATTTCAAATGAAATTGCCTGGAAATCGATAATTTTAAATAGTGATTATTTAATCATCTGCCCGAATTTTTTTGCCTTTTTGCCCGAATCTTACTAATTCCCAAACTTTTGGGGGGGCGATCGCCCCCCCTGCCCCCCCCCCTCCGATACGCCTATGGGGATAGGTAGTCCTAGACGAGATGATAAATTTCACATCAGGGTTACCATTTTTGAAAGGATAGATAATAAAAAGGTGAGAAAGTTTAAGATACTCTGTGAGCACATTTTTGAGAAATCTGCCTGTAGCTCAAATATGGCAGACCACTTTTCAGCTCCTAAAGCCTCCCCATACAGTAGCACAGGAAGAAATATATAAACAATACTTGTGGCTTCTGCCTTTCCTTGACATTTTAAATGCCATGAAGTAACCAAAACTAGCCAAGTTGTTATGTTGTTAAAATTTTCCAGGAAGCTTGATATTCCTTTGGGAAAGATAATGCCAATTGCAACAGATATTCCCCCCATGACATTTGTTCAGGTGTTTCATATTGGCATGGTTGATATCCTCCCACTCAAATGCAGGTATGTAGATTTATTTGAATATTATACTACTTCCTGGCCACATAACAATAACATCTGATCAACATGCATAGCAATGGCAGGTTGCAAAAAAGGGATGATAATTTAATGGAACATATGGGTTGAATCCAGATGGTCAGATAGATGTGGAAAGTGCAGTCCTCTAAACCCAGTTGTAGACGCTCACGATGGTTGATAAGCTTATCATCAGGAGGCAGCTGTTGCTTCCAGAAGCAATTGAACCAAGTAAATTAGCCAGCTAAAGAATAAATATCAATGACAGAACCCAGCGATATGTAGCTTTTTGCTCTTAAAAAAACGAATCAATTATGTCTGGCCTTATCTTGGAAGATCAGTATTGTGCTAATAATGTAAGTTGTGGTGAGTAATTTTGCAACATATTATGAAATCTGCCTATACTAGCTATGCAATGGGTCAGAGACAAGTTTGAGTTGAGGTGAAATGGACAAGGCCCGACAAGGGGAACCTTTCTCTGTTAGTCCTTTCTTACAGAAATTCAGTTGAACCGCCATTAGACTTCACTGAGATACTTTTACCATTGGAAAAGCTGGTATCTAACCAACAATTTTGCATGTTAGCGCCTGGCTAGGGATTAACTCTGCTTACAGCAACAAACAAACAATCAGATTATTGTTCATTTTGCAAAAAGTGTAAGTTAAAATGTATAATTGAAGGAGAGTATGATGTCTAAGTCAGTTAGACACCTCTTTGTCGGGTACTGACATGCATTTTTGTCAGTTAGATCCCTCCCTCCAGCCGGGATCTAACTGAAAAAAATGCTTGTTAGAACCCTCCAAATTGGTGTCTAACTAATACACTCACCGACTGTTTCTCTTCAGTCACCCTATCTTATGGTATATACAATGTACCTAACAATATAATTATGGCTGACGGATGAAGAACATAAAGTGTCTTCAAATTCAGAATAGAAAATGACCATATGCATTTGAGTGCAATAATTCTTTCCGGTGAAAGGTTGTTGCAGCTTTCAAAACACACATATACAGTGTAATTATATATCCAAGAGAACAGAGGACACTATTACCCTTCATTGTATAGTTAGCGAGATAACAATCATATGTTTTTGTGTGCATTCTACATATTCAGCAACATGCATATGTATTTTTCTTTGTCAGCATTAACTATATTGATTTCTCTGCTGCCACCCCCACAAACGTTTTAGCAGAAAGTCAAATGCACATTTACAATGTTGGGATCAGTAACTGGCTTTTAATCACTTATGGGCCCATTATACTTCTGGTGGGTGGCAATAAAATGAAACCTTTTCCAGTTCTGTGATACTTTTAACTAACATTTTTCTATATTATGACCTGAACTGTAATGTAACAGTATTAATGTCTACAAGACTTTGCATAAACTCAGCAACATTAAAAACGCACACATTTTTCAATAGCTTAAAAACCAACTTGTAAAGTATATATTTTCATGAACTGTACACTGATGTCCGTTGATATCTCTTGTGTAAGTCCAGAAAATTTCATAAAAAAAGAAAAGCGAAATGGCTGGATTAGGCCACTTTTAGGGCATCATGTCCAAAAATCAAAATCACAACCAATGCAAATTGGTCCAAATTTATTGCATGTAAAGTCTGTCACAGCTCAATATTTGGAGTCTGGAAATAATCAAGGTGGTCACTCAAGATTTTTTATGGCGTTTTGTTGGTGTTTTTCATATTTGTTAGTCACATCATTTTCAACACTTTTTATCATAGGCATCAGAAATAACCCTGTTTTTGGTCAAATTTAGAGCTGAAATCTTGATGGACACCTGTTTTTACCGATTGAAATCAATAATAAAGTCAAAGCATCTGTACTCTACTCCCCTATCCCTTTTTCAATTTTGCAAATTCCAAATTTGACGTTATGTCACAAAAGCATGGCTGGTTCTTAGAAATATCCATGGAACCTGTTCAAAATTTCACTATCTTTAGTTGAGAAGCTAATAGGCAAATTCGCGTAGTGACATTAAGATAAATGTAGTGCTTCAAAAGTTATGTTACTTTTAAAATGTGTGCGTTTTTAATGTTGCTGAGTTCAGTATACATCTAATATTATGTACACGATATTTTGAAAGTTCTAATGAAATTTACTTGTTGCATTTAGTTGAACAAACTATTGAATAGTCATGCTTGCTCAGTATTATGTCATCCTTATAAGGTCCGCCCATTTATCTGCATCACACACTTGTCTGGGTGTCAAATTCGCATATTTTTCCTGATTACTATATTGATATTATGGCTGTCTTTTACACTGAGCTCATTGGAAAGTACATTCTTAAAAAATCAGGACAAAATCGTTTTTTTGAAATGACAAAGGGTTTTTTACACAGAAATTTGGTTCTTCCAAAAACTGCATTCAAGACAATGCAACTGTGGCACGAGCGGGAATACCAGTCATTGATAGACATAGTAAATCAGGGCTTGTGGATTGATTTAATCCATCCATATACTAGCATATGACTAGTCCAAGAAATGCCCTGGACATGTGTGTTTTGATATATTTGTCACAAATTCCATCCAATTTTACAGTTGACTATGAAAAACATTTCTCAAAATTCACAGTTATTGTTGGGTGTTGCTAGTTCTATAAGTTGTAGATTCTTATATATTTTTGTCTCATGTCTAACTGCTAAAAGCACACATAGCAACAAACAATGTATAACAGCTTGAGATCACTGCTATGGTTGTATTCTAATTGGAATTTGTCATGTGACTTTGGAATAGGCTCCCACTAGTTTTGTATTTCTTCAAAATATGAAAATAATGTAAAAGATAATGCTAGAACATTATCAAAATAAGTGAGATGTACAAGGTCAAATATTGCATTTTCACCGTATCTGTGTGTTATTTGCAAAATGGCTCTTGCAATCTCAAAATTCGAATTGCATACGCTTATATTGTCTATAGTATAGGGTATTATAATTATTGGATTTAATGCGCGTGAACTGTGGGTATTTCCAAAAACCTTGATTGGAATAATAATGCACAAAAAATAAAAAACCCAATAAGGGTTTTAGTACGGACTAAACATGTTGAGGGAACAAACAGAAGAATATTTTTCAAAAGTGATCTGACCCTTTGTTGGATTTGACAAGCATAGATCTATATTATCTAAAACAACAAATCCAATGCAATCCTTTTTATGCTCTAAATTTGATATCAATGGATGACTTCAAATTTTATCCTACAAATGTTTGTGGCACAGCAATATCACTATTGAAGATTTTTTTGTCCCAGAATTTTGAGTTATCTGAAATTTGGGAAATTTGGCAAACTGATTGTTCTGTCCATTCAATGGTATGACACAAGCGTTTGAGAAGCCTTTAAAGTGCTTTGCTCTAAACACTTGATAAGTCGATAAGTCACAGATTCTGACTTTCTTCTGGCAGATAATTTGAACCTCCCCCGCAAAAGGACTCAAGGGGATTTACCTGCTTGAGTTTCTTTCATCCCTGCTCTGCAGAATTGCATCATCAGGAAACAATCCTTTTTCCATCATTATATTTACAACAACTATCACAATAATCTTTTCAAATAGCTTCAATGGCAAATTTTAATGATAATGAAATGCAAAGGTAGAATATTTTCCAGATTAAATGTTTTCATAATATCTGGTAGAACAGTCCCTAAAGTTTCTTTCAGAAATTAGATTGCAATGTCATGATAATCCGAAACTCTTGTTGTCAGAGAACAAGCAAATGGTGACAAACATTCATGAAATTGGGAGAGAGTTAAATTATCCAGAATTGTAGGCCTATGGTAGCGGTAGAAATGACATTTTCACAATGATCCTCCCCCTCAACATCACTCAAAGTTATGGTGAATTAAAAAAATCCAAATAGTCTTGAAATAAAATGATGGTTGTCTGGATGGACATCTTTAAAAGAAAGTACTAATTGATATGGCAAAAAACATTTTCGATGTCGCTAGCTCAAAGGAAATTAGTACGTCTGGAATTTGTTTGAAGTAACAACATTCTCATCTTGAAAAACTTTTTAACCCTTCTCCTCAATAAGCTTCAATATCTAATGATGTTTGTCCCCATGAGTAATAATTCAACATTAAAAAAAATCCAGAATTTACTTCATCAATGAATGGGAGTTCTCCCTCCATGGACGAAAGTGTAATTTGTAATCAGTCACTGACTTAGAGCAAGATTCAAATGGACCGATTTGGGGAAAATTTGAAATGGATTTTGCATGTCAAAAAATCTCTAAAAGTGGTTTTGCATAAAATTTAGAATTATATATAAAGGAAAGTAGAGAGGCAAAAGTGAACATGTCGGCCACTTTGAAAAACTGCTATTCTCAGTAAAATTGGAACGTCCACCTGTGTTATTCTGGAAGCTGAGAGACTCAGCTACAAGATTCAGCCTTCAAATTCACTGCAGCTTGTATACAGGGTTATAGGCCAGGACTATATTGGGAAAAACAAGCCAAGATGGACATCCAATGCCACTGCCTTGTATAACACACCCCCATCAGTAAATCTTAACTATGAGTCAATATTTACATATTGATTTATTCTAAAAATACATATTCTTTAGTTTCACAGATTGTAGTGCATATACCATGCCTTTGTGTCAAACCAATCACAGTAGTCTTGCATTATTTATAATAAGAATAAATAAAACATTTTAAATCATTTAGAGATGAATATAGATGAGTAACAATCATATACAACTAACTGGCAAAGTTTGCATTTATTTCAGAGTGTATACATTGTAATTAGAATTAGCATTTTCCTGTGTGCAATATGCATGTTCAGCAACATGCATATTTATTGTTTTCTGTGTCAGCAAAAAGATAAGTTCCTATGTCATCTGTACAATGTTTCATCCAAAAGAACATTTACTATTTCACATTTATAAAGGCACATTCGCCATTGGCACGCAGAAGGCTTTTAGTAACTTATGGGCCTGATATGCTTCTGTTGGATGGTTTATAGCTACTCAGTTTTCCTCGTTTATTAAAATACAAGTAAATACACTTATTTTCTGTTATTGTTAGATGCTCTTGATTACACTGTAAAATTTTAAATTCGACAGAGCTTAAATGATTGAGTGAGATCGTGGTTGCACAATAAAATAAAATGTTTGAGCTAACATACATGTAGCTGTTGTTTTAAGTTATGATAATTATTTGTCCGTTATCATAACTTAAAACAACAAACTATGGTAGCTCAAACATATTGTGCAACCATCTCACTCAATAATCTATGCTGACTCAAAATTTCAGCTTTTAAGGTGTAGATGACCAGACTGTTTGACATTCCTTAAATTTGATGCTTACATACCAGAAATACATGCCGCAAATCGTAATGGGTATCTACAATGCAGTTAGTGGTCTAGCTGTAGCAATGTTCTGCAACACAATCTGTGAAGTCACTCAAAATATATGATAGCTTTGAGATTGACCAGGCAATGCCTAATGGGATTGCTCAAATTAAAATCTCCTGGAGTTGACTCAATTTGGAACAGAAGTCCTGCAATCTCAAATTCCCTGCAAGATAAATTTATATGTAGTGACTCCTGAGCAATAATATGCATCAGACAAATTTTAAATTGAATGCAATGCATTTGTTGTGTTATATTCAAAAGTGATTTTACACTGGCTCAGCTGTCGTTCAGACAATTTAATCCTCCTCTTCCGAAATTTGTACTTAAGAGGATTTTCAGACTGTGGTTCCTTAATAAAATATAAGCTCCATTGACACCATCTGTTTCTTGTTTGGGGGTTGTATATTCACCCATTTCCACCACTCTATTTCACTTAGATCATCTTTGAATAAGCGCCACATAGCACAACACCAATTATTGGGAAAATGCATAATTTAACCGAGCAAACGACTAAATGGAATTTAAACATTCACTATTCCATGATCTTGTTTCACTTTGTTGATCAAATGACACCTCTTGCAGATGTTGTCATGTCAATTGATGGTGAAGAAATGTGAACTGTTTGAAAATGTAGAGATATTAGTTGATTCAGCATATTTGTCTTCTATTACTGAAGTGTATAAATGAGAGATGGAAATGGGTAATGACCTCAAAATGTAACTGTACCCTAGCAAGAATACTATCAGCTACACCCTTCTCGTTTCGAGGGTACGGGAATATACACGAAGAAGGACTCCATACACCACGAAGCCGAAGGCTGAGTGGTGTATGGAGGCCTGAATGGTGTGTATTCCCGTACCCTCGAAAAACAAGCAGGGTGTAACGGTTTTATCCTCAGACTTCTTGTTTTATTGATGCCCACAGATTATCTTGCAAAATGAGTCTGAAATGTCTTTGAGTAACAAAGCAACAGCATTGTGACATCATCACCAGTGCTGCAACTAGGATGATGTCATAATGGCTTAAACAATGGCATTGTGACGTCATGACTATTGTTGCTACATGGATGATGTCATAACAATCCTATGGTTGCAATTGTGACATCATTGTTTATCTCATACACCCTGTCTGGTGACGACAGACAGGGTGTACGGTCCCATACATCGCGGCTCTCAGCCAATCAGAATCGAGGATGAACACTGGACTGAGGATAAACTTTAAGTGTGTGTGTGTGTGTGTGTTTGAATTTCACGTCTCATCAGCACCTGAATGGGCTATTTAGAGACATACCTGGTTCGTGTCAAGTCATCTTTACAAGTCTGCGAGGAGTATGTGTCAAGGGTTTTGACATGTTAACTTTCCGACATGTGGTGGGTGCTCCTTTGTTGGCAGTGTTTGACATTTTTCTCTTGTCTTGGTGAGGAAACAAGTGATCAGTTGAGCTTTCTTGTTTTGTTGTTTTCGGTGGTGTCTTGCAATCAGAAGCTGGAGCTTCTTTCTTCTTCAGTTGCTTTAGTGATGTCTTTGTCCGTAAGGCAAGAGGAGAGGATGTGTCACTTCGTTGAATCTCTTTCTTGGGTAATGTGCATGAAACTGATTCGGGATATTTCATAGTTTCTTCCTTCTTT
The DNA here is from genome assembly GCA_026936325.1 of Platynereis dumerilii. NCBI lineage: Eukaryota > Metazoa > Annelida > Polychaeta > Phyllodocida > Nereididae > Platynereis > Platynereis dumerilii. The sequence goes on from JAPTHN010000007.1 coordinate 37,813,379, forward strand.
GGTCGGTCTAGTGAAGACGGTGTCCGTAAGATATCCATGAAAAGATTCTTATCCATGACAAGGTTGTTATCAAGTTGAATCCTTCTATGTGGTGATGATTTAAAAGTAGGTCGTGGGTAATCTGCTCCTTCGTCAATTTGGTCCAATTCCTTTTCTACAAATCGCCTAGCTTCGGGAAATGATAGCCCTCCGTCAAACTGTAATTGTACAATTTCTTTTTCTTTCTTGAAGATTCCACATTCATGGCTAAACGCAGGGTGGTTCCCTCCACAATTAACACAATGTGGGGGTCTGGAGCATGGTTTATCTCTCACGTGAACATGATTCCGGTCACCACAATTGGCACAAACTGTTTGTCTTCTGCATGTGTTGCTGAAATGGCCATATATTTGGCAATTGAAACAGCGCTTTGGTCGGGGAAAGAAAGGGCGAACTCTGCAATTTTCAAAAGCTACAGGTACTGTCTTCGGAACTTTCTCGTCGTTGAAAGTCAGTTGTAGTAACTCGTATCCATGTCGTTGGGACAAACGTTTGAATTGGGGAATATCATGTTTTAGAAACCACTTCTTTAGCTGAGAGTCAGAGCATGTCTTGCTCTCTTTTGAGAAGAAAAGGCCTTTGCCAGGCCTTTTGAAAGGTTCAATGGAGACTGTTGTACTGTCTATTTCATTGACCGATGTAAGTTTCTCTTTTTGTTTATCGTTCTGAGGATAAATGAGAAAGGTTCCGTTGGTTTGACGCTTTATTTGTTCTGCTACCGTGTTGTCACAAATGTCTGCAATGACTTCATAAACAGCAATTGCTGAGAGGTCGTCAAGTGACTTCTGTACTCCTTTTATCACAAGGCAATGTTCATGTTTTGTCGTGTATGAGGGACGGTCAGGGTCAATCAGGTCATCCGAGGATGTCCTTGTCCATTGAAATCTTGGTTGTCCAGTCGCTAACTTTTCGATCTCAGCCTGGTTTCCCGCTGAGGGACGCTCACCTTGGTTAGCCGGTTGACTACGATCCGGTTTGAAACCATGGTAAATGACATATTCATTGTTACTCCCCTGTAAGGTAGGGGACACACCGTGCAAGCGCATTGTCTAATGTTGGCCACTAAGGATAGAGGTCTTCACCTTAGTGTTACCACCCACCGCCGCGAGGAGGCCTGAGACCTGCGGGGGCGAGGATAAACTTTAATACACACATTAAATACTGAATGTAAAATTGTCAAGACAAAGATCATGGTGAACTTTGGTGAAGTAAAGCGACTACGCAAGTTGAAAATAAGTTTGAAGTCGGGTAAAACAAAAGAAATTGAGTGGACAACACCTGATAATAAGCGCTTTGTATGTCTAACAAACAAATTACAGCTGAGGAAGCATCGTGAATACATAAAGCTGTTTGATCTCAAAAGTAACAGTTTGGAAAAAATTTGTGGTAATGACATTTATAATAACTTCTTTAATACCTGATGATCCGGTTGAATTGTTCATCACTCAAGTTATATCAGATTCTATTTGTCTATTATGAGTCTGTCAAATACGTGTAAAAGGACTTTCTTCATATGCAGTTCCAAACTTATGCACAGGTGAGGCAGTTTTACAATTAAAAGTTTTTTGAAATCCCCTCAACTGCCATGTGTAGCTTGATTTCATGGCCATCAGTTATCACAATGATTTTTAAGCATCAGCTACTACAGCTGATCGCTTATTACAATTGTCGTTTTCGTCGCAGGCAGGCTGTTACATCACAACGTCCACGATTTCTCTATTAATCTGATGAGTGAACCAACCAAATTCCTCCTGGACCTTTATTAGCCCCTAATCACGAGACAGTGCTATATTCTGGACATACGAGTGCCTATATCATCTGATTCAAGCCATTTTATTTCCCTCCCCATCCCGCGCATCCTTTTTCGTCCACCTTTTTTTTTTTGACTGGCGATGTCGGTCAACTTCGGCATCTGGCAGAAACACCCGAAGTATCAAATGCTCTTTTTTGCAGTTCTGATTTGCCGATTTTAAATATTTTCTCAATATCAAAGTAACTTTATACACTACTACAAGCCATTTACACCCCTATTTTCACATTTTGCAATCATTTATTTAAAAAAAATTTTAAACTTCATCAGCCAATCAGGTCACGGCATTTCTCTGGGATTCCAATATGGAGGACGAGAGGAACAACAATTCATGTTTCCTGACAAATTTCATCGGCACTGATCATATACGGCCTTTGCAGATGACTTACAGGTATTTAAAGATCAAGTTAGGCGTAATTGGACCTTGCTCGACCGTCTGACCAATTGCCTTGTCAATACATCAAAATATGGCTGTTAAAGTTAATCACCCTAAAGTCCAAAAGTATTACCATATTTATGAAATTGCAGTATGATGTTACTGGGCCTAAATGCTACACATCCAGCCAAAAAAAAATGTTCTATCCGCACAAACTTTTTCAGTAGGGCCAATTGAAGTTACATTAAAATGTTAATAAAAATACTCAAATTATTAGTTTTTATGGATAAAAAAATAGCTAGAGTATTACCGTCTTTTTCAAATTCCCATAAAATGTTCTTTGCTTTATTATCAACAAATTGGTAAAAAAAAAAGGCACTCCATCCGCATCCGTTTTTGAGCTGTGGTCAGTCAAAGCTACACACAAAAGGCAAATTTAGCTGTTCTGTCTCTAATCCACCAGGGGCATGACGTCACAATGGGAGCTTGGCTGCTGTGACATCATCAGCTGTGGTGACGTCACAATTGAACAACAGACAGTCATGTGATTCTGTAGGCTTTGTTTATAGCAACCAGGCAAGCTCAAATAAACAGTAGGTGTCTCTGGTGTACTTCAGGGTGATTAACTTTAAAACCCCTATTATCGCTCGTTATTTACGAGCGTCAATTGCGGGTCAATGCAGCAGTTGAAAATTTGTATCTTCAACGTAATCAATTAGAGAAACACCCAATCATGCAAATTGCAATTCTGGAGGGTTCCTGAACTTTGTTTTACCTCCAGTTTCCTAAATTGCCATTGAGGAACAATAAATGGGGTGATGCTGACAGGTGTCAAAGATGATTGCACTTCACAATGTAGCTTGTTATTAGACCTTCCCCAGCCATTGACTGATTAGAATTGTCTAATTGAGGGATTGAAATCAATTGGTAAATAAATAACCATGTTACACAGAATGAAATTCAAATTCCTGTAGAATCCTGCCACAACAGTAGTTTTGCCTCCTATCATTTTATCTAACATAACAGCTTGATCTTTCACTTCCAAGCAATTTTTATTTCTGCAGCTGATGCTTTACATGCTATGCATGGTATTTTTTTCATTGTTGCAACCATGTTTGTTTTCGCAGCTTTCTTCTGCCTTATTTACCATCAATGTTATTTTCCGCTGAATGACCAACTGAACATTTGAGTTTGAAAGATTTTTTATTTATTTCACAGCTCTACATTTTTTCAACAAACACATGTTTGATCAACTGGTTTTCCCCAGAGACCAAAATAGAAGTATCCCTGTAAGAATAAGATTCTGCCACCAACCAGTTGTCAGCATCATAGTACTTATGAAGAAAGACCCAATAAAATTGAGGTATCATAACCAGTGCCAGGCACTGCCAGGTGTATGAGAAGAAACCTGCTGATTCAAACAAATATGAAAATATGTTTCCTTTCATTTGCAGAGATCAATTTAGGCACAGGGAAACAGAGTTATGTAAACCTGGTCTAATGGCAGCGGTAATGCATCAGGAAATCACCAGGAACGACCTAAATATTTACCAACCCCAAACAGAGAGAACTTCCTCAAAACTGTCAATATCCTCCCCATCGAATAACATGACTAGGGATGATGTTGTTTCACATTTTAGCAACTGTGTCATAAGTGTGACTTTCCTTTTAGAAAAACAAAATGCAATGTCCATCTTAGCTCGACATCTATGCATATTATATAAATTATGACTCTTACTTTATTCGCCCGTAAGATGGCTTAAACATATCTTAAATTTTTTTTTTTTTTTACTTGATCCAACGTTGTATCAAAAACGGATTTTCACAAAGACCTCGCTTTTCCATCCAAATGGCACACCTTTTCTCCTCCAACAATTAATATTTACAAGATAACCCATCGGTCTTTGAGCCCCATCTGGTAAGCTGATTGTTTACTGTGGGGAATGTAAAACTGGTCTCTATCTATCTATCTATCTATCTATCCATCTATCTGTCTATCTATCTATTTATGTATGTATGTATCTATCTATCTATCTATCTATCAAAATGTCGATTATGCAACCAGTCTTAAGCAAGAGGTCTCAGTGAACCTCATATATGGACCATTCAGATATTACTTGCCAAACATATACGTGAGACCTGTTCAATGATTGCTTGTGGCACAGGTCTAACAACTAAAGGCCTTGCTCAAGTGTCACACATTTACCACACAGGAATATGAGATGACAGCACTTCTATTGGAATTTGAGTGTACCCAGGGAGAATTCATTTGAGCAATCCCATTACTGCAACAATCTCTTTGCAATTGCTCTTGAGTGACTTAGAAAATGGTTTAGTAGAACACTGCTACAGGCCATTGACTACTTTATGGACATCCATTAGGATTCACAATATGCGGAAACCTGAGGCAGAATCCGATGTGTGCAGTGGTCACTGCTACAGTAATGTCTAATGGTGTTAGTGTTGTGCCTAGCCACTTTTTTAAAGCCACAAGAATCTAATTGAAAGACATATTTGTTGGAATGGGTGAAAAGACAGCCCAAGAAGGCACTCTCTAGCAACAGGTGATGTTAATGCTGCTTAATGATCCATAGTCTGAAAATCCTCTAACAACTTTCTGAGGAGGAGAATTCTAATTTAATCTTTCATGTAAGAACATATTCATATTTAGTACATTCGGTGAATGATGCGCCTTTATTTCACTCACGCATCACGCAACTCTAATGATGAAGTTTTTCTTATTGTAACAGTTCATTCCCTGCTAGTAAGAAATCCCTCCCTTTGAGGGACCACTTGGTAATCCCTCAACCCAGCCTCTGATGATGGTTCACTTAACAGTGATATGAAATTACACTTGTGGCGCCATATCAGATTTGATGAGACATGTTTATTAGCTTAGAGACTTGCGCAGAAGCATCAATGAAAAAATTCAGGATGAATGGATCTTTTTTATTTCCATCATTCACATTTATTTTAGGCTCTCATTCACCTCTGCATGACTATTACATAGTTGTGTCAACCAGGTTTGACTTTTTTATGATCTACATTCTACACCTACAGATTTTCTCAAACTGGAAGGTCAGTCATTCACAACTGAATGTAAAAAAAATCTCAGCTCTTCTTATTACTTTTACATGTCTATCAGTCAATATACTTGACATGACTGAGAGTTTTTTTTTGCACATACTGTGCAACCTAATGGGTATCTTTGATGCAGTCAATGGTCTGTATCAATGATCTGCTTTACAATCTCTCAAGTCAATTCTTCTGACATTTACTCAATTTCCAACAGCATTTCTCTAATCTCACTTTCCTTGCAAGATAATTTTTAATGATGACTTTTGACATATATACATCAGACAAATTTCAAATTAAATGCAAATCTCATCAGAAAACAATCCTCCCTTCTGCACAGATGTGTTATGTTCAACCAGGATTTACACCGGCTAAGCTGCATTTCAAGGCAATTTAATTCTCCTCCTCAGAAATTTGTAAGAGGATTTCAGACTATGGTTCCTTAAGCTCCATTGACACCGCCTGTTGCTAGAGAGAGCCTTTTTGGGCTGTCTTTTCACCGATTTTACCAAATGTGTGTTTCACTTACTGACACTTAGATTCTCGTGGATTTTAATAGAGTGGCATGGCAACAATACCAATTATTGGAAGAAAATCCAGAGTGTATGCTTAAAAAAGACAAATTGAAATTAAGCATTCACAATTCCAGGGTCTTATTTCAAAATCAGGAGTGTGGCCAGATACTAAACTGGCCACTTTGTTTAACAAATGACACCTCTTGCGGATGCTAGCAGTATCATTTGATTGTTAGGAAATGAACACTGCTTTCAAAGTTCAGAGATTTTAGTTGATTCAGCATACTTGTATATTCTTACTGAATTGTATAAATGTGAGATCCAAATTGGTATTGAACTAAAAATATATCCTATATATAACTTTAGGCAAGCCACTAACTTAGCCGTTTGAAATTAGGATTAAGTCAGGTAAAGCAAAAGAAGTGGTTTCGGCGATCCCTGATATGCAGTTCTTGGGTGATCAAACATATAATACATATTACAGATGAAGAAGGACCAGTGAATACCTTCAGCTGTTTGACCTCACAAGGGGCATTTTGGACACAATTTTTGGTTATCACTCTTCCTCATAGACCAAAATAGAAGTATCCCTTTACGATTCTACCTCCTGTCAGTGCCAGTACCAGTTATCAGCAACATAATCTCCATACGAGTATATAGTATGGAGAACGACCAATTAAAGTCGAACTGTCATTAGCAGATATGAGAAGAAACCTGCTCAGTCAGGCAAATGCAAGAAAATGTTTTTTCCATTTGAAGAGATCAATTTAGGCACAAAAGGAAATATGGTTATGTAAACCAGATGTAATAGCAGTGGTAATGCATCAGGAAATCACAAGGAACAACCTTAATATGTACCTATCCCAAACAAAGAGAACTTCCTCAAATCTATTGTTTCAACATCCTGCCTGTGCAATCATATGACTCGGAATTATGGTGCTTCATGTTTTAGCAACAGTACCATATTAATCTCATATTCACCTCAGGAGGTTTTGTCACTAAAAAGGAGTACAGATATACTATTACAGGACTTCATACATTCAAAGGCATTTTAGTTTCATAATCAAAATCTTGAATGACTCATCTGGTATTGTGGAGGTGCATATATGTCTAATAATGCAAAAAAAGGTAAAAAAAAGTAAAGTGTGTAATATAAAGCACGTCCAGTGTTTGAGAAGCCTTTGCAGAGCTATTCCTTAAAACACTTGAAAAGTCAGTTAGACTCTCTGGTGCATATCTAGCTAGCCGATAATTTGATCCTCCCCTGCAAAACGTCTTGTGCTGATGCAACATTCCATAATAATTATTTCATCTTTCACTGCGAAAGCTGCTAGCCTGTGACAATTAAACGTTTTGTCAAATTTGAAGATAAAGGTAAGGAGAGCATTCATTTAAGACAAGGGCAGCATCTCAATAATCATTTTCTTGGTTACTGCGATTATTTTCCCTATATCTAAGGATATCAAAGTCAACAAAAACCCCTCATTGACCAATTGACCATTTAGAGTTAATTTGAGTAACACCTATGAAACCTGTTCAATTGCTGTCTGTGGCACAGGTCTAACAACCAAAGGCTTTGCTCAAGTGTCACACACTTACCATACAGGAACATCAGATTACAGCACTTCTATTGGAATTCGAGTGTACCCAGGGGGAATTCCATTTGAGCAATCCCATTACCATGATACTCTCTTAGCAATTGTTCTTGAGTGACTTAGGAGATGGTTTAGTAGAACACTGCTACAGGCCATTGACTACTTTATGGACATCCATTAGGATTCATGGAATGCGGAAATTTAAGGCTATGTCTGTGGTAGTCACTGCTACAGTAGCCTAATGTTCCTACTGAATCACTGATACATATAGACCCTGACAATGTAGCAGAACATGAAACGTGAAAAACATGTGAGTGATTTTCTGGCTTGCACTCCTGAAGTTAAAAATTTCAAGTAACCACTTTTGATTATTTAATTATATTTGAAGAGTCTGACATTAAAAAAAAGGCCCCAAATGGACTCCCTTTCCAAGAAATGCACGAAGGAAAAACAAGAATGATTTTTCAAAGTAGGGGAGTCTGTATGTATAATCCACATTATCCTAAATACATTGATGATTATATGCCTATTCATTATTCAAATCAAAGAACTTTAGGTTTTAAGAGAATAAATCAGGTACTCATTGACAAAGATCACAAAAACTTGGTGTAATACACTTATACTATATTTTTTCTTCCTGTGAAAATGCTACTGATGGCATCGATACCTCATTCTTTCATGTAAGGACATGAATAAGCACATTTGTTGCATGGTACATCCTTATTTCACTCTCCCACACATCACAAAACTCTTATGATGAAGTATTAAAAAATTATTTTCTTGTCTTAACACTGCATTCGCTGCAAGTAAGAAATCCCTCCCTTTGCGGGACCACTAGGTTATCTCTCTCAACTTAGTGTCTGTGATGGTTGACAGTGAAATGAAATTTTTCTTCTGGGTTCATATCATATTTGCCAAGACATTGTAAGCTTAGAGACTTTGTAGGAGCATCAAGGGGAAAAAACGTAATCAGGATTTAGGGATCATCTTTATTTTCATCACTCACATTCGTTTTACAGCTCTCATTCATCTGGCAAGGCTATTACAGAGTCACGTTAACGTGACTGGGCTTTTTTATGATATTCTAAGACTGGAAGGCTCGTCGTTCACATCTCAATGAAAGGTTTCCCAGCCCTCCTACATTACTATGTTTGTCAATCAATACACTGGATATGACTGAGGGTTTTTTTCCAACAGGTATCTATATTATTTATAATGAAGCCAATGGTCTGTGGCAATGTTCTGTAAACAATCTCTCTAAGTCACTCAAGATCAAGAATGATCGCTATGGGATTTACTAGTAGGTAATGGATAACTAAATTCTCTCTAAGTTTTCTGAATTTAAAACAGAAGTTTGGTAATCTTTCCTTGCAAGATTAATTTAAATGATGGCTAATTTCAAAATGAATCCAAATCTGAGTAGAATAAAAGATTTTACACTGACTAGGTCTTTCAAGTCATTTTATTCCCCTCCTTAGAAATTGGTAAGTAGATTTTCAGACAATGGATCATTGACACCACCTGTTGCTGGAGAGAACCTTTTTTGACCATTTCACCAAATGTGTATTTTACTTAGATTCTCGTTTAATAAAGTAGCATGGAACAATACCGATCATTTGAACAAAATGCGGAATACAAGCCAGCAAATCGCAGAATTGAAGCAATCAATATTCCAGGATCTTATTTCAAAATCTGGATTGTGGCCAAATACGATACTGGCCACTTTGCTGAACAAATGACACCTCTTGGGGGGGGGGGAGTCTTGCTGATGCCATCAGTATCATTTGATTGTGAAGAAACATGAACGTTTTGAAAGTTCAGAGACATTAGCTGATTCAACATACTTATCTGGCTGATAATCTTCCCTTATGTAAATCGACACAAGGAGATTTACCTGCTTAGATTTCTTTGAACATCATTTCTATTGAATTGCAGCATCTTGAAATTATTATTTTCTTTCTTTACAAAAGCTTTTAGCTTCTGAAAATTATTAGTTGTCAAATTGTTATTAAAATCGACACAAAGGAGGCCTTTTTTATTGAGATAAAGAATAATCTGGGTTTATATTTTCATATTGTAAAATAGAAGTGAATTTGCCTTCAGTAAAGCAAATGCAATGTCATCAATATTTCAATAATCTTGGTGTTGTAGAGAGTAGCAGACTAGCAAAATCAGAAGTGGAGCATGCTTTCACATGAGAATCGGCACTTCATTATGTTACAGAAATCCATAGTGTGATCATTTGTGACCTATATGAATTTTTTTTAATTAAAGAACAAATGTTTTTGACTTTGAAAAAATGCATATGATATATTTTAAACTATCATCCTGTCTAGAACAGATAATTTACTAAATTATTAATTTACTATGGGTATTTTACTTGGGCCTCCTTGCAGGCATGATGTTCTCTCTCATTCAATGTTCAGAACTGGCAAATCTTGCATTGAGCCAAATACACATTTTACTTAATTAAATATGTAATCAAAGATTCTGGGATCCTTAAATTTCTTTATGATTAGATTTTGTAATTTTCAGAAATTGCCTTCAGCTTTGACAGGGTACCTTAATTAAACTTTCCCACAACAATTTTTAAGCGTATGTAGTAATGAGGGACATGTACCTTCACTTTATGTAAAATGAAACTTATTATTGCTGGCTTATGATGTGCCTGTTTTTGGACATTTGATAAGAGATTTTGTTTGTAAATACAGAAAACTGAAAACTATTTAGAGAAGCACATACAAAACTAAGAAGCAGATCAAGTGCCAGATTGCCTGAATCAACCCTCTGGAGCACCCATTTAGCATGAGTGTCTCTGGTTAGTTTTCTCAGTGTTTACGTAGTATTTTCACGGAAATTTATCAGCTTGCCTGGTTTTCATAAGCAATAGAATGTCTGTTCACATCAGACTTATTGCATCGACCATCTGCCTGACTGAGGTTTCCACATTCTGTTAATCCTAATGCGTGTCCATAATGCAGTCAACGGCCTGCAGCAAAATTAAACTAAACAGTCTCATAAGTTACTCAAAAACAACTGTAAAGCAATTGCCATAGTAATGGAATTGCTAAAATGGAATTCGTCTGGGTTTGCTCAGATTCCAACAGAAGTTGACTGTGATTATTTCAAATTTGTGACACTTCAGCTACTGTTCTGACTGACCCTGCTGACTTCTTCTGACCAGGAAGAAGTCACTTTTGGGCTCAGCCAATAAGAAGGGTTCTTAGAAAGGGAAGTGTCAGAATATGGTACCTTTGAATTGATAAATCACAAAAAATATTTAAAAAATACAGTTTTCTGCAAATTTTACTAATGATAACTGATTCTGGACTAAATCTACTGCAGATGAAACTAATTTAGAAAAATTCGACCCGAAAATCATGAAAATGAGTTTAAATGAAAATTAGGTGGGTTTTTTTGGCTTTTTCTTGAACTCTGCAGTGGACTTCTCTATTTTTAATGGAGGTGTGTCTATTTTTTAATGGAGGTGTGCCTATTTTTTAATGGAGGTGTGTCTATTTTAAATGGAGGTGTGTCTCAGTGACAAAATGGAAAGTTTTTATGGGAAATTTGAGCATTTTCAAAATGTCTTTTGGGCGATGACTTGGACAATTTGTTTGGAGGTGTTTGGTGTCAAGAAAGCACTCTAACTTGATTATGGAGCAAGCATCTGGCATAGGAATGAATAGCCATTGTGCCTAAACTATTGTATGTGATCAGTACAGTTTTTGTAAAATATTGGAAATTAAAAATAATTATTTTTTCCTTTCCTGAGCAGAACTAGGAAACAGTTGTACCCATGAACATGAAAATCTTCCAATTATGCGTTAAATACTCTAAATGTGCCTTTATGTTGTCTTAATGCTCTTACAAAAATAACAGCAACAACAAATTCAGGAAAAATGTGAAAAAATGTATTTTTTTTTCAATGTTCCACGATTCCGTCAATTTTGGAGTCAGTTCTGACATTTAGCACACAACATATTAACAATAACTGGTTCTGGGCACTCAGGGAATAGTCATTTTCAGGGGATAAGAACCTCAACTTAGGACATTACACCACCTCCATTTTGAACCCCTGGGTTCTTGTTATTTTTCCAATGCATTTCATTGGCAACCTAGTAAACATCTAGAATATGTCTCGTTTTAGTGTACGTCTGAAAGCGGATAGATACGTATCTCAAGATATAGGAGGTATTAAGCTCTGAAAATTCCCTGGTTGTTCCTAGATAGGTCCTCGTGGAAATGGTGTTCAACATTGAATATAAAAAGATACTTTATTTTCCACCCTACTGGTAGAAATCTGTGTGCGGGGTGCGATGCTTGAAGTCATGCAGGTTGTGCATGTGTTTTCAAAAAAGCGTGTCTTTGAGTTTTTACATGGCATAATTTATGTTTAAACAAATGCAGTTCCATCACAATGAAATGGAATAAAAAATGTTAGGCCTGTTGTTGCAAACTTCGTGCTCAGTAATATGCACTAATCAATTTTGAGTGGTAATTAAGAATATGATTGTTCAAATCAGTATTCAAATACCAGACAGTCTGAATGAACATGAGAAACAATGAATTGCTGCTCAGAAAAAGTGTCAACAATGTTGTAAATGTGATGTTGCAAAACAGAGAGAAATACATTTATTTAGGATGTCTTAGTTAAATTGAAATGAATCATGCCTTTATAATTATTTTAAACTCAATGAAAAATACGAACTCCTTGCAGACACATTGAAAGACTCAATACACAAGCCTTGTTACATAATGGAAAAAAAAGGAGCCAATTGTGTAAAAATTACCGTCAGAAGGTTGTTTCATTACATTGCAGCAACATTTGCAACAATGTCACAATGTTGATGTAAATTGTTTAGAATTGAATGATAGAAATGACGCTATAATTATTGCTCTTTTTTATAACTATTGCTCTTCAGCAGCTTCAACTGAGTCTATCTATTTTTCCATCTCTCTCCAATCAGTCAATCTATCTATCTATCTATCTATCTATCTATCTATCTATCTATCTATCTATCTATCTATCTATTTGGCTATCTGGCTATCTGGCTATCCAGCTATATCTATATGTCTGTCAACCCCTCTCTCTTTATATCTATCTATCTGATCTAATCTAAATTTATCTAGTATAAAACTGGTCTTCCTGGGTAATTGCAACGATTTACATGCCAGGCACTCTGTCTATTTTCTTTACTCTACTAATAACAAACCAGATCAGTGGGTTTTTGAAGAAAAAATTAGGTAATACTGTGTCTTTTATTATTCTTGAAAGAGCTTGTGGCTTCTTGGAAGGAAGGCATAGCTGTTTAACTCACTTGATCAAGGCTGATCCAAGGTAATTTACTTAAATGTAGGCAAAGAAAAAGTGTGTTTATTACTGTCATAAAAAAAAATTGTGAGGACAGATTATTCAATACAGTATGGATTACAAAGGAGGGTGTCGAATGTGATCCAATGACACACATCATGGAATATTCTAGCAAAGATAATATAACTTATCAGAAAAACATAATTGACTGAAAATCCATTTTGTCCAACTTTTTCAATTAATATCATTCTTGTTTCCCAATGACACAGGTCATGGTTTAAAATGCCCAAAGTGACACAAGAATGATCTCATTTACAACATGATTGGATATTTCACTGCAGTGGATTATGAAGAAGATAAAGTGGTTCCCATTTCATGTGAAAGAATGGCTGAGAGAGAGGACCATATGAGAGCATGTTTTCTATGTCTGAGGCAAATTATGGCCCCTTTCAGATTTCTGCTCCACTAGTCTGCAGAGCAAAAGCAGATATGGACTAAAAATAGACATCAGGAGATATATCATGAAATGAAAGATGTGAGGAAAGTATAGAATCATTCAATATCAGATGCTATTGGATACTTTTTGGATGTTCATTGAAACTGCTTGTGACTGACAGCTATGGAGAGTGCAATGACCTTAGAATGGGAGGCCAAATGCAGATCAGCCGCCATACCTCATATAGCCTGTATGTAAAGGCCTATGTCCAAAGTTTTTATTACAAAACATTAAAATGTGTTACAGCCGAAGAATTAGAAGTATCGGCACTCAGCTGTTAGTGGACAACAATAAGTCCCTGTCCTTCATATTGAAGTGAACTGTCAATTTGTCATTGAATAAATTGCGATCACGGTTTTGAGTGGTGTGACAGGCTATGACCTCAGTTAATTACATAATCATGAGCCAAAAAGAGTATCATGACAAGGATAGGGATATGACCTCACAAGTATCATCAGTGCATTTCAGTAAGCACTTGTCATTCGTTGACTGCAATAAGCTTTTCACAATCAGTCCTCTAATGATGGAGGGTGCTTGTGTGTGCAACCAGTGGCCTTTAGGAGAATGAGTTCATATCCCGCTTCTGAAACTGAATTTGGCTGACCCCATGGGACATTAAATGGGGATGGGTTGCATAATACACTTAGGCAACAAACAATCTTGTACATTTTAAACTTTAAATATAGCATGTGTCAGACTCGCTATTTAAAATTCAATATATAAGACATGACAACAGCAGTGACCACATATAGGTTTCCGCATTTTGTGAGTCCCAATGGGTGTCCATAATGCAGTTGATGACCTGCAGCAGAGTTTTTCATTTCAATCTCCTAAGTCACTGAAGAACAATTGTGAAGCGATTGCGACAGTAAAGGGATTGCTCAAATGGAATTCTCCTCAGGTTTGCTCAAATTCCAACAGAAGTTTTGATAATTCATATTCCTTGCAATGTGTGATGTTTGTTCTGTGAATACTTCTGCTGTGATAATTTTAAATGTGTTACACTTCAGCAAAGCCTATGGTAACTGAACATTGTTAGACCTGTGCAGATTGTAAATGTGACCAAAGAAACAGTTTGGATTATAAATGACATATTTCAAAGTGCAAAAATTAGGTTGGCTTGGGGTATTCTCCTAAACAACTTCAACTCTGATAAGCCGATCGACTTCAAATCACAATATTTATCTCGAATAAGACAAAGTGAGCTAAGTCAAATTTATCATGCAGATTGATTTTTCTTTTGAGAGGATCACCATCAGACATTCACATGGGATGGCAATTGTATGTAATATCACATGCCCAAGCCTAACAGCATCTTAACTAGGCACATTTTCAGTGCTTTTCCTATATACGTCAAAAATTCAATTAGCCACGAAGGCTAATTTTCAGTGAAATTTATGGATGTGTGGCTAATTTCCATTCAAAATTTGCAATTTTCATTAGACACATGGAGGATGCATTAGCCAATGCTAATGTGGCAAATGGCTAGGAAAAGCACTGCATTTTGACAAGAAAGTAGGTCACTTTTGGACTCCATCCAATTGGAGAAGTTCTTACAAAGTAAGAGTGGTACTTTTGAATATACTGGTGTCAAGTACCTAAGTCTCTATTTAGCTTAGGGCCTAGTTCAAAAATAATGAAGCCAGGCAGCATATTTCTGGTAGGGGTCTCTAAATATGAGAATGGCTGTGTGTGACGAATTAAAGGTACACCATTGCTTTAAGTACATTCTTGTGCAAATTTCCTGAAAATTTCACGACATTCTGGCTCATAGTTATTGAGATAGAGTCCACTTACATTGAAAAACAAGCATTTTTTCACTAAAAAAACGTGACATAACATTTTTGACCAGTTGAATTCTTTCAGTTTTACAAATTTGTACGTATTCGAAGACAATTTCCCAACACTTTTTGGAATCTCTACATCCTCAGGCTTCATCAATCCATAAAATCAAATACTTTCATTTGCATGTGTTGACATTATTGAGCTATTTGTGCTCAAAGGTTGACTTCCAAAAATTAAGTCAAATTTGACGCTTACTGCTCTGGGATGCTCTAGTGTCCCTTTGACATGTGTCAGTTGAATCTTTTGGCCTCTGAGACCTAGTCTTACATCTTCTTACCCATTTCGGAGCTTCTTATGGTTGTGGAAAATTTATTTCACTAAAAAATTCCCATGAATAACAGGGAAGGTGAATCCGTCGCAAGCGTAACGCCCAGAATACTTTGTAGCGCCACAAAGCAATAAAAGCTCCGTTTTAAATTTGGTTTGGCTTGTAATATTGCAAAATCTGCTTAGTTTTGAGAAACAATCGATTAATCCAGGTCCGCAGCTGTAAAATACAAATATTTCTTGAATGTGGCTTTGTCGCAAGCGTAACGCTATGGAAAATATTGATCATATTTTCATGGTTTTCTCGTAAAGAGTAAAGCAATCATTCTAGTATTACTTGTACTGATACTCAACACAATATTTCAGTAGTTGGAGTATGTTTCAAAGTTTAATTATCAAAATTTTGCTCTTTGTAAAGCTTTTCTCAAAATTTGGGGCCAATTTATTGAAAAATGCAATAACCAATTCAAATTTCACTTTAATTTTGTAATCACTCTTATGCTTCATCCAGTTATAACTGATAATGCATATAAAATTGATTCGGGTCAAAACCAGAACGCTTTTTTTACTTTTGTGTCATCCCATTACCCAAAATTGCCTTTTTGTCTTGAAAAATAAGCTAAAAAATACACTTCTATCATCATTTGCTCTGTTATTATTCACTTTGGTGGGACTTATTTGGTACCAACTCGAAGCCCACATATAGCCGCATAACACAGGACAGGTGAAATCATTTTAGAGGAAAATATGTACATCTGGGGAGAAAATATGAAAGTTTTTCTTTAATAATGCAACAAAATTTCTAGAAATACTGTTTTTCTCATAAAATATGTGGTTAATTTTGATGAAAACAGCTATGGACACTTAAGAGTATATGAGTTTTGTCATCCAACAAAAAATATCGATTTAATTTGAAGATAAGTTACCATTTTGTCTACTTTTCTTTCACGGCCATGGAAATAAAAATAAATAAAATTTGGTAATAATTGGCTTTTATCAGTTATTTCCACAAACCACAGCCAAATGGTAAATAGAGTTTCTAGAACTTAGACATGTTTGTTACAATATTATGTAGTCATTTGGTAGATATAAACATTTTAAAAGTTTGATGGTCATGTCACACTTTGGCTTCATTATTTTTGAACTAGGCCTTAGGCCTCCCATAATATCACTGTTTTAACTGGAGCTTCTTAATTGCTTGCCAAGTTTTACACTTTGTAATATCCATTTCACAGTATTTTCCAAGATGTATTTTAACATCAAACAATGTTTGATACCAAACAACTCAGAACGATTTCTGAAAATCATTACTAATCCATCAGTCTTAAAGTTGGAGTGAGAGACACCCTTAGTCGCCAACAGCAGCATGAACAAGTGGTGAAAATTGGCTAAAGGAACCCAAGACTGTTAATCCCTGACATGTTGAGTGTGGCAGGGGATTGCATTGTCTGTTGGACAGGTTGAAGAGCTACGGTTGCTGCAGGCTTATCAGACATTTTTTTTGGTATTTGTGGGGCATCTTCTTCTGTCAAGGCATCCCTTGGGATAATTATATCACTTGAACACAAACAATATTGTAAAGTTGTCTTAACTCCAGGCCATGGTAATTTAAACTAACTTTGACTTCTCAACATTTCTCCATATTCTGAAATAACTTGTCAGTGGAAAAGGTACTGGTATGCCTCGGGCAATAATTATAAACATGAAACCTTTAATTAAAATCTACAGCCTAGTGCTGCTAGTTAGAATAATTTTTTTGAGATCTCTCAATTTGTGTGGGATTTGTGCATTTGAACATGTGATATAATTATAATAATACACGTTAAAAAAAAATCCTTCACAATGAAACAGAATAAAATGGTTATATTGTTCCAAACTTCATGCTCAGCTAAGAGAATTAAATCAGTTTTGAGTTGTAATTAAGAATATATTTGTTTAGATCAATATTCAAATTGCAGACAGTCTGAATGAACAAGAAAACCAATGAATTGCTTCTCTAAAAAGTGTCAATGACAATGTTGTAAACGTGATGTTCCAAAACCAGAGTAAAATGCTTTTATTTCATAACATGTATTAGTTAAATAGAAATGAATCATCTCTTTATACGTTTATACTTGATTTTTCTTTAAACTCAATGTAAGACAAGATTTCCTTCCAGACACATTGAAAGACTCAATATGTGAGCCTTTTTAACATTTTTGGAAGAAAAAGCTGATTGTGTAAGAATTACCATCAGAAGTTTGTTTCATGAAATTGCAGCAACGTTGCAACAATGTTACAATTTCGGTATGAATTTTAAAAGTGAAATTAAATAATAGAAATGACCTTGTGAAGCAAACGTAAAGATATAATATTATAGCTTACCGGTCTGTTACGGGCTTATCATTACAGCCTTCCACTTTGATAAAGAAAAGAGTGGCCTGTTGCACTGTGTCTGTCTGTCTGTCTGTCACTCTGAAATCAGTTTTGACAAGTCAAATGGCCTTCAATTTATCATGACTAATCAAACAGCCTCTATGTTTCCCATGTAAAAGTAGAGAATATGCCACTTCATCAGCTATCATTAGTCAAGAAATGCATTTTTCACAGTGAACTGATCCTCGTGTGTCTATATCAAAGTGGAAGGCTGTAAGACTGTAAGAGTATCATTCACATTATTGCTCTTTTTCAAAAAGAAGCACTCTTCAGCAGCCACAACTCGGTCTATCTATCTATTAGAGCTCTATCTATCTCTCTCAAATCGCATCAGTTCGTCAGTCAATCAATCAATCAATCAATCAATCTATCTACTTATCTATCTATCTATTTATCTATCTGTCTATCTATCTATCTATCTATCTATCTATCTATCTATCTATCTATCTATCTATCTATCTATCTATCTTTCTTTCTTTCTTTCTTTCTTTCTTTCTTTCCTTCTATCTATCTATCTATCTATCTATCTATCTATCTATCTATCTATCTATCTATCTATCTATCTATCTATCTATCTACCTATCTTGATGTCTGTCAATCCCTCTCTCTTTATATCTAATCTATCTAGTCTTATCTAAACACACCTAATCCAGAACTCGTCTTCTTGGGTAATTTCAGATGGAAGGCACCTTGTCTAGATTTTCTTTGCTACACTCCACATCAGCGCGTCTTTTGAGGAAAGTATGAGTTGATGTTTGTCTTCATTATTCTTGAAAGAGCTCCTGGCTTTTTGGAAGAAAGAAATAGCTGTTTTGACTTACTTGATAAAATTTGATCTACTTAGATAAAGGAAAAGAAAAAGTAATTTTGTTACTGTCAATGTGTCAGTTGTCATAACATAAGAGTTTTTTTCAAAACGTCATTCTTGTTTCTCAATCACACATGTTATAATTTAAAAGCCTAAAAAGACATTAGAATGATTCCAACAATGACAAGATCTTTTGCAACTCTGGATTATAAAAAAGATAAAGTGGTTCTCATTTCATGTGAAAAAACTGGCTGAGAACGAGGTCCGTATGATAACATGTTTAATTTCTATGTCTGAGAAAAATAGAGGCACCTTTCAGTTTATGCTCCATCAGTCTGCGAAGCAAAAGTAGATATGGACTAAAAATAGACGTAATGAGATATGTCATGGTCCCAGAACCTGCAGGTATGGAATTCACAATTAAATTGGAGCACTCTACTGACCTAGGGTTCAAGACAGGTGATTACAACAAACAGTCGATGCCAAAGAATGCTAAACAATGCAATCCAGCTTGCTATTTTGTGACAGGGCCCTTAAAACAGAACATAAGAAAATGTGGCAGAGCCAGGGACTAATTGCCAAAGAATTAATAATTGGAACATTTGAGCATCCTTTTATCCACATGGAATTGTCCATGGACTATAACTATATTGCATGGGATATCTCTTAAATCGACTGACTAACAAGACAAATCGGAGGACACTAATTTACAAAACTAGGTGAGGAAAATTCTTCTGTTGCCATGTCAACACAGAATTTTTTGCCAACTCACATTGAAACTCTGGAGGCAGTAATGAAATATCAAAGATGTGTCAAGGTTATACTTTGCATATAGGTTTGGTCCACAGTAACTACATACACAGTTCTTAGTGGTTTTCGATAGCTGACAGCAATTTGATTTAATATGAACTGACTTTTTCTGAAACATGTGCTTTCTCCAAGCCAATGTTTTGATAAGACAAGAAGTTGTGTACAGTGCTGCCACGTTTTTGCACGACGCTTTCAGATTATGCTCCATTAGTCTGTAGAGCAAAGTAGATATGGACTGAAAATAGACATCATGAGATGTCATGAAATGAAAGATGTGAAGAAAGTATAGAATTATTCCATATCAGATGCTGTTGGATACTTTATGGAAGTTGACGGAAACTATTTGTGACTTTCAGCTGGAGAGTGCAATGACTTTAGAATGAGAGGCCAAATAGAGATCAGCCTCCAGTCCTCATATATATATATATATAAACTGCCTATTTTCGAGATATTATGAAAAAGTGTCGTTGCAACTACACTTTTTCATAATATGTCGAAAATAAATAACACCATTTATATATCCTTTACAAAAAATGATGTGTGTGCCATGAAGCCAATATCCTGTCTATTTTGCCCAATTTGGGTAGTTCCGTGAAGAGTTATGCTACGTAATCAGGTTTTGGGGTGTTATCAATTATATATATTATGAAATTTCTTTGAAATGCATTCAAAATCGACCTTACACATCCTAAAATGTCTTGAACTTATCTCATAACAACAAATAACACTAAATGGAAAGCAACTGTGAAAACAAGTTTTCAAAGAACATATACTGATACAGCTATGACTCTTGCATATTCTCTGTCGTTATTCTATATAAAATTACAAGCAACTATTTACTCGAAAGAAGTATTACTTAACTTGCTATTTTTTGCGCTGAAAGCCTCGGGTAATAGTGTTGGCGAACTTTATTAACTTCACTACCTGTTGCAAGTCTCAGTCTGAGTCTGAATCTGAATAAACAAAAGTTCTTACTGAATGCAAAATACAGATGTCCACAACATGCTCTGAGTTTTGATTTCCATTATTTAATTCACATCAACGCAAATTGGAATTGCTTTACTTTAAAAAAAATGAAAATATATTGTTGAAACTTCATGCTACTGAAAGTTGAAAATATTAATTTTGAGATACAATGAAGAATTTGCAGAGATTAAATTTCTGTACATGCGGACAGTTTGAATGAGCATGATAATCAATGGATGCCTGCATGCATCGAACAATTGGTAGATAGTAAACAGAACTTGACAAATATTACTACAAAATGCATTGATGAATGTCTTGCGTTGGGATACCAATTGTGCATCATTTATCATATAATGTTCAAAATTATTAATTTAAAAATGACAAATGATTCACAATTTACTTCGTTATTTTTAATTGGAAATTTTCAACTCCATGAAACAGTTGCACATCAGCAACCAAAACGTGATGCTTTGTTCAGAAGCTACGTGAACTAAGAATTAAACTTCCATTCTCTAATATAATCTTGAAAAGCAACATTCTTCCTTTGAAAAAAATGAAAAAGGATTTGTATGATATCCATGGTTAGTGATACTTTTACTTTTTGAGCATGCTGCATCTGTGAATGGGCGCATGTTTATCACGAGCGTGCGTCATGAACATTCTCTTGGGGGACGACCATTACATATCTTGAGAGGCTTGGAATTTTCATCAAACATGATTTATAAAAGATTGGGCACAAATAAGTCTAATAAATTCCTGACCTAAAATAAACCGTCTGGGCTTATACAACCACAAATGTGACCTGCTCCACCAAAAATGAGCTGACGTTTTTTGACTGTTAGCACCAAGTTAATGCAGAAGGCATTTTCTTTGAATATTAAAAAAAAAAGTTTAATGAAAAATTGACTTTATCTTGTTCAAATTTATTTTTAAGTCTTCCTTAGTAATGGCAGGAAATTCAAATGCCATTTTCACATTTTTTCACAAGTTAAGATGTTTCGTGTGATGAATGTTTGTGGTGCCATATCTCGGGATAGAATTAACACATGAACCACCATTTTAAAGCCTAATTCCTGCAGACTAAATTTATTTTCATAAATAACTATGCACAATTCCTGCAGAATAAAGTTATTTTCATAACTAACTATGATGGGATATCGACTTTGCACTCATTTTTGATGGAGCAGGTCAACTATATAAAACAAGGATGTTAAGCCACCACCACTTACTGCATCTTTGTCAGAAAAGTTCTGCACAGTGGCCTTCAGAAGCATTTAATGCTATAACTGCACAGCTGCAGGCATAGAAAATGCAATATTGGAAAATTATTTGCCTGCTCATTTTAAAAAGCAAGTCATTGCCTTTTTTGGTCTAAAACATAAAGAAAACAGCAAAAAATTAGTAAACACAAGAGCAAAACTAATCAGTGGGTACAGACGATGTAGTCAGGTATCATATTCGTAACACTTCACCGACTGTTTGGAAGGTGTGGATTCCGGACTTCTTCATTTAATCAGACAAAATAAGTTGCATATTCCATAGGAAGGGTCCAGTTACACTTGCTCTTAATGAACACAGCACCTGTACTACTACAGTTACATTTTGGGAAAATACATGTATCTTAGACATAAAAACATCACCACTGTTTGTAGCTGAGGGTATTTGTTTTTTCTACGTTCATACTTTAGTTATTATTATTCGTATATATATATATTGTTTAATATCCGAGAAAGCTGAAGAAATTTGCCAATGGTGGGCAACATATTGGACCTTTGCGAAATGACTGCCTTGTATTGGAAGGAAACAAGACTGGAAAGAAGACTGACAGTCAGTGACATACAAAAAAAAAAGAATAATGAAAGGTAATTTTGGTGGCAGTTGACGTACAAAAATGTGCTGTAATGGTCCTGAGTGGGTTTGTTTCCATGATGCCTCATACAAACTTGCTGGACAATTCAGGTTAAGGCCTATGCACTTTTGGGGGGGGGGGAGGGTTGGTCTAGTAGGATTGTGCTGAGCTGCCAATCACTGGGTCCAGGGTTCGAATCCAGCTCTTGCTTGGTCACCTTGGCCTATGTTGGATGGGTGTTTCAATCATCCTTTGCCTCACTGCTGTGTCCTCCTCCTGTCCTAATTAGCCCACCAAGTGCATAAATACAGGATGTGAAGCCCCATAGTAATCATGCATCCATCTTACACATTCATTGGGGTTTGTGCCTCTGTCAGCTAAATGATAATAGAGCACTCCCAAAACTTGAAATCATTTCCCCATAACACACAAAGGTGGTGATATTTGCAAGTCCGATAAGCTTCCAAAGCTAAGAAACCCAAGTCTGGAAATCCCCTTGACTCCATTTGCGGGGGAGGGCCCGCGAGGCTTGAGTTATCAGCGTGACAAGTGAGAAAGGCACCCTGCCATCAGCTTACCGAACATTTGTGCGGGGAAATCGCAGCCAGGGCTTATCAAATATTTGCACAGCTATGAGCTTGACGCTCTCTGCAATTCAATCAAAATGTGGAACATCTAAAGCTTGTCAAAATAAATATGATGTATCAACAGTTCTATATATGCACAACAGTCAAAATTCATTTGCATTTGTGTGAGTTTCAATGATATCCTCAATGATATTATATAACCTGACAAATTAGTAGATATATACTTTCCCTGTTGTTCACAAATGCAGGCCCATAGCCAGAATTATTTATGGGGGTGTGTGGAAAGTAATCGATGATGAACTGAGGCCTGTAGGGACTTGTAAATCAAGTCATTTGGTTTGTACGTGACGTATGGTAGAAAACCACTCATTTGTGACTGATTTCCATACAGTTCTCTGTCTATCAGGAAGCTGTGAACGGAACACAGCTTTTTTTCCGCAAACCTAAACATACCACTAAGTCTCTGTCATAATCCCCTGTCAATCAATTTTAAGCGTTCATGTAGGCCCCACCTACTCTGATCAGAAATTGACCAAGACCATGTTTGATAATCTCAGAACGCATTTTGTGAATGCCTGACGAATTTGACACAGTCAGGTGGAAAGGCAGATTCAGCCTATGGTGAGATAGATTGTTAGATTATTACTCGGATAGATAGATAGACAGATAGATAGGCAGATAGATAGACCGATAGATAGATAGATAGATAGATAGATAAATCATATTTAAACATTGTCTAAGCACCTATACTTTACATGGATCATTTCCTAATAAAATGCCGGCCAATTGCTATGCTTATATGAAGATTTGATTGATAAGATTTTGGACAGTGGTCAAAATACAATTTAAGCAGTAGCTAGCAGTACTCAACTTCAACAAGTCAACTTCAACGCGAATACCTGTAATATCATGGACATTTTTTTGATGATTTATTATTAGTTTCATTTAGCATTTGCGAAAACACACAGACAGGCAATGTAGACTGTAGAGTTATTTGGAGGGATTATGGAGAGGCATTGACAATGGTGGGAGAGTTGAGGGTCCTGTAGGTAGGGGTCATGGACAGGAAAGACACAGGATGGGAAGGATACAGGTATAGGAGATTCAATAGAGGGATGCTAAGGCCATGGCCATATACTGAAGAGCCAGGGTATAGGGTGTGTGCATCAGTAATTAGGCAGGAGGTAGAGAGGGAGGAAATAACAAGAAGTTAGAAGGAGGCAGGAGATGGGCAGTGCGGAAAGGGAGAATGCAGAGAGGGCAGAGACAGAGAGTTTATAGAGGAAGGGATGGGGAGGACGAGAGCTTGGGAGTTAGAAGAGATGAAGGGGACAGAAACAATTGGGGTCGTCATCATTATGACAAAAACAATTGGTAGTATGGGGTGTAGGTAGAAAGGGAGTGTCACCCATAGGGGTACCACAAATGGAGGTGACAATAGCTGAGGAAAAGGGAGTAGCTATTGCTGGGTAGATGACGAAAGGCAGAATATGAATCAAACTAGAGAGGGGAGGATTGATACAGAAGAAGACTGAAGCTATCAGGTTAATGTTCCCTATTTCATGCTGCAAGTTGAAGTTTCATGTATGTGCAGAGTGAGTTTCCTTTCTTTTATCTATCATCCACTGTCAACTTTATTCTATGAATAATGCTTAAATGTAGTATACGTATGACGGGCTTGGTAAGTGAGTGCTTTCGGAACAGCCTGTCATGTAACTGAGACTTGATGTGGCATGTAATTTTGAAAAATTATAGCCTTGTTCACATCTTGGTGATTTGAAAATTGACAGTGGTCTGCGTCAGGCTTTTTGACCTGGTTGTGTACCCTAGTCAATCATTATTGTTGATGCAGCATCACGTGAGTTGGACGCTGCCTAATCAAGCGTGAAACAGGCAATCACGGAGTGGACGCTGGGTCAGGAAAAAAAATTCATGGAGCACTAAACATTATTCAACAGTTTTCCCATCACAACTTTGAGGTAACGCGATTAGTAAAGTCTGGTAATCTACTGGAAACAGAGAAACCCAAGTCTGGAAATCCTCTTGACTCCATTTACGGGGGAGGACCCTTGAGGCTTGAGTTATCAGCGTGACAAGTGAGAAAGGCACCCGTCCACTAGCTTACTGAATATTTGTGAGGGGAAATTGCAGCCGGGGCTTATCAAACTTCTGCACAGCTTTGAGCGTGGCATTCTTTGTTATTCAATTTTGACATTGCAAAATACTGCTCATTACTTTCTCCACTCATCCACAAGCCAAATAAACGTGATGCTGCAACAAGTACAGACTGTGACTGTGAGTTCTCTTAGGTATCTATCAGTGATGGTAGACTCTGGAAATTGGGTATGATTGCAGTGAGTATAGAGTTTTGTGACAAAGAAATGTATGTACACATGTACATGCTTGATTAGGTAAAATTGCTTTGTTTTGTTGCTGAAGGAGACTTCAGCTATTTAAAAGCAGCATAAATACTGATCTTTATGACTGTTTAGCATGTTTAGTTGATACAAATCTAAATAGACCTAAAAATATCTTTAAAGCATTTGAACATGCTTGAATCTATCTCTTCCTCCCGCACTTAGTAGTGTCTTTAGTGCATTTTGCACCCTGACGACAGACAGCACCCCTACAAGAGATCAATTCATGACCGAAGAAGGGGTGGTCTTATAATGCATGGACCAATTCAGACAAAACTAAAATAGTTCATTAATTTATTTCAACAGATGTCACAGCCTGAATTGTGCTTGTGACTTTGTGGTTTCAGAGCCTACTTTTTCTCTGGTGATCACTGACCAAGGCCAATGAGGTAAGACTAAGAGTTTCTGTTGGCAGAGATGGATTCCCCATCTTGTAACAGTGCAAGGACAGCCTGGACACTTCACATTGAAAAAGTGGAGGGATCTGCATAACATACTTGTGAAACATCGCATAATTTACACAGAATTTACCATATTTAGCATATTGCCAATAACAATACATAGGATAGAAGTCACAAACAAGATCTCAAAAATGCATCGGAGACAGACAATCGAACAATTTTTAAAATAGACTGCGTCAAATAAAGTAATATTTTTGCAATGTACCACACAAACAAGGACAGCAAAAATTTGCCCCAGTACAGGAAAATTCCCCTTAGAAAAAGTGTGTTATAGCGACTTTGACCTGAATTTCAGACTTATTTTTTAAAACTGTGAAAAATACATTGTATGTTGTTGATAGATATTGACTTATATATCTACCAGAAATTCCTATGAGAACAGGGGAAAGTAGAAAAGAAAGAAAGAAAGCCAGGAAGAAAGAAACAGCTTCACCACATTACAACTTCCTGTGAGGATGCACATATATATATTACTGCAGCGACTACACAATTTCACCAATACCATTTCTATTTTATTGGAGAGAAACTATGTGACAGCATACCTTTCACTTGCAATTTAATTGGAGTCATATGAGGAGTCATATGACAAGGGAATCTTCTTGTGAAAAACACCTCATAAGAACAGATCTTTGAAGTTGTATATGAAATAAAAGGAAAAAACCTTGGAAATGCCATTTGAGGAAATTATAGAGAATGTGGCTAAGGGATTCCTTGACAGAACCTTCAGCAATTATGGTCTGTAATTTGCCAATATGCAATGTTCTCTTTCCTCCCGATCACGACTCATGAACCTAAAATAGAGGAACTGAAGATGTTGCATTATGTAGTGACACGTAACATCTCCTATTAAATGCCTAATATAATAGGCTAGAGCGGTTATTTCATTACAGCTAATATGATAGTAATATCACAATTCAATCCCAGGAAACCAGTGTCAATTTAAAAGGCACCTTTTAGGATTTTCATGGTAGATACCACCTACACATTTCTGCTTCGGGTAGATTTGTGAAAAGAAGACTCACCAGCCACAAAATGTAGTGTCTGTTTCCTTCCATTTTTATCAATAAATTGAGTACAATTATGACCTATATGGTCCTGGTTAGACAATATTTATTTTTGTGGTCCAGATGAAACCCAATGTTGTAATAAGAACTGCTGCAATTTGGTCTGTTTGGATCTGATCATAGGCCTATAGATCAGTCTCCATCTTTCTATTTGTTGATCTTTTACTGGAGTTTTCGCAGCAGTTTGGCTATACATAATCTATATACATATATAAAATTCACCTCCCAATATTCCCTTTGTAACGGGTCTTCTCAGCTATGGCTTGACTGACAGTCATAATATTTTACCAGTGTGTCCTGTTATGTCCCAACTGTGTTCTAAATGTATCAGATGTATCTTACCTTCCGAATTGTTAATTATTCAGGGCTAAAACAGATATAACCCCCCCCCTCCAATACAGCAGCAGCCACTCACAGCGAGTGGTTTCACTTTTATTACGAACTTTAAATACTCTAGAAGAAAGGAAGGATCACAATATCTTGCCAGCCTGTCCCAATATGCTTGGACTGTGTTTGTAATTATTCAAAATTTTATATGTCAAAATTTCCAAATATTGACTTATAGCCTAAAAATGAAATATATATTCAATTGTTTTTCTCGCAAATTTAAATCACAGCAGCCACTCAGAACGACTGTATTGGAGAATCCCCCAAATGAGGAATTGGAAATGCTATAGAAAGAAGGAAGGGAGGGAAGGAATGAGGCAAGGAATTTACAATGAAGAATTTAAAACGATATAGAAAGAAGGAAGGATAAAATGAGGGTAGGAATGAAGGTATGAATTAGGCCTAATGCATGAAGGAAGGCATGAAGAAATGAATAAAGGAAGGCAGCAATGAAGGTAGGAATAAGAGGGAAAAGGGAAGGAAGGAGGAAGGAAAGAAAGAAGATAGATATAGATCCTACATAGATAGATTGATAGATGTACAGATAGATCGCCATCTATAGATGTATCAACAGATCCTTATAGATAGACACCCAGGAGATTGGTAGATACATTGATTGTCTGTCTCCACATGCTCCAAGTATCTGAAGATCTAAAGTGCTTGCATATTATTTTTCATTCTATTTTAATTTCAGGACTTCTGCTTATCACTCAAAAATGTAGTAAAAATTATTGTATCGTTTTCAAGCCCAACAATATAGAAATGGTTCTCTTGATTTACAAAATAATTCAAGAATAAACTGTCTACTTCAAATTCATTTCAGGACCATAAACATAATTTTTTTAACATTTCGTAGGACCCACTGACATATTAGCAAGTTCAAGAAAACAAAGAAGGGAAATGATTGTATGAGAGGGGACAAATAATATAGGAATACTAGCATCATGGAGAAGACAACAAAGAAGCAAAAGAGGATGGATGATTTGGCCTTTGCATCGTGCATTTATGCACTATATAGAGTGATAAGGACACAAGAACTTCACCCCAATCAGGCAAAGCAAAATTGAAACCGCTGTCCAACATAATATTTATATAGGCCTATAGGTCCAGATGCATGGAGGGGGCTGGCAGATTCAGAAGCAATTTTTTTTAATTTGCCATGAACAATTATTACACAAATCATGTTGACATATTCACATGTCTCCTGATTGGGTGAAATAAACAATACAGTATTTTATGCACCCGCGCTATCCGTCTTTAGACGGGTACTATGCTAGTACTACACTAATATTTCAGTAATGCAGAAGTTTGTGTTTATGAATGGTACAAAGTGTTGTTTTGGCAGTTTCCATTGAGTCGACACATTGACAGTGTTCCACTGTTGAATATTTTATCATTTGATTTGATGCAGAATTCCCCTATATTATAAATGAATTTGTATGCAGTTAACCATTAAGTACAGTGACAAGGGGATTCCCCAAACACCAGATGTGGCAGACTACAAAGAAGTAAAAAATAAAAAATACTCAAAAATGTGAAGTTGCTACAAATTTTCAAAACATTATCTTCTGCATGCAGCTTCCGACACATACACCAAGAATTAACAAAAGTCTTTAAAGAAACTACTTATTGGGCCCAAAATGTCTCAGTGGTCATGCGGCAGGCTAGAGCATATATAGATTTTTACTCTGGGCCATGTTCACAAGGCCTCGGTATTGCATAGGCTAGCATCGTCCGTCTTTCTGTCCGTCTGTCTAGCTGTCTAGCTGTCTAGCTGTCTGTCCACCATCCTTGTTTGCAAGATAACTTCATTTGTATTAATCCTGGGAACTTGAAACTAAGAGGGATTTTGTATCATGGCAAGACTGTGGATGAGTTCTGAAATGAGTGACCTTGACCTACTTCTGTGACCTTGGTGGCCATATTTGTAAAAATCTTGTATACATTTTTAACTCCATTAATATCAATCCTGGGATCATGAAACTCAGGGGCATTGTGTATCACACTAAGACTTTGAATAAATTATGACATGTCTGACCTTGACCTATTTTTGTCTCCTTGGTGGCCATATTTGTGAATAGCTTGTGTATGCAAAGACCTTGAGCTAAGTCTGTGACCTTGGAGGCCATATTTTTGACGGGTTTATGTACACATTAAGTCCAGTATTATCATCTCTAGGACCACCAGACTTGCAGCAATTATATATCACATTAAGACATTGAATGAGTTCTAGTATGAATGACCTTGAACTATTTTGTGACCTTGGTGGCCATATTTGTTAAACTTTATGTAGGGCCTACAATGGCCTACATGATAACTCATCATAGCAACAGTATCTATGGCTGAGGGTAGCACTTGCGTCAGCAGGTATTTTTTCAGTCTAATTCTGATGCGTTGAGTGGATGTGCTGGAGTTAAGAAATATTTTCTCTGTTATATATGATGCATTGATGACGACTCAGTAGGTTTGACATTAGCTCACATTTATTCACATCAATGTTTTATCACTGGTGAATCTACAAGAAAGAAGAAATAACCGAAATAAATGCCTGATTTGTATATACATTTAACCTTACAATAACATATAGCATGGAATATATATTTGTACATAAGTAAGATAATTAAGTTTATTAATATAAACTAAGATAATAAATAAATTGTACTTACAGACATTTGTGAGGTTACATCATATATAAAAGGTTGACATGAAATGACTTTAGTCCATCTGATTCAAATGACAATTGCTGAATGTATGTTTATAATGATTTCCAGGAAGCATGTCAGCTTCAAAACTGTGAAACTGTTAGAAACAAACACATCATATACATGTTAATATGAAAACTGACAATCTCCACATTGTACTGTGATTACATAGAAACAACTACAAGTAGCTGTGACAATCAAACTTGTTATTCACTCTATCAGTGAATACAACACTCCCGTCTTTGAATATATTGTGTTCAAAATGAAATACAGTGACAAACCCAACAATCATAATAATTAGACAATGAAAATGTGACAATAAACTATATACAATATACCATTTGGTTCTCAATTATACACTTTTTTTTTTTACCCTCCTTGATATTTGTAATCAGCCCTAATGGCCCTTTTTAGCCAGTACTTGGACCTCAGAATTTCCAGAGGCAACTCAACAACCAATGAATGCAAATGAATCAAACTGGCCAGACCGACAAAAAAGACATCATTTGATCCTGTGACCTCTAGGTCATTAACTGAAACATCAAGATCAATTCGTTGGGAATTTGTAATTTGCTTAACCCTCTCACAAGGTTCCATAATGCTGAGGTAATTTAACAACAATTTTGTGAGTTTGAGTGCATCACACTCCAGGGGAAACCTAGTGTCACAGAACATGCTAACTTCAATATCTTTACTTTCAACAGAATAGAGACAGTCTTTCATCTCAACAAAATTGACATCACTTAATTTTATCACTTCATTTTGTGACCCTACCACTTCAGTACCACCAACATCTCCATTTTCCAAATGCGACAATTTTGCAACCTTTTCTCCAATAGAATTTGTAACAATTGAATTACTAATCACAGTTTTGCATACAGGACTAGCCATTGAAGAAGAACCATTTAGAGACCAGCCAAACATCGTACGGACTGCAAAAGGGTCACCTGTGTCACCACGCTTCACTTCAATAGGGATCAAAGCCTCTGAATTGTCTTGACCTATGAGGACATCGACCTTTGACACATCTTCTACAATTGGCAACCCATTTAGATGTGGATACTTATCCCTGGCAAAACTTGAACATCTAACAGGAATGTTGTCAGTAACGTACACATTTGATAATCTCAAAGATTCAGAACCATCATGTGAATTAAGATTGATAAAAACCACTTCGGATTCTTTACCTTCATTTGTGTGACTTAAAGTATTCAGATTGTAATTAACAACCATCCCCTTAACACCAAGTTCGTCAACTAGAGTTTGAGAGCAGAATGTGTTTGTTGAGCCTGTATCCAACAAAGCATATGTGTGGAAGGAACCATTAACAACCACTGGTACCACAGGCAAATTAATATCATCACTGAGCCTTACAGGATTTGCTACAACAGGTTGTTCAGAAAATGGAGAACTCTCATTTACATGGATAAATTTAGTATGTTTACGACCACAGCCAGGCACGCTACAGGTGGACTGTTTTCTACAGTTGCTGACATCATGATTTGCCAGCAGACAGTTCTCACATAATTTAAATGTTCTCACCAATGCAATACGATCTGCAACTTTCATCTTCTTGAAGTCTTCACAGTTGAATAAGCGGTTCTGACCTTGACATACGACACAAGAACTATGGAAGGACTTCTTGGACTTCCCCGAATGAGCATAAGTTGAGGTAACGAGACTTGTTAATTGCTTCTTTGGGAAATCGACAGACGACCCGGGATAAGATCCAAATTTGCCGTAGACCGGATCATTCGCCTCCTCAGCCGCGCGACGTACAAAATCCACCAGGCACTTGAAATCAGGATATTTGCCCTTTTCTCCTTGCTTTTCATAGCCAGCTTCTTCCAACGATCCTTCAGATAAAGCTCCAACCTGCCAACAATGTCTTTCACGCCATTTTGACTATCAATTTCAGAAAGACTGTCCATCTTGACAAGTACCTCATATGCATTACTAAGTTCATCAGCAAGTCTTATCAAGTCATGAGCTGTTCTTATCTGTCTGCCAATGCGAAGATTTGAGATAATACGTTCAGACACAAGAAAGCGATTACCAAAACGTGATTAAAGGATATGTCGAGCTTCATTATAACCTTTGCTGCCTCCGATAAGAGCACAGGGACGAATCGCTGCATTTGCATCTTCAGTTGTAGCTTGAATTAGTCTAGTCAGCTTAGAGGTATCATCCATTTCAACATTGTGGACACATTCATCAAAAATGGCAAGGAAGCAATGGAACTTCAAAGGATCACCATCGAACTGATCAAGTCTCACTTTTGGGGTATTCAATATCTTCCATAAATCACTGGAGGTAGATGCTGTTTTTGGAGGAGTGGATAAATCTTCATTTTCGTTTTTCGAACAGTGTTCATTGATCCAAGACATGAAATGTTTGAAAGATGCTACATATTTCTGGTGGACTTCAAGGAAACAAGCTTCACTGGCATCAATTTCATTTTCCTCTTTTAAAAGATTGTGGTATTTATCGTGACCAGCCTCAAAGTTCTTAAATTTCTCCTTCAAGACCTCCAGATGTTCTCTCACCGAATCCGCATCCTCTTCAGCTATTAATCTTTCCACAGTGTTGACTGCTCTGGTCAAGCATGATATTAAGTCTTTCCTGGATGCCTTGGCAGCATTGATGTCTTCGTCTCCCATCTTGTAGAATGTGACATAAAAATGTCTATTCACTGTTATATATGATGCATTGATGACGACTCAGTAGGTTTGACATTAGCTCACATTTATTCACATCAATGTTTTATCACTGGTGAATCTACAAGAAAGAAGAAATAACCGAAATAAATGCCTGATTTGTATATACATTTAACCTTACAATAACATATAGCATGGAATATATATTTGTACATAAGTAAGATAATTAAGTTTATTAATATAAACTAAGATAATAAATAAATTGTACTTACAGACATTTGTGAGGTTACATCATATATAAAAGGTTGACATGAAATGACTTTAGTCCATCTGATTCAAATGACAATTGCTGAATGTATGTTTATAATGATTTCCAGGAAGCATGTCAGCTTCAAAACTGTGAAACTGTTAGAAACAAACACATCATATACATGTTAATATGAAAACTGACAATCTCCACATTGTACTGTGATTACATAGAAACAACTACAAGTAGCTGTGACAATCAAACTTGTTATTCACTCTATCAGTGAATACATTAAACTTTCCAAACATGCTTTGTTGACCAACACACAGTACCAAAACAAGGTACAGCTTGATCGGATAACCTTTGGGCACCAGCCACACCCTACCCTACATGATAACTCATCATAGCAACAGTATCTATGGCCGAGGGTAGCACTTGCGTCAGCAGGTATTTTTTTCAGTCTAATTCTGATGTGTTGAGCTGATGTGCTGGAATTATGAAATATGTTCTCAACTAGAGTGGTTAGCACCCTGCAACATTGATATTGACTGAAAGCTCCTCCAGTGCTGCAACAGGTGACAGGGCAGATGTTGGGGACATGTTCTATGAGATGATTAGGTCTCTGTCCATTGATGGGTGCAAACTGCAGAGAGGTGGTGTATTTTCTGAATAAGCCCGACACATCTGTAAGGAGCAAGATGTTCAAGGCATGGCTTGCAATGTTTTTGGTAAGTTTCTGATCAGGCTTTGCAACAGGAATCTAACCATTTTACAACAGATAATTTGTAAGATGTAGGTCCATACTTCCGCATGCTCTATGTGTTAGGGAACATTCAGGTACTAAGTAAAAATTTCCCATTTTTTCAAATATTTATGATATTGACTTGGCACATGATTGCTTGTATGAGTTTCATGACTTGTTCTGTATGAGTCTGGTGTGTCGCTGTTGAGCAAGAAAGGACAGAGAGTACACTTTACTTTTGTATGTAACAGACTTAGTGGACACATTGTGTCAATAAAATGATGCTACTACTACTAACTTCTTGATATTTCAGTTACAAAACTTCTTGATATTTCAGTCACATAACAACTTAATATTTCAGTTACATAACAGGTTAATATGGCCTGTGATGCTGATAGTTCTTATAAAACCTGATATTTTATGCCAGAACATCAGTATTTCTTGTTAATGATACAATTTTGAGGTCTGCAGGCCATTTTTATTAATTGCAAAAGTATTGAGATTTGTGAAAAATACATTGAAGAAAATGGATGTTAAATTACCCTTCATTGCTGTAATATCTACTTTATTGTTTGTTCTGTGTAAATGAAGCAATACTACATGTAAATGCATTTCTATAACAGTTTTGTTACAATCCAGTCATCCAAAAGCTCCAAATGACTTGTGTTGATAAACCATCTATTAATATTTGCAATATTTATTAAAAAATCAGACGAGAAATTCAATGAGTTTTCCTAGTGTTAGGTATGTAGCTGGTATGTGAACACTGTCACGTTTCTGACAGGAATTTTTGCAATAATCTTCTCGAAACCAAAATAGTAGGCCTATACTTTTGCCGAGTGAATGGAAAATATGTTGATAAAAAAAATTCAAAACAGACGTTCTTTGCTTTGACACTGCATGGTTTATTGCATTCGGCAGATAATATATTCACCACCTACATCTGTACATGTGACAATACGAAAATAAACATCGATATCACATTCCTCGTGAAAATGCCACACGAAGATTATTCAATAAATATTTCAGGTATCTTACATAAAGAATCTGTCAACATATATTACAGATTTCATCGACCATTAGGTCATCTGTCAAGCCATTAACAGATACATTACACTTTCTTTACAGTAATTGCATTTGCAATAAATTACATTTACAGTAAATGACATTGCCACCATGTTGAGTCTTCAAGATTTACAGTATTTGGTTCTGTGCCATACTTAAGTTAAGGGATCTCTAACAACATCTACTCAGCTGTCTGCAGGTTACATACAACAAAAATTGTGGGTCTATATATTTTGCATTTTGCCATGGTATATAGAATAAGCTTTATCTTAAAAATAATGCTATTGTTTCTGAAATTGGCACACAATCTTCATACTTATTATACATATTGTATGTTTGACTTTTAAGTTTCGCTTTATATGGAGGTGGTTGCCCAGCCAGCCTTGCCTCTAAGGTCTCAGGCTGTGTTAGTGTGTTGTTTCGTATCTCTGATAACCTTGTCATGGTTTGTGTAAAATGTTAGCCTTTCCCCAGTTTTCAGACACCAAATTTGATTTCGTGTTGTCTTGGAGGCGTCCTTGTGTAGTGACCGAGATCTTACGTAAGCTTACAAGTACTATTTCTCTGTGTTCCCTTGTACTTGTTTTTATGTGGTTTATCCTGATGGGCTTCTTCGGCTTGCATAACTTACTCCTGATATTTTCTCTCAGAAGTCAGTGCCTTGTTCTTAGTCTCATCTCGATTCTGGTACAGAATGCATGATTAACTTTTTGCGTCGTAATTAAGGCTGGCACACATAAAAAGAAATAACACCATCAGCATGTTCTCTCCTGTCATTAGTAACTTTTGAGAGCCTTATTGATGAGTGGTTTTGTGATGCTAGTTGAACTGTTGGCTCTTGTATTTTTGTGATGCTTTGTACTGTATTACATGCAGTGGAAATCCAGGAAGATAGACGTTAAGACGCCCCTTGT
Organism: Platynereis dumerilii; assembly: GCA_026936325.1. Lineage (NCBI taxonomy): Eukaryota > Metazoa > Annelida > Polychaeta > Phyllodocida > Nereididae > Platynereis > Platynereis dumerilii. Next base: position 37,848,802 of record JAPTHN010000007.1, read on the forward strand.
TCAATCCAGAACTATCTCACTGTTTACAAAATTGACAAGTAACAAATATAATATTGATACTTCTCAAAGGGTGTACTTTGTACATTTTAAAGAAGTGCAATCAAAAACAAGAAGTCCGGTGCCTTCTAAAGGGAAACCACTTGTTTACAACCTTAAAACAAGTACACTGCCACATAGAATCAGTTTGTACATTAACTATACTTTGAGATCACTCTCCTCTCCAGACTGTTGCTCTATTGAGGTTAATGTGTTCCATTGGGGTCATTCCTTGGTGAGTAGACACTTAGTTGCCAACTTATTAGAGCAAGTATTCCTCCACGTATCTACTCCTGGCGTCAATGTTGCTTGGTGGCAGGTCTGAGCAGAAGTAGCGGTTGTAGGGGTATGATATCATGCGGCAAATCACATGCAATTTGGTAAGAGTAAGCCTCGTTATGGCATTGAAGTGCTTCCCTGGATGTCTGTTCTCTATTACAGCTGAGACAATTCCGATGATGCGCAGCCCATGAGACTTGACCCGAATCAGGGCAGTTGCTCCGGAAGAACCACTGCTGGCATCACAGCGGTTGAGCAGGAGGCTTCCGGTTCTTCCGTCTATGAAACAAGTGGAACTCCAGAGGTCGGGGTAGTGGTCTGCTGGATAAGCATAGAACTTTATGACCCTGTCAAGAGGATCAATTTGCCAGTCAGGTTGCAAGAAGTGCCAATGACCAGGCACCGATGAGCTTAATTCTAGCACAGCAAAGTCATTCATGGCCCTCTGAGCTCCATTGTATCCATTTGCAAAGGCCTTGGGGATCATAGCTCTCACAGCAAAGTAGATCCGAGAGCCCATGACCCCCGGCACTTCAACTTTGACACCGCCTATGACCTTTGTCTCTTTGCCATTGTGGATGCAGTGAGCAGCAGTCAAGACATGTCTTGGTGACACCAATGTTCCAGTGCATCCAGTGGAGAGTCGCACCACATTGTTGTATGGGAACTTGCGCACTGCACTTGGGTCCACTACACTGCGATCATCATCTCCGAACAAGAAGCTGCTGGATTGGAACCTAGGTGTCCAGATGTTTGAAAGCTTGTTGTTGCCATGGAAGGCCCTGTACCTCCTGAGCCTGTACCTTAGAAAGGGACTCATTCTCATGCCACGTTTGACCAAAGAGACACCTGGTGGGAAGTGCTTTGTGATGGAATCATGGAGGTCTGTGACGTCATCTGACAACTCTCCTTCATCACCTTCCAGCTCTTCCCATGACCTTCTTTCAACTGCATTTGGATGAATGCTCCATTTCAGAGTTGGGCTATCTGTGTCGGGAGTCTGCAGGATTTCTTCTTGGCTCTCGTAATCATTGTCTAATTTAGATATGAGCTGCTTCACATTGCTCAGGGCGCTTATGAGGGCATTGTGCACAGCCTGAGGTTGCAGTGCATCCCTGCTTAAGTAATAAGCATCATTTGGGGTCATCAACCTGGTGGCGAGAGCGGATGTGTCGTAATGATTGCGTGACGTCACCTCGTGGGAAGAGGAGATGGCATTGCAAGACGAGTGTCTCTCAGAAGGGACACACAACGCAACAACCAGCATCAGCAGACAGACTCTCTTGGCACCTCTCTGCATCCTGCTAGGCAACATTACACAGTCAGTAGGCCGCCCCTCGTCCAACCTCCCTCGTTGAGCTGGCCTTCCTGAAAAAAAAATAGAAGCTCAGTATTAGATACTTTTGGAAAGATCGTTCAGAAACAGAAATATTTAATGTGATTTCCTAGAAATGATTTAAGTATATTGACCCTTTCTACATGTATCCATGGCTGCATGTGCTAGTGTTGCACACTACTCATACAGATTTTTTTGTGCCTGAAAACTAAATTTTGAAGGAAGAAAGCACATGGCAGTCTTATGCTGCGGATGTTTATTTTTAGGGGAGAGTTAATAACCTGTCTTTTGAGGGAGCAATTGCAACTCTGACTCCCGGGCTCTGACTGAAATTCAATATTTGGGCATGACTGCCATGTAAGAAGGATCATCTAATTTAGAAACAAATCTGAAGGTTCAGGATCATTTGTGAAGTTGACACTTTGATATAAATGATCCATTGAATACATGTACATGGCTTAACAAAATAGAAATTTTGTCGCAATAGAGTCAATTTTCTTCAAAGTAATGAGGTTGCCCAACTAGATTCTTTTTAAATTCTAAAAAGTGTTTTTCGCTTTAATTTTACAATATGATCATAAAGTGCTAAAATCTAGACCAGAAAATAGCAGAGGTGTCTATTTCACATACTACATGCCATTTGTGATAATTGTGCCCTGAAATAGAGATGCCTTGAAGCAGAATGAGTTTTGAATGCTCCTTTGTCCCACTTCTGCAGATCTCGTCAAATGAACAAGATGAAGTGTTTTCTATCTCATGTGTCGGCAGAGGGAGGACCACAACTATTCTTTGTCAATGAAAGATTGTTGAGTTTTTCAAATTACTGCTCCATTAGTCTCTCGGAGCAGAAGTGAATTTGGTCTAAAAATAAAGCCTTCAAAGTATATCAAAGACAACCTTGACATAAAGGAGCATCTTCCCGTCACAGGTTTGGTATGCACACACCCTGCTGGCAAGCACAAAAATCACTGAAGCACAACAAATTTTTAGTAATGGTCTTGCATTTGGTCATATAATTTGCCAGCCACTTTTGGTGGAATTTCAACATAAACAATTTGGGGATAGGCAGTCCTAGATGAGAAGATAAATTCCACAGGTCACATCAGGGTTACCATTTTTGAAAGGATAGATAATAAAAAGGTGGGAGAGTTTAAGATACTCTGTGAGCATGTTTTTGTGAAATCTGCCTGTATATAGCTCAAATGTGGCAGACCACTTTTCAGCTCCAAAAGCCTCTCCATACAGTAGCACAGAAAGAAATATATAAACAATACAAGTGGCTTCTGCCTTTCCTTGACATTTTAAATGTCATGAAGTAACCAGAACCAGCCTAGTTGTTATGTTATTAAAATTTTCCAGGAAGCTTGATATTCCTTTGGGTAAGAATACTGTCAATTGCAACAGATATTCCCCCATGACATTTGTTCAGGTGTTACTTATTGGCATGGTTGATATCCTCCCACTGGAATGCAGGTAGATAAATTTGAATATTGTACTACTTCCTGGCCACTTAACAATAACATCTGATCAACATGCATAACAATTGCAGGTTGCAAAAAAGGGATGATAATTTAATGGAACATATGGGTTAAAGGTCGGCATTATAGAGGCTCCAAAAACCGACCGGTTGTTAATTTGTGAGCTGTTCCAAATAAGGACATAGGGGTCATAAAATCTTAATTACTCAAGAAAGCTGATTGGTCTGTTGGAAATGATATTAGCCAATTGGAAGAGGGGTACAGTGTGTGTGTGTGTGTGTGTGTGTGTGTTTGTGTTTTATGCCTCTGCAGCACCTTATTGGGCTATATTGAGGCTTGCTAGGGTGTTATTTGTCTTTGTTTATTTTCCTCATATTTTGTGGTATGTCTGTGTTTGGTACAGAAATGTGATTATGTTTTCTGGTTTATCTATGAGAAGCCGAAGTGGGTTTGTTGGGAGAAGTGCATTTCTTTGTGTTTGAAAAACTCTACAATCCTTTAGGATATGTATAATCGTGAGGGGACATTGATATTTCTCACAAATCGGGGCTGGGTCACCCAGTAGAAGAAGAGAATGTGTGAGTCTCGCCCACTCATAAAAAACTTATGTTCTGTTTTCACTGGCCTAATCACTTCTAGACACCAAATCTGATTGAGATTGCTGATCCTTCAGTTTGGTACGCAATAAGTATGATTCACTGAACCATGACAGGTCTACATGCTTAGCACTCTCTTGGTGAAAGGGACTAAGTTAAACCAGGTTTTAAGGAGTTTAGACCAGGACTAACTGTTAATACCATGTTGGTGAAATCGGCCCAGAATGACCATGGTTTACACCCACCCTGCTTTTATACCAGGTTGCCACCCTTTAAATCCGGAGGGTTAGATAGATGTGGAAAGTGCAGTCCTCTAAACCCAGTTGTAAACGCTCATGATGGTTGATTAAATGAGATGGGAGAGAGAGCAGGTATCTCTATCATCAGGAGATAGCTGTTGCTTCCAGAAGCAATTGAACCAAGTAAATCAGCCAGCTAAGGAAGAAATATCAATGACAGAATTCACAAATATGCTAATAATGCAACTTGTGGTAAGTAATTTTACAACGTATTATGAAATCTGCCTATACTAGCTATGCAATCAATGAGAGTCCAAGTTTGAGTCTGTCTCTGTTAGTCCTTTCTTACAGAAATTCAGTTTAACCACCAACTCACCGACTGTTCCTCTTCTGTCACCCTATCTTATGGTATATACAATGTACCTAACAATATAATTATGGCTGATGGATGAAGAAGATAAAGTGTCTCCAAATTAAGAATAGAAAGTGACCATATGCATTTGAGTGCAATAATTCTTTCCGGTGAAAGGTTGTTGCAGCTTTCAAAACACACAAATAATTATATCGTCAAGAGAACAGATGACACTATTACCCTTCATTGTATAGTTAGCGAGATAACAATCATATGTTTTTGTGTGCATTCCACATATTCAGCAACATGCAAATGTATTTTTCCTTGTCAGCATTAACTATATTGATTTCTCTGCTGCATGCCACCCCCATAAACGTTTTAGCAGAAGGTCAAAGGCACATTTATAATGTTGGGATCAGTAACTGGCTTTTAATCACCTTTGGGCCCATTGTTCTTCTGGTGGGTGACAACAAAATGAAGCTTTTCCAATTGTCAACTTCTGTGATACTTTTAACTATAACATTTTTCTATATTTAAGTATATGACCTGAACTTTATTAATGTCTGTAAGACGTTGCTTTACTTTTACATCCAATGTTATGTACGTGTATGATGTTAAGTTTTGATAAAAAATACTCGTTGCATTTAGTTGAACAAACTATTAAATAAGAGACATGCTTACTGATTAAGAATTATGTCATCCTTGTAAGGCATACCCGTCTTTATCTACATCACACACTTGTCTGGGAACAAACTCACATATTTTTTCCTTGTTAAAGTATTGTTCCATTTTTATGAAAGGTTGAAATGGCTGTCTTTTACACCGAGCTGATTTGAAAGTACATTCTTAAAAAATCGGGACAAAATTTTTTTTTTTGCACAGAAATTTGGTTCTGCCAAAATGCTACATTCAAGACTACGCAATTATGGGTATTTCCAAAAACCTTGATTGGAAGAATATGGACAAGGCAAAAACCTGATCAGGCTTTTTAAAAGAATTTTGAAATTTTTTTGCAGTGCATGAGGGAACAAGCAAAGCAATAACTCTCATGCAAAAGAAATCTGACCCTTTGTGGGGTTTTAAATTTGAGTTTGGTAACTTTGGTGTATTTGTAGAAGGAGTGAAAATACATACAGCACATCAGAGTGCAGTAAGAAGGCAACACTTATATATTCAGGGAGAGATTACCTTCCCAATGCGCAATTCTATAATGCAGTAACTTTGTGACAACATCGCAATGTTGTTGTAAATTATCAAGAATTGTATGGCAGAAATGACATTTTCCCAATGACCCTCCCCCTCAATATCACTCAAAGTTATGGTGAATGAAAATCATGAAAAACTAGAACTCTCCCTCCCCCTCAATATCAGTAAATCTTAGTTATGAGTCAATATTTTGCATTGATTTATTCTGAAAATCCGTATTCTTTAGTTTCACAAGTTGTAGTGAATACTGCGCCTTTGTGTCAAACCAATCACAGGTTGTCTTGCATTATTTATAACAAGAATAAATAAAACATTTTAAATCATTTAGAGATGAATATAGATGAGTAACAATCATATTCATACAACTCATGCAACTAACTGGCAAAGTTTGCATTTATTTTACAGTGCATACATTGACATTAGAATTAGCATTTTCCTGTGTGCAATATGTATATTCAGCAACATGCATATTTAATGTTTTCTGTGTCAGCAAAAAAAATGTTGATGTGTCATCTGCACAAACTCTCATCCAAAGGAACATTTACTATTTCACATTTATAAAGGCACATTTGCCATTGTCACACAGAAGGCTTTTAGTAACTTATGGGCCTGATATGCTTCTGTCGGACTGTTTTTAGCTACCGTAATATGGGGTGAATCGGGACAGAATTGGCCGGTTTTCTGTTATAGCATGGACCAAAATCAACCCTGAATACCAATTTTGTGTCAAATTATGTCTGGCCACTAGGTCTAAGTACCTCTTGGAGCTTGATATGATATCTAAAATTCTCAAAGAAAACCACTGTCCCAATTCACCCCATACTTTGGGGTGAATCGGGACATTGCATTATTTCCACAATCAGTATCTCCTACCTTCTTTGAGTGATTGCAACCTGTATATAAATCTTAGGAAACATGTTCAAAATGCCAAAAAAATATTTTGAAGAAAATTTGAAATCTATTTCATTGATAATATACAGATTTTTAAAAAAACAGATAAATGACAGAAAACTATTAAAAACTGTCGTTTTCTTAAAAATTTTCTAGTAATGGATAATTCTGGACTAAATTCACTGTAAATGATGCCAAGTTCAATAATATTCACGAACAAGACACGCCAGTACACTCATATGAAAATTAGTATGGGTTATTTTGATTAATCCTGAAACATTGTCATTGGCCTGGAGCTGAACCCAGGACCAAGCAAACACAATACCATATCCAATCTTTTATTATGGTCTCCTAAAAACACATTAGACAGATTTTAAAGTTTGCTGCAAGTTTAGTGACTCTTGTATTTATACTTTATATCGTACACGTAAAGTTTTGACCAGCTTGTAAAAAAGCATTCCTGCAGCGCCAAGTTTAATTTCCTGCAGCTCTTCACTTCATGCAGTTAGAAATACAAAATTCTATCACATTATGCATTGGTATGTTTACTAAAAGTGTGCAAAAAATCAAATTCCTGAGGCAAGTAGAAATTGGTGCTTTTTTCACAAATAAGATGCTTTCCTGTTCTGTCCTGATTCATCCCAGTGTCCCAATTCACCCCATATTACGTACTCAGTTTTCCTCGTTTTACCGGATGATCAACTTTTTGTATGAAAGTATTAAAATAGAAGTAAATACACTTCTTGTTTTATTTAGTTGCTCTTGATTACACTGTAAAATTTTTAATTCGACTCAGCTTAAATGATTTAGTGAGATCATGGTTGTACAATATAAATAACTAGAAAATACCCATTTCTGAGTACCTGCCGCCAGATGTATATATATGGCGCAGGAATGACCCATGACAGTGGCACATGTATTGCATAGGAGTAAACCTTTGCACCAGGTGATTTTGAGAATATGCAGGAGGATACAATTTGGTGGCTGGCCTGTGACTCAGTAATGTGGAGTGGAGAGTGATGACTGATCAAATGAAATAGTTAATGCGCCAGCAGGGCCAGCGATGAGATGGAAAATAGTTAGTGAGTGTGGGGAATGGTAGTACTTGAGTAGTTGTTGTAAGTAATCGCATCAATGAAGTATAGATGTATCCATGTAAGTATTATGGGAGCAGAATTTGTAGGCCTATGTTCCAGGTGAAAGGATAATAGGAAAAGTATTCAGTTGTGTTTGGTGAAATGAAATAGTGAAAGGAATTAATTGTTTAGGTGATTTAATCCAGCAGACCAGTGGGTGGCTGTGAAGTGTGTGCATTGTTTAGATCGTTTTGGCGGGAAGCGCGATGGTGGCGGCACCGTTTAAAGGTGAGCAATAGAGGAACTACGACGCATAAACATGAAGTAACATGCGAGGGAAGGGTGGAATCGAAGGAGAAATTGAAAGAGGAAGGCAGGGTGAAGGAGGCAGATATGAAAGGTATGGAGAAATTAGGAAGAAAGATGTATGGTAGGTGCAGAGAAAGGTGCAGGATTTGATTTGCAGGCACAAAGAAAAGGTGAGCTGGGATGACGTCATGTCACGTGCGCTAGTGTAATATTATAGTAGATATGTTTGACCTAACATAGCTGTTGTTTTAAGTCATGATAATCTGTCCGTTATCGTAATTAAAAAAAACACGCCATGTTAGCTCAAACATACTGTGCACTCAATCATCCAAGCTGACTCAAAATTATATTTTACAGTGTGGACAACCAGAACGTTCGACGTTTCTGAAATTTGATGCTTACACACAGTACCAGAAATATGTTTCTTAAATTTTATGCTTACATACCAGAAATACATACTGCAAATCGGAATGGGTATCTACAATACATGTAGTTAATGGTCTATATAATAGCGATGTTCTGTGAAACAGTCTGTGAAGTCAATCAAGATGTATGATTGCTTGGAGATTGACCAGGCAATGCCTAATGGGATTGCTCAAATGAAATCAGGGTTGCTTGATTTAAATCATTTGATTTGAATCGTGATTTAAATCAGTGATTTTAATCTATGATTTTTATTGAATATATGTTATAAAACTGCAAATAGTTTGCATATAAATGCAAAAATGGATCAGTTGACACCTTCACAGTTGAATTGGTAAGGAATCACTGTTACAATGGAGATACCCATACCAGGGTGGTTTTTGGCTTACTTTAATCCAGTTTAAACAGCAATCCTCTTTCATGTGCCAAATTCCTAATCTCATGCCAAAAGTAGCACTCATTAAACAAGAAAACAACAATAACAAACAATAGTAATTATAAAATACTGATTCTGTGGTCATTGTTAGTAATTTCAATCATTCCTTTGCTCCAAAGTATGATATTCTATGGACACTGGCTTCCAAGTATTCAAAAATTGTGACTTCGGAATAGGATTAAACCCTGTTAAGTCTCTTTTGGAAGCCAAGTAAAACTTTTCCTATTTCATTGGTCATTCCAATAGTAGCTCCACAAAGTTGAAAAAATTCCACACTTGAACTGATGTTAAATTCTTATTCTGAGGGAATATGTTGCAGCTGGGAAAAGTAAAAGATATGAACGATCTACAACTTCGACTTTGAACTTGATTACATGACTTTTGGGGAGTGAAAGAAATTTTTCTCATTACAGAAGACCTAGTTAAGAACAGTTTATCATTTATTATGACTTCAATTTCTTCGAATAACATTATATTTGAAAAAATACGACTGCTTGATTTAAATTTTAAAAATCCCATTTAAATCAAATGAATCCGATTTTTTAATTTTTTTTATTTAAATCGGATTTTTTGCAACCCTGAATGAAATTCTCCTGGGGTTGACTCAATTTGGAACAGAAGTCCTGTAATCTCACATTCCTTGCAAGATAAATCTATATGTAGCTAGTGATAATATGCATCAGACAAATTTCAAATTGAATGCAACACATTTGTTGTGTTATGTTCAAAAGTGATTTTACACTGGCTCAGCTGTCTTTCAGGCAATTTAATCCTCCTATTCCGAAATTTGTACTTAGGAGGATTTTCAGAGTGTGGTTCCCTAAGCTCCATTGACACCATCTGTTGCATGTATATTCTCCAATTTCCACCACTTAATTCTATTTCACTTCGATCAGTGTATCTTTCAATAAAGCGGTATACATGTAGCATAACACCAATTATTGGGGAAAAAATGCTTAATTTAACCGAGCAAACAACAAAATGGAATTTAAGCATTCACTATTCCAGGATCTTGTTTCACTTTGTTGAACAAATGACACCTCTTGCAGATGTTATCATGTCAATTAGAGGTGAAGAAATATGAACTGCTTTGAAAGTTCAGAGATATTAGTTGATTCAGTATTTGTCTTCTATTACTGAATTGTATAAATTTATGTGAGATGAAAATGAGTAGTGGCCTCAAAATGTAACTTTACCCAAGAATGAATACACTTTTATACACATATTAAATATTGAACATCAATTTGTCAAGACAAAGATCATGGTGAAGTAAAACGACTGCGGAAGTTGAAAATAAGTTTGAAGTCGGGTAAAACAAAAGAAATTGAGTGGGCAACCCCTGATAGTAAGCGCTTTGTATGTCTAACAGACAAATTGCGGCTGAGGAAGCACCAGGGAATACATAAAGCTGTACGATCTGAAAAGGAACAGTTTGGACAACAAGTAAAAGTTTTTTTGGAATCCCCTCAACTGGCATAATTATTTAGCTTGATTTTGCTTGCCGTCAGTTTTCATAGTGATTTCTTTCATTGTACATGCTGTAGTTACCATGTGTGTTTTCAGCAGCTTACTGCTTTATTTACTATCAATGTTATTTTTCCATGAATGACCAATGGAACAAACGAGTTTGAACGATTTTGATATTTTTACTCAATTTCCAACAGAAGTTCTGTAATCTCACCTTCTTTGCAAGACAAATTTTAATGATGACTTTGACATATATACATCAGAAAAATTTCGAATTGAAAGCAAATCTCGTCAGAAAAAAATCCTGCCTTCTGCACAGATGTGCTATGTTCAACCAGGATTTACACTGGCTAAGCTGCATTTCAAGGCAATTTAATTCTCCTCCTCAGAAATTGGTAAGAGGATTTCAGACTATGGTTTCTTAAGCTTCATTGACACCACCTGTTGCTAGAGAGAGCCTTTTTGGGCCATCTTTTCTCCAATTTCACCAAAAGTGTGTTTCGCTTCCTGACACTTCACTTAGATTGTGGCTTTAATAAAGTGGCATGGCAACAACACCAATTATTGGAACGAAATACAGAATTTATGCTTTCAAAAGAAAAATGGAAATTAAGCATTGACAATTCCAGGATCTTATTTCAAAATCAGGAGTGTGGCCAGATACTAAACTGGCCACTTTGTCTAACATATGACACCTCTTGCGGATGCTAGCAATATCATTTGATTATTAGGAAATGCGAACTGTTTCAAAATTCAGAGATAATGGTTGATTCAGCATACTTGTATATTCTTACTGAATTGTATAAATGTGAGATCCAAATAGGTATTGTCCTTAAAGTATATATAACTTTAGTCAAGTCGCTAACTTTGAAATTACTTTCAAGTCAGGTAAAGCAAAATAATTGGATTCCGCAATCCTTGATATTGGTATTCAAAAATATGAGAAGAAACTGGCTCATTAAGGCAAATGCAACAAAATGTTTTTTTTTCTTTTGAAGAGATCAATTTAGGCACACAAGGAAATATGGTTTTGTAAACCTGATGTAATGGCAGTGGTAATGCATACGGAAATCACCAAAAACAACCTAAATATTTACCTATCCCATACAAAGAGAACTTCCTCAAATCTATTGTTTCAACATCCTCCCCGTGCAATCATATATGACGAGGAATTATGGTGTTTCATGTTTTAGCAACTTTACCATATTAATCTCATGTTCACCACAGGAGCTTTTGTTATTAAAAAAAAATTGAGTGTGGATAGCTACTATTGCAGGATTTCAAACATTCAAAGGCATTTTGATTTCATAATCTGCAAAATCTTGAATGACTAATCTGGTTTTCGGGAGGTGCATATATGTTTAATAATGCAAAAAAAAGGTAAAACATACAATATAAAACACCAGTGTTTGAGATGCCTTTGCAGAGCTTTTCCTTAAAACACTTGAAAGTCAAATAGACACTCTGCTGCCTTTTGACTTGTCTGGCCGATAATTTGATTCCTCCCCTGCCCTGCAAAACGACTCAAGCGGATTTACCAGCTTCAGTTTCTTTGATCACCAGTTCTACTAAATTGCAGCATTTTACAATAATTATTTCATCTTTCATTTGCGAAAGCTGCTAGCCTGTTATGTGACAATTAAATGTTGTGTCAAATTTGAAGATAAAGGTAAGGGGAGCACTCATTTAAGACAAAGGCGGCATCTTTTAAAATAATTATTTTCTTGGATACTGCAATTATTTTCCTTATATCTAAGGATATCGAAGTCAATTTCCTTTTCGAAAAATCAAATGTGATGTCTGTCATAGCTTGCATTTATGTGTTTTATATTGAAGACTCGTGATCTCCCTTCCATGATCCATCTCATCAATCAACCCTCAGGAGCACCCAGAACTGGGATTTGGGGGCTGCACTTACCTTATCTATCTATCTATCTAAATTTCGATTATGCAATCAGTCTTTAGCAAGAGGCCCCCCTCAACCCCACATTGACCATTCACAGATAATTTGCATAACACCTATGAAACCTGTTCAATGGCTGTCTGTGGCACAGGTCTAACTACTAAAGGCTTTGCTCAAGTGTCACACATTTAGCAAACAAGGAATATGAGATAAGAGCACTTCCGTCGGAATTCGAGTAAACCCAATGAGAATTCCATTTGAGCAATCCCATTACCACTACAATCTCTTAGCAATTGTTCTTGAGTGACTTATGAGATGGTTTAGTAGAACACTGCTACAGGCCATTGACTACTTTATGGACATCCATTAGGATTCACCATATGCGGAAACCTGAGGCAGAATCTGATGTGTGCAGTGGTCACTGCTACAGTAAAGTCCAATGTACCGAATCACAGATACATATACCATGACATTGTAGCAGAACATAAAACTGTCATGTCTGTGAAAAACATAATTATGAAGGATTTTCTTGCTTACATTCCTGAAATTTAAAAAAAGCCAAGTGACTCTTTTGGGTATTTAATTGAGCTTTAAGAGCCTGACACTAAAAGGCCCAAAGTCACTGAAGTGGAATTCCTTTCAAAGAAATACATGAAGAAAAAATGCAAATAATATATTTTTCTTCATGCGGAATAGTTGTTAATGTCAAGAAGGGGCATCGATACCTCATTTGTTTATTCTTTCATGTCAGAATATATTCATGAATGAGCACATTTGGTGCATGACATGTCCTTATTTCACCTACACGTCACGCAAATCCTATGATGAAGCATTTCTTATTATAACACTACACTCCCTGCAAAAGGGAAATCACTCCCTCTGAGGTAATATTCAACAATCTGACTTGCATGGAAGCATCAAGGAATAAAGTCAGGATGAATGGATCTTCTTTTTTCACCATTCACATTTATTTCCATCATTCACATTTATTTTAAGCTCTCATTCACCTCCGCATGGCTATTACATAGTAGTGTCAACCTGGTTGGACTTTTTATGATCTACATTCTACACCTACAGATGTTCTCAAACTGGAAGGTCAGTCATTCACAACTGAATGTTAAGTTTCCCAGCTCTCCTAAATTACTTTTACATGTCTGTCAGTCAATACATGACTGATGGTGTTTTTGCACATGCTTCACATCCTAATGGGTATCCGCAGTCAATGGTCTGTATCAATGAACTGCTTAACAATCCCTAAAGTCAATTCCTCCGACATTTACTTAATTTCCAACACTAGAAGTTCTGAAGTCTTATTTTCCTTGCAAGATAAATTTTAATGATGACTTTTGACATATGTACATCAGACAAATTTCAAAATTGAATGCAAATCTCATTAGAAAAAAAAATCCCTTCTGCACAGATGTGTTAGGTTCAACCAGGATTTTACACTGGCTAAGCTGCATTTCAAGGCAATTTAATTCTCCTCCTCAGAAATGGGTTAGAGGATTGCAGACTATGGTTCCATAAGCTGCATCGACACCACCTGTTGTTAGAGAGAGCCTTTTTGGGCTGTCTGAAGCAGCTGGGTAGCCAAGTGGCTTAGGCGCCCGCCTGCTCCGCTGAAGGTCTTTGCCTGCATGGGTTCGAACCCTGGGTGGGGAACCCAACATTTTCAGTGTGCCTTCTAGAGCAAAACCCCAGGTGGATTTCGTTCGGATGAGACGCTAAATTGCCGGCACCTTGTATCAGTGTCTATGCTGGGCAAAGACCTTCTCTCTCCATCTCATCATTCAACACTGTGAGCGCACAGAACTGGGCTTAGAGGGCTGCACTTACAATATCTATCTGTCTGTCTTTTCGCCAATTTCACCAAATGTGTGTTTCGCTTCCTGACACTTATATTCTCGTGGCTTTTAATTAAGTGGCATGGCAACAATACCAATTATTGGAACAAAATCCAGAATTTATGCTTACAAATGAAAAATGGAAATAAAGCATTCACAATTCCAGGATCTTATTCCAAAATCAGGGAAAGTGACCAGATACTAAACTGGCCACTTCGTTGAACAAATGACACCTCCAGCAGATTCTAGCGGTATCATTTGATTGCTAGGAAATGTAAACTGCTTTCAAAGTTCAGAAATATTAGTTGATTCAGCATACTTTTATATTCTTACTGAATTGTAAGAATGTGAGATCCAAATGGGTATTGTACTTAAAATATATATAACTTTAGGCAAGTCGTTAACTTTGAAATGACTTTCAAGTCAGGTAAAGTAAAAGAAGTGGTTTCGGCGATCCCTGATATTCAGATATCTGAGAAGAAACCGGCTCATTTAGGCAAATGCAAGAAAATGTTTTTTTTCATTTGATAAGATCAATTTAGACACAAGAAAATATAGTTATGTAAACCTGATGTAATGGCAGTGGTAATGCATCAGGAAATCACCAGGAACAACCCAAATATTTACCTATCCCGAACAATGCGACTTCCTCAATCTTTTATTTCAACATCCTCCACATGCAATCATATGACTAGGAATTATGGTGTTTCACGTTTTAGCAACTGCACCGTATTAATCTCATATTCACCTCAGGAGGTCTTGTTATTGTAAGTACTATTGCAGGATTTCATACGTTCAAAGGCATTTTAATTACATAATCATAATCTCGAATGACTCATCTGGTATTCTGGAGGTGCATATATGTTTAATGACGCAATAATGCATTCATTTAAGACAAAGGTGGCGATTGTTTTCTTTGATACTACAAGTATTTTCCTTATATCTACGGACATAGAAGCAATTTCCTTTTCAAATGTGATATCTGTCATAGCTTGACATATGCATATAATATATGTATCGAAGGCTCCTGATCTCTCTTCCATCTCATCAATCAACCCTCTGGAGCACCCAGAACCTGGATTAGAGGGCTGCACTTACCTTATCTATCTAACTATCTATCTATATATCAATCTATCTATCAAAATGTCTTATGCTTCTATCAGGTATAGAAGACAAAGAGAAAAGATAATATCTTCTGTTGGATTCCAGGTCATGTGGATATTGCCGGAAACGAAAGGGCAGACACGATGGCCAAAAAAGCCCTCTCGAAGGATATAATTGATGATACAATTCCGTACACAGATCTGCGTCCAGTTATTAATGAATACATCCAATCTGGATGGCAAGTTATGTGGAAAGCTTGCGAGAATAATAAACTAAGAAGCATATTTCCCAGAATCAAGGAGGTTAAAAGTATTAAAGCCAGAACACGGAGGGATCAAATTGTGATCCACAGATGTCTTATTGGACATTCATGACTAACCCACTCTCACCTTCTACTGGGTAATCCAGCTCCAATATGTGATGACTGTCAATGTCCTCTCACAATCAAACTCATTTTATAGTCCTTGTCATACTTACGCGGAATCTCAAGTTTTTTTTCCTATGCTGTTGTGCTGTGATGTCAGAGATGACTCTATTCTAGCATTGCAATATATGTGAATTAACTACAAGCTGTGATGTCATTTCAAAATGGGTCAGATTCCCAGCTTCTAACCAATGCGAATCCACCAAACTGAGCATCACAGTTTCAACTCAGTGTCAGAGTTAAAATTGGGTCTGGGAAAAACCCATTCAAGTTTGACATCACAGCCTCTCAGCCATTGGGCTGCCAGAACAAATATACATAACATGAGCCATGTGTTTACAAACAAATTGTCAAAGCCTTCTGTTTATACCAACTTCCATCAAAGTTTAAAGTTGTAAGTTAGCAAGTTTGTAGATTTATCAAACAACTCTGTGGGGATTATAACAGTTGTCTACTGTGAATACTCACAAAGCTGCCATTTGGTAGGATTAGACTGGTGATTGCTGTGATAAATCATTGGGATCAAAAATGTAATGCTTCCTTCAATATATCAGTGTTTGAACTGTGATGCGTAGTTTACTGTCAGCCCATTGGCCATCAAGCTGTGATGACGTAGTTGTAGGGGATATCCTGATAATACTCTTACTCTGACACTGTGTTGAAACTGTGACGCTCAGTTCAGGAGGATCAACATTGGCTAGAAGCTGGGGAATCTGACCCAGTTTGAAATGACATTACAGCTTGTAGTTAATTTACATATATTGCAATGCTAGAATAGAGGTATCTCTGACATCACAGTTCAACAGCATAGAAAAAAACTTGAGATTCCACGTAAGTATGACAAGGACTGTAAAAGACTGTAGAGACTTTCAACGACAAAGTGACACACTTCTCCCAACAAATTCACTCCAATTTCTTACACACAAACCAGAAAACATAATTTCATTTTTACATCAAACACAGACATATTACAAAATATGAAGAAAAATGGCAAAGACATATAAAATTCTAGTCTGCCTCGATATAGCCCATTAAGGTGCTGCAGAGGCGTAAAACACAACACACACACACACATCTATCAAAATGTTGATTATGCAACCAGTCTTTAGCAAGAGGCACCCCTCAACCCCATATTGACCATTCAGAGATAATTAACACAACATATATGAAACCTGTTCAACGGCTGTCTGTGGCACAGGTCTAACAACTAAAGACTTTACTCAAGTGTCACACAATCACTACACAAGGAAGATTACAGCACTTCTGTTGGAATTAGATAGATAGATAGATATATTTATTTCCAACATACATAGTACATACATGGTATATTAATAAGGATAGCTTTTAAATTATAATAAGAAAATTACATATGTTGGGGGCAATCTACCCTAGTAAATGATTATTACTGTTCCCATTGGGGGGTGACTGCCCAAGTTAAATTAACAGTTAATTAAAAGGAGAATATATAAATAAAAAAAATCATATATATACTAATAATTAATATGTCAATCCAACAAGTAGTTAATAATTATATACAGAGCATTTGCACCAATATACAAATCATTTGATATAAAACAATAACATCACATTAACAATACAGTTGAAATTATTACTTACAATGACAGAACATTCATGCAAGGAAATGCAAATTGTTAATTATAATGTATATATTTCATTCAACAAAAATGTCAATAAAATTAAAATTATTATAATTTCTAACAGTTTTTCAATAGGATTCTAATTTTAAGATCACTACTTGCTTACTAAACAACTTAACATTCTTCTTATTTTTAACAATATTTGGTAACTGCAACCATAAATTCGGTGCCCTGCCGAGAAAACTTTTATTATAAATTTGTATAGTATGTTGTGCGACCCGTGGGCAGTCCCTGTTTCTAGTATTATATCCATGTACATTTTGTTCAAATAAGTTAACTATTCTTTTTGGTAGAGTATCATTCGTATATTTGAAAGAAATCTTCATAAGAGACAGAGATATTAAGTCTTCCACAGTTAGAATTTTCGCTAATTTAAAATATGGTTTTAGGCGAGTTCTTCTATTAATTAAAAATAATGCCCGAATAGCTTTGTTCTGTTGAACCTGTAGCCTTTTTATATTACTGGTCGATGTCATGGGTCCCCATACACATAACGAATAAGTTAAGTGCGATTGAATGTTAGCAAAATACAACAACCTCTTTGATCTCACAGACAACACATTTTTAGCCATATTCAAACTATAAATTCCAGAATTCAACTTCATCGATAAATGCTTTACATGTTCATTCCAATTAAGATTTTCATCAATGTAAACCCCTAAAAATTTGGTACACGATACTTGTTTTATTTCTTGACCAGCAATTTCTATTTTACAAGGGATATCTGGTTTATTGTTAATTCTCTTGAACAAAATATAGCACGATTTCTCTATATTTAATGATAGAGAGTTATAATTAAACCATTCTTTCAAGTACTTCAGGTCTTCATTAACCTTTCTAAAAAGGAATCTTGTATTACCACCAGTGATATAAATAGTAGTATCATCCGCAAAAGTGATAGCATTGCAAAATTTTAAACATCTGGACATATCATTAGCTAGAATTGAGTACAACAAAGGACCCAGGACAGAACCTTGGGGTGTTCCATACGTGACTCTATATTCATCTGACAAGACATTATTAAACATTACTCTTATATTTCTATTATTCAAATAACTCCTAAACCAGGCCAAAGCTATTCCCCTTATACCATATGCCTCCATTTTCTCAAATAATATCTCATGTTTAATGCTGTCGAAAGCCTTTGTCATGTCTAAAAATAGTCCGACAGTGTACATTTTTTTATTAAAGCCGTCAAGGACATTTCCTGTAAAATCTAAGATTGCATCTGTTGTGCTTCTATGTATTCTGAATCCATATTGACCCTCATACATTAATTCATGTTTGCCAAAAAATTTACTAATTCGAAAATGCACAATTTTTTCTAAAATTTTGGAGATCACTGGAAGTAGAGATATCGGTCTATAATTACATATTTCCAAAACACTTTTTGCTTTATATAATGGTTTTACGATGGCTTGTTTCATGTCATCAGGGAAAACACCCATAGACAAGGATTTATTAAATATTATAACCAGGGCTTGTAGTATACCAGGGTAAATAGTCTTCAGCATTGTATTGGATAATTGGTCATGTCCCTTACTAGATTTTGATTTTAATCCCTTAATATAACGTTCAATTTCAGCCTTTGTAGTTGGAAAAAGAAAACAAGTGTGTTCGTTTCTAGAAATGGTTTTAATACATTCAGCTTGAGGTCTCTGTTCTATTTTTTCTGCTATGCCCTTTCCAATTTCGCTATAATATTTTGCAAAAGCATTACTAATTATTTCCTTGTTACTTTCTTTAATGCCATTGATATACATTTCATTTGATATCTCATTTTTATTTCTAATTTTCCCAACAACTTTGTTTAAAATACCCCATAGTTTTTTTGCATCTTTGCCATTTTCTGCAATATAATTATTAATATATCGAAATTTAGCTTTCCGACGTAGTTTCTGATACATACTTCGATATTTCTTGTAATGAGAATATTCTGGAGAGTCATGGGGTAAACTTAATACTTTTTTTATATAACTTCCAGCATTTGATGGATGACACCTTTAGACCAGTGGTAAACCAAGGATCCCTCTTTCTATAGGTGCTATTTGTGGTTATAATTTTAACTGGAGCATAAAAATCTGAAGTCTTAGAAATTTCTACATTCAGCGAAGCACTAGCATCACTGACCGTCAGTTCATGTAAATAGTTCCAGTTCTTATTCATAAGAGTACCTTTTATATTCCGTAAAGCAGTTTCGTCCACTTTTCGAGTTGTGTAAGTTCGACATTGATTTTCAACAACCAGTTCGATGACAGTTAAACATAGGAAATGGTCGGAGATATCTGTGGTGAGAACATGAGATTTTGTATTATTACCCAATTCAGCATCAATATATATGTTATCAATTAAAGTGGCTGTGCTGTGAGTCACACGTGTTGGTTTCAATATAGTTGGTATGAGATTGTTGGTCAGGTTCAATTCAAAAAATTTTAATGTATTTTTATGCATATTAATCTTAAGATAGTCCAGATTTTGATCTGTTCCAATAATAATTCTTTTATTCTCATCTTTAACTTTACTTACAATTCTTTCATACTTGTCCATAAAATCTAATTCATTTGTTCCTGGTATACGATAGACTTCCCCAATTATAATGTTACTTTTATTCTTACGCGTTAATTCAATAAATATGGACTCAAATAAACCTTCTTCAAATATGCGTAAGTCCTTCCTTTCCTGATATCTGATATTATTTCTTATAAACACAGGGAGAATTCCATAGGAGCAGTCCCATTGCTGCAACAATCTCTTTGCAATTGCTCTTGAGTGACTTAGGAGATGGTTTCAGAACACTGCTACAGGCCATTGACTGCAATATGGACACCAGCTAGGATTCACAGAATGCAGAAATCTAAGGCGATGTCTGTGGTGGTCACTGCTATTGCAATATCTAATGTATTGAATTACAGATAGATAGTGTCAATGCAGAACATAACATTAGAACATAAAACATGAAAACATTCTTTTCTGCGACAAAAAAAAATGGTAGGGATTATCTGACTTTCATTTATGAAAATTAAAAAATTCGAAGTGAACACTTTTGGGTTTTTAATTGGTTTTGAAGAGACTAACAGTATCTGAAATACATTGATGATTGTTTATCAAATCAAAGATAGGTCATTCAGATGAACATTGATAAGGTCAGAAAACTTGATGAAATGCAACTTCTATATTTTTCTCCCTGTGAAAATGTTGTTGATGTCAAGAAGGGGCATTGATACCTCATTTATTTTCTTTCACATAAGAACATATTCATGAATGAACAAATTTGGCGCAAGATACATCCTTATTTCACCCACACATCACGCAACTCTTATGATGAAGTATTTCTTATCATGACACTAAATCAGAAATGCCTCCCTTTGAGGGACCATTCTGCAATTTCTCAACTATGATGGTTGACAGTGATTTGAAACTATACTTCTGGCCCCATATTAGATTTTGCAAGACATGTGACATTATAGAGACTTGCTCTTGAAAGAGCATCAAGGGAAATATCAGGAGTGAGTGAGTGAGTGAGTTTGTGTTTAACGTCTCATCAGCACCTGATTGGGCTATTTAGAGACATTCTTGGTTTGCACTAAGTGTCTTTATAGTTCTGTTACATTGCTACGTGTTATTTCTATTTTTGTGTAGTGGATTCTGTTATCTGTTGTTTCTTAACCAATTTTTTAGCAACAGACAAATGATCATGCAGGACCAATAGTGAGTGAGTGAGTGAGTTTGTGTTTTACGTCTCATCAGCACCTGATTGGGCTATTTAGAGACATACTTGGTGTGTACTAAGTGTGTTTATAGTTGTGTTACATCGCTACCTCGTTATTTCTCTTTTTGTGTCGTGGATTCTGTTATCCGTTGTTTTTTAACCAATTTTTTTGCAACAGACAAATGGTCATGCAGAACCAATAAAATGAGGATTCCATAGAACTCGTCAGTGAAGGTGTACTTGGTGACTAAACTGTGTATTTCGTTTTTGGTGGTATGTTTATCTTCTTCCCAGGAGTGGAACTCTTGTTTTGTTCGTTCAGTCAGCTTCCTCGACACATAGCCAAAGCCTGACATTTGAAGAAGATTAACCGCTCGGTCAAGGTAATCGTTTATAACCAGTTGTCTGAATTTCCGAATGTTAGCAGGATGTAGTTGACCTTGTAGGAGGAAGTATAGATATTCTTTGGGACTGATAGAATCGTCGTCTTCTTTTTCTGCCCCGTCTTTTCCTTCATCCACTGGTTTCGTTTCCTGTTTTTCCATTTCGTCCATTCTGTCCTGTTCTTTGTTTTCTGGATCGTCTTCTCCCTCTTCCTCTTGGCCTTCTTTCTTTTCTTCCGCCTTTGTATCCTCTTGACCCTCTTCATATTCTTCCTCTTCCTCTTCCTCTTGTTCTGCTTCCATGGATTCGTTGTTGGGTGTAATGTGCCTGTCATCATCTGATCCCTCCTGTTCCTCATTAGTGTCTGTTTCAGATGGACATTCTTCTTCCATTGCTACCTCAGGAGGAGCTGTGGTGCAAGCTGTTGGGATTTGTTCTTCAAGGTCCGGCTGGGAAGCAGAATGTTCTGCGGTATTTGTTGTCTTTTGAGTGTTTTTTGTACTGGTTCTTCCTGAGTATCGGTTTTTGTCTTCAGTGTTCTTTGTGTGCTGTTGGTGTGATCTGTTGATGCGGTTTTCTTCGAGTTGTAGCCTTTGTCTTGGTGTAGCACGATGTTGAGGTTGTGGGTATCCCGCCATGTCCGCGTAGCTGGGAATTCCTGAGTGCTGGTCCACGATCCTTCTTGCCTCCGGAAAAGATATCGCTTGAGTTGCCTTCGATGTGAGGATTTCTTTTTCTTTTGTCCATTGTTTACACGTTTTGCTGTAAGAAGGATGGTCTTCCTTACAGTTGACACAAAGAGGAGGAGATGAGCAAGGTTCTTCTTTTGATTGGATGTGTTCCTGGGATCCACAGTGGCCACACACTTCTGGTCGTCGGCACCACTTGCTCAGATGACCGAAACGTTGACATTTATAGCATCTTCTTGGATTGGGGATGTATGGTCGTACCTTACATTGCTCCCATATAACTTTGACACTCTCTGGAAGAGTCGTGTCTGAAAAAGTCAAGATAAGAAGCTCCCGATTATCCCTCTGTGGGATTCTATGAAAATGAATGACATCAGTAAAAGTTTCAAACCATTCTTGTAAATCGTCGTCCGAGTCTAAATAGCTAAGGGAGGAGAAAACCACTCCCTTGGAAGTATTCAAGGTCCGATGAGGCTCGATTGTTGCCTGTATACCTGCAACATCTTTCAGCCTAAGGAGTTTCCGAGTCTGGTCGTCGTTTCTGGTCTTAAATAGGACAGTTCCATCTCTCTGTAAGGTTGTCTCTGCAGGTTCGCCGACTTCTTGAAGTATGGTCTTGTAGATGGCGAAGGGAGATAGCCTGTTAGTTGGTTTGAACACTATGTACCTGTGTCGGTACTCCGACTTTCGTGTTGTCGTTTGTCGATTTAGCAGTTCTGGGTCGATACAGTCATCCGAGGATGACCGCTGCCGTTTTAGTCGAGACTGTGAATTAGGAAGAGAGTATGTCATAGGAATTTGTGATGTTCATCCCCCATGCTCCCCACCCACCAAGGAGCCCAACAAGGGGGACTAATATGGGTAGGGCTGCGCCCAGTACCCTAGTCCATGGAATCAGTGGGGGATATACTCGTAGAAGGCTTGGTAAGAGATACAGCTGCAATCATATTTAAAACATGGCCAGCATGTAGACTTGGTCAGAACCTTCTTTGATTGACCCATCAGCCATGGCCAAATAGGACCGAAGTCCTAGTGACAACATGACAAGCCGATTGACTGGACCGGGCCAATCCAGCCTCCCGTCTAGGAGAAATCCAGGCCAAAGTAGTGTATTGTATGGGAGGGACCAACTTAGGCCCACCCAACTCAACTACCAGGACCCCTTCATCCTCCGACACGGGTCGCAACCCACGGCAAACAGGTTGCCCCATTTCCGTCGGGGAGACGTGTGCAAGCGCACTGTCTCGTGTTGGCCACTAAGGATAGAGGGCTTCACCTTAGTGTTACCACCACCGCCACGAGGAGGCCCGAGACCTGCGGGGGCGGGAAATATCAGGAATTAGGATATATGAGTCTTCCTTATTTTTATCATTCACATTTATTTTACAGCCCTCATTCATCTCTCTGTATGGCTATTACAGAGTCATGTTGACCAGACTGGGCTTTTTTATGATGTTCTTAAACTGGAAGGCCCGTCATTCACATCTCAATGAAAGGTTTCCCAGCTCTCCTACATTACTATGTCTGTCAATCAAAACACTGGATATAACTGAGGGTTTGTTTTTCCAACAGGTATCTGTAATGCAGTCAATGGTCTGAAACAATGCTCTGTAAACAATATCTGAAGTCATTCATGATAACTCAAGAATGATCACTATGGGTTCTACCAGGTAATGGAAAATTAAATTCTCTCAATGTTTACTGAATTGAAAACAGAAGTCTGTAATCTTTGTTTCCTTGCAAGATAAATTTTAATGATTGCTTGTGACATATATACTAATTTAAAAATGATGCAAATGTCATTAGAAAAAAAGAAGGATTTACACTACACTAGGCTGTCTTTCAAGTAATTTAATTCTCCTCCTGAGAAATTGGTAAGTGGATTTCCTGACTATTGATCCTTAAGCTGCATTGACACCACCTGTTGCTAGAGAGACCCTCTTTGGGCCATTTCACCAAATATATGTTTCACTTAGATTCGTGTGGCTTTTAATAAAGTGGCATGGAACAATATACCAATCATTTGAACAAAATGTAGAATACAAGCCAACAAATGACAGAATTGAATTTAAGCATTCACAATTCTACTATCTTATTTCAAAATTAGGATTGTGGACCGATAATGATGGACTGGTCACATTGTTGAGCAAATGACACCTCTTGCATATGCATCAGTATTTGATTGTGAAGAAACCACCCAGAGAATCTGAAGTGGAAGAAACATGAACTGTTTTGAAAATTCAGAGACATTAGCTGATTCAACATACTTATCTGGCTGATAATCTTCCCTCTTGTAAATCGATTCAACAAGATTTACCTGCTTAGATTTCTTTGATCATCATTTCTACTGAATTGCAGCATCATGAAATTATTATTTTCTTTCTTCACAAAAGCTGTGAGCTTCTGAGAATTATTAGTTGTCAAATTGTTATTAAAATCGACACAAAGGAAGCTGTTTTTTTAGACAAAGAATACTCTTGGTTTATATTTTCATATTGTGAAATTGAAATTGAAGTGAATTTCACTTCAGTTAGCAAATGCAATGTCATCAATATTTCAACAATCTTGGTGTTGTAGAGAGTAGCAGACTCATCGAAAATCAGAAGTGGAGCATGCTTTCATGCGAGAATCGTAAGATCATTTTGTTATCAATAGTTTGATCATTTGTGACCTATTTGAATTTTTTTAATTACAAAACCACAGGCACTTGAATTGTCTACAACATTTCTGCACTAGACTCTGCAACTGGTGCTCACCACTACAGACATACCAAGGTTGGAAAGTCCCTTAATCGACCACCCTGCTGTAATGCTGTACTATTGGGGTGCAGGGTTTCTGATTCAAGGGAAATGTCCTGACTTTCCCACTTTCCTTGTTCTGTTTAAGGAAGTTAGCATTGTGCACTCCAGAGGGCAGGGTGGACAGGCAAATGAACGAAAGCCTGTGTACAAAACAGAGTTTTTTTTTACTGTGACATAATTCACATGAAATATTTTAAACTTTTATCTTGTCTGGAGCAGACAATCGACTATATTAATCTTTTACTATGGGTATTTTACTTGTCATGAGGGTCCTCCCTGCAGGCATGATGTTCTCTCTCATTAAATGTTCAGAAATAGCAAATCTTGCATGGAGAAAAATACATAATTTCTTACTTATTTAACTGTCTTCTGTACTGGTATAGTTCTGAATTACGAAATATGTAATCAAAAATTCGGGCATCCTTAAATTTCTTTATGATTAAATTCTATAATTTTCAGAAATTGCCTTCAGCTTTGACTGGATTCTGTAGTCATCTTAATTAAACTTTCCCACAACAATTTTTTAGCGTATGTAGTAAATAGGGATATGAGTCTGACACTATGTAAAATGAAACAAATTTATTTATGTATTATTTCTTGCTTGTGATGTGCCTGTTTTTGGGACATTTCAGAGATTTTGTTTATGGCGAAAACTGAAAATTTATGAAACTATTTGCAGAAGCACATACAAAACTGGGAAGCCGATAAAGAGCCAGATTGCCTAAACAGCAGATTAATTCTACATGAGTTTTTCTGGTTAGTTTTCTCAGTGTTTACGTAGTATTTTCACTGAAATTTTTCAGCATGCCTGATTTCATAGCAATAAAATGTCTGTTAACATCAGAGTTGCAGTCGCCATCTGCCTGACTGAGGTTTCCACATTCTGTTAATCCTAATGCGTATAGATAATGCAGTCGACAGCCTGCTGCAGAATTCCACTAAACAATCTCGTAAGTCACTCAAAAACAATTGCCACAGTAATGGGATTGCTAAAATGGAATTCTTCCGGGTTTACTAAGATTCCAACAGAAGTTGACTGTGATTATTTCAAATGTGTGACACTTTAGCAAAGCCTACTGTTCTGACTGAGATTGCTGACTTCGTCTGACTAGGAATTAGATCACTTTTGAACTCAACCAATAATAGAGGTTTGTACAAAGTTACTGTGAGTGTCAGAATGTGTTACCTTTGAATATACCAGTGACAACTAAAGACAAACTCGGTTCAGGCTCAGGCCTCTGGTAATATCAAACTTTTAACTAGAGGGACTGTTCTCACGCCATGTATACCAATAATACCCTATAAGACAATACAACTGCATGAAATTTGAATTTGGAGATTGCAGCAGAAGAGCCATTTGGCAAATAACACACAGATATGGTGCAAATGCAATGATTGACCTTGTACATCTCACTTACGAGGGGCGTTCAGAAAGTTCACGGCTTTTTTTTATATGGACACTTATTTTCAATCTAGAGCTATGAATTTTTTACAGGATAAAATTCAGCAGTTTTGGAATGGATTTCCAAAATTTTTGACAATTTGGACACTTTTAAGTCATTCTGTAGTTGCCATGGAAACAGAAAGTTTGGCTAGGTGGAGCAGGTAGTACGGAGATCAAGAAAATCAATGAATTGCGGCTGAGAGGGACCTCACTCTGCCACTTGTATTATTAGTAAGATTGACAATAATTAACACAAGAAATATAATATTACCTTTTAAAAATACTCACAAGCACTACAAAAGCATTAATACATACACCTGACGCATCGAAATAAATGTTCCTTGAAGCATTCCAGGAAAAGTTCATGTAAAAGCATTTCAGTCATCAAAAGCCTTTTCTCCTCCAGTGCCTGAAACTATTGCCCCCAGTGATTAAGGTAATGGAAAACCAGGTCTTATGTAAAGCTATATGTCTAAGGCAAAGCTGGGAGGGACAATGCTGTCCCTTTAGGTCTCTTGCTCATACCATTGAATCCATGCTTTGTCATAAGTCCTGATGTAGTTAAGGACTCAAATTCTGGCGCCTGAATCGCTCTTGCCAAATCGGGCATGCAGGGGTGCTCTTCCACATTGGTTCGCCGTAAGAATACAAACATTTGGTATGCTTGAAAGTATATTTAGAAGCTAATATCATATTTCTTGTGTCAAATATTGTCAATCTGACTAATACAAGCAACAGAGAGAATTCTTTCTCAGCCGCAATTCATTGATTTTCTTGATCTCCGTACTACCTGCTCCACCTAGCCAAACTTTCTGTTTCCATGGCAACCACAGAATGACTTAAAAATGTCCAAACGTTCCAAAATTTGGGAAACCCATTCCAAAACTGCTGAATTTTATCCTGTAAAGAATTCATTGTTCTAGATTGAAAATAAGTGTCCATATAAAAAAAAAGCCGTGAACTTTCTGAATGCCCCTCGTATATTGATAATGTTCTGCCATGCAAAATATTTTCTCTTTTATAGTATTTGTATATTTTGAAGAAATACAAAACTAGTAGGAGCCTATTCCAAAGTCACATGAAAAATTCCTATTAGAATAGAATCATAGCAGTGATCACAAACTGTTATACATAGTTTGTTACTATGTACATGTGCTTTTAGCAGCTAGACATGAAATAAAAATATATAGGAATCTGCAACTTATGGAACTAACAACACCCAACAATAACTGTGAATTTTGAGAAATTGTTTTTCATAGTCAACTGTCAAATTTGATAGAATCTGTAACAAATTTATCGAAACACAAATGTCCAGGGCATTTCTTGGACTTGTCATATGCTGGTATATGGATGGATTAAATCGATCTACAAGCCCTGACTGGTACTTCCGCT
The DNA here is from genome assembly GCA_026936325.1 of Platynereis dumerilii. Classification (NCBI taxonomy): domain Eukaryota; kingdom Metazoa; phylum Annelida; class Polychaeta; order Phyllodocida; family Nereididae; genus Platynereis; species Platynereis dumerilii. The sequence goes on from JAPTHN010000007.1 coordinate 37,876,278, forward strand.
CGTGATTGATCTGTAATGGCTAGTCCAAACTCCAAAGTATTTTCCTAAATGTTAGAAATTAAACATAAAGCAATGTTTGATACTGAACAGCTCAGATCAATCACTGGAAAGCATTACTGATCCATGAGTGTTGAAGTTGGAGTGAAGGCCAGACAGGAATCTGTGAGACACCTAGTCACCACCAACAGCCTGAACAAGTGGTGAAAATTGGCTTAAGGAACCCAAGACAGTTAAGCCCTGACATGTTGAGTGTGGGAGGGGATTGGGCTGTCTGTTGAACAGGCTAAAGAGCCACCTTTGCTGCAGGCTTATCAGAAATTTCTTTTTAGTATTTGTTGGGCGGCTTCTATGTCAAGACATAATTTGAAATAACTATATCACTTGAACAAAAAAACGTATTCCAAGGATTTTTTACTTAAGGACATTGCAACATTTGCAACAATGTCACAATTAATGTCAATGTAAATTGTGTAGAATTGAATGATAGAAATGACATTATAGTCCGGCGGCCAAACCCCAGATTTCATGGGAACCTCGCAGTAGGGTCTGGACAACGTTTTTTTGTTGATTCTATATCTCTGAGATGTGCTCTTTCAGAATCTGAACGATGCCACTCTGTCATCGTTGGGCAATCCGCATAATATGCAAATTAAGGCGGCCATTACCAAAAATCTTGTTTTCGCCTGTATCTCAGTAACTATGAATGATATCAACATAATTTTGGTGTCTATCCCTATGTTTTGAGGGGTAAAGCATCCAACTAGGCCATTGCCATAAATTTCACACCAATAATTTTTGCAGAATTGACATATTGAGGCCGCCATTACTGAAGATCCTGTTTCTGATGATATCTCCGTAACCACAGGTGGTATCAAAATAATGTTGGTATCTATCCCCATGTTTTGAGGGTTAAATAATGAGATGAAGCCATTTCAATAAACATCACACCAATATTTTGTATTGAACAGGCAAATTTTCAAAGCTGCCATAACTGAAAATCTTGTTTCCGACAATATCGTGTTACTACAAATGGTATCAAAACACTATTGGTGCCTGTTACCATGTTTTGAGAGATAAAGGAACGTATTAGGTTATTTTGATAAAGATCAAACAAATATTTTACACTATATCTCACAACAGCCAGTGAATTTTAGCTGAAAAACCATGTGATTTACACCATGTGGTTCATCATTGTGAACCACATGAATAATTATCTGACCTTGTCATGTACACAATGAGCAGTGAAGTGATGATGTCATAATGATTTGGGGCTCTGATTGGTCAGTGTGGCTGCCAGGGATATTCTTGGGCCTTCAAACAAAATAATGCCATATGAAGTGACTCATATTTTGACTGGTGGTTTAATTTCTACCTCTGATGGTTGTACTCTTCTGTAACCTGACATTGACGACTCAAGAGGTTAACTGTCAAGAACCACATCCTTTTATGTTTTATCACATAATAAGCATTTGTGTATCAAATAATTGTTGGGAAACAAACTAAGCCATTTCAGAAAGGATTGAGCAAAATATGTTGGATAAAAGTGCAAAGTCATTACAAAACACTTCTTGTGCCGATGCAAATTGCCATTATTGATTTTGTACGGAAACAAGTCACTTGCAATAATATTGTCCCTGGAAACTGAACACCACCAATTGTCATGTCCATGCTTCCATTTATTTTAATTATGGGCTGATTAAGAGCTCAGGAGAGAGTTTGAATCCTCCACTCTGTAGTATGTAATATCTTGAGTGAAAGAGCCAAGTAAATGTTATGTCAAATTATAAACGTTGATACAGTAACTACCTTATCAGATATGCTGGTTCCGGCAGTGTGCTTCCCCATGAAATCTGCAAAACACTGGTCAAGTGGGCTATTGAACAAGATGTACCCATAATAAAATCACACCTTATCGTTTCCAGCACCTTGGAAAGGCAACATTGGCTCTTGTGTCCAATGATACTGGATTACGCATATTCTAAATCAATCATGTCTCCTTCGCATATCTGATTGAATGCAGGAATTCTGAGTAAGAGCCAACTTCCAAATGGCAGTCTAAATATACCTTCATCACTTTCTATATGAGTTATTTATACAGTGTCGAAGCTCTCAAGGCCAGATTATTTGGACGGCCACGGCCTTGGATGCTCAATACTCGGCCTGGACCTGCCTCAAGGCCAGGTTTTGATGACCTTGGCCGCGGTCGCAGAGGCTCATACCTCGGTCTGGGCGGCAGGTGTCCCTGCCTCAACTACAACACTGATAGTGGAGCATTTGTCACATTTTTCTACCAATCTGGCATGAATAAAACTTCTCCAACGATCCCAATAATATTCAATGTAATCAATGCAGGCTACTGAAAGCTCATTGAAAGGTTAGCAAATAATTATCTCTCCAAACGAAATTAAATGGATTACAAAGTTACTGTATATCATCAAGGAAAGTGAACTTCTTGACAATTATTTGTGGAGAAAAGCCTATTCTAGACTGGTCAGTGGTCACTGACCAGATATGGTGATCATAAACTGTAGGAACTCTTCTGAAACTGCCCTCATGCTTTTACCAGGCCAATGCACTACTTTTTTCAACATTAATTCCTCCCATTGGAAGATCTTGTGGGTACAGGAAAGAAGCCGTAAAAATAAAAATTCTAATGTTTATTCAAATTGTGCATTGTGTTATGATATAAATCATATAATATTATTCATTACAATTCTGCTGAAGTCTACATCCGTGATTGGAAGACAGCGACAAAAGTTCCACTTTCAGTGTTGTAGTTGAGGCCGGAACATTTGCCATCAAAACCAAGGCATGAGCCTCTGAGACCGAGGCCAAGGCCATCAAAAAAAAGCCTCGAGGCAGGTCCCGAGACTTCCATAACTGGCCAAAGGCACCCAAGACCAAGTCCAAAGCCGAGTATTGGATGCCGATCTAAATATGACCTCGTGGCTGGCCTCGCGAACAAATACGGCCTGAAAGAGCTTTAACACTGTCCACTTGGTAAAAAAATAATTTGAACAAATAGAAAGTGATGATGGTATATTAAGACTGCCATTTGGAAGTTGGCTCTTACTCAGAATTCCTGCATTCAATCAGGTCTGTTAAGGAGACATGATTGATTTAGTAGTAAATACTTAATCCAGTACCATTGGATCCAAGCGACAATGTTGCTGTTCCAGAGGTGCTGGAAATGATAAGGTGTGATTTTAGTACAGATACATCTTGTTCAATAGCTTACTTGACCAATATTTTGCAGAATGTTATTTCAAATTATAAACATTGACGCAGTAATTACCGTATGAGGTATGCTTGCTTCGGCAGTGTGCCTCCCCATGAAATCTTGTTTGGCTGTTTCACTCAAGATAATATATGCTCACAGCCTTGAGCATTCAAATTTTCTTCTGAGCACTTAAATAGCCTTGAATTAAAATAAATGGAAGTGTGGACATGACAATTGGTGGTATTCAGTTCCTAGGGACAAAATTGTTGAAAGTGACTTGCTTCCGTACACAGAAAAATCAATAATGGCAAAATGTATCAGCGCAAGAAGTGTTCTGTTACGACTAAAATGCACTTGAATTCAATTATATTTTGCTCAGTCCTTTCTGAAATGGCTTAGTTTGTTTCTCAACAATTATGATATATGCTTATTAACATGAAGGTATGTGGTTCATGGCAGTTAACCTTGTGAATGTCAGGTTACAGAAGAATACAATAATCAGTGATAATAAGGTATATATATCTCAGAACAACAAAAAACCATCAGTCAAAAGATATTGAGTCATTTCACGTGGCATTATTTTGTTTGAAGGCCCAAGAATACCCCTGGCAGCCACACTGACCAATCAGAGCCCCAGCTCATTGTGCCATGACAAGGTCAGATAATTATTCATGTAGTTCACAATGATGAACCACATGGTGTAAATCACATAGTTTTTCAGCTAAACTTCACTGGCTGTTGTGAGATACAGTATAAAATACTTGTTTCATCATTGTTAGAATAACCTAATACGTTCCTTTATCCCTCAAAACATGGTGACAGGCACCAATAGCATTTTGATACCATTTTTTGCAGTAACACGATATTGTCGGAAACAAGATTTTCAGTTATGGCAGCTTTGTTAATATGCCTGTTCAATACAAAATATTGGTGTGATGTTTACTGAAATGGCTTCATATCATTCTTTAACCCTCAAAACATGGGGATAGATACCAAAATTATCTTGATACCACCTATAGTTCCGGAGATATCATCAGAAACAAGATTTTCAATAATGGCGGCCTCAATATGTCAATTCTGGAAAAACTATTGGTGTGAAATTTATGGCAATGGCCTAGTTGGATGCTTTACCCCTCAAAACATAGGGATAGACACCAAAATTATGTTGATATCATTTATAGTTACTGAGATACAGGCGAAAACAAGATTTTTGGTAATGGCCGCCTTAATTTGCATATTATGCGGATTGCCCAACGATGACAGAGTGGCATCGTTCAGATTCTGAAAGAGCACATCTCAGAGATATAGAATCAACAAAAAAACGTTGTCCAGACCCTACTGCGAGGTTGAAGCTCACTGCCGCCGGACTATTATAATTATTGCTCTTTTTCATAACCAATGCTCTTCAGCAGCTACAACTTAGTCTATCAATTTATTCATCTCTCTCCAATCGGTCAATCATTCAATCAGTCAGTCAGTCAGTCAGTCAATCTGTCAGTCTGTCTATCTATCTATCTATCTATCTATCTATCTAGCTATCTAGCTATCTAGCTATCTATATGTCTGTCAATCCCTCTCTCTATATCTATCTGTCTGATCTTATCTAAACTTATCTAATATAAAACTGGTCTTTTGGGGTAATTGCATTGATTTACATGCCAGGCACTGTGTCTATTTTCTTTCCTCTGCTAATAACACACCACATCAGAGGGTTTTAAAGGAAAAAAATTAGGTAATATTGTGTCTTTTATTATTCTTGAAAGAGCTTCTGGCTTTTTGGAAGGAAGACATAGCTGTTTTTAGCTCACTTGATCAAGGTTGATCCAAGGTAATTTACTCAAATATAGGCAAAGAAAAAGTATGTTTATTACTGTCATAAAATAAGGAGGGTGCCGAATGTGACCCGACGACACACATCATGGAATATTCTAGCCAATAAAAAACTTATCATGAAAACATTAACATTGACTGAATACCCATTTTGCTAAAGTTTTCATAACTTTCATTCTCGTTTCTCAATTACGCAGGTCATGATTTAAATGCCCAAAGTGACATAAGAATGATCTCATTCACAACATGATTGGATCTTTCACTGCAGTGGATTATGAAGAAGATAAAGTGGTTACAATTTCATGTGAAAGAACGGCTGAGAGAGAGGACCATATGAGAGCGTGTATTCTACATCTGAGACAAATTGTGACACCTTTCAGATTACTTCTCCATTAGTCTGCGGAGCAAAAGTAGATATGGACTAAAATAGACATCATGAGAAAGTCATGAAATGAAGGATGTGAGGAAAGTATAGAATTATTCAATATCAGAAGTTACTGGATACTTTATGGATGTTTTTGGAATCTGTTTGTGACTTATACAGCTACAGAGTGCAATGACATTTGGAATGAGAGGCCAAATACAGATCAGCCTCCAGGTCCTGTGTTCCAAAGGTAAAGGTTTTATGATTATACTTAAAAAATTGTTTATGATAAGCTTGTCACATTGAGTTTCCCATGGCCTAATGATCAAAAGTGCTTAACTGTGTAACCTCTGTCTCTATGGTTGTTTGGTCTCGGGTTCAAAGCTTACTCCTGGAACTCAATTTAGCCCTTGCCTGTCCGACACTCATTTAATGCGGGTTATTGTTTATGTGAAAAATCGTGCACATCATTCTGGATATATATAGAGCAGGTACCAGACTCCCAGTCTTCTTGCCTCATAATCATACGGTGGTCACCTGCAATGAATGTGTAGCTCTCTCCATGAAAAAGGTTGAACGAAAAAAAGAAAAACCATAGCTACGCCAGTGCATATAACTGAATGATAGCAATGACGTTGTGAAGCAATTGAAAGATTAACATTAGCATGCATTGGGGTCATTCCACACCAAATCAACCAAATTTCCGAAAATCGCCAGCATGACCGTCTCCGATTCCATTCAAACTTTCCACATTTCAAGAACATTATCAGGAAAGAGCATATCCTGGAGTTATGATCTACTGAATCGTGAAAAATTGAAAAAAATCGTCCATTTTTAAAATAGCAATCAAACTTTCAATAAGGTCCTAAACTTTTAAATATTTTTTTCAATGTATAAGACACCCAAAAGTAATAAACAGAAGCAGACAAATGCCTTTCCATGAAAATGCCTGTCCCACAGAAATTTTCAAAGTTGACTGATTTATCACACCAAAATCCAATATTCATGATTTTTTTTGGTAACCTTAAATACATCCCAAAACGTTCATGCTTTGTATGGTATTACTTTGCTATATAGAGCATAAGTACAATAAGTATTAATGTTCCAAAACCTGTGGTTATTGATATACAGCGTGTTTAATTTATGAATTTCACAAAACAACCCATTTTCAAGCAAACAATCGACCATGTGGCGTAGATGATACAGAAAAGACAACTACATGGCATAAAAGTACTTTGAATGACCTTTAAAATGATATATAGAAATACGTGTGTATTGGAGTCCTTCATCCTGAAAATCAGCACTCAAGTTGAGTTTTTCTCAACTTTGAGAATTTGTTTATTTTCTTGCAAATTGAAAAAAAATTGTGTAAGTGAATTGTAGTAGTCATGTAACAAGACAAATGTCATTTCCAGTCATGTAATAAAATAAATAGTAAGAATTTTTTGTGTAAATTAACACTATCTGAACTTTTTAACTACTTGTCACCTGGGATGAAGCAAAACCTTTTTCGCAACTTTTCTCAGTACTTCAATCATCATACAATGATAAAAATTGAATTTATAATAGATGCCCAATTTAAAACAATATAAAGTTAATTTAGGTGAACTAGGGCTTCAGTGGGGTAGCTACCAAACATATTACATATGAATCTGTTTTTAATTTGCTAAAGTTGTATTTTTTGCCGGCAGTTAATGATAAGTGACTGATTTCTACAATTATACGGTCAACAGGCTACCAACATTGATGTCTGTACCTTTTGACATTAGGAAACATCCACACAATGCCATGAGATGTCTATGAAATTACTAAGATACAAATCTCCATCTTAACAAAATGCCAGCTCTTGGTTTTTCTATTAGGTTGTTTAGATGTGGTAGCACTTACAGCAAACTTTTTTTAGCTATAGCCTGAAAAACTTCTGTGATTAAGTGTAATCCATTCGAAATATGATTTTAAAAAAAAATCATATTATATGTATTTTTCCCTGTTGTAAAGTCTCGTGTTGAGTTCTTGCTGCGAAATATATAATTGCAGTAGCCAATGGATAGGTCTCATTTACATGAGATCAATACGGCTGTCAGATGCCTTTCATCAATATGACCTCTGCTAAACAATGAATTTATCCTTTATAATTTAGGCCCAATGAAACCTTTTGAGAATATTGATTTGTTGACAATTTTAGTTCATTTATTTCCAAAAATTGTCATCCAGAACAAGGAAAAACCATTTATAATGATTAGTATAACAAAATAAAATATGTAATGTATGATAAAATACTCATTTGTCTATTTTTAAAATTTTTGTTCAATCCAAAAATGACTCAACTTAAATGTGGATATTCAGTATGAAGAATTCAAATACACACACATTTCTATACATCATTTTAAAGCTCTTTCCAAGTTCTTTCATGCTGGGTACTTGTTTTTTCCATATCACCTACGCCACATAGCCATTTTGTGGCTTGAAAATGAGTTATTTTGTGAATGTCTAAAATTCAGAGTACAATATATTAATAACCAGTGGTTTTTGGACAATGATACTTATTTTACTCATGCACTATACGGCAAAGAACTACCATGCGAAATATGACGGTTATCTGATCTGTTTAAGACAGGCAAAAAAAACCCTGAATATTGGATTTTAGTGTGATAAATCAATCAACTTTGAAAATTTCTGTTCGTGAGGCATTTTTGTGGAAAACCACTTTACTGCTTCTATTAATTAGTTTAGGGTGTTACTGGCATTGTATAAAAAAATCAATAAGTTCAGGTCCAAATTTGAAATGCAATTACAATTTTACAATTGGAAGTTTTTCAGTATTTTTTCCAATTTTTCAAACTTCTTTTTATCATAACTCTGAAAATAATTGAGCTATTGCCCTGTAATTTTGGATTTGCTCTTTCCTAATAATGTATTTGAAATGTGGAAAGTTTGAAAGAAATCGGAGGTGGTCATGCAGGGACCATTGGTTGATTTTGCATGGAATGACCCATTGTTGTGACAACATTATCAAAATGTTTTGAAAAATTTAACATTATGGTCACATCATGGCATTGTAATTTCTACCGTACATTTCTATATGACAACAGACGAGCCTAATACCAATACTGCTATCAATAAGCAACATTGTGTTTACATTACGAGCCAATTGGGATGTTGCAACGGATAGCCTTTGTCCAAATGTCCAATGAACAATTGCAAATCTGACATTGGCTTATCATTTAGAGTATAATTCACATTATTGCTCTTGTTCAAAACCAGTGCTCCACACTCCACAGCCGCCATAACTGGTTCCATCTAGTAATTCAAGTTTATCATGCAGATGGATTTTTATTTTGAGAGGAATACCATCAGACATTCACATGGGATGGCATTTGTGGGTAATATCACATGCCCAAGCCTAAAAGCATCTTAACTAGACTCATCTCGACTAGAAAGTAGGCCACTTTTGGACTCAATCCAATGGGAGAAGCTCTCACAAAGTGAGACCTTTCAATATATTGGTGACAAGTACCTAAGACTCTGCATGGCTTTGGCCTCCAGTAATAATATATATTACTGTTTTAACAGGGGCTTCTTAATTGCTTGCCAAGTTTTCCACGTTGCAATGTCCAGTCTGAAGTATTTTCAAAGATGTGATTCAACATGAATCAATGTTTGATACTAAGCAGCTCAGAACAGTTTCTGAAAATCATTACTCATCCATCAGTCTTACAGTTGCAGTGAAGGCCAGGCATGAATCTGTGTGAGACACCTTGTCACCATCAACAGCCTGAGAAAGTGGTGAGAATTGGCTTAAGGAACCCAAGACAGTTAATCCCTGACATGTTGAGTGTGGGAGGGGATAGCATTGTCTGTTGGACAGGTTGAAGAGCCATCTTTACTGCAGGCTTATTAGATATTTTTTGGGTATTTGTAGGGCAGCTTCTTCTGTCAAGGCATCACTTGGGATAATTATATCACTTGAACACAAACGATATTGTCAAGTTTAACTCCAGGACATGGAAGTTTAAACTAACTTTGACTTTTCAACATTTCTCCATATTCTGAAATAACTTGTCAGTGGAAAAGGCACTGGTATGCCTCTGGCAATAATTATAAACATGACACCTTTAATTAAAGTCTACAGCCTAGTGCTGCTAGTTAGAATATTTTTTTAAATGAGATTTCTCAATTTGTGTGGGATTTGTGCATTTGAACATATATGATATAATCATAATAATACACGTTAAAAAAATTCCTTCACAATGAAACAGAATAAAATGTTATATTGTTCCAAACTTCATGCTCAGCAATGAAAATTAAATCAGTTTTGAGTTTCATTAAGAATATGTTTGTTGAGATCAGCATTAAAATTGCAGACAGTCTGAATGAACAAGAAAATCAATGAATCGCTTCTCTGAAAAGTGTCAATAACAATGTTTTAAACGTGATGTTCCAAAACCAGAGAGAAATGCATTTATTTCATAACATGTATTAGTTAAATTGATGTGAATCATATCTTTATACTTGTAGGCCTATACGTAATTTTTCTTTAATCTGTAAACTATGAATCCTTCCAGACACACTGAAAGACTGAATACGTAAGCCTTTTTAACATTTTCGGAAGAAGAAGCTGATTGTGTAAGAATTACCAGCAGAAGTTTGTTTCATGAAATTGCTGCAACGTTGCAACAATGTCACAAACTCGGTATAAATTTAGTAGAATTAACTAATAGAAATGACCTTGTGAAGCAACATAGAGATATGATATTATAGCTTACAGGTCTGTTATGGGCTTACGATTAAGCATCATTCACATTATTGCTCTTTTTCAAAACCAGCACTCTTCAGCAGCCACAACTGGGTCAATCTATCTATTATAGCTATCTATCTCTCTCAAATCAGATCGGTCAGTCAATCAATCAATCAATCAATCAATCAATCAATCAATCAATCAATCAATCAATCAATCAATCAATCAATCAATCAATCAATCAATCAATCAATCAATCAATCAATCAATCAATCTATCTATCTATCTATCTATCTATCTATCTATCTATCTGTCTATCTATCTATCTATCTATCTATCTATCTATCTATCTATCTATCTATCTAACTGTCTGTCAATCCCCCTACCTTTATATCTAATCTATCTAATCTTATCTAAACACGCCTAATCTAAAACTGGCCTTTTTGGGTAGTTTCAGATGGAAGGCACCTTGTCTATTTTCTTGGCTACACTCCACATCAGTGCGTCTTTTGAGGAAGGCATGAGTTGATGTTTGTCTTTATTATTCTTGAAGCTCCTGGCTTCTTGGTAGAAAGAAATAACTGTTTTAACTTACTTGATCAAATTTGATCGAATTAAATATAGGAAAAGAAAAAGAAAGTTTGTTACTGTCATAAAATAAGAGATGTGGGGACAGTTGATTCTATAAATATGGATTACAAAGGAGGATGCCGAATGTGATCCGATGACTTACGCCAAGGAATATTTGAGCAAAAGTAAATAGAACATCACCTTTGATTGAAAACCCATTTTGTTAAACTTTTTCAAAACGTCATTCTTGTTTCTCAACCACACAGGCTATGATTATAATGCCCAAAAAGACATTAGAATGATTCCAACAATGAGAAGATCTTTCGTAACTTTGAATTATAAAAAAAAAGATAAAGTGGTTCCCATTTCATGTGAAAGAGCAACGGCCGTATGATGACATGTTTTCTTTGTCTGAGAAAAATAGTGGCACCTTTCAGATTATGCTCCATCAGTTTGCGGAGCAAAAGTAGATATGGACTAAAAATAGACATTATAAATGAGATATGTCATGAAATGAAAGGTCATGGTCCCACAACCACAGGTATGGAATTCACAATTGAATTGGTGCACTCTACTGACCCTGAGGTTCAAGTAATACTATACAATTTAATCCAGCTTGCTATTTTGTAACAGGGCTCCTTTAAACAGTGTCAGAACATAAGAATATTTGGCAGAGCCAGGGACTAATTACCAAAGAATTAATTATTGGAACATTTGAGCATCCATTTATCCACATGGAATTGTCTATAGACTATAACTACAGTGCATTGGATGCATCTTAAATGGAGTGATTAACAGGACAACTTGGAGCACACTAATTTACAAGAAAAGGTAAGACACATTCTCCTATGGCCATGTCAACACAGAATTTTTTGCCAACTCAAAATTGAAACTGTGAAGGCAGTTAATCAAATATCAAAGATGTTTCAAGGTTATACTTTGAATAGGTTTGGTCCACAGTAACTAGCCTACATACACACTTCTTAGTGGTTTTCTATAGCTGACAGCAATTGGATTTTATATGAATTGACTTTTTCTGAAACATGTGCTTTCTCCAAGCCAATGTTTTGATCTAACAGGAAGTTGTATACAGTGCTGCCACGTTTTGCAGTTTTTGCGATGCTTTCAGATTATGCTCCATTAGTCTGCAGAACATAAGTAGATATGGAATAAAAATAGACATCATGAGATATGTCATGAAATGAAAGATGAGAAGAAAGTATAGAAGTATTCAATTTCAGATGCTATTGGATACTTTATGGATGTTTACGGAAACTCTTTGTGACTTTCAGCTGGAGAGTGCAATGACTTTAGAATGAGAGGCCAAATACAGATCAGCCGCCATACCTCATATTAACTGCCTATTTTCGAGATATTATGAAAAAGTGTCGCAGCAACTACACTTTTTCATAATATCTCGAAAATAAATAACACCATTTTTATATCCTTTACACAAAATGATGTGTGTGTATGAAGCCAATATCCTGTCTATTTTGCCCAATTTGGGTAGTTCCGTGAAGAGAGTTATGCTACACATTAATCAGGTTTTAGGGTGCTATCAATTATATATTATGCAGTTTTTTGGAAAAGCATTAAAGAGCGACCGGACAGATCTTAAGATGTCTTAAACATTTCTCATAATCTAACAAATAACACTAAACGGAAAACAACTGTGAAAACAAGTCTCCAAAAAATACAGCTTTGACTTTAACATATTCTCTGTTGTTATTCTACAAATTTACAAGCAACTAATTACTCAAAAGAAGTATTATTTCACTTGCTATTCTTATGCTGAAAGCCTCAGGTAATGGTGTTGGAAAACTTTATTAACTTCACTACCTGTTGCAAACCTCAGTCTGGGTTTGACATTAAATTAACAAAGGTTCTTACTCAAGACAAAATACAGATGTACACAACATTGTTTAAATCATGTCAAATCAAATTTGGATTACTTTGCTTGAAAGAAATGAGAATACATTGTTGTAACTTCATGTTCTGGACGATGGAAATATAAATTTTGAGATACAATTAAGAATTTGCAGAGATTAAATTTTTGAACATACAAAACAGTTTGAATGAACATCATAATCAATGGATGCAGTGTTTGAAATAAGGGGGGGGTCAAGGGGCTTTAGACCCCCCCCCCAAATGCTACAAGGACCCCCTCAAATACATTTTTTAGAGGGACCCAGGGGGGTCCTGAAAAAACCCCTCAAATACTAAATATGGATCTTATCCCGAAATGGTCTTTTCAAAAGTAATTTTCTAGGATAACATCCCCTTAAAACACTCAGAATTTAATTTAGAGCGTTTGTAGTCCTTTCAGAAGCTGAGGGGCCTCCGCCGGCCCGTGGACCTCCAGCGGCTCGCGGACCTCCAGACCCAAAAGCATCGACCCTTTTACACTAGTGACAGACCCCACCGATGACCCCCCCAAAATTACATGGGCTATTTCGACCACTGAATGGATGCATGCATGCATCAGACAATTTGGTTGTAACGCAACTTGGCAAATATTACTACAAAATACATTGATGGTTTTCTTGGATCGGGAGACCAATTGTGCAACATTTATCGTATTATATACAAAATTATTAATTAAAAAATGATGAATGATTCAGGATTTCCTTTGTTAATAATAATTCGAAATTTTGAACTCCATGAAACAGTTGTACATCATCAAGACATCAAACAGAACGTGATGCTTTGTTCAGAAGTTACATGAACTTGAAAGAATTAAAACTTCCATTCTCTGATGAAATCTCGAAAAGCAACATTCTTCCTATTAAAGAATGAGAAAACATTTGTATCATATCCATGGTTACTGATACTTCAACTTTTTGAGCATGCTGCATATGTGCACGGGCGCATTTTTATCACGAGCGTGCATCATGAATATTCTCTTGGGGGACGACCATTACATATCTAGAGAGGCTTGGAATTGTCATCAAACATGATTTATGTAAGATAAGGCACAAATAATAATAATGGCACAAATAATAATAATGGCACCTGCTCCACCAAAATGAGTTCAAAGTAGGCATTCTAGATTTCCCACAGAGAAGGGAAATGGGTCAAAAAGTCACCTCTTGATGTTTTTTGACTGTTAGCACCAAGTTGTTGAAGGAGGCATTTTCTTTGAATTTTAGAAAAAAGTTTTACCAAAAATTGATTTAATCTTGTTTATGTAAGATAAGGCACAAATAATAATAATGGCACCTGCTCCACCAAAATGAGTTCAAAGTAGCATTCTAGATTTCCCACAAAGAAGGGAAATGGGTCAAAAAGTCACCTCTTGATGTTTTTTGACTGTTAGCACCAAGTTGTTGAAGGAGGCGTTTTCTTTGAATTTTAGAAAAAAGTTTTACCAAAAATTGATTTAATCTTGTTTAAATTAGGTGTCATATTTTCTTAGTGATGGTGCGAAATTCAAGTTCCATTTTTACAAATTAAGATCTTTCGCTGATGAATGTTTGTGGTGCTATATCTCGGGGTAGAATTGAACACATGAACCACCATTTTAAAGCCTAATTCCTTAAGAATAAACTAACTATGACGGGAGGCCGACTTCGAACTCATTTTGATGGAGCAGGTCATGTATGTAAAACAACACTCTAAACATTCGGTTGTCACTGTGACTAGTTTATGACTAGTATAGGGTAGTAATGGTTGCAAAAATTTGGCAGTGACTTGCTGGAAAATAATTTTGACTATTCTATCATAATCAAAGTGACTATACGTTGACTATGTAAGTCAGGTATCATATTCGTAACACTTTGCTTACTGTTCGGAAGGTGTGGATTCCGGTCTTCTTCATTTAATGAGAGAAAATTAGTAGCATATTCTATAGGAAGGGTCCAGTTACACTTGCTCTTAATGAACGCAGCATTCTGGGAAAACATCTTAGACATAAAAACATCACCACTGTTTGTAGCTCAGAGTACTTGTTTTTTCTTCGTTCATACTTTAGTTAAAGACGAGACAGAGCCATCGGCACACCATGCGGAGCGGGGTGTCTCGTCCCTTGTGGCAAACATGCGAGGAGTGAACAACCAGGTTGTTCAATCAAAAGAAGTGATTCAGACATCCCATAATATGATCCTTGCACTTTTTTCCTAATCACTCGTGAATACCGAAAATGTTCGAAAAAATATATAAAGAAATAATTACCAAAAATGTTCGAAAAACTAAATTTTCCAGATAAAAGGACCATCAGAAATAAAGAGCAAAATAAGAAACAAAAGCAGAAAAAGGTGCAAATCGAACTAAGTATTTACTTGGAGATCAGGCTAGGAAAATAAAACGGTACATATATATCATTCTCCTTCTCCAGTAGGTCGAGTTTGAAGTTTGTTATTCACTTGTAAGAAAATGAAGGCAAAATCTGCTTGATGTCATTCAAAAGAGGTAAAGCAGTCACGTTGAGGAATGAAAGCCTGCAAATAATATATATGTAACTTGTCGTGGAGTGATCATCAACCATTACTTACACTTTCATCTGGGGGGAGGGTTGGTCTAGCGGTAGCGTGCAGGGCTGCCAATCACTAGGTCCAGGGTTCGAATCTAGTTCTTGCGGGGTCACATGGGCATATGTTGGATGGACGTTTCAATCATCCTTTGCCTAATTGCTGTGTCCTCCTCCTGTCCTAATTAGCCCACCAAGTGCATAAATACAGGATATAAAACCCCAATTATGCATCCATCTTACACGTTCATTTGGGGTTGTGCCTCTGTTAGCTAAAATGGTAATAGAGCACTCCCAAAACTTGAAATCATTTTCCCATAACACACAAAGGTGGTGATATTTGCAAGTCCGATAAGCTGCCAAAGCTCAAAAACCCAAGTCTGGAAATCCCCTTGACTCCATTTGCGGGGGAGGGCCCATGAGGCTTGAGTTATCAGCGTGACAAGTGAGAAAGGCACCCTGCCATCAGCTTACCGAACATTTGTGCAGGGAAATCGCAGCCAGGGCTTATCAAATATTTGCACAGCTATGAGCTTTGCGCTCTCTGCAATTCATTCAAAATATGGAACATCTAAAGCTTGTCAAAATAAACATACTGTTGCAACAAGTCAACAGTTCTATAGTTGCCCAACAATCAAAATTCATTTGCATTTGTGTGGGTTTCAATGATATCATCAACGTCATTTATATAATCTTACAAATTTGTATATTATATTCCTGCTGTTCACAAATGCAGGCCAGTAGACAGAATTTGTTATTAGGGGTGCGTGGAAAGTAATCGAGGGGGAATTGAGGCCCGTAGGGCTGAAACTTTGCAGATTTTATTGGGTGTTATGAAATTTCAATACATTGATATATCACAATATTTTAACTTAAGAACTTAATGTATCGTGAGAAATATACCGAGATACAGACTTTATTAACGACAAAGCCAGCAAATCCTTAGGCAACTGCTACAATTCGTCACATTTTATTAGTGTGACAAATCTGTGTCACTGGTGTCTCACAAAATGGGGGCCAAACGAAAGTTTTTGCACTTTTGCCAGTGCTGCCTCCTCGTGGTAATTCAAAACTTTGTATGCTGCAAAGCTTTCTGAAGCTGGTGTAATGTATCTTATCGTTTATTGTATCGTGACCACCGTATCGAGGTATGCGTTGTATCATGACATAGGTGTATCGTTACACCGCTAATATAGTAGTGTGCATCAGTTATTAGGCAGGAGGTGGAGAGGGAGGAAATAACAACAATTTAGAAAGAGGCATGCATGCAGGAGCTAGGCAGTGCAGAATGGGAGAATGCAGAGAGGGTAGAGGCAGAGAGTTTATAGAGGAAGGGATGGTGAGGACGAGAGCTATAGGAGTAGGGGAGATGAAGGGGACAGAAACAATTGGGGTCATCCTCATTGTGACAAAAACAATTGGGGCAAGAGAGGTGCCAGAGATGGGGGTGGCACGACTCGCAGGCTGGGGAAAAGGAAGTAGCTATTAATAAGGTAGATGTAGAAAGGCAGACTATGAGTGAGATAGGTAGAAGTGACTAGAGAGGGGGACGACTAATACAGAAGAAGGCTATAGCTATCAGGTTGATGTTCCCTATTTCAAGCGGCAAGTTGAAATTTCATGTATGTGCAGAGTGAATTTCCTTTATCTGTCAACTTTGTTCTATGAATAAGGCATAAATTTAGTATAATTAAGGATTAGTATGTAGAGCTTGGCAAGTGAGTGCTTTTGGAACAGCCTGTTATGTAGCTGAGACTTGATGTGGCATGTAATTTTGATTAAGATACAATTTATCATAGAGCACTAAACATGTTTCAACAGTTTCCCATCACAACTTTGAGGTTACGCGATTTGTAAAGTCTGGTAATCTACTAGAAACAGAGAAACCCAAGTCTGGAAATCCCCTTGACTCCATTTGCGGGGGAGGACCCGTGAGACTTGAGTTATCAGCGTGACAAGTGAGAAAGGCACCAGTCCACCAGCTTACTGAACATTTGTGAGGGGAAATTGCAGCCAGGGCTTATCAAACATCTGCACAGCTATGAGCGTGTCATTCTTTGCTATTCAATTTTGACATGGCAAAATACTGCTCATTACTTTCCCTGCTCGTCCACAATCCAAATAAATGTAAAGACCAATTCATGACCGAAGAAGGGGCGGTCTTGTAATGCAGGGATCAATGCAGACAAATATAGTTCATAAATTTGTGTCCATAGATGTCACAGCCTGAATTGTGCTTGTGATTTTGTGGCTTCAGAGCCTACTTTTTC
The DNA here is from genome assembly GCA_026936325.1 of Platynereis dumerilii. Lineage (NCBI taxonomy): Eukaryota > Metazoa > Annelida > Polychaeta > Phyllodocida > Nereididae > Platynereis > Platynereis dumerilii. Next base: position 37,893,735 of record JAPTHN010000007.1, read on the forward strand.
TCTGGTGATCACTGACCAAGGCCAATGAGGTAATATCAGAGTTGCTACTGGCAGAAATGGATTCCACATCTTGTAACAGTGCCAGGACAGCCTGGACACTTCACATTGAAGAATTGGTCGGATCTGCATGATACACATATGAAACAGCACCGAATTTACATAGAATTTACCATACATTGTATTTAGCATATTGCCAACAACAATACGGAGGACAGAAGTCACAAAGAAGATTTTGAAAATGTATCGGAGACAGACAATCAAACTATTTTTAAAATAGACCGCATCAAATAAAGCAATACTTTTACATTGCACCACACCAACAAGGACAGCAAAAATTCCCAAACAAACAGGATAAGTACCTTTCAAAAAAGGGTGTTATAGCGACTTTGCCCAGAATTTCAGACTAGTTTTTTGAAGCTTTGACAAAATAACTCATCGACATTCCATATAAGAGACAGTCAGTCTCACTACTATGTTGATAGATATTGAGTTATCTATTTACTAGAATATCCAATGAGAATTGGGGAAAGTACAAAAGAAAGGAGAGAAAGCCAAGAAGAAAATAACAGGTTCACCACATTACTATTTCCTTTAAATAAGTGAGGATGCACCAATATATTACTGCAGCGACTGAACAATTTCACTGATGCCGTTACTCTCATTGCTTTCTACCCAAGACAACATATCTATTTTATTGGAGAGAAACTATGTGACAGCATAAATGTAACATTCTAGCTGCATACCTTCTGTTGGGTAGGTAAAATTATACCTTTCACTGCAATTTAATTGGAGTCATATGACAAGGGAATCTTCTTGTGAAAAACACCTCATAAGAACAGATCTTTGAAGTTGTATATGAAATAAAGGGAAAAAACCTTGGAAATGCCATTTGAGGAAATTATAGAGAATGTGGCTAAGGGATTCCTTGACAGAGCCTACAGCAATTATGGTCTGTAATTTGCCAATATGCAATGTTCTCCTTCCTCCCCATCTCGACTCATGAATCTAAAATAGGGGAAATGAAGATGTCGCATTATGTAGCGACACGTAACATCGCCTATTAGATGGCTAATATCCATAAAACAGTCCTTCGGCTAATGAAGCGAGATCGTTAATATAATAGGCGAAAGTGGCTTCATGGTTATTTCATTACAGCTAATATGATAGTAATATCACAATTTAATCCCAGGAAAAATCAGTGTCAATGTTTGCCAGGTAAATTTAAAAGGCACCTTTTAGGATAATTCATTGTAGATACCACCTACACATTTCTTATTTGGGTACATTTGTGAAAAGAAGATTCGCCCGCCACAAAATGCATCTGTTTCCTTCTTTTTTGTAGGGACCATCTCAGATCTGTGTTATAAGCTCCAAATGAGGAAAGATTTTACAGTGGAGGTCCCTAACTAAAGGGGCAAAAAGAATCAGCCAAGTGCTATTTGTCATCAATTTATGTGTACTGCAGTGGTGGAGCTTCTTGAGTTTTTGGAGGGGACCACTAGGAAGTTGGCTTTGCAGATATACTTTCCCTATAGCAGAAGTACCCTCCAAATTTACCTTCAATATTAGGAGGTTACTCATGCTACAGCGACGGTCACTGTGACTACAATTTACAAATCAAGTATATATTTGCCCCTCTTTATGCTCAGTAGCTCCATCACTGTATGACCTTGGGAGCCACTCAACCATGACTGTCATGGTTGAGTGATTGGGGACCATACCCAAAGCACACCTGGAGCATAATATTATCCTATAGAGGTTTCCTTCCAAAATTATATATCCTAAGTCTATAAAGATTTGAGACGATATAAGACAAGTGATAAAAGAAAACACTGTATGATAACATTAGATATTCAACTTCTCACAAACTGGCCAGTCTAAAAGTGCAATAATCCAAATATTATACAAGCCACTATTAGATTGTTGTAATGGAAATAGAAATTTCATGTTCGTGACAAAGAATATAAAAGGGCTTCTCATTGCTTGGTTTGCTGTCTATGTCAATAACACCTGTAATTAGGCATGCCTAATCACGAGGTAACATGTATCAGGTTAAATCACACACTCACGGTGGTACATTGGAGGTATAGATGTAACTACACATACATAAAACATTATTTGAATATTTGGAAAATAAAATATGTGTTTGAAGAAACCTCAGGTCCCTACAATTCTTTTTTTTAAAGAATTTCTTGTTTATCAATAAATTGGTTACAATTATGACCTATTTGGTTATGGTTAGACAGTATTTATTCTTTTGCTCCAGATGAAACCCAATATTGTAATAAGAAATGTCGCAATTTATGCAGTTTTGGCAGTGCTGGTCTATTTGAATCTGATCATGTAGATCAGTCTTTCTATTATATACATTTGTTAATCATTTACAGGAGTTTTGCTATATATAATGCCACACAGAGTCTATAATCTATATTTCACAATATGAGTCTAATCCATGCAGGTCTACATATAATTTACTGAATCTTTCAATGGTCACTGTAAACTGACATCCTCTGTGTGCACGCTAGGGGGAACCGGGGCACATTGGGACGCTTTTAACGTCTACAAATTTTGCCCAATGCTGAAAGCACTGAAGAACTCGGAAGTTTGCATGAATATCACAAGTACTATTGAGCCTAAATGCAAAGCATAACAAACTTGACAGCACCTATCGTATTGCAGCCAGAGAGCAAAATGTGAGTCATAAAAATGACTATCCCAATGTGCCCTGGCATGGCACATTGGGACATCAGCCGGGCACATTGGGACATCGATTAAAGAATCATTTTAACACTCCATGTGCAATAGATATTACATATAAGTAGTGCAGAAGGCTATATACAGTGCATTAACACATTGTAGTGCCAATAGTTAATATTCGCGAAGCGAAATTGAGCACAGGAGAACTCAAAAATCTGTGCAATGATGGTCTCAACATCAACAGTCCACACTTGCAAATTAGGTCAAGTGGGCCAAGCTTCTTATCAATGATTTAATTTCGTATATTAAAAAGATTACAATTCATCTTCAAAAGTGTCTTAAAAATTCAATTTTCTCCAGTAATATTCCCAGTGCCTATAAGTTTTATGGAATAGTTTATTATTAGCCTCGACAAGCTAAATTGAATTATTAACAAGTGATTCATTTAATTTCAAAACAGACAACAAGAAAACATAACAAAATTAAAGTTACATAATCATTATAAACTGATGATTATGTAACAGTGAGCAATTAATCTACATGCAAATCATGTTATTGTTTTTATTACTATTATGCTATTATGTAATTAATTCAACAATCTAACCTAGACTTCAATTTGGCAGCCTTCAGTATTGTCTGCCTTTTACCATTGAGGTTATTATTGATCAATCTATCAATATTAGGCCTATTTATATATTTAGTATTTCTATCTATCTCTCTATCTATCTATCTATCTATTTATCTACATTCAGTACATTGAATCTATTGTATATTTTATCTCTCTATTATTCTACAATCTACATTCATCTGTCTTTCTACATATCTGTCTTCCTAATTTTTTTTTAAACAGTGTCACATAACTGCTTTATACATTGAATATGAAATAAAAATAAAAGTTATAGTAACACTGTAAGTCCTAAAACGTTGATGTGCTGCGCGAATTTCATGGCAGTGCTATTTACATATTAAAATTAAAATTCAATTCAAAGAATGTTTTCATTACACTCCAGAAGCATGCAATTTTTCGACAAAAGGCACATGGAATATGTTACAAAATAGTTTTCTTTAATGCATGGGGACTTTTAATTGTTTTTGATTTATAACAATTAAATAACATAGTGCCGCAACTATCCATTATTGCAGACACTACACTCTCAACAAAAAGGTTTTATATGGAACCTTTAAGGTTTCCTATAAGCTGGTATAGATAAGGAACCCTAAAAGGTCCATTATTCAAATTTTAAAAAGGTTCCAACAGCAAACGAAAACAACACTTTGAGAATCCTTTCTCTCAAGTTTGGAGCACAGGGCCTTTTCAATTTAGTTGAAGCCTTCCCAAGTTTTATGGCTATGGGTCACTAGCGGAAGTACCAGTCATTGATAGATATGGTATAACATGTAAATGGCACAGCCATGAAATTCGCGCAGCTCTTAAAAAGTTTTTTTAAGACTTATGGTTTTACCACAACATATTCAATGTATGAAAGGCAGTTATGTTACTGTTTCAAAGAAATTGAAAGACGGATACATAGAAAAATAGAGAGAAATTTAAACTAGAAACTACAAGAAAAATAAAATAGATCAAAAATAGAATATATAGATAGATAGATAGATAGATAGATAGATAGGATAGCAAATAAATAGGATTATGAATGAATAGAATTGATATATAATCAGCTAAATAGTAAAAAGGAAGACTACACTGAAAGCTGCCAAATTGTGTAGGCCTATGCTAGATTGTTGATATTACATAATCATGTAATAGTGATAACAAAAACAATAACATAATCTGCATGTACATTAATTGCTCACTGTTACATAATCATCAGTTGACAAAGATTATGTAACCTTAATTTTGTTATATTTTCTTGTTGTCTGTTTTGAAATGAAATGAATCACATGTTAATAATTTAATTTAGCTTGTCAAGGCTTATAATGAACTATTCCATAAAAATAATAGAAACAGTGAATATTAATGGAGAAAATATAATTTTTAAGACACTTTTGAACATGAATATGTCATGTTTTGTTAAATTCGAAACTAAATCATTGATAAGAAGCTGGTCCCACTTGACCTAATTTCCTGCTGTCGACCATTGATGTTGAGACCATCACTGCACAGATTTTGGAAACCTTTCTTGTGCTAAATTTCGCTTCGCGAAACGGCCTTCGGCCGTTTCGCTCCGCGAATATCAGGGCTTGTAGATCAATTTAATCCATCCATATACTAGCATATGACAGGTCCAAGAAATGCCTTGGACATTTGTGTTTTGATATATTTGTCACAGATTATATCAAATTTGACAGTTGACTATGAAAAACATTTTCTCAAAATTCACAGTTATTGTTGGGCATTGTTAGTTCTATAAGTTGCAGATTCTTATATATTTTTATTTCATGTCTAACTGCTAAAAGCACACATAGCAACAAACAATGTATAACAGTTTGTGATCACTGCTGTGGGTGTATTCTAATTGAAATTTGTCATGTGACTTTGACATAGGCTCCCACTAGTTTTGTTTTTCTTCAAAATATGCAAATACTATAAAAGAGAAAATATTTTGCATGGCAGAACATTATCAAAATAAGTGAGATGTACAAGGTCAACTACTGCATTTGCACCATATCTGTATATTATTTGCAAAATGACCCTGCTTCTGCAATCTCCAAATTCGAATTACATACGCTTGTATTGTCTTATAGGGTATTATTGGTATACATGCGCGTGCTATGGGTCCTTTATATATACCATCAAGAACCTATTGCGTCAAGAGTGTATGCCTAGACGTGAAGCTTTTCGAAAGAGGGCAGAATGAAGCCATAAGCTTTTTGATGTCACTTTTCGAGTCCCTGTATACTAATACATGCCCTGCAAACAGGAAATTCACACTGAATGTCTTGAATTATAAAAACGGATGTAATTGACAATAGAAGAAAGAAGACAAAATTTAGATAATTGATAGGCCTTATAGGTATTATTTGAACATGAATCCAATATCAAAAGCAGAGTGGCATTGAACAAAAGAGTCAAACTATGTTCTATAAAAGTCCCAGAAAAAGTTGAGATGCGTCCAGACAGACAGCCTGAAATTTATTAAATGTTTCTTGCAAAGTCCCAGTTGGCCAAATGTCATAGTGGATGTTTGAATACAATGAAAATCTGTCAAATGTCTTTTTCTCATGATTGAAAAATAAGCACCCTACTGAAAAATGGTAAATTGTTAATCTACTTCGATTTAGCAAAAATCTAGTGCTCTGCTTTTAAAAGAGAACCAGTTGCATATTTATTCCTTATGTCATCTTGAAAATTTATCAACATTAGTGTTACTAGTAAAGATATCATAATTTTAACAGTCGCGGCATTGGGAAGGACTGCATGCCATATTTAAATTAAAAATGAACTGACATCAACTGACATGAAAATAAGTCAGTTTTGCCTATCACGGTTGGTGACAGTCAATACATGAATTGAAGGGAGGAGATCAGGTGAATCAATGCTGAGTCCAGTGTGAATTTCTCAAAGGACAGCTCGAGAAATGTATCACAATTTGCAAAACGCGTTGGAAGCAAAGATTTTTGGGCAGATAAATGATATCAAACATTATGTAGAACCACATAATTATAGGCCTAATAAGGAAGTTGGATGAACCATTTGCTTCTCAGAGCTAGGATGCTTTCTTACACCCAGCAAGACTCTTTCGGGGACCACGCAAGGTCCTTCCAGGTGCCAACAAGCAACTTTAGGTAATCTGAATTTCTTTGCTTTCTTGTGAAAGAGAGTAGGGCTATTGGTCTCAACTTTCATTCCTCTCTTTAAAATCCCCTTGGCCAATTAATCTGTTGATCACATTGTTATTTAATTGGTTGTTAAGTCCCCATCACCCTATGCAGTTTTAAGGCTGCAGGGATTTTTAAAGCACAATTAAATTAAGGCGCGTGCCTTACATTTTAAATGCACTGCCGCTCAGGTTATGATTGCAGAACTCAACTTTCGGTCAATTTTTACTTGTGGATAGATAGATTGATAGATAGATAGATAGATAGACAGACGGACAGCTAGACAGCTAGACAGACAGAAAGATAGACAGATAGATAATATATTATGGTTGACGCAGCCCCCTCCTAGGAATATGTGTTTTTGAAAATGTTTAACTATATGCGTATATATAATATCTATATTATATTTGCGCAGCGAATTGAGCACAAGAGAGGTTTCAAAATTCTGTGCAGTGATGCTCTCAACATCAATGGTCGACATCAGGAAATTAGGTCAACTGGGTCCAGCTTCTTATCAATGATTTTTTTCGAATTTAACAAAACATGACATATTCATCTTCAAAAGTTCCTTAGAAATTCAATTTTCTCCAGAACTGTTCCTGTACATATGATTTTTATGGAATAGTTAATTAAAGCCTAGACAAGCTAAATTTAATTATTAACATGTGATTCATTTCATTTCAAAACAGACAACAAGAAAACATAACACAATTAAAGTTACATACTCTTTATGAACTGATGATTACGTAACAGTGAGCAATTAATCTACATGCCAATCGTGTTATTGTTTTTTTTATCACTATTATGTAATATCAACAATCTAGCATAGACTTTAATTTGGCAGCTTTCAGTGTTGCCTTCCTTTTTACTATTTAGCTGATTATCTATCAATTCTATTTATCCTTAATCATACTTATTTGTTATTCTATCTATCTGTCTATCTGTCTGTCTGTCTATCTGTCTAGCTGTCTATCTGTCTATCTGTCTATCAATCTATCTATCTATCTATCTTTTTTATTCTATTTTTCTACATGTACCTGTGTTTCATTTTTTGAATATGTAAATAAATTTAGTGAAAGTTATGGTAACACTATAAGGCCTACAAAAACTTTTAAATGCTGCGCGAATTTCATGGCCATGCCATTTACATATTAGGATGTTATAAATATAGCAATGCACAGTTAATCCGGCCTAATATACTATTACAACTAAAGACATGTGATCATGCGCTGTATGACATGGGCCTTCATCTATCTATCAACCAACCAACCTTTTAGTGCCTGTCTGACCATCGTTACAAACACACAAATGTGTCCTTGATTCTTACTTGAACAACACAAACCGCGTGTGACAGGACATGGCTTGCTCTTTTTGCCGCAACTAGGCCTATTCCATACTGAAGGAGATATAAATGTATAAGCCTATAATCCGGAGATCAAGGCCTTTTATCATTTTGATTATGTGCTCATTATAGCTAATGAGCTCAGGAAAGAACATAAGAATACATAATTGTGTACTTAGGCAGTTATAATCATATTCCGTAGTAAGAATATTTACACAGGTCCAAAACAAATTGTTTAAATGTTTTTGCTTTCCATGGTGTACTGTGGAATAGTAATTATAATCATTAGGGAACATCTATAGTACAAACATAAGGAAAGGACATAACAAAATGACGGAATAAGAATAGTTACTGCAAAAACGAATTATGCATAAATCGTATACATAGGCCTATAATCAATCATGGATGGACTATTCCATACTACTCCATAAGGCCTGATTAGCTCTCATTTTCTTGTCATGCTTCTCTTTCTGACCATGGGTAATCAATTAGCCTATTTAAAGTTTGTTAGCAAAATAAGTTTGAAATGAAGTCAATATTTCAGGTACCCAGTGAAAACTTCGATGAACTTTTGTTTTGTTTGCAAAATTACTTACAGGCCTATATGAGAATTATATAAGGGATTACATATCAGGGTAACATAATCATTTTGCAAGGTGCTACATTCAATATATAGGCTAATCCTATAGGACAGTGAAGGTGCAACTGTGAGATGGAGGAAAGTGCAAAAAACTATTAGAACTTAAATTTGTACAAGAAAGTTTTAATTGAAAGTGATAATGAAAAGCAATTTACCGTAGGTGCGGGAATCGGTGCAGAGGATAGATTGTCCATGGGTTTGACGAGAGTTTCATCTTGGCTCGAGATGTTGTGTAGTTTGCAGGGCACGCCTGCCTCCCCCATCTCTCTCCTCCTCCCCCGCACATCCACTTTGGCGCCCTCTGGCGTCACGCCTCACTGGCCAAAAATAGCTCCCACTCCAGCGCCTCTCTGGAAGGGGAGGAAAGAAAAGAAGAAAGTGGCCAGTTGAGTAGCAGACGACAGTCTAATGACACCTCTCAGAGCTAAAAGGTAAATCCATCAATTATCTTCACCAAAGGTCAGGATTGTTCGCCCAAAATGCTGAGCAATGTGATGCTTGCCACTGCTTGGCATTACAAGTAAGATGCTCTTCTGATCATGCTGATAGGCCTTAATTGGAGTTTACCTGAAAGTGTCTATCGATGCAGTTCTTGCCTGGTCCGAGTAGCTCCTGAACTGCGGGGGTCATTGAGCCAAAAAATATATTGCGATAAAACGGACGTTGCCATTTTCTCTTAAAGCTTAATAGTCTATATAGGGACGTTGGACAACATTAAATGAATGATCATTCATAACTGATAGACATGTTTGATTTAAAGATAGGCCTAGATAGGCCAAGCAATTCCACAGAAATTCGAGATCTCTGAAACAACCCAGTGTATTGAATCTAGGCCCAATGGCGTAGGTCTATGTCCTAGAAGAAATCAAAACCGTTTCCTTTGTTTATCTCCTTAATCTCACCAGGTTTGCAGGATCATATGACATTATCTGGTCACAGCAGTGTCTTCTTATAGGCCTTATGTCCCAAATAGCAGGTTTACACGCATCCATTAATCCATTAGTGATAATTGGTAAAATGAGATTCGAGAGGCTTTACCAAAACAGAAAAATTCCCACTGTTGCCTTATGCTAGAGATTACCATTTCGACTCAATAAAACCAATCATCTATCTATCTATCTATCTATCTATCTATCTATCTATCTATCTATCTATCTATCTATCTATCTATCTTTCTATCTGTCTATCTATCTATCTATCTATCTACCTATACAACGTTAAGGGCATCAGTGGAAAACAGCATAAGCTGACTGATTTTTACCCATGTCAAATACATTTGAAAATAAATAAACGTTACAAACACTGCAATCTGCCCTAGTTAGTCACTTGTAGCACATACTATGTTGACTGGCAGTGTCATAATATTTTCTTCTAACCGCAACCATACATCTGCACAGATTGCAGTCCAATACATTGGCATTAGGTGTAATTAAAAATTTACCTGTATGTTGATCAATCTGCTGATCTATTATCGCAGGTATCAAATATTTGATAGGGGAGAGTGGGGACCGATGGGCCATTGACAAATTATTGGCCACGGAGGCAAATCTGCGTCAGATACAGGATTGATAGTGTGCACCCTTTTAGTGGATGTAATTCTCTATAAAATGATATTAGATTCACACAGATCAACCTTGGGAGACAGATGAGAAAACACATTTTCTGTCAAGAAAGATGGTGGCCCATCGGTCCCCAACCATGGGGACCGATGGGCCATCCCATGGGGTCCGATGGACCATGTTAAAAACTTGCCAAAGGGTGGATGAAGAATTCAAAATTTGGTTCCAAGGTGTTTTTTTTGATCCATCTGAGTGTGTAGGATAATAAGAGATCGAAAAAATATAGATATGCCGAGATTTTACACTTTGAAAAAAAAAAATTTTCACCGATGTTATGAGTAATTTTTTTGTAGTTATAAATAGTAAATCTACAGCGTTTATTTTAGCATTACATGAAAAGATGTATTAGAAACTACATTGGAGAATTCTAAAACGATTGGTTCATTGGTCACTAAGCAAAAAACAATTATTTTATATTTAGTCGACACAGAAGTTCGGCTACCACCGTGACCATCAAAATCTTGCCTAATACCTCAAATTTGTTGATGAATATTTAGAAATGAGTATATTTTAATTTTTTCTTCATCAATCAATCATTTCTGTCAACCATTTAGATTTTTAGGGAAAAAGTAAAATTTTCGACTGATCACTGTGCTATATGCCACCTGCATGAGAAATCCCGGGTCATTGTGTTTATTATTTCCCAAATACTAACTAGATTGAACATTTGTGATTTCTATGGATATTTTCATTAAAATTATTCCCACCATTTTGTGTTTCAAGCCATTACTAAGGCAAATTCATCACTGTAAATTTGAGGGCAATCCTTCAAGTCGAAACTTAACATTTAAAGATGCAAACTGAAGTTTTATTGGGCTTTTTCCCCTAAAGATTTTAATATCCAGCCCCATGCCAATATGCCACCTACAGAAAATCTCAAGAAATAGTGGCCCATTGGTCCCCATGTTGGGTGGCCCATCGGTCCCCAAAAGCTTTTAGATTAGTTAAAGCCCCCTTTTTTGGTGAAATAAGGTTCTTATTCCTATAATTCAATGTGTAAATTGCCACCAGAGTATAGGGAAAATCGTCATAGGAAATATATTGCCTCAAGTCTACACACATTTGAGATATTAAACTTTTCTGAATCAGTAAAAAATAATTTTAGATGTTGAAAATTTCATTTTGCCCACTAAACACTTGTGCTATAACTTATCGATCAGTCATCAATATGGTATTCATAGATGTGATAAGCAATACTAAGACTGCAAATAAGATGTTCCGAAACGTTTTTGATGTGGAGTTAAGAGGATGGCCCAACGGTCCCCATTCTCCCCTTGCTGCCATTATGTATCAATCAATATGTCTATCTATCTATTCATCAATCTATCTATCAATCATTCGGTCAATCAATCAAAATGTATAATTTATATAATAAAATTTAAAGATCTATTTATCTGTTAATTGATGTATACATGTATGGATCCACCTATCATCATGTCAATCTACTGTTTGATCAATCTATAGAATTATCTTACATTCATCCGATACAGTGTTTACTTGTGGGTAGTGTTAAACTCATTGTGAATTTGCAGAAACTTGTCAAATAAAAACAAGAACATGCAAAACAGTTTTCCTCCATGGACCCACTTGATATCGCAGTGTCAGCATCTTAAGTGATGGGGAAACATTATACAATGGGAAGGAAATCAGGAAATATGTGTAATTGAATGAGTGGGGTCAGCTTGGTTTGTGCAAACATATCTGTTGCGGTGTAGGCGCTGGAGCTGCACCGAGAAATGGGGTGCCATAAAAACTACGCAGAAAATAACAGCATGCAATCATGCCTACTTCATTATTGTTGCAGGCATTACACTCATATTTCAATATTTTCAATGCTGGGATTTGACATTATGAATCTCAACATCGTGTTGTTCATGTCTATTAGAATATTTATTCGACAAACTATTATATGAATATATATATATATATTGAGAATCGCAACAGCAGCCTCAGAAATGTTCCTTGGCCTATAATTGAGAACTTTAAAAATCCTGCAGGTTGGCGCAAATTTGTTTTGAAATAGACTCCTTGATGAATCTATTTAGTTAACGAAATCAAAGAGATTACTCCAATGGACCAAAAGGCTCCTTGTGTGGTCATATTCATATAGACCTTCCTGCCAATGACTCATGCTATAGTTTTGCTATACTTGATGGCTCATAGCCAGAAAGTGCGATCATATCCTATAGGCTACTTGCCATGTTATCAGCCCATGTAAATCAGTGGATCACTAAAATATGAGTTGACGTGGATGTTTCTCACTGAACATATACGATCTGATAATATAGGACCTGAAGTGACATCATTGATGCCTTCAACCAAATGCAATCACTTATCCTTCCCATGCAGGGTGTAACTTGAGAGTAGTGTTGGTCAGTTTCAATATATATTTGATTCGGTTTGGTTATTTCCATCCCTAGAATCCAGGTTTCAGTATCAGGTTTGGTTCTTGATGAATCGTTTAAAAAACACACAATCCGCTATGTGTACAACACCGTTTTGCTGTCTGCAGTCCAGCACCCAGTCCGCAATGCGATTTTTGGCCCGGAAATCCAACGGAAAAACGTTGAAACATTAGCACACTGTAGAGAGCGAACAGGTAACTTTCAAAGTTACCGTTTATTTTAATAGTTTACATGGAAAAGTGAATGGATACTGGCAGAATATACATGCACATCTATGCCTAAATGGTGCAATGTATCTGTGGCACTATATTTTGGCAAAGAAGAGGAAGAAAAAGGTAGAAGGAAAAAAGAGAGTAAGGAAGAAGAAGGCAAAGGAGGGAAAGGAGAAATGGAAGATGAGTAAGGAAAAGAGGAAGAAAGAAAAGGAGATGAGGAATAAGGCACAGCAGAGGAAGGAGAGGAAAGAAGACGAGTATATGAGGAGGTCATCATAGGCTGGTAGAAGACGAGTAGAGGTAAAGGGGAGCAAGCTGAGGGGAGAGGGCAGGAAGGCAATGAAAAGTGAAGACAGGAGGCAAAAGAGGACGCAAGGAGAAGTATTAATCGAAAAGCCTATTTGGGCCAATTGGCAATTAAGTTAAAATTTAGTGGCACGCAGGTCGCAGGTTATACTTTTTTAAAATGTCGACAGAGTTCAAAATAGGCAATCAAAACACACCCTTTCATCAAATAAAATGAATAAATGGCACATGCTGGCCCTGAGGCTCAGTGGTTGATTGCAAGCCCTTTGCTTGTGCAATTGTGCAAGTGAGCAACGTGCAGCCAAAGCCTTTTGCTTTTTTGTGTCCTTTTGGCAGCTCCCAAATTCCTGTGATTGAAGTTTGTGATTTGATAAGAAATGAAAAAAGCAAACCCTCCTCACTCCCACTCCTGCTCTTACCTGCAGTTATCCTCCTTTTTGTGTCTTTCCCTCTTGTCTCCTTTTATCCCCTTCGTTCTGTGTCAAGTGGTTATGTATTTTTGTGACATTTGAAGTATTCAGAATAGCTGTAGGTGTACTTCCTGTACTCACACAAGGATTATTAGTTATATATAGTTGGTTTTGAATTCAGATAAAGTTTGTACAAAAAAGGGAGTAAGTATGAATAGTAGTGGGGATTTTGTATGAAACAGTAGTCCTCATCATACTTCACATTTACCCCATGCCCAGCACACACACTAATGCTAGGGGCCACAGATTTGACATCTCCTCTGAAAAACATCCAACAGGGACTTTCCTCTCGATGGTCAAATGAAAATGTTTTGGGTTCCAAAGCTGGGGTTTGAACCCATTCAGCGAGACAGAACTGGTACCGTAACCACTTAACCACCAAGTAAATTATGATTTTCATTTTGGAATAGACAATTAGAACACGTTATTTAAGGACGAGTTCAGAGAAATTTTTTTTTTTTTTCATCATTGAGCTTTATCAAGACACTTATGTATATCAATATTGTAATAAGATCACTGTCCACATGCCAATTTTCAATTACAAATGGATTTTAAACAAATATAATTTTATTCATGTAATAATTTTGGATTAGTTACAAAATGTATTATATAAGGGTACAATGAATCAGTACATCTCTCATTTTAGCATTCAAAATTTCTCTCTTTAATGAAAAACATATGCGAATACAAAATTCTAAATTATTCCTCATTTAAAAATATAAGTTATGTGCACTCACAGTTAATCGACCAATTTTTGTTTTGGACCCTAATTTGATTGACCAAGATATCAGGTATTAGCTTCATGACCATTCAATCTCAAACACCTTTCTACTTGGTACTTTCTATCTTTGGAAACAATAGCTTCTTTAGGAGAAAAGTTGTTTATCAAAATCCAGGGCAGACTGTGACTCGGTGCTTGACATCCACTATTTTCCATAAGTGCTGTTCTTTGATGTTGTCTGGGGGCAATGGGTGTTTGATCCAGAAATAGAAATGGTAATAGCAATGTAGACACCAAAAGCTGAGAGACAGGAATGACCTATGGCTCTAGCCCTTATTGGAAAAAAGTGCAGGTGATATAGTCCTAATTGTTTGTTTGGGGGAGTTTCAGCTTTAGTGACACTTGCGAAAAGCAGCCTTGAAGGATGCCAGCATGTTTGCTAAAAGTAATGTGTATATTATAGAATTATGTTAGACGTGTTTGAGTAATTTCACCGAAAACCTATATATCTGAACGTGAAGATTGGAAAAGAAAAGAGGATAAGAAGTATTTCTTGTCTGAACATCTCCAGTCATTCAATTATATATACTATATACCATTGTAACATCTGTAAGATAGTTAAGGAACAAACCTGCCATAAACAGTATTGAACACATGAGGATTAACTTAAAAGTGTTCCGCAGGTTAGTTGAGATCTAAGGTGCTCAACAGTATCCCTGTAATTATGATTTATGTCAACGAAAAGTAAAAGAAACAGTTTATGACTTCGGGCTAATGACAGACCATTGGAATCCCCAGGCTTGTAATATCACAATATCAGAACACTAAGAACAGCCATTGATAATAATAACCATTCCAGTGACATCGCGGGGGTGTTCTAAAGAGGGTATTATCATGTTGATGTCACCTAAAGTCTTTCATGTCAAAGTTACAATTCGAAAGGTGATTGGACAACCCTTGCTTCCATAAATAGCACTCAAAATTACTGGGTGACAAAGATAATCCCACTATGCTTGGTGATTGGTGAATCCTCGATAATTGTTGTATAAAAATGCCTTATTATGGTTTGGCACAGATATCTAACAACATTATAACTTTAATAAGTTGCTAATTTGGTTAATCATAATTTAATGATATTTCAGGAATTTCATCTTCTTAAATTGTACGGATACATTGTATATATATGTATCATTCGAAGTCCACATGCACAGGTTGCAGTAAATTGTTTTGGCCCACTAAACAGGTTGGACAGAGAATATACCCCGTTTTTCATCATGCAAAGCAATTTTGGCATACTATTGGCAATACTTCACTGACAATGCAAGTACTTTGCTGCAACAAGGATTTTCCAATGAACAATTGCCAACAGCTGTAATATTCAAATTCTATTGTTCACAATGGATGTAATTACGTTAGACATGAATGATAAGATTATACAGAAAAAATCAATCATTCTGTATTTTAAGTGTGTTCTGGCTTCTTCAGAGTCATCCATTAATGGGGGAGCAACTGCACAATTGCATGATTTGTTGCCCTTGATATGGGAAAGACTAGGGGAAACGGGGGCACAGTGAATCGGATAAGTTTATTATGGCCATATGTCAAAGATTTATAATAATATTTTCTTCACAAATGGTTTTAGGGAAACATATAAGTGTGAAGTAGTAAAATGCATGGTCAAAAAATAATAGAACCTCTTCTCATTTCAAAGATATAATATTTAGAATGAATCAGAAAATTACCTTGAAAATGGTATATGTTGGCAAACTTCTTGTCTTAACGCCCACAAGATTACACAAGGCCCTAGACTAGAAGACAAAAATTGATTCACTGTGCCCTGATAGCAGGGTACAGTGAATCAGTGCTTGTGGCACAGTGAATCAAGAGCCATTTATTCCAAAAAAAAAAAAGAAATTGGACATTGGAACTAATTTTTGTGCTATCCGAATATACCTTAGATATTTTCTGTGCAAAAGCACCCTTTTAAGTCCAGTGGATAGCAATTTACGTCCTTGAACACATATGGCATAAACTGTCACAGGTGCGGTCTTCAATATACGCTATTCTTGGTGCTTTTTGCAAGATGTTTCTAGTGTTACAATGGAGAACATAGTGATTCACTGTGCCCGGATTCACTGCTCCCTGCACGACTATTTTTCACATAATTCACCGTATTTCGCCAGTTTGATCCACATGTTTTCAAATCACTTGGTAATTATTTCCATTAGATGTACCTGTCACACATAATACAACTGAAGAGAATCATTCAAAGAATTTCTATACTTTTTGAAAAATAAAACATAATCAATTAATCATAACAATAATTATGCTCATTTTATGACATTTAATTATGGTTTATTAATTTTTTTGTCCTCTCATTCTAAAATAGCAGATAAAGAGCAAAATTACTCTATAAATCTATTTTAAAAAACTGTTGTTGTGCAAGTTTGCCAAGTAGCCAGCATTCTCAAATAGAACTTGGGAAACGTTTTTGTTTGGACAATTTAAGGTTTAGACACTAATGAAGCTCATTCTTATAGTCAGGTAAATGTAAAAATGTAAACCTTTTGTATGTTTAGTACACAGTTTACATTAATTGTATTATGAAAACATTTTGCATAAATGTATACAAAGATAACTTAATTGAAGGAGAGACACATGGTAAAGGCATAATTTACATGTCAAATTTATCAATTTGAGGGTCATTCCACAATAACTAAGTCAAAACTGTCACTGGTGTTACTGTAAAAGTCAAGAAACACAATTGACTCAAAGTGAAACCATTGACCAAATTAATAATTGTTGAAATATTTCATATTTAAATAAGAATTTCATAAGAATTTTCTGTCACCATTCATTACTGGTGTTGCCATTGGACACCAGTGTTAATCATTTTTGAGTAACACCAGTGACGGTAACACCAGTGACAATTTGCACTGAAATACCAATTACTACCACAGTGATTTAATGATTTCAAGGTGTTGACAAAGATTGATCTCTGTAAACAGGACATATCCTATGACTGAGGCATTTTTTGAAAATTCTAGAATTATAGACCATTTTTGAGGGTAACACCAGTGACACAGAAAAAGAATACTCTTAATTTCAACTCACTGTTGAGCCACCCTGCACGCTAAAAACATATAAATGCCAAAATTTGCTGTCATCCTGGATGCCTGTCCATCAGAAGAAGCACCCTGGTACATTAGACCAAACATAGAAGGGAGCATTCCTTTTACAGCCATGCTTTCTTTAATGAGTAACACCAGTGACATGTTTTCTGTTGACGAGGTCATTTTGTTTTCCACAGTATACACAGAGGAGGAAAAATTCTGTCAGTTTTGGGATATAAGTATGTGGAGTAGTTGTCCTGAGATTTAGACCCACCACAAATGTTTACATTCATTTGACA
The DNA here is from genome assembly GCA_026936325.1 of Platynereis dumerilii. Classification (NCBI taxonomy): domain Eukaryota; kingdom Metazoa; phylum Annelida; class Polychaeta; order Phyllodocida; family Nereididae; genus Platynereis; species Platynereis dumerilii. The sequence goes on from JAPTHN010000007.1 coordinate 37,911,339, forward strand.
TGGTTAAAAACAAATGACAACTGAAAGAAGAATTTTCTGTGACATCACTTTTTGGATATATTTCAGATATTGTGAAGGATGCACTATATAAGCAGTAGCTGATAATTTCCATTTAGCAATGAAAATAACTTTAAGAGATACATCTACAATACATACTATGGTTATACTCACAGTAGAAAGACAAATGGACATTGGATAATGTGCTGCTTACAAAGTTGCTAGATGATATTAGTTGAGAGGATGGGACAGGATGGCAACCTAATTGGCCCTATCTTTAGCTGTGCTTATTGGTAGTGCTCTCAGGCTGTTGTCCATTTCAAGTCACACACAACACGCACAAGCCCAGCCCTGCTAAAGTCCTGGCAAAAACCCCAGGGAGGAGAAGTAAGGAGTAACTAACTCCTGTTGGTGATGTAGAGGAAAACAGGCTGTTATACTGGCACTGAATGGACAACTCAAGAGTCCACCTCCCCAACCCATTTTGATTGAACTGGTTTGATAAAGACATTTGATTTATTGAGTTGCCTCACACTTCCTATGCTTAGTCAGTGATATTAGCAATGGGCAATTCCGTAAAGTCTGATTCACAGATTTGACACTTTAGTAGCTTGTGTAGCCCTACCATTACACCTCAGCTATTTCATTGTAAAACAAGAATGAGGCCAGGAATAGAGGTATCAGACAAGCTATCAACCAAAGCTCTAAGTGCAAAAGGAGTTGAGGTACAAGGCAACATATCAAATGGTGTCTGACATACTCACTAGCTCAACTCCTGTTAAAAAATTGGAGCTTTGGTTGATGGCTTGTCTGATAACTCTATTCCTGGCCTCATCCCTGTTTAACAATGATGAAATAACTGAGGTGTAATGGCAGGGCTACACAAGCTGCTAAAGTATCAAATTTGTAAATCGGACTTTACGGAATTGCCGCAATGCAGATATTTTGAAAATTAGGGACCTTTGAGATACAAGAAGCCCATATAAAAATCAACTCCGGGAAGAGGCTTAATCAATAGGCAACCAAACTGCATATATAGCTAGATTTAATGAACCATTGATTGCACCTCAGAAGGAGAATCTCAGGGGATCTCATGCTGACAATTCCATTATTAGTTTCTTTGATTTGTTTTTGTTCTTGGGGACAAAATTATCTTAGTGAATCTGGAGAAAGTCGGTACATGCGGGGGAAAGTCATTTCACACAGTTCTGTGGGTAGAAAGAGCAATTATTATTCATTTCTTTCTATTCCTTTAGAAATCTGTCTTATTGGCAAATACGAGTCTATATGGAATGATCTGTGTTATAAAAAGTCTAATCTGAATCTTGCCAGCATTCAAATGACAAATCACAGTGTGTTATTTTCAAGTTTTTTTTTTTCTGGCGTTTCCTAGAATCAAAAAGAAAACATTAAACAAAATCCAGAATAAGTCCAGAATAAGTTAACAAAACGATACAAGAACTAGTTAATGTTGGGGGAGCAGGGGCACAGTGAATCACCATCTTTGAGGAGCATACGTCTGATTCTGCCATGACATTTTTAAAAACATGAATTGTTAAGGTCTTATGAGCATAATGAGAGAGAGAGAAAATTCTTTTATTGGTTAATAGGCTCATAGCTACCGCTTAGCCCCCAGCCCTCTTGGGCTTACAATCACTCTTAAATGTAATTGGAACATTGAACAAAAATACAGAATTTAAAAAAAAAATGAAATAGAAAAATATGTGTATACATTTCATTTATGCATTACAATAGTTATATAATACGATTATGTGTAATACAATGTTATGTGATGCAATTATATACATTACAAAAATAAGAGAACAAATATTGACATTTATTGATAAATAAACTGAACCAAATTGAAAACGCAAAACTATTACCAGGGCTTTATTTTTCTAGATATGCTTCACCTGGGCTGTTGAGTGTATGAATCTGCGAAATCAGGTATCAAGGGACTCTGTTGGATGAAATCACTCTAGTGGGACAATTTTTCGCATGTCTGTGACCAAGTTTATCACATTGGGGTATGGTGAGTGGACAGGGTATTAGGCACCCGGTTGGGCAAATCTAATGATTTCATGTTAAAGCTTGAAGAAAATGATGCAAAAGGCCACACAATTCACTTCATTTACTGCCACCTGACTAGTCAAAAAAATGTATTTTTGAGAAGTCAGGTGAAAGTTTTCCACACACAATGATATTCCAATGGAACAATGCAACTATACGGAAACAAGTCCTCAAACAGCCCAGACAATAGCTGCGGAAGAAAAAAGCTCAGGATCTTTCAGAAAGGCTTCACACAGCCTGTGTATCGGCTGCAGAGTTGAACAGCAGCACTTCCTGTGCCCTCCTTTCGCTATTCTCCCAACCACACATCTGCAGCTGTAAGAAAAGCATAAGGAAAGCACACATGGTACTGATGTTTGTCCTACAGATGCTATACAGGTTGTTAGAGGTCTTTTTGATAGACCCTATGCCTTTTTCACTCTGTTTCATGTGTTTAGGTCGTTCCTTGACCTGTTTCCATAATTGAAGTGTTTCACTGCAATGTCATTGTGTGTGACAAACTCTGACCTGACATCTCAAACAACAACATTTTAACAAGTTAAGTGGCACCAACTGAAGAAAATTGTTTGGCCTTTTGCGTCATGTTCTTCACGCTTTCACAGAAACTCTTTAGATTTGCTCTGTCGAGTGCCTAATACCCCTGTCCAATGACCATACCCCAATGTGATAAACCTTGCGGCAGATGCAGATGCAATGGTCAGATTTTAACGATTTTATGGAACTTAGTCCTTTGACACTTGATTATAAATATGTATAATTCAACAGCCCATCTTAATGATATACAGAAAAATACAGCCCTGGAAATAGTTTTGCGTTTTTTATTTGGTTCAGTTTATAATTTGTCGTTTCTCAAATGCTTCACAAATATAATCGCTAGTAAATTTAATAATTTCATCTTTCATCAAAATTTGATTTTACTATCTTCTTTTAAAATATCGAAATGAAAATGTGATTGTCGAATTTTTTCTAAGAAATTATACCTTATATCATTATAAAAAGGACAATATAACAAAAAGTGAGTTTCAGATTCAATCAAATCATTGTTACATAACAAACAAAAACACTCTTCAATATAGGCACATCATATTAAACCTTCCAGTTTCTATAGCTAAGGGTAGCACACTATATCTCAGTTGTGCTTCTCGCGATTGTTTCTTTCTATTCTTAATGTTTATAACAAAAGGATCAACCATATAATTTGTTTTAAATAAGCTATAAAATCTTAACTTAGGAAACATCTGCATTTCATTCTGCCAATTATTACAAAAATATCTGTGTAATTTTTCTTTGGCCATTTTTAAATCTATATATAAGTTGTTATCATATTGTTCAACTCCTCCAATTTCATTGCCAATTCTTTTATTTCATACTCCAATTAAGGCTTAATAATGAGGTGAAAATGATTTCGTGCATGAAAACCTAAAACTATCAGAACATTTTACTGAATTTTGAATTGGGATGATGAGGGACACAATGAACCAAAATGTTCTCTATTGTAATGTCAAGCACTGCACCTGGTAAAAACCTAGATAAGTGAATATGACTATCATACAAACATTGCAAGCACTGAAATTGATCGAGTCTTTTCCAACTGTTACCCAATAACCACTGTCATTACACGAAACATTTCTGCCTGGATGAGGTGGTACATCTATCCTTGACTAACGTATGTGTGTGACTCTTTGTAATATGTTGACTGATCTCCGTTTTTAATAGGATAAATATGACAAGGAATAAGGCAGAGTAAACGAAAGAGAAAAGATGAAGAGTAGGAGGGGTAAAAGAAAAGGAAGATACCTGGAATAGGAAGAAAACATGGAAGAGGAGGAGTAGAAAAAGGGGAGCAGGGACCAAGAAAAGGAACAGGAAAATAAATCATGAAGCAATGAATTTCGAATTTGTGGTTCAAATGGTAGGTCTCCTTATAAGGTTGATAGAATCCAAAAAATGTGATCAAAACACATCCTTTCATCAAATGACATTAATTAAAAGCACTCACTGGCTCAGTGGTTGATTGCAAGTACTTGCGCAATTGAGTGATGCACAGCCAGATCAAGCCTTTAACCTTTTTTGTCCGTTTGGAAGCTCCCCAATTCCTGTGATTGAAGTTCGTAATTTGATAAGAAATTATATAAAAACCCTCTGCACTCCCACTCTTGCTCTAACCTGCAATTACCCTCTTTTCCTTTTCGTCTCATTTTCTTTCTTTCATTCCAAGTGCCAAGTGGTTATGTATTTTTGTCATATCTCCAAAGTATTCAGAATATTTGTATTCCCTTAACACGTACAAGACCTTTGGTGCTTTTTGGATTCTTTATTCGATTCAATTTGTGCGAAGAGGGGAATGGTAGTCATTTTGGAAGAATAAATACCTCGCCTTTGAGGCAAGTGTTGTCTACTTTTTGAGATGCCCACCAAGGTTACCATCATCTCACCAAAGGCCCGATAGCGCTGAAACCAGCCTGAATTTGGCCAAGAATATATATTTTGATAAAAAATACAATTTCAATTCATGTGCTAACTTTGGATTTGTTATGAATGCACTTTATGAGGGAGCAAGGAATAAGTGTGTTGCTTTGTGTCTCACATAGATCCTCACATAGATCCGTGAACAATGAAAAACACAAGTGCAAAATATTCAAGTTATTCCTCATTTCCAAATATAAAAAAATGTGCACTCACGCTTGATTGACCAATATTTGCTTTGGCCCATAAAAATAATGGTCAATTGTTTATTGGTAAGGACAAATCACTAATAATATGATTGACCAACATATAAAGAATTAGATCCATGGCTGTTCGATCTCAAACACCTTTCAAGTTTCCACAGTCGTGATGTTTTCTACCTCAGGAAACAACAGCATCTGATGAAGAAAAGTTGTTTATCAAAATCCAGGGCAGACTGTGACTCGGTGCTTGACATCCACTATTTTCCATAAGTGCTGTTCTTTGATGTTGTCTGGGGGCAATTGGTGTTTGATCCAGAAATAGAAATGGTAATAGCATTGAAGACACCAAAAGCTGAGAGACAGGAATGACCTATGGCAGTAGCTCATATTGGAAAAAATGTGATAGTCCTAATTGTTTGTTTGGTGGAGTTTCAGCTTATATGCATTCATTATATTATTGTCTATTTTATTTCAAGCATAAGATGTACAATAAATGAACCGTTTGTTTTCCACCTGATGCTGTGACCACTGAATAACTGATACTTCCCCTCTGCTAATTCATGATGAGCTCAGATAGCACACATCATTTCCCTTTGATTAGAATCACAGTAATTCCTGTGTACACTGAGGTCACTGTTAATTTCCTGTCCAAATAATAGGTTGTGATTTTGGGCAACCTGAGTAATTTCAAGCCTAAAGGTATACTACATTTTAAACCATGTAAGTCATGATCTGAAGTGTACAAGAAGCAGGTTCATGTATGGTCAAGCACACTGGAGAAAGACATACTTCTAAAGCTGGCCAATAAACAACACATGTTATGCAAATTAGGCCGATTATGTCAATATACAGATTCATTCCCATTATAGTCGTAGATTCTCTGGTGATTGGATGTCGCATAAATTCAAGGTTGTGGCATTTGCAAAGGGAACAAATCCAATAAGTGATACACTGCATCGGAACATTTATTTTAAAAATTGCAGACACTCTGGAAGATCTATGCTCTCTATAGGTATTTGGGATTTTCTAAGTCAGCCTGCAGCAATTGTTTTGGCAAGTTACTATGGCAGTTTTGGCAAAGAATATATTCTGATTTTCATCATAGTATCATACAAAGAGGTATTGGCATGTTGGTGACAAAACCTTACTGACAATGCTTTGGGAATTTTACTTATATGTACATACATGTAACCTCTTGTTAGGTGCTTTGCCCCAACAAAGATTTTCTGATGAGCATTAGGGAGTATCAAAAAACAACAATGTTCTTTGATTTTTGCACCCGTGGGAGGAATTGTGCCTTTTGGTGAGCAAATCAATTGGAACAAAAAATTTTTTAAATCGGTCAACTCCTTACACCGGTTTACCCCCTTTGAATAATAAGGGGTCCAAAAACACCAAAAATCGCCGTTTTTATGCAGTGTTTGTCACTAAAGAGAGTCACAGATGAAATATTTCACCCAAAATGCTGTGCATACCCATCAGACAAGGTTATGACATCTATATAAAACAAACTTGACAATTTTGTTAATGAAATTTATCTGTTTTGCCCTTTTTTAAAGCAAAAATCGCAAATTTTCGCTTCGTTTTAGCATGTTTTTCCTAGATACAGTGCCACTACAGATACTTTTCTTGTCAGATGAATATGTTTTTTTATTTATGAAGCCATTTTATCCCATTAGTGACATCCTTGTCAACCCCGAAGACTTTAAAAATAAGCCATCTATTGCGAATAATTCTTTTTTTACTCGAGTGGATGCTATGAAATTATTAATCTTGTCATTTGTCTTGATACTTATGACCAAAGTACCTATGAAATGTATAGTTTTACACTGCAGTTCGTGCTTCAATTCCATCATGGTTTTTTAGTTTTATGAATTATTTTGTAGTTAGTATTATCAAGTACTGTATTTGTTTCAGTTGAGAGGCCTATATTCTCAATTGCAATGATCCTACAATGAAAATGGATCATAAAGACTGATTTATGTGTACTTTACTGATCATTGTGATGTTGGAACTCTAAACATATACTCAATGCTACAAAATTGATAAATTGTTTACTGGTCAACCTCCCACAGCAAATATTTATTAACCATCAGTCATTAGAAACAATTCTGCTTATCATTGTCTTAGCTTGGTAAAGTAATTGATACTGACTCTATGCCAGCTTAAGATGCAGATTGGGTTTTAGACTCCTCACGATAAGTCAATTTTATGCAGACTTGTTACTACCTAGATAACAATGATTTCTGAATAACTTTGACATAATGGAATTAGATCATTCCCACAATGCAAACACAACACTGATTCAGTAAAAGTATAAAAGGCGGAAAGGGCTATCACAATTCAAATCAAATAAGAAAAATAAATAAAATTTACTTGAAATATTCATTTATTTGTGATATTAAAAACTTTTTACCAGTCATTCTCAACACTGACTGGCATTCTCATGCTCAACCCTCACATGTAGGCATTCAAAGTGTGGGCAAATTCTTGCTGTATGTAATTTCCTGTTTCCGACTTCTTACCCAGTACCACAACACTAAGGCAGGGATGGTGTAAAAGTGCACGCTTTCATAAATGACAAAACTGATCAAAGAAATGCACAAAAGGAACTTATGGTTTTTCTCTGTGATGACAGTGTGGTGTCTCCTTTCTGGATCTAACTTTTTTTAGAAATAGTGTAGATTAATGTGGATTTAATATTTGGTATTCATGTGTGGTAGTTGCACCAATCGCATAGTGGCATGCAATGTGGTCTGCATGTATCTACCCTGTGTGCAGTGGATGTTCTAAGTCCACACAACCCTACTCTGGCTATGTCCAGAGGTCATCAGTAACTTATCATTGTAATGATTGGAAAGATTGTCAGTCAGTATGGTGATCAGCCCTTGGTGACTTTGTGAGCAGGTATACTTTGGAATGGATGCCATTTCAACTAAATCATACTATATATTGTTACATTGCAGGTTATATTGTTATCATGAATGATTGCAGTCTTTACACAATACAGGAACTTTGAGATACTATTTGGTTTAAACATATTTATTACCTTTGCTAACGAGCCGTAGGCTCAATTACAAGCTCAGGTGTTAGTAGTAAAACATGAAAACAAAACACACAGCTATCGGCTAAAGTCATCACCCACACAAGCATAATAATTCACTAAATTGTTACACACATGCAATGGTGTGGCCATACCACAGCACCGTTAGCCGCTCTTGCTGCCTACAGTGCCATGGGTAGCCACACCATGCATTGTATGGTACCAGATCACGATAATTAGAGTCAAATGATTAGAATCTGCTTGAAGCGGTAATAAAACTAGCAGTGCACTTAATAATGCTAAGGGAGACATCCAGTTGATACTATTTCCTTTGAGGTTCCTTATGTGGTTATTGTCATCCACATGACATACAAAAATTCATAGTGCAATTTATTGGCACAGTTCAACATGAGCAAGGTAAGCCAAAAGAAGATTGATATTATTCATATTATTTGGTATTCAGCATTACAAAATCAAGATCTGTAATGGTCTAGGGCACAAGAGTTGACAATGATAATTGCTTTACAGGAAAAAGGCTTCAATGTATCTCCAATGCACTGCATTTATGAAAAAAACATGCTAAAAATCAGGGGAAAATTGCGTTTCTTGGCATTTTTGACTTTAAAAATGTCCATTTTGATAAATTTCATCACCAAAATTGTCAAGTTTGTTTTATATAGATGTCATAATCTTGCCTGATGGGTATGCACAGCATTTTGGGTGAAATATTTCATCTGTGACTCTCTTTAGTGGCAAAAACTGCATAAAAACAGCGAGTTTTGGTGTTTTCAGACCCCTTATTGTTCAAAGGGGGTAAACCGGCGTAAGGAGTTGACCGATTTCAAAAAAATTTTTTTCCAATTGATTCACTCACCAAAAGGCACAATTCCTCCGACGGGTGCAAAAATCAAAGAACATTGTTGTTTTTTGGTACGCCCTAATGAGCATCTGTCGGCAGCTCCCATATTCAAATTTAAGAGTTCACAATCAATGTAATTATACGTAACACAACTGCCAGGATTACACAGAAACAATAGATTATTACATTGCATGTATTCTTGGGAATGTATTCATTCATATTTTTGTGGATTCTTCATATTCGCCCAGTAATGGGAGAGCAACTCCAGAATTGCATGATTCATTGCCCTTGATATTGGAAACACTATAGTTGTGTGGGAAATGGTATTTTGCTTTGACATTTTTGTCTTTGCTATCTTTATTTTGGCAAAATGTTCTTATTTGACTCAACATCAATTTATGACTGACATTAAATTGGTTTCGGCATGTTTAATGTATTTACTATTTTCTGTATGTCGTAGAAGGGATTAAAGGGGATTATTATGATCATTCTATGACATTTAATTATTGTACTATGGTAGTATTACTTTTTTTTCCTCACAGGCTCACATATAGCAGTTGCTGCATAAGTTGTTAGGGTTGTGGGAGTTTTCCAAGTAGCCAGAATTTTAGTAGATTCAGGAACATTTCTGTTTGGACAATTCTAGCTTTAGACACTTTTGAAGGTAGTGTATATCTTCTCATGTAAATATAAAAATGTATTATAAAATTGTTTATGCTAACTTCAGTTCACAGAAAAAGCTGTCTTAGTTTAGTGAGATGATGAACCGCAATGCAGGCATCCGGTCCACAGGATTAAAACATTTTATAAAGAAAGCTGTGTGGGGCACAGTGAGACAGTTTGAGGCGGGGCACAGTGAGACATCACTAAATACACTTGAAATGACCTGAATTTGATGCACAGATCGCAATTCACCATTAAAAACCAAAATCAGTGTAAAAACTACTGATTTTGGTGAGTCATACCCAAAGACAAGCATCAGAAAAAATTTTGATTAGTATGTAACAGGTGCGGCAGGTTAAAGAAGTCGTGCTTGTGTCCTGTGCGATGAAGTTTCCATATATGCTCAAAAACTAACCTAAAAAATCAGCTAGCCAGCTGCTTTTATAAGAGTACAGTAGTTTCTCTAGCTAGAATTGATAGGAAAATTCCGTAGGTCCTGGGGATCGGCGGTTATGGCAGCAGATACCTTGTCTCACTGTGCCCCACCTGCTGTCTCACTGTGCCCCGCCCACGAGGCACACTGAGACACTTAACGAGCATGGATGTAACTGAAAATTTCTCCAAACCTGTAAAAGGTAAGAACCTGAAACTACTTTACAATATACCCAACGTCATTACCTATAATGTGGACCTGATCTCATTTAACTGGTTACTGCCAACATTTCGGAACACTTGAAAATAAAAAAAGTGTCTCACTGTGCCCCGCTCTCCCCTAATTGACAGACAAGCACAAAAGGCATAGTCCATCTGTAAAATTTTTCAATTTAAACTGGTAATTTAGAGAAATTATAACAGTTTGAGTAAAGAGATCTAAGAACAGTGAGTGAGTGAGTGAGTGAATTTGTGTTTTACGCCCCATCAGCACCAGTGTGGGCTATTTAGAGGCAACATTGGTTAGATAGATTATCCTTGAACTAATTTCTCATAATTTGTAGAAGTAGTCGTTATCTCTGAGGAACTGTACTATACTGGACGCTGAATTTTCTAAGAACAAGTATTTGAGATTACCTGATTGAAATGGTCGGTGATGTAGATTATTACATTCCATCAAGATATGTTTGATCGAAAGTGGTACTTGGCACCCTTCGCATATTGGTGCTGCATCATTGTTTAGTAAGTGTGAGTGGGTTAATCTGCTGTGCCCTATAAGACATCTATGAATTACGATTTGCTCTCTGCGTGAGTTCACATCAATTTTTATATCTTTCATGACGTGTGGTAGTATTGTGCGTAGCTTGTTTCGTTGGCAAGCATTCCATCGTACTTGCCAACTATACTTGGTAAAATCATTGATTTGCTTTCTAAAATCCGTATAAGGGACAACATAGTCCGTTAAGTTTTTACTTAAGGCTCTCTTCGCATGAAGATCAGCCATCTCATTTCCTTTGATATCAACATGACTTGGAATCCAACAAAATATAATATCCTTGTTTTCTTTCATTGCTGCTAAGGTAAAAAGAGTGTCTAATACAAGAGGGGTTTCCACCTGCTTGTTGGCTATTGCCTGCAATGCAGACTTTGAGTCAGAGCAAATTACAAAATTGTTAGTTTCTGAGTTGACTGCCATTTCTACCGCCTTGTAGATAGCTGTCAGTTCCGCTGTGAATATCGAGCACACATCAGGTATACGTTCATTACAGTAACTTGTCTTTGCAGAGGTGACTGCGTAACCAGTCAAAAGTCCATCTTTGGACCCATCCGTGTAAAGAAACTTGTATGATGGATACCGGGATTTTATTATGAGGAATTTACTCTGGTATTCCAGGGGACTTGTAGAAGATTTTCTAAGACTTGTCAGGTCTAGAATACAAATTGGTGAAGGAAGGGTCCACGGAGATATGGATGGAACCTGCACTTCAGCAACTATGCAGTTGTCTTTGTTTATTATGTCATAGTAGAGTTTCATTCTAAGCCCTAGGGGTTTTATAACACTTTGTTTAGTCATATAAATTTGTTGGTACTTTGGCTGAAATACCGGGTAAAAAGCCGGATTTGTTGGACATGCTGCCAGTTTTACAAAATATTGCAGCGAAAGTTTTATACGACGTAGTGACAATGGTGGTTCTTTCGCAAGGACATATAGACTCTCTACTGGCGATGTTCTAAATGCCCCAAGACACAGGCGAATGCCCAGATGGTGTACTGTATTTAGGCATCGGAGGTAAGACGGTCTTGCTGATCCATATACAATACTCCCATAATCGAGACGTGATCGGGTTATAGCCCTATATAGTCGTAGCAATACAGTGGTGTCTCCACCCCAACTGAGCTTGCTGACTACTTTGAGAAGATTAAGAGATTTTAAACCTTTAGCTTTAAGTTCTTTGATATGTGGAATAAAAGAGAATTTAGAATCCAGTAAAACTCCTAAGAATTTGTACTGGTTCACTACTTTGATTTTAAAATTTTCCAACATTAGGATTGGATCCGGCTGAAAGCTTCTGGGAGGATAGAAGTGCATACATACCGTTTTATTTTTGGAAAATTTAAAACCATTCTCATATGACCATTTTTGCAACCTGTTTAGGTTAAGTTGCAGTTGTCGTTCGATACTTGTCATTTTGGTTGACTTAAAAGCAACGAGGAAATCGTCAACGTATAAAGAGCATTTGATATTTTCCTTGATATGTCGGAATATGTTGTTAATCTTAATATTAAAACATGTCGGAGAGAGAATACTTCCCTGAGGAACTCCCATTTCTTGGGTTAAATTGTTGGATAGTGTGCTTCCTATTCTGACTTGGAAGTTTCGATCTTGAAGGAATGAATTCATAAAGTGAGGAAGCCTTCCCCGGAGACCCATTTCATGAATGTCCTTCATAATTCCAAATTTCCAAGTGGTGTCATAAGCTTTTTCTAGGTCGAAAAGTACTGCAACTACATGTTCTTTCTTAATGAAGGCATCTCTTATGTAAGTTTCTAATGATACTAAATGGTCCAATGTACTTCTTTTGGACCTGAAACCACACTGATATTCTGTTATGGCTTCAGTTGATTCCAAATACCATACTAGTCTATTGTTGACCATCCTTTCCATGGTCTTACAAAGACAACTGGTGAGTGCAATAGGACGATAGTTAAGTGGATCACTGTGGTCTTTGTTAGGTTTTGGGATTGGTATTACTATCGCTTTCTTCCACAGCGTTGGGAATGTACCAAAGTCCCATATTCTATTATAAATCTGCAGCATAATTTTAAGGCTTGTTTCCGGTAGATGCTTTAGTAGTTGATAATGAACTTCATCTGCTCCAGTAGCAGAGTCTTTAGCCTTATTCAATGCCGCTATGAGCTCTTCCATGGAGAAGGGCATGTTATATGCTTCAGAGTTATCAGACTGGAAATTTAAATTTTGTCGCTCGGCCCTCTCTTTAAATTGTTGGAATTCTTGGGTGTAATTGTTCGATGAGGAATTAAATGCGAATTGGTCACCTATTCTATTTGTAATTTCCTCAGTGGTGGTTATCTCTTCTTCGTCGATGACAAGATGTTGAATATGTGTGGATGTATCTCTTCCCTGTATCTTCTTTATCATTTTCCATACTTTGGAACTGGGTGTACGGGTATTAAGTTTAGAGACATAGTTTTGCCAGGTAGCCCTTTTCTTTTGTCTTATTATCCTTCTCGCTCTTGCTCTGAAGATTTTAAATTGATTTAGATTTTCCTGTGTTGGGCGAGATTTAAAGGCACGTAATGCTTTTTTGCGGGCTTTGATAGCCTCTTTGACCTCCGTGTCAAACCAAGGTTTAGGGCTATGGTGAGGATTGGCTTGAGATTTCGGTATCGCTTTATTTGCTATGTCTATAATATCTTTTGTGAAATGGTCTACAAGGGAATCAGAATCTGCATATTTCTGTTGGGTAATATTTTTGTTGCAGAGTTCTGAGAAGAGATTCCAGTCTGCTTTATTGAATTTCCACCTTGATAAACCGGAGTTAGGACCAACATCTAACGATTTCAATAGGATTGGGAAATGATCACTTCCATGTGTATCCTCTAGTACTTTCCAATCAAAATCTAAAAACAAATTTGGATCACTTATACTTAGGTCAATGGCAGAGTAAGTGCCATGTCCTGAATGTAGAAATGTATCTGACCCATCATTGAAGACACAAAGATTATTTCCATTTATAAAGTCCTCTATCAGTTCTCCTCTACTATTCAGGTCTGCACTACCCCATAAAGGGTTGTGACCATTAAAATCTCCAAGAATAATGGAGGGGGCAGGTAATTGGTTAAATAGGTCATTCAGATCTTGTAGTGTGACCCGCATACTCGGGGACAAGTAGAGGGAGCACACGGTAATCGTTTTACGTAAAGTTAGGCGGACGGCAGTTGCCTGTAAGGTGGTGTTAAGATTTAGGCATGTATGAATTACACCATGCCTTACCAGAATGGTAGAACCGCCTATTGCCCTATCAAGGACAATTTCTCCATATGAATTATACATATGATAATTTCTAACAGTAACATTGTCCGAGGCTTTTAAAAATGTCTCCTGGAGACATAAGATGTTCACTTTATACTCAGATGTAAGCATCTTCAACTCATCAAAATTTGCTCTTAAGCCTCGACAATTCCATTGAATGATGTTGTCCATGGAATGATGTTGGTCTGTCATGTATTTGTTTATCTGTCTGATGGAGTTTTAAAGGTAAATTTCAGGGGTTCACGTCTCAGCGTGATGTTAGTCCTTCCCCCTGTCTTGGTGTTAGTTGTGGTGGGTTTTGTCCCTCCTGGTGCACGTAGTTGTGCTGTGCTCTTTGAATTGGGATTTTGATTCTGTTTTTGTGTCTGATTTGTCCCGGTTTGTTGTAGTTGGTGTTTTTGTAGAGACCCTCCAGGTCTGTCCGGCTTACCCTCCTTCCCCTGCTCTCCACCAGCATGGCCAGTGGTTGGAGCCTGGATGAGAGGGCCGGAATTGGCCTGTGGCTTGTCCTTAACTACCTCAGTTTCTGCAGAAGATATTTGTAGTTCCATTTGATCTTCTAAATCTGTTTGCTCGGAATCAACAGTTTCAAAAGAGGTATTTTGGTCTGACTCAGTCTCTGTAGCTTGAATCTTAGCTGGTGTTCTCTCTTCAATATTCCTGTCATCTGATTTCCTTTTTGTCGATTTGTTGTGTGGGTCGTTTTGTTGGGCTTTGTCTGTCCTGTTTTGTTTTTGAGTCACGTGTTTTCCATGCGCATCTAGAAGTTCATTCATTTGCGCATGGGCAAAAAATGTACAGAATTTGTCTTTGTCTTCTTGAGGATTAGATTTGTCATCATTGTTTTGGGTCTGTGCATGTTTCGAATAATTATATTCGGGATCCAGATCAAGTCTTAGCCTTGGCGTTGAACGAGGTGTTGAACTGGGTCCAGCTGGGCGATGAATGGCAGATCCATGCGACAACTGTGACCCTGTTTGTAGTTCTCCACTGGCCTTTCGGGCATAGCTTTCAGCCCCATATCGTGATTGAGCTATTCGTCTTGCTTCTGTAAATGAGATGTTGGAGCTTGACTTGATCTCAAGGACTTTTTTCTCAAAGCTAAATTTGGGACATGATTTGTCATACGAGGCGTGGCTACCCTTGCAATTAACACATTTTGGAGGAAGGTTACAAGGATGATCCTTTGAATGTGAATGGTCTAGTCCCCCACACTTGGCACATATTTCCTCTCGATTTTTACAAGTCTTGGTTATATGGCCATATCGTTGGCATCGATAACATCTCCTTGGGTTAGGGATGTACGGACGGACCCTACAGGACTCGAAGCCAAGCTCGACTGAGTCCGGGATCCTACTGCCCTTGAAAGTGAGACTTAGAGTCTCAACCGTGGAACCTTCCCTTGTCTTTCTCTGGAACATCCTGTATATTGAGACAACCGGGATATTTCGGTATTGAAACCAGTCCAGCAGTTGCTCGTCTGAGCTTTCATGACTGTCATAAGAATAAATGACTCCCCTGACGGTGTTCAACCGTTCATGGGGAGTCACCTCTACTTCGGCAGTTCCCAATCTCTTCATCCCTAGCAATTTCTCAGATTGTTCTTTGTGCACACATTTAACCAACAGAGAGTCAGGGAATCTCCTGACATCATCTGGGCGTCCTATAGCCTTGAATAGGGCTGTCGCCCGTAATACAGAAGACATTTTCTCGTATTCGTCATCTTTTCCTTTGATAACAATGAACCTCAGCCAAGGGTCAGTTTCACAACCAAATAATTCCGTTTGAGACAAGTCTCGGTTAAAAAAATCCATGTAGTGTTCTAATTTTCACCCCCCATGTTCCCCACCCGCCACGGAGTCCAACAAGGGGAGACCAATATGAGTAGGGCGAAGCCCAGTACTCGAGTCACAGGGATACAAGAAGGGTATACTCTCCAAAGACTAGGCCTGCAATATTGCCTCAAATCATGATAACAGTAACCATGGCAGGCAAATATTCGGATTCTAACCTTTCTCGATTGACCCACCAGCCATGGCCAAATAGGACTGAAGTCCTAAATAGCAACATGACAAGCCGATTGACTGGACCGGGCCAATCCAGCCTCCCGTCTGGGAGAAATCCAGGCCAAAGTAGTGTATTGTATGAGAGGACCAAATTAGGCCCGCCCAACTCAACCACCAGGACCCCTTCATCCTCCAACACGGGTCGCAACCCACGGCAAACAGGTTGCCCCATTTCCGTCGGGGAGACGTGTGCTTGCGCACTGTCTCGTGTTGGCCACTAAGGATACAGGACTTCACCTTAAGTGTTACCACCCACCGCCGCGAGGAGGCCCGAGACCTGCGGGGGCGAGATCTAAGTACAATTAACACAAATAATATTATTATGATTGATAATTACAGTATGGGACTGTCATACCCAATTTTTCTTCTGCCATTAAAAATTAACTGCCCATTAGTGATCTCACAATTTAGTTACCGTTATTTCATTTTTGTAAAAGTAAAAATAAAAGATCAGTCTAGCAGCGAGACAACACACAAATGCCTGTGACCTATCTTGTGGGAGCTCTGAGTCTAATGTTACTGTTGAAGTAATTACTGTGTGAGTGCCAACTATAAATCAGTTCTTTCAGATATAAGAAAGAAGCCAATATAAAAATCCACCTGTGGCTCAATCAATAAGAAACCAAGCTGCAGATATAGCTGGATTTAATTAGCCATTGATTGCATGCTCCTCAGAAGGAGAACTCATGTTGACAATTCTATTATTAGTCCCTTTGATTTATTTTTGTTCTTGGGGGCAAAATTATCTTGGAGATTCTAACGAAACTAGGTGCATGTGGGAGGTGTGTCATTTCACACGGCTCTGTGGTTGGAAAGAAAGGGTGTTGCCATATCTTATTCCTTGGAAAATATCACAGTGGGCAAAGGCGGCAGCACTGTCCATGCAAACTGTGGCTGTCTGCTTGCGTGAGGGTTCCACAAAAAATCCCTTTTAGACATTTTAACAAAGTGTCATCCACTACTTGCATAGCAAATAAATAGAATTAGTCCAACTTGACTTATCTAACACAGTTTACAGATTAAAATGACAATAATAAGAGAGTAATAATCCTATTTAGCCTTCTGTTTACTGCAGCTGGCTGTTCCAACACATGATCTGCCTCCCCCTGGGTCAAATTTCAATGGGCTTCAAAGATGATTCAAACCTTTCAAATGCCACAATACAATTCACTATCAGTTCTCTAAACTACTTCTGTGGACTTCTTTGCGGCAGACATTTCAGCACAAAGCATGAGGAATAATTCTATAAAATTATTGTTATCACTTCCTGTGATAGTATGTTTGCAAGATTAGCAAAACATTGGGGCCCGGTCTGCATGGGTTGTAAATGATTGTAGGTGTGATAACTATTCTATTCACTGATCCCCATGTGTATCCCAACATTGAAGAAAATAGCACAACAACACTTTGAACACTACTTTAAGCTGATATAAACATAACTTAAATACACAAAGCATTTGTTGTTAATGATGATGGGTTAATGTCAACTTGGTTCAAACTTGTTTTGCATTACATAATTGATTGTTTCAGTTTTCTTCACTGAACAAGTAAAGCCCTTTAAGTGACAAATCCCTATAGAACGTCCCAAGAGTTCATGTCAAAGCCTATGAATATTTCTATATCCCTAGCTTTGTAGGCAGGAAAATATGTCATATTGACAGATATGTGAATATATGGAATCCTTCCAGTATTCACGAATTGCATTTTAAATTTATTAATCATTGTCAGCTTTTTTTCTGGGTATTTTCTTGGTTGAGAAAGATGCCTTCGGCTTCTTGCGATTCTCCAACAATAAATTTGCAAAGGACCATTACTCATCGACCAAAGCTACTGTTGACACAATGACCATTATGGGGTTGGCCATTGTCCAGTGAAGGATTAGAGAGAAAATATGAGGACAATTATTAAGGAGCTAAGCAGATGCCTTTAGTTTCCTTGACTCCCTAGAAATACAACCATTTGCGATAAGAATCTAAAGAAAGGGGGAATTGACGAAACCAATCTAAAAAGTAAAATGGGAAAATAATTTTGTCAGCTCTTTTTTGGTAGTCACATTGTGCATTGTGCAACAATTACTTGTATTGTAGTTCTATAGCCAGAAGTATAGATGCCACATTACTTTCAACCATTCTGACACAATGAAAAATACCAAACTGATATATTCCATAGGTTTGTAGGTTTCTTGTTGTCCGAACAATTGAGAAGGCAGAAATTGTTACTGCACAGATAAAAAGAAAACGACATCACTGAGAAAAAGGAATGTATATGTTGTTGGGCTGTAACTGCTGTCGCGATCAATAATTAAACTGAATTGCAAAATTGTATTATTTCACAACATACCTGGACAATGCAGTGGACATCAATAACAGACTATGATGATGAAGACTAATGGACATACACTGCAAAATTTGAAATTTTGAGTCAGCTTAAATGATTGAGTGAGATGGTTGCACAATTTATTTGAGCTTACATAGCTTGTTGTTGTTAGGGCATTCTGCCCTATTGTTACTGGTCTTCTCTGGAATCTTGTGGACCAATTTCAAGACAAAATACTACACCAATTTCATTCAAACTTTGCACACGGGGTTCAGTTTGCCTAAGATTGTGTTGATCAACTTTACAGGAATGTGCACATTGTTTAAATACCATTTTAGAGACCCAGGAAAACTAGAAAAACTTGAAAGAGGGAGTCCTGTGATGTCATTGGGGGGCTTCCCCGCCCCAGATCTATTTATAGCTCCCTGAGAATTTGTCAAAACAACAAGAGGTCAGCAATTAGGACAAAACACCACTGCATGCTTCATCATGTGTTGCTGAGGACTTCAGGTAATGATAATAGATCAGTACAATGTAATTAGATGATGTGCAGAATACCCTTTAAAGTGCCTTGTGCATGTTATTTTTAAGTTATGATAATCTGTTCGTTGTATAACTTAATCAAGAAGCTATGTTAGCTCAAAGCAATTTTGCAACCATCTACCTCCATCATTTTAGCTGACTCGAAATTCAAATTTTAGTGTAGGGCACTATCCAAATCTGCTGACGTTGATGCGCCATCAGCATTCAGCAAGGCACTTTCTATCTCTTGTATTCATTAAACAAATTCCTTCAATGTCAGCCCTCAGCTAACTTAGGCTCACTCCGTCCCGCCAAACGACAGCCAATGATGGTCATTATGCTTGGCCGGAGACAATCAGGGCCATTTGACATTTCAGGCAATTAACCAGTCACAATGGAAGAGGAGACTTGCTAATTGCAGACAGATTGTTTACAGACCAACAGAAACCAATGGTTCTTTTAAGAGTGTTTTTTTGTTACTTCTGAGATTAAAGTGGATTTTGGCTTGATTCGCA
This sequence comes from Platynereis dumerilii, assembly GCA_026936325.1. NCBI lineage: Eukaryota > Metazoa > Annelida > Polychaeta > Phyllodocida > Nereididae > Platynereis > Platynereis dumerilii. Next base: position 37,930,545 of record JAPTHN010000007.1, read on the forward strand.
TGGTTGGAGATCTTGCTAGCTAAAAAAATTTCCAAATAGATCCAGTTTTTCTCTTTTGGAAGTTCACCAGAGTTGTTGATTTTCTCACAGAGGAAGGCTATTTCAAATTTTGAACTTTTTTTATTTTTAAGAAAAGATACAGTGGCTGTTTCTCTTTAAATTTATGTGTAAGATACCCTGAAATATAACAATAACAAAGTGATTTACAATGGATAACAAAGATGTGATTAGTTGCGAGGTTGGGACATGATGGTAACCTAATTGGCCCTATCTTTAGCTGTGGTCATTGGTGGTGCTGTTCAGACCATTGTCCATTTCAAGTCACACGCAACACGCACAAGCCCAGCCCTGCCCAAGTCCTGGCAAAAACCCCAGGGAGGAAAAGTAAGGAGTAATTGGTACTCCAGGAATAACCCCACAGTACACCCTAAGGAAATTTTGTTGTAAATAGATCATATGATGCATATATTGTTTTATAGTTTTATTCATAATATATTAAAAGCATATTGATAATACAAATACATGTATCACATTAGTAAAGAATTTTTTAAAGATAATTTCTAGAGATTTACTAATGCTGTGGTTAGCCATCTCTGGCCCGTTAGACACTGATATGTCAATGAAAACTTGTTTCGCAAGCCTTTGTTGTCAACAAATTTTTTTGTGAAATGAAATATTTAGTTAAAATCTGAGAGAAAACAGCCCAGATTCTAAAACCAATCTATAGAGCTTTTTGGAGTCTGGTTACGGCAGAAAGTTAAAGTTTGACCAATTTTGGATCAACTTTTTTTTTGCATGACACAGACAGCCAACAGCATTATATTCACTGTACTTCAGTGCTGCCTCTGTCCAAGACAAAAAAATATAGCTATACCTTCTGTCATTATACCATGAGATTGAGCTAAGGCTCTTCCCACTGCAGACTAAGCCAATATCTTTATTATTTATTGCGACATACCCTGCAATGTTTGTGTGAGGGAAGGGGCCAGTAAAGATCCCCCTTTGAAAAGGGCGCGGGTGGAAGGAGATGTTTACCTCAGATGAAGTGTGGACAGTGGAGTCAGCAATGTGGGAAATTCATTTGAATAATTTGCTCTTTTGTCAGGGGCTGAATGTCAAGAAATGTAAAATTTGATTTTTTGTGTGTGTGATATAACTTTTCAAAGGAACCAGGGAAAACCAGATATTTATACCCATGTTCGAAGTGTGATGTACTATTTTATATAGTTTTGTGACCAATTCAATTTTCAGTAAATCTGCTGCTTTTCACTTGAATGGATACAATGACAGAAATAACTGGCTTTTAATAGCCATTGATTGATCTTTGGAAAAGGAGTCTTCTATTAAAATTTCTATCACTAGCCTTCTTTGATTTATTCCTGTTCTCAGGACAAAATTATTGAGAGCTTCTTTTAGACTGGCGGGATTTTTGAAATATGTGGATGGTACGAGCATTTTGGGGTAAAAGTCGGGAACCCATCTTTTTAGCATATTTCAGGTATGCCGATTCCGAAAAAACCGGTTCCCAAGCGATATTCTGGGTCCTTCACCTCCTAATTTGCATAACAAAATGGCCGCCAAATTAGCAATTTTTTTATTGTTTTAAAGCAGTAACCTTCAATATACTACTGTTTAGGAAAGCAAAAAAGGCAAACTAAGTGGCTCAATCCATGTTATGAAGACCAAGGAATACTCACACCATGTTAGAATCAATTATACAAGTTTGATGGTCATTGATATGCAAATTAGTAGCCGCCATTATACAAAAATGCCTTTTCTTCAATAACTTCCTTACTAATCAAGCAAATTTAACAAATTAAAGTTCTATACCAATGTTTCAAGGGTCAATGAAGATGATGAAACCATCTATTAAGTCATAACACTCATCCTATATTAATAATGCAAGACTAATGGCCATTAATTTACCAATTCGTGATGAAATATTACAGAAAATAACAAACTTCTTAGTGTATCTTCTCTGCTAATTCAGCAAACTTTACAATTAAAGTGCTTTATCAATATTTTGAGAGTCAATAAAGATAATGAACTTATTTATAAAATGATAACACTAATAAAATATTAATTATGGAAAAATAATAGTCATTAGTATGCTAAATAATGAAGAAATATTACAGAGAAAAGTTTTTCATATCCTCTCTGCTAATCCAGCCTACTTTACATTTAAAACTTCAGTACCAAAGCTAAAAGAGTTAAAAGGGATATTGAATTTATTTATAAAGTCATGACATTCATAAAATATTAATTATACAAGAATAATCGTCGTTTGTACATATATATATAAATATATATACTAATACTAATAAGCAAAATGTTTTTCTTAATATCTGCCTTACTAATCCAAAAAATGTTGCAAATAAAACTTCCATACCACTGGCTCAAGGGTAAAAAACTCATTCATAAAGCTTTAAACTCATAATACATTAATAATGCAAGAATAATAGTTATTTGTGTGATTATTAGCGATGCCATATCTGCGGAAAAGGTGTCTCTTCAGAATTTTCAGGGACTCAATGCATAATGGCACATGCCGGCCTTGAAATTCAGCAAAGCCCCATCATATCTTCCTGACTGGGTGTATCAAGATGATATCATATGCATTATTGGAAGATCCCTCAACTCAGAAATGAAGTCACCTTGCTACTCCCAATACGCCAAAATATTCTCAGGCAATACTGACACTCCTACTATAATAAAACTGCTACTTTCCCCTTTTAACAGTGAAGCCTATACGAAGAGCAGACACTGTATTCATTTTTTTAATAAAACAATTTGATGTGTGCATGGAACACTGGTAGTGAGAGAGAAAGGTAGGGATGGTCAGGAGATACTCTAATAGGACCACTTGATGGAGACAATTGCGCGACAAGGGAGGAGGAGGGTACCAAGAGAACGACTGCTCGGCGCAAAAAGGGACTTAGTGGCACTAAGTCCCTTTTTGAATTATTGCATTTTTTAAAAGTTCAACACCTTAGGATTAATATCTGTGATTATTAGAACAAAGTGGGTTAAACTAGAGGAGATATTACAGGTCAAAGTTCAGGATGACACTATTTTGGGGAATAATGTGATATTTCAAGTTTTTCTTGTACTTTTTTGTCTCAATGCAATAAGGGACTTAGCTCGGCTAAGCACCAATGCAAAAAGGAGCATAGTGCACTATGCTCCTTTTGGCACTGAAATTTACTAACAATGATAGGAAAAATACAAGCACTAAGCTCCTTTTTGCTCCAAATTAGTACAGAAACCAGTCGGCGCCAAAAGGAGCTTAGTGCTTGATTTGGTGCAAGAAGGAGCATTGGCCTTATTTCATGGAAAATAATCATATTAGTTTCATTATCTATACATATATGTGCAGAAAATATCAATATAAATATGCGTACCAAAAATCATTTAAATTGGACCAGTATTGATCAAGCCAGAACTGAAAACAAGTGTTCAAAAGAAAAAGGCCTTTTCCTCAAATTCACATTTTTCCACTAAGCTCCTTTTTGTGCCGAGCGGTCGAGAAATTGGGAGCAAGCAGGGAAGGAGCAGTCATTTAGTTAGGAGTAGCCAGATAGTTATTGAAGAACCACTCTGGGGGAGGAGGCAAGAGCTAGTGGAAGCAGACAAAAGAGGGAAGAGCCGATGGGTAGGAGGCAATGCAGGGAGGAGGAAACCAATATCAGGAAGGAGCTAAGAAGTAGACAGTGAAAGGGGAACAGATGAGCTATTGAGTAGGGAGGCAGGAGTTAGGCAGGAGGCAGGAGTTAGGCAGGAGGCAGAAGTTAGGCAGGAGGCAGAGGAGAATGCAGATATCGTGGAGGAAAAAGAAAGATGAGCAGAGAGGTAGGAAACACAATTTGACAAAGCAAAAGCTGTTGGAAAAACTTTGGATCGGGCTGAGTGGGAGAACACTGAAGTCAGAGAGAGGAGAGAATGGCTGTTGTGGGGGCAAGAGCTAGGAGGAGGCAGTCAGGTGGGAGACAGGAGCTATCAGGCAGAAGGAAAGACCTGGGATGGAGGCGGAAAGGGAGATTATAGAGATTGGGGTCACTGGAAAGGATGGAGAATGCGATGAAGGAGGCAAGAGCTAGAGATGAGGCAAGATCTTTTGAGAGGAGGCAAGAGTTATTGAGAGGGAAGAGCCATGAAGAAGGCATAATATAATTGAGTTTTCAAATTTGTTTGCTGCATCTGATCCCACACAGAGTACCAAATAATAACAATTTGAATTGTTATGCCCTTCTTTATTTTACTCATAAACTTAATGACTGTTTAATTCGAAGCATTTAATATTTGTATGACATTCAAACTTTACTAATTTGGACACTACATAAAATTATAATACAGTGACTCCATAACTTTTATGGGGGAATTGGTGCTTCAGATTGCTTAGAAGGCATTTCGGGCCATGAGACACTGCTGAATAATTGGAGCTCCTGCCTAACTTCGCCTACCCCGAAACAGAATTCCAGCTACAGCCCTAATCTTCCTCGCTAATCCAGCAAACTTAATTATGTTTTGCATGAGTTCATGACCTGCATTGACCTTTGAAGTATTGCAGACTAACTTTGAAAAAACTAAAATTGTTGGAGGACTTCATTTGCTTAAGTTTGCTTGATGCGTATGAAAGGTATAAGAATACACTTTTTTTGTTGTTATATGACACTGCTAATTTACTGCTGACTGCAGGTCTTGCATAACTAATATCAGATGAATATAAGGACTTTGTCAATGACTTCTTCATTGACCCTTAAAATATTGGCATATACATTTTATTTTGTAAAGTTTGCAGGATTAGCAGCATCGATATAACGAAATCTATTCTTCTGAAATATGGCATGCTAATTAGCATACTAATGACAATTGTTTTTCCATTATTGATATTTGATGAGAGTTATGACTTTATGAATAAGTTCATTATCTTCATAGGCTTTTAAACATTGGTATAGACCTTTAAGTTTTAAAGATTCCTGGATTAGCAGAGACAACACTGTAAAGATTGGTATTTTCTGTAATATTTCATCGCAAATAAACATACTCATGACCATTATTCTTGCATAATTAATATTGGATGAGTGTTATGACTTAATAGATTGTTTCATCATCTTCATTGACCCTTAAAACATGGGTATAGAACTTTAATTTGTTAAATTTGCTTGATTAGTAAGGAAGTTATTGAAGAAAAGGCATTTTTGTATTATGGCGGCTACTAATTTGCATATCAATGACCATCATACCTGTATAATTGATTCTAACAAGGTGTGAGTATTCCTTGGTCTTCATAACATGGATTGAGCCACTCAGTTTGCCTTTTTTGCTTTCATAAACAGTAGTATATTGAAGGTTACTGCTTTAAAACGATCAAAAAATTGCTAATTTGGCGGCCATTTTGTTATGCAAATTAGGAGGTGAAGGACCCGGAATATCGCTTGGGAACCGGTTTTTTCAGAATCGGCATACCTGAAATATGCTAAAAAGATGGGTTCCCGACTTTTACCCCAAAATGCTCGTACCTCTCTAAATAAAGCCATTTTTCAAAAATCCCGCCAGTCTATTTGAGGAATGAGTGCATTTGAGAGGGTGTCGTTTCTTACAGTTCAGCTGAGTGCACAGGGAATCTAAAGATTTTTTAAAGGTATTTTCTTGAATGTTTTGGAAGACCTGATAAGTGTACATATTTTTTTCTGTTAGTCACTTATTTGCTGAAGGCTAAAAATTTTGGCAGATGTTCAAATTAACATTATTGAAAATTAGTGGTACCTAGGTTTGTTGTTTGAAATGGAATAATATACATATATTTACTTATCACACACAAGACAGGTGTACATTGAAATATATACTAATTTCTACACCACCAGTGTGCATGCACATCACAATTATAATTTGTTTTAAATGAACCTATATGAATGTCGAAAACAGCCTGGTTTTTCATGGTTTGTCAAGAGAATAGTTCAATTTGAACCCCTTTGACTTTAGTAGAGTACAGTTTATCTCTTCCAACATGCGAACTGGTGTTTGGCTTGATTCCTCAGCTTCACGAAGGCCACGTCAAAAATACACCTACCTGTGTGTAGATTAGCCATTTTGCAATACAAATATCACATTTTCGCAATGTTTTGGAGTTGTTTTTTTGCCGATTTTCGGCCATTTTTTATGACGGCAGTTCATTTATACTTGTTTACATTTGTGACGCAATCAATTTATGAGCTCACAAAGGGCAGTGACGTCACAATAGTGCACTGTAGCGCCCCTCCACATTTAGTTCCTGTCACTGGTATGGTATCAATTCACCCTAGCTCATGCAGTGGTTTTATATTGACAGTGCAAAAAGTGCTAAATTTCCAGTTCGCATGCAAGATGAGACAGACTGTAGTAGGAAAACAAACCTCCGCATCTGGCTTCAATCTGCCGACTCTGCCGTCCAAAGCATTGAAACATTTTAATTGGATTCATAAGGTTTGATGATGTTTGATGGATGGATGTTTGGGGCTTTACGTCCTGTAGTTATGCACTTGGTAGGCTAATTAGGACAGGAGGAGGACACAGCAATAAGGCGAAGGATGGTTGAAACAGCTGTCCAACATAGGCAAGAGCTGGATTCGAACCCTGGACCCAGCAATTGGCAGTCCAGCACGCTACCACTAGACCAACCCTCCCCCCAGGTTTGATGATGTCACCACAAAATACCCAACCCTTGGTCACAATGTCTCCCATGTCCCAATATAACACTGTCCCCCCTTACCCGTCTATCTAAATCAATTGTCATAGCAAAACGAAGAAAATTGATATAAATAGCACTGAAGCAATGAAGATTTTCTTAGAGTGCAGTATCAAAACATTTTTTTAATTGTGCCCACTCTGGTAGTTTCAAGGTTGGAGTAGTTTATTGCAGTGGGAAATAACTCTTGTCAATGACAGAGTAAGATGCCATTACTTTCTTTTGATTCTCCTACACATAATTTGTGAAGGGTCATTAGGTTTTCACTTAGGCCTCTGCTGACAAAGGCTGTCAATTGACCATCACAGGGTGTTTGGCTGCTGTCCAAGGGAGGACTCTAATGGTCACTAGGCTTGGCCAGAGACAATCAGGGCCGTTTGACATTTGAGGCAATTAACCAGTCACAGCAGAAGAGGAGACCTACTAATTGTCGCCAGATTGTTGACAGACCAACAGGAATACAATCATCAACTTAGAGACAAGGAAAGTTTCAAGTTTTGCAAAAGGCTATCTGCTGGTGAACCCGGCTAAGCATTTCGGCATTATCCTACATTAGCCCCCTCAGGGGTCTAAACATTCAGGCCCTTTTTTCATGGGAAATAGTGGTGGTAATTTTTACTGTATAAGCGTCATTGTATTTATACACAAGATGACGCTTATACAGTCAATGTTACAAAGAAATAATTGTCTAACTATTTATCAAAATACTGTCTTATTATACTCCTGCTTTAGCCCCCTTTTCCATTGACATTACCATTGAAAAGGGGGCTAAAGCAGGAGTATATATAAGACAGTAGGATATATAAAATACTGTCTTATATATACTCCTGCTTTAGCCCCCTTTTCAATGGTACTGTCAATGGAAAAGGGGGCTAAAGCAGGAGTATATATAAGACAGTAGAATTTTTAGAAAGAGACAAGTGTTTCTTTGTTACGTTGACTGTATAAACGCCATCTTTTGTATAAACACAATGACGCTTATACAGTAGAAATACCACCAAAATATAGCAAAATACTGTCTTATATATATACTCCTGCTTTAGCCCCCTTTTCAATGGTACTGTCAATGGAAAAAGGGGCTAAAGCAGGAGTATAATAAGACAGTTTTTGCTATATCCTACTGTCTATATATACTCCTGCTTTAGTCCCCTTTTCAATGGTACTGTCAATGGAAAAGGGGGCTAAAGCAGGAGTATAATAAGACAGTTTTTGCTATATCCAACTGTCTACTGTATATATACTCCTGCTATAGCCCCCTTTTCAATGGTACTGTCAATGGAAAAGGGGGCTAAAGCAGGAACATAATAAGACAGTTTTTGCTATATCCTAGTGTCTATATATACTCCTACATTAGCCCCCTTTTCAATGGTACAGTCAATGGGAAAGGGGGCTAAAGTGGGAGTATATATAAGACATTATCCCATGTCTAGCCAACTTTTGTCCCTCATACTGAGCTTTTCCCTGGTAAATACAGATTGAGAGAGGGAAATACAACAGAAGGAAACAGGGATATATTTAGTTCAACCAATCAAAATCCTTTGGCTAATTAGCCAGCAGGGATATACTGAAAGATAATGAGATCAACAGGGATATACTGGAACTGACCAATCAAAAGACAACAGTGCCCCTATATATCATGCTTATTAGCATGCGGATACCAGCATATTTGCTTATTGTTGTGATTTAAGGCAATTAAGTGCTGCCAATTAAGAATATTGATTTCTTTTGTAGCACAGCTGCATTCACATTGAGTGCTTCAAACTGTTTTACATTGATATTAAATAAAATTATTTTTAAAAAAAGACATGGGATAAAAAGGTTATACCATGGGTTGCGGCAGTATATCCCTGGTATAGTCACCCTCGACCCCGTATATCCCTCGACCCTTCGGGTCTCGGGATATACTGGATCTTGGGTGACTATACCAGGGATATACTGCCTCCACCCATGGTATAACCTCATAGTATTTTGCAATATATCACACTTCATTTTGAATGTTTTAAGAAACATATAACTGTGAGTATTCTTGGTAATGATCTCCCTTCACACTTTTACAGTATTTATTCTGTGATATACAGACTGGAAACATATTTGAGTTCTTTTTCAGTTTCAGTTCTTGTTGATCAATATCTATGGAAATACCTATAAAATGTTTAAACCCTCAAGGGGGCTAAAGTAGGATAATGCCAGCATTTCCGATCATCGGCGGATATTCCTCTATATTGGCTCTGCCTAGATGTAAGAAAATAACATGGCTTTCATTGGCACCATATGGCATCTGTGCTTCTGGCTTTAGAATGACATAATTGTTCCACACTGAGAAAGAGACGACAAAAAGATCCTCCCATTGTGCTTTGAAGTTGTATAACCTGAAACACTAATAGATCAATCTCTCGAAATAGACAGGTTTCTTCAAGTCTGTCTTTTCTTAAGATAATTTTATAGCAAATAGTTCTATTTCTTGGAAGTCAATGAACCCAAAGGCAAAAGTCCTTTATTGATATTGTTCCCCATTAATAATGGCTCTTGTCCTTTCTCTCTAATCCTCAACTGGACAATGGCCAACACCATAATGGTCAGTGTCAACGCCTGTGTCAACAGTAGCTTTCGTCGACGAGTAATGGACCTTTGTCAATTTACTAAGGATCAAAAGAAATTGAAGGCAAATTCCTCAATCACTGACATCAGTTATTTTATGGTTTCTATTGCCCTATAGCATTCTTACCCATACATTTTAGCAAGTTAACAGCTATAATTAACATGATTACGATTGACAACATTGAATACATTATTCCTTTTAGAAATTGAGAACAGAAAGACCCTTTCACGCTGATAACCATTTCATCTGAGAGTTACTTAGATTGGTGACTATACCCTGGACATTCACCAACCTATGAGCTTTCCAATATTTTCTGGTTCAAATTGAGATTTGATCATTGCAACAAAATATATGACCTGATAAGAAAAAATACCTAAAATACCACTGAAGCATTAGCCTGCACATCATCTCACAGTGCAAAGCAGTATGGGTTATACCTTACTCATACTCGCCAAATTTCTTTGTGTTAATTAATTAGATGCTAACTACCTTTCCTTTGTATTATTGGCATGATTAATGCATGATTTAAATAACGGTTTGTGATTTTGTGAATGAAGAAACCCTTTGACACAACCAACAGATGGTAAATTTGTGACTTATTCCAAATATGAGGTACAAAGTTTCATCTCTGGTTTAAACTAGGACAAACCTGGTTTCAACAAACCAAGTTGAAACCTGGTTCTATTCAGACACAGTCTAAAAACCAGATTTTCATGGCAACAAAGATTAAACTAAGTTTGCACTTTAGCACCTAAAAATAGTGGATTGCAACATTCACTGCAGTCTGAGCATGTCAGGCAGGAAAGTGCGTGAGACATTTTGCCAAGGAGACGAAGTCAAGCTACTTGAATTTATGAAAGAACATCTTTCTGTACTGGAAAGTAAGAAGACAGATACTTTCTCAAGCAAGAAAAAACACCAGACATGCGCAGACTTGGCTTAAAAGTTTAATAGCCAGAGTTAAGAGTAAAGAAGTATCGCGCAATTGAAGGGGGCTTTTAAGTACATGAAAATTAAAGCAAAAAAGGATGTGTGTGTCAACCGAAAGGCCAGGAAAATCACGGGAGGAGGACCAGAACCAGCTCCTTTGAATTCATCATCACATAGAGATTTCAGGATTCCTGAAAATCCCTTTGACAATGATGCTGAGGAGATGCAGGAAGAAGGGGAGCGGCAAACAGGTCATCACCCAACCTGTAGCAACTCCTGCAGAAGTTCCTGCAGCATGAAGTCTACCAGAACCTGCTGTAGTTGGCCACTCCTGTTCAACTGTTAAGAAAATGTTATGCCGGTATTAACTTTGTATAGATATATGCATACATCACAAAATTTTGATAAGCTTGTTCGTCAATTTATTAATAACTAAAATGGAGTAAAAATATGAATATTTCCAGTAATTGTAGTTAATACAGTTATCGTCTGCATAGTAATACATTAACAACGCGTACCATATCACAATTTATTAAACTTTATTAGGCAATAAAGGCAGGTGATAAGTGGTGATAGTTTATCATTTTGTTTCCACATTTCTGGCTTCACCCAGATGATCATTTAAAAGACAAAAAGAATAGTAAATTATTTGTAAAAAAAATATACCAATAGGAAAATGTCTTTATTATATTAAAACTAAAAGTTAATCATGACTGGTTATATTATCACCCTCCTCATCAATCAATCATGTTATTAATCTCATTTATTCATCTTGGAATCAACCTGCCTTTAGCCTGAACCCAGTGGGCACACGACGTAAACCACGACGTCGCTAATTGGCGGAGGGCTGGTCTGTTGGTCAGGTAGATATGTATGGTAGAGATTATGTCGGGGTTTTTTACAACATTGCCACAACGTCGCAAGCTAACGTTGAACCCTTGACATTGCCTCACAATGTTGTAAAACGTCGCCACAATGTTGCATGCTAACGTAATATCTTTGACGTTGCTTCACAACATCGTGACAACATAATTTCAACCATACAATTCTATTTCATTTGACAAAAAGGATGACATTGTTGCAACGTTGCTGCAACGTCGATGTGCCCATGGGGGAAGTAGCCTCGATTTTTAAGGCCAGTTCACGACAAACTTGGTCAATATTTTAGACCAGAGAGCTTACTGACAAGCATTTCCAAAGGCAACGGCACCAAGTAATACTACTTCAGGGTTTAGAGAGGCTGTCATTTCCCCATTTGATCACATGATATTTGGATATGAGGAATTTCGGCCTTCTGATGTTACAGACAGGCCAATGCCATCAGTATCTGCTACAAGTTCAACCAGTGACAGACTTCAGTCAGAAGCGGTAGTAACACCAAGCACCGCACAAATTGCAGCTGACCATGCGAAGGATCATGAAATGAATTATGTTACATCTAGTTAAGCAAGGCAAGCTATTGAAGAGCTTGATTGCAGCATTGAACCATCTTCTTCTACTATCTCACCAGAAATAGGAGGGCACAGACCTTCGAGAACAAGGATTTTAACAGATACCCCTGAAAAGAAGGAAGTTGAAGATCCAGCACAAGGAAAAAGGACCTGTCAAAGAAACCCAAGGTTGCACAAAAATTGAAACTGAACTTAGCTGCAGAAATTGACTCCAAAGACGACTCGGCCGATTTAGAGCTACGACCTTAGTTTGCCAATAACCATTCGTGAAGCTTCAGATATTGATGAAAGATCAGTTGGCAACTTCATGCTGGTTGAGTATTCTACAAAGCAAACAAAAAGCTATAGACTTGGCAAAGTCTTGACATTGCAGACTAATGACCTTATGAAAAGTTTTCACAGAAATGTGATGAGAAAGACAGTGGCATCAAGTTCCATTCATTATTTCTTTTTCCTTAAGATGACAATGCGCTTGAGCATACATTCGTTGATATCGTTGTGAAACTGTCAGAGCCTGAGACAACTGGAGGAACAAGAAACCGTCCATAAAGTCTCAGGTTTCCTAATGACTTTTCTCCATACAAAAACTCTTTCAAGTAAAGTGAAACTTTAGAATAAATGTCACTATTTGCACTGAAATTCACTAATGGGGATCAATTGAGGGTTGTCAGGTGACCAAAAATAAATGTGCTACGATGATGGTGAAAGTAACTCCAAGTAAGCACACAAATATGACGCAATTGTTACTGCAATTTCAACTGCACCAATTTATTTGTCTTAAAGATATGGCAATTGCAATGTTAATGAGTAAGATGTTGATTTTTAACTTATGATACATACGTTACCTGCTTATTAAGGGTTTTTGACAAATAAAAATAAATTTCATTCCCATTATCATCATGAATGATATGCCAGAATTTATTCTTTCTAGAGTTAATAACTTCGCAGGTTTTGTGCTAAGAGATAATTGTTCCATAAACCACCATATATAGTAGATATGACATTTTCCTATGACACATATAAAGAAGTACCTCTTTTTTAAATAAGCGATACCACAGAATAGTTATGGATGAATAAAAATCAATTAAATAGAGAAATGAACACACCTTCTTATGACCATGTAAGATTCGTGTTCATTTTATGTCTTATCATGACCGCAATTTCCACTGACAATCATTAAGTGAATGGTAACGTATGTATCGAAGTCCAGAAAGGCAACATCAAACAGAAATTACTTTATTTCGTCTATCATATTGACTCAAAGTGTCATATATGAAACATTTTCAGTCATTTTTTAAACCATGGACATTAACATTGTCCGATGTTTTAATGTTTCTAAATCAACATAACAAAATAAAAGCCCTAACTGCTTACAACACCTGAAAGCGTCTGGGAATGACTATTTCGCAAAAACTTTAATATCTACCAGCAAACAGTGTCATTATCATGTCCTTGTCACTTGTCAAAATTTTGAAGTATCTGCTCAACTTCAAACGACTGATTGGTGCAGTTATTTTGCGCAAAACTTTGAGAATTCCAATTCATAAGTGATAAGATTCAGCTGGCCTCTTGTAAAGTTCTACATTTTGTGGCTTCCGTGAAGTTAATAAAAAATTCTCTTTTTTTTCATATTCATCTTTACAATATACCAATGAATTTTGGAAAAAAATGTGAATTTTACCAATTTTGAGGGCTTACAAAAAAGAAATCTCAAAAACTGCTAGACATGTGGTGATGAATTTTTGAATGCTGCGTACTTACATATTTCTGTCTTCTAAAAAAGTATTTTCAGCACTTCGAGACTGCAAATAAATTCTGAATAAGACAGATGATAAGGTGCCATCTATAGGTCTACCAAATTGAAGTCAATGGGAGGCTGGGAGCAGTCAGGGGCATATCTAAAAATTGCCTCAGCAAAAAACGTGACGAATATGCGGTTTCTTGCAGCTTTTCCAATCTTCTCCATAATTTTGGGCCAGAGGGGACATGGCCCAATGCCCACCCGCCACTAAATGCGCCACTAGGTGCTCTCTGGAGAAAGTTTCCTAAAAATTGTGAACTAGATCCATAGTCTCATGTTTTTGAACCACGCAAAAAATTTAAGTAACTTTCTTTCTGTCTGAAAATAACTTGTTGTAGAAGCAAACATCACTGTCATTCCAATTAATGAAAATGAATTACTTCTGGTTATTCGTCAAGAGATGAATTTAGTGGAAGGCCAAATAATTAAAAAATGCTAAATTATGTGTGACCATGGCAACTGTAACCATAGTAACGTAAAATTTCATGGAGGGTCATAATTTTGTACCCTGGCGACCTGTGTAAAATTTCCTAGCTCCAGCTTCAACAGTTTCTTCTGGACAGCATGAGCCCATTTATTGACCCCTAATTACTGGTAACGTATGTATCGGTAACGTATGTATTTTCAGGGTATATTTTGACATATAGCCAGGACTAACTTAGTAGTTGTAGTTATGTTTATGCTATACATCAATCTAACTAATAATAAGCATTTTATGAGTGACTTACTAAAGATATTTTGTGCAATTTTTTAGCTTCCATATGTGTGGTAACGTATGTATCAACAGAAATATAACTGCTGACTTTTAGCCACTCTATCATTTATCAAGCTTGGGGATTATAATTTGACAGAAAAAGGATTTTTGATTTCAAGTAACAGCAAAATATGTGAGTGATTTCAGAGATTGAGCATAAAAAATTTCAGTTCAGGCAACTGTGGGAGGCTCATGAACATAGTGGTAACGTATGTATCAGAATGTAGGAGACAAAGGTTCATTTGGCTATCTCCAGTAAGATATTTGCAATAATCAGAAATCATTAGAATATTTGGAGGCTGTTATGATACAGAATCAGGGAAAATTAAATAATGCAACTCCACAAAGTTGCCAATCCAGGTGGCAAAGATGTGTGTCTTAAGTCAGGGTTGGAGACGGTAACGTATGTATCATTTTTGATGAATAATGTGAAGTTATTCACACTTAATCCAGTCACTGCCCCTAGAATTTGTTGTACTGGCAAAATTACAAAACAATGAACACAATGGGGCAACTGCAAACTAAATTGAGGAATATTCCAACCCTGGAGACCCGGGAGACATGAATTGATCCCTATTAGTGAATTTCAGTGTTTGGTTAACTGTCGTACTTCTTAAGGAATATTTCCCAATGATATGAAGCAAGCTAAAATAATACCACTTTTCAAAAAGGAAGAAGAATATCTGCTTAAGAACTATAGACCTGTGTCTCTCTTACCTGTTATGTCGAAAGATGCAGAGAGGGTAAGAAATTGAGTATTCTTAAGCTGCAAGATCTAAGCGCACTGCATGACCTCAGATTTGTTTTAAATAATATTATACTAACAGCATGTTGCCAACCTACTTCAACAACATGTTTATACGTAGTTCAGATGACCATTCTTTTGAGACTAGAAATTGTCTTTATTTCCAAATTCCGATTGTTAGGCATTCTTTTGCAAAGAATAATATTAGATACAAAATACCCTCTGTTTACAACAACGCTCCAATCATAGTACATGAAAAAATATATACACACAGCATCACTGGCTTTTCATCTTATATACTATACTTGCTTCAATTAAATTATAGCTTATCATTTCCTGAAATTTAAAGAGTTTTACTTATTATTGTGCCTCAATTTCCTCAAGAGTCTTCACTTCTAACATAATCATTCAGGTGGCTACTGAACAGCGGTCCATCAGGGCCAATCTGGTAGTCTCCTACATCACCTTGTAAATGTAAACATCCTCATCTAATATCCATCGCTGATTTATTTATTTTTCATGTTATGTGTATGGAAATAAACTGAATCTTGAATCTTGAATCTTAAAATGTATTACATGTACAATTCTTCTTGATACAGAGAGTTCTATGAACTGTTATTTTTCAATGTTTCTTGTATTTAAAATTCAGGAACGCATAATTCTAAAATTTTAGCTTAGGCCTACTTGGCTTCAAAGTAATCTGTTGTTGTGTTATGACAGTTTATTGAACGAAATTTGACTAATAAATAAAAATTTTCGAAAATTTTTATTCCATGATCAATTCAAATAACCCAATGTGGTGTTTCAAATAGCCCCAGGTTTAATTGAAACATTTGGTCTCGTATACTTTAAAGCTCACGGTGACAGCTTGTAATTTTTTTGGACAAACTTGTTCTATGGAATGTGGAGGTGAATATGGTAGCTGGCACATGCCAAAATTTTGTTTCTGTATCTTCTACCATAAACTATAGAATGACGTATGACAATCAGGATTAAACCCAGTTGGCACTTAAGCAAAACTGACATAAAAAAGTATTTATACTACCTAAAAATATTGGATTGCTACATTCATTGCAGTCTGAGCATGTCAGGAAAGAAAGTGCTTGAGACATTTCCCCAAGAGAGACGAAGTCCAGCAACTTGAATTTATGAAGAACATCTTTCCGTTCTGTAAAGTAAGAAGACAGATACCTTCTCAAACAACAAAAAACACCAGGCATGGGCAGACTTGGCTTAAAAGTTTAATAGCCAAAGTGAATGGTAAAGAAGTGTCACACAATTGAAGGGGGTCTTGAAGTACATGAACATTAAAGCAAAAAAGGATGTTTGTGTCAACTGAAAGGCCAGGAAAATCACAGGAGGAGGACCAGAACCAGCTCCTTTGAATGCATCATCGCAAGCTTTTGCAGAGATGCTGCGTAGAGATTTCAGGATTCCTGAAAATCCCTTTGACAATGATGCTGAGGAGATGCAGGAAGGAAGGGAGTGGAAGGCTGAAGACGGCCAAGGCACTGTTAAAAAAAACTGTAGTTCAGGTCATCAACCAACCTGCAGCAACTCCTGCACCAACATTCAGAAGTTAGTAAAGTTTCTGCAGTCTCAACTCCACCAGAAGCTGCAGTAGCCGGCCCACCCCGTGCAACTGCTAAGAAAGGATCATGCTGGTAAGAAAATTGTGTAAATATATCACAAAATTTTGATAAGCTTGTATTGTTGATTTATTGATAACTACAATGGAGTAAAATATGAATATTTCCAGTAATTTTAGTTTGGAAAGTCATCTGCTGCATTAATAATGTGTATCATATCCCAATTTATTAGCCAGAGCAGACTGGTTACAATTTTGTTTCAATATCTCTGGTGGCTTCACATAGATGATCATTCAAAAGACAAAAAAAGGTTAAATTATTGCAAAAAACTATACCAAATGAAAAATGTCTTTACTATATTAAAACTAAAAGCTAATGATAACTGGTTATCACCCTCCTGCTCAATCAATCATCTTTAATCTCATTTATTCATCTCGGAATCAACCTGCCTTTAGCCTGAAGTAGCCTAGATTTTTAAGGCCAAATCACGACAAACTTGGTCAAAATTTTAGACCAGTGAGCGTATATTTACATGTTTGTCCAAAGTTTTTGAGATCACAAAGGCATAAGAAATGTCTCCTCACTTAAATAAGATGTGTTTCAAATATACGAGGGGCGTTCAGAAAAAGAAAATATGTCAAAGGAAAAGCTGGGATGGATAATGCTGTCCCTTTAGGTCTCTTGCTCATACCAGTGAATCAATGCTTATCCTGTAAAAAATTCATTGTTCTAGATTGAAAATAAGTGTCCATATGAAAAAAATCCGTGAACTTTCTGAACGCCCCTCGTATTACTTTCAAAGCATTGAAGATAGCTTCTACTGATCGCAATTCCTGATATGAATATCTGCTGTCAAAAGCCAGCATCGACTGCATGCCTGGAGCTTAAACGTCAAAAGTCTCTCACTAATGAAGTCTAAGAAGCAGTAAATAACATAGGCTCAACCTATATGAGCGACATTTGCGCGTTTAAAAAAATGGCAATCACGGAAAGGCCTGACTTTGGAGGAATTATGAGTGAGAACAAGTAAATACAGGACACGCTCATTAAGGGCCTACACCCTACGGCCCAAAACTGTGGAAACCCCACCTCCAGCTATAAATGATTGTCTATACTGCCTTTATTTATACATGTACTTGTTGGTTTAATTTGTTAATGTCATGTCAGGGAATAGCTACTTATAGCTTATGTTTATTGTATATGTCAAGTCGACAATAAAAAATATTTGAACTTGAACTTCCACTTGAACCTGTATTTGCAAATATAGGTGTTGTCTGTATATATGTTGTTGTTTGTATTTGTAATCCGAGTGCAACTTGATATAGTTATTCTAACTCTGTTGTGTCCCATCTTGTTGTTTTGTACACTTTAATTGCTTCACTGTTTGTTGTCAATATCATGTGTATACATCTTCAGGATAAAATAAATATATCTTTATCTATCTATTTTTATTTTCATTCGAGAATATATCACTTTGAGGTTTCATATTCGTTGAAACATTATTTTTAGACTGTGCAAACAATCTATTGTCAAAACGGTTTCATTTTATGTAAGACAAAGTTATTTTGATCAGAAAATCAAACCAGTTCAGAAGATATGTATTTCAAGTAATTTACAGAAGTAATTTGACTTGGTGCATTCATTTGCAATATCCTGAGTTATGGCATTGATTAAATGACATATCAAATGGATTTGCTGGTGTTCCTCAAATTTCTGCTCCACATAAATGTATCTTGCAAAGGATATTCATTATCAGTCTGGAAGGATCTGTTTACCTAATATTCAGTTTCATATTGTGCCATTCACGCTTTGTCATTATGCCATGCCTGTTGCAATTGTTATTTTCAAAGTCTCTTATCTGCTTTAAAATCAGCTACAGAAACTCTCTCCAGTCAATATAATTCTTGTGATTACCCCTTTGGAAAACTGGTCACATTACCGCTGAAGTCAAAAGCATTAAAATGCCTGAGCAGTGAGCACATCATGCTTTACCTGTATCACACTGTAGATAGCATGCTGACATTTCATTATAAAGCACTCCTAAAAGTGACTGTTTATTTTCAATAAAATTTAATGATGACTTGACTTCTACAAGCATTTAGCTACTATTGTAGCCCAGGCAACTAACATAATTCAGCTCTAACAAACTTTACGATTGGGGATAAAAAAAACGAAATAGCAACAAAGAGAAAGGTTATTGAAAGTGCTAACCATAGTATGCAAGGTGACATGATTTTGTTTCCTTTGTGCTATATCGTTCTTTAAGATTTTTATAATCCCTAACTATCAGTCTGTATGTCTTAATGCCTGTCAAAAACATACTTAAAAACCACTGAACAGTTTCTTGTGATAATTGACAGGTTTTTTTTCCTTGACCCCCAATGAGGAACTGATTTAATGTTTTATTACCTGCACTAAAAGCTCCAAGATGTGATAAGTCAAGAGGATGGGACAGGATGGCAACCTAATTGGCCCTATGTTTAGCTGTGCTCATTGGTAGTGCTGCTGAGGCCATTGTCCATTTCAGGTCACGCACAGCAAGCAAAAGTCCAGCCTTGCCGAAGTCCTGGCAAAAACACTAGTTAGGGATGGTAAGTAAACTGATTCACTCTTACTCATACTTAGTACTCCAGGTCTTATCCCACAGTCTACCCTCTGAACATTTTGTTGCTAATTGATATGATGCATATTGTTGAATTTTTGGTTTCATATATCATTAAAAACATAATGATAATTCAGATATGGTGGAAACACCATATTGAGCCAAAAATTATCTATTTATAGATTTTCGGAGATCTTCTAAAGCTATGGTCAATGATAACTTGAATGTTTGCAAACCTTTGTTGTCAACAAATTTAATAGTTGTAAGGAAAAACTGTCCAGGTTCTGCTGCCAATCTACAGAGGTTTGTGGAGCTTTGTGGAGTCTGGCCAATGGTAGAAAGTTCAATTTTGACTGAATTAGGATGGGTCGGATTGATGCAGACCAACAGCACTGTGTGTGTGTGTGTGTGTGTGTGTGAGTTTGTGTTTTACGCCCCATCAGCACCAGTGTGGGCTATTTAGAGGCAACATTGGTTAGATGGATTATCTTGTAACTAATTACTCATAATTTGTAGAAGTAGTCGTTATCTCTGAGGAACTGTGTTATACTAGACGCTGAATTTTCTAAGAATAAGTTTTTGAGATTTCCTGATTGAAAGGGTCGTCGATGTAGATTGTTATTACATTCTATCAAGATATGTTTGATCGAAAGTGGTACCTGGCATCCTTCGCATATTGGTGCTGCGTCATTGTTTAATAAGTGTGAGTGGGTTAATCTGCTGTGCCCTATGAGACATCTATGTATTACGATTTGCTCTCTGCGTGAGTGCACATCAATTTTTATATCTTTCATGACGTAAGGTAGTATTGTGTGTAGCTTGTTACGTTGGCAAGCATTCCATCGTACTTGCCAACTATACTTAGTAAAGTCATTGATATGCTTTCTAAAATCCGTATAAGGGACAACATAGTCCGTTAAGTTTTTACTTAAGGCTCTCTTCGCATGAAGATCGGCCATCTCATTTCCCTTGATATCAACATGACTTGGAATCCAACAAAATAAAATCTCATTGTTTTCTTTCATTGCTGCCAAGGTAAAAAGAATGTCTAATACAAGAGGGGTTTCCACCTGCTTGTTGGCTATTGCCTGCAATGCAGACTTTGAGTCAGAGCAAATTACAAAATTGTTAGTTTCCGAGTTGACTGCCATTTCTACCGCCTTGTAGATAGCTGTCAGTTCTGCTGTGAATATCGAGCACACATCAGGTATACGTTCATTACAATAACTTGTCTTTGCGGAGGTGACTGCGTAACCAGTCAGAAGTCCATCTTTGGACCCATCCGTGTAAAGAAACTTGTATGATGGATACCTGGATCTTATTATGAGGAATTTACTCTGGTATTCCAGTGGACTTGTAGAAGATTTTCTAAGACTTGTCAGGTCTAGAATACAAATTGGTAAAGGAAGGGTCCACGGAGCAATGGATGGAACCTGCACTTCAGCAACTATGCAGTTGTCTTTGTTTATTATGTCATAGTAGGGTTTTAGTCTAAGCCCTAGGGGTTTTATAACACTTTGTTTAGTCATATAAATTTGTTGGTACTTTGGCTGAAATACCGGGTAAAAAGCCGGATTTGTTGGACATGCTGCCAGTTTTACAAAATATTGCAGCGAAAGTTTTATTCGCCGTAGTGACAATGGTGGCTCTTTCGCAAGGACATATAGACTCTCGATTGGCGATGTTCTAAATGCCCCAAGACACAGGCGAATGCCGAGATGGTGTACTGTATTTAGACATCGGAGGTAAGACGGTCTTGCTGATCCATATACAATACTCCCGTAATCGAGACGTGATCGGTTATAGCCCTATATAGTCGTAGCAATACAGTGGTGTCTCCACCCCAACTGAGCTTACTGACCACTTTGAGAAGATTAAGAGATTTTAAACCTTTAGCTTTAAGTTCATTGATATGTGGAATAAAGGAGAATTTTGAATCCAGTAAAACTCCTAAGAATTTGTACTGGTTTACCACTTTGATTTTCGAATTTTCTAACATTAAGATTGGATCCGGCTGAAAGCTTCTGGGAGGATAGAAGTGCATACATACCGTTTTATTTTTGGAGAATTTAAAACCATTCTCGTATGACCATTTTTTTTTTTTGTTTAGGTTAAGTTGTAATTGTCGTTCGACACTTGTCATTTTTGTTGACTTAAAAGCAATGAGGAAATCATCTACGTATAAAGAACACTTGATATTCTCCTTGATATGTCGGACTATGTTGTTAATCTTAATATTAAAACATGTCGGAGAGAGAATACTTCCTTGAGGAACTCCCATTTCTTGGTTGAAATTGTTGGATAGTGTGCTTCCAATTCTGACTTGGAAGTTACGCTCTTGAAGGAATGAATTTATAAATTGAGGAAGCCTTCCCCGTAGACCCATTTCATGAATGTCCTTCATAATTCCAAATTTCCAAGTGGTGTCATAAGCTTTTTCTAAGTCGAAAAATACTGCAACTACATGTTCTTTCTTAATGAAGGCATCTCTTATGTAAGTTTCAAATGATACTAAATGGTCCAAGGTACTTCTTTTGGACCTGAAACCACACTGATATTCTGTTATGGCTTCAGTTGATTCCAAATACCAAACTAGTCTATTGTTGACCATCCTTTCCATGGTCTTACAAAGACAACTGGTAAGTGCAATCGGACGATAGTTAAGCGGATCACTGTGGTCTTTGTTAGGTTTTGGGATTGGTATTACTATCGCTTTCTTCCACAGCGTTGGGAATGTACCAAAGTCCCATATTCTATTATAAATCTGAAGCATAATTTTAAGGCTTGTTTCCGGTAGATGCTTTAGTAGTTGATAATGAACTTCATCTGCTCCAGTAGCAGAGTCTTTAGCCTTATTCAATGCCGCTATGAGCTCTTCCATGGAGAAAGGTATGTTATATGCCTCAGAGTTATCAGACTGGAAATTTAAATTTTGTCGCTCGGCCCTCTCTTTAAATTGTTGGAATTCTTGGGTGTAATTGTTCGATGAGGAATTAAATGAGAATTGGTCACCTATTCTATTTGCAATTTCCTCAGTTGTGGTTATCTCCTCTTCGTCGATGACAAGATGTTGAATATGTGTGGATGTATCTCTACCCTGTATCTTCTTTATCATTTTCCATACTTTGGAGCTGGGTGTACGGGTATTAAGTTTAGAGACATAGTTTTGCCAGGTAGCCCTTTTCTTTTGTCTTATTATCCTTCTCGCTCTTGCTCTGAAGATTTTAAATTGATTTAGATTTTCTGGTGTTGGGCGAGATTTAAAGGCCCGTAATGCTTTTTTGCGGGCTTTGATAGCCTCTTTGACCTCTGTGTCAAACCAAGGTTTAGGGCTATGGTGGGGATTGGCTTGAGATTTCGGTATCGCTTTATTTGCTATGTCTATAATATCTTTTGTGAAATTGTCTACAGGGGAATCGGAATCTGCATATTTCTGTTGGGTAATATTTTTGTTGCAGAGTTCTGAGAAGAGATTCCAGTCTGCTTTATTGAATTTCCACCTTGATAAACCGGAGTTAGGCCCAACATCTAACGATTTCAATAGAATTGGGAAATGATCACTTCCATGTGTATCCTCTAGCACTTTCCATTGAAAATCTAAAAATAAATTTGGATCACTTATGCTGAGGTCAATAGCTGAGTACGTGCCGTGTCCTGAATGGAGGAAAGTATTTGATCCATCATTGAAGATACAGAGGTTATTATCATTTATAAAATCTTCAATAAGTTCGCCTCTGTTGTTAAGGTCAGTACTGCCCCATAAAGGACTATGACCATTAAAATCCCCAAGAATAATTGAGGGAGCAGGTAGTTCTTGGTATAAATTATTGAGGTCTTCTCGTGTCACTCTCGTACTTGGGGACAAGTAAAGAGAGCATAAAGTAATCGTTTTACGTAATGTAATGCGAATGGCAGTTGCCTGTAAGGCGGTAGTTAGATTTAGGTGTGTATGGATTATACCATGTTTAACCAGAATGGTTGAACCACCTATTGCCCTGTCATGTACAATTTCTCCGTAAGTATTATACATGTGGAAGTTTCTTAGGGTAATTTTGTCTGAGGGTTTTAAAAAGGTCTCTTGGAGACATAAGATGTTCACTTTATGCTCAGATGTTATTATTTTTAGCTCGTCATAATTTGCTCTTATACCTCGACAATTCCACTGAATGATGTTGTCCATGGAATAGTGTTGCTCTGTCATAAATTTGTTAGTTATTTTTTGGGGGTTTTAAAGTTAAACACCAGAGGATCACGATTCAGAGTGATATTGGTGTTTGTCCTTCCCCCTGTAGATGTGTTAGATGGACCAGAACCTGGTGGTTGTATTTGGTTTGTTCTCTTTAAGTCAGGAGTCTTATTTTGGTGTTGTGTTTGACCTTTCGTGGTTGTTTGTGGAAGTTTGTTCTGTGTCGGGTTTTTAGTTTTGTCTGGTTGACCTCCCTGACCCTGCTTTCCATCTGTACAAGCAGGGGATGGGGTCTGAGTGGGTGGGTTAGTGTTATTTTGCTTGTCATGAACTACCTCAGGTATAGAGGAATGGACATGAAGATCCATGTCTTCCTCTCCCTCGGTCGATTGCGAGTCAACGGTTTCAAAAGTTTCATCGAGTTCTGACTCGATCACCTCTGTCGCTGGGACCTTCGCTGGTGTTCTTTCATCGGAACATTCGTTGTCCGACTTCCTTTTTGTTGATTTAATCTGTGTGTCTTTTGATTGTGTTTTCTCTGTCTGGTCTTGTTTTTGTTCTATTTGTTTCCCATGTGCTTCCAGGAGTTCATTCATCCCTGCATGGGCAAACAGTGAACAGAACTTTTCATTGTGTTTTTGAGAATTGGATTGGTCGTTGTTTTTTGAGTAGTTGTATGTAGAGTCAAGGTCAAGTCTTTTCCTGGGTGTGGTTCTGGGTGAAGACCTGGGTCCAGAAGAGTAATTTGTGTCCGATCTCTGGGACATCTGTGATCCTGTATGAGGATTTACATTGTCTCTACCAGCGATCTGGGCATAGCTACTGGCCCCAAACTGTGACTGTGCCATTCTACGAGCTTCAGGAAATGAGACATTGGTGGTAGCCTTGATCTCAAGGATTTTTTTCTCAAAAGTCCATTTGGGACATGACTTATTGAAAGATGGGTGGTTTCCCCTACAATTCACACATTTTGGTGGAAGATCACACGGCGCATCCTTCGTATGGGCGTGATCCGTACCTCCACAGGTGGCACATACCTCCACTCGACTTTTGCACGTCTTTGTAATGTGACCAAATTTCTGGCATCGGAAGCAGCGTCGTGGATTTTGAATATAGGGGCGCACCCTACAGAATTCAAAACCGATTTCCACGGCATCCGGTAGTCGGTTTCCTTTGAAGGTGAGAGAGAGGGTCTCTACTACTGAGCCGTCCTTTGTCGTTCTGTGAGACATTCTGTAAATTGACACAACCGGAATTTTGCGAAACTCGAACCAGTCGAGTAGCTCTGCATTGGTGTTCTCGTGGCTATCATACGAATAGACCACTCCTCGGATTGTGTTCAACTTTTCATGTGGGGCCACTTCCACCTTCGCAATATGCAATTGTTCCATGTCTAGAAGTTTTTGTGATTGTTCTCTGTCCCTACACTTAATCAAGAGAGAATCAGGGAAGCGTCTCACATCCTCTGGTTTACCAATTGTCTGAAGAAGGGCTTTCGCCCGTGTCGTTGAGGACATCTGTTGGAATGCCTCGTCCTTTCCTTTTATAACTATAAACCTTGGCCAGGGGTCAGTCTCACAGTCAAAAACTCCTGCCTGAGACAGGGTGTGGTTAAAAAGATCCATACAGTTTTCAATTCTTCATCCTTCATGGTCCCCACCCACCACGGAGTCCAACAAGGGGAGACCAACATAAGTAGGGCAGCGCCCAGTACCCTAGTCCCAGGGATACATGAAGGATATACTCTCGAAAGGCTAGGCCTGCAACATAGCCTCAATCATGATAACATTAACCATGGCAGGCAAATATCCGGTTTCTACCCTTCCTTGATTGACCCATCAGCCATGGCCAAATAGGACTGAAGTCCTAATGGCGACATGACAAGCCGATTGACTGGACCGGGTCAATCCAGCCTCCCGTCTGGGAGAAATCCAGGCCAAAGTAGTGTATTGTATGGGAGGGACCAACTTAGTCCCACCCAACTCAACTACCAGGATCCCTTCATCCTCCAACACGGGTCGCAACCCACGGCAAACAGGTTGCCCCTTTTCCGTCGAGGAGACGTGTGCAAGCGCACTGTCTCGTGTTGGCCACTAAGGATACAGGATTTCACCTATAGTGTTACCACCCACCGCCACGAGGAGGCCCGAGACCTGCGGGGGCAAACAGCACTGTGTACATTGTTCTTCAGTTCTGTCTCTGTCCAAGACAAAGACATTATAATTAGAGCTATGCCTTCTGTCATTGTATCATTAGATTGAGCTAAGGATCTTCCCATTTTATTAAGCCAATTATCTTTATCATTTATTGATTATGACATACTCTGCAATGTATTTTGTGAGGGAAGGGGCCAAAAAGATCCTCCTTTGAAAAGTGCGGGGGTGGGAGGGGAGGTGCAAAAGAAACGACACTCTAGCATAGGTGAAGTGTGAAGTCAGAAATGATGGGAATTCATTAAATAATTTGTTATTTTGTCAAGTGTTGAAAGGTTAGAAATGTAAAATTGTATTTTAAGGGGCCGAAAAAAAAAACTAATATTTATACCCATGTTCGAAGTGTGATGTCCGATTTTAATCAGTTTGCGACAAAACAAATTTTCAATAAATCTGCTCAATCAACTGTAAAGTCAGAAATAACTGGATTCTTTGGAAAATGAGTCTTTTATTGAAATTTCTATTATTAGCCTTCTTTGATTTTTTTCTGTTCTCAGGACAAACTTGTCAATAGCTTCTTGAGGAACGAGTGCATCTGTGAGGGCGTCATTTCTCACAGTTCAGGTGAGTGCAGGGAGAATCTAAAGATTTTTAAAGGTATCTCTTGAATGGTTATCTGTTTTGCAAGATCTGATAAGACTGTATATATCTTTCTGTTAGTACCTTATTTGAAGACTAAACATTCGGGCAGATAATCAAATGCAAATCAGTGGTTCCCTAGGTATTTTGTTTGAAACTGTATATATGTATATATATGTATTTTATCTGACACACAAGACAGGTGTAGATTAAAAAATATACATTTTAGAGAAGTTGCATTTTTAAAAATTAGCATCGAAATGTAGGAATTGTAATTGTTCAATGAATGTAAATTTCGCAAGCAATCTGGATTTTAAAATTAGGGCAAAAGTCGCACATCCTCCCAAAATATCCACCTGTGCTAGCCTATGTTTGCACTGGATAGAAATGTTTTGGTTTTTCATATGTTCACAATGAAGTGACTAATTTCTTAGCCACCAGTGTGTATGTATATCACAATAATAATTTGTAATAGTTTGTTTTAATGTATTGATCTTATATAAGCATTGATAAAGCCTGATTGTTCATGCTTTGTTCAGAGAATGGTTTAACTTGAACCCCTTTGAATTTAGTAGAGTATTAGAAGAACAAAATCTATAAATGCCACAGATTAATTTGATATAATAAATCATAAAAGTCAATACGAACATATTCATAATTTTTTACAATATTTCAGCTTTATTCAGACATCAACAGGATGAGGATTGACTTCTATTATTTATTATAGGCAAACAAACTTCTGCAATAATAAAGTCATACTGACAGAACAACAGTTGATTATTTTTGAATTATATTTTAATATTGAAGAAGTTTGCCTCTCACCCAACTTCAGCCCCCTACAGAAAACTCCTTGTTATTAAGTTATGTGTAGCCAAAGTAATAGAACGAAAAACGAAAAAAAGTTTGATAAAATGTTGACTCTTTCAGTTGGCTGTACCATTTCACTCAAACAGGAGAAGCCCAAAGAAAGTTTCACAGGAAAGAATAATTAGTAGTCTTACATAAATTAAGGGTACATTTCAATATTTTCTGTTTGATTATTCAACATGTTTGGTAATCTATAAGATATGTCAATTTCACTTAACTCAACCAGCATAGTATAGGTCTACCATGTAACTTCAGCCTCTATTTGACCTGACTTCAGCTCTCTGGTTGCCCCAAATTCTAGCATTTTTGTGGCCAAGGGACGAGGTCCCTTTAGTCGTCATCAACGGTTTCTATGTAACCAGGAAATGGAAATATCAAACTGTTGTGGGGACAAAAACGTTTTATGCAGAAAATGACAAACCAAAGTGATCATCCCAAATGATCACATAACAGTTTAACATTTGCACTTAGTGACTGTATGTACCGGATCTGTATTAATTAATCTATAATCGATAAAATACTTAACTCAAACAAGCAATGTGGATCACCAGCCCAGCGCAAAAACGACTTCACGCGCATGCGCGGTGAGCACACTGTAAACTACGTTATAGCAGTGGCAGGCGAGCGCACTGTAAAAAGTGTACATGACCAAAGGCAAATCTGACATTATATGCTGCAGTCACTTGGTGGTTTTTGGCACAAAAGGTGCAAACTTTGGGTTACTAGATATGAAAAACTATTTGTTTATTCACAAAGCTCTTCGTGTCAGTGTACATAACAGAGATAATCCTACGTCTTTATATTTGTTTGGTAAGCATAAATCGTTTCTAATACAAAAAAAGTCATAGAAAACTTACAACTTGTGCTCAGGTATGTTATAGATGGCGCTGCATGTATCCTTGCCAGATCCATGTTCAATAGTGCTGGTTAAGGAGTTGGAACCCTGATGAAGATATATTTGTTTACATTTATGAAGGAATTTATCTTCATATTGACCTTACAATGACAGTTACGTTAATTTGCCAGGTATAACAAACATAGACAGATAAATAGACAGATAAATACATATAGATGGACAGGTAGATAGACAGGTCTATATGAATATGATTCCATCCTTGAGCAGGCTGCATGTAAGGGGTAAAACTGAATTTCCCGAGGCCACGGTGCATGCATTGCATGCTATTTTTGTAATAGTCGATTGCCGTTTTTACAATGGCATGCAAACAGAAAATTTGCTATAGTCGTTTTGGATAATGCAATAAAAATTGTAGCTGTTATTGTCTGTAGCCATTTTTGTTTGTTGCCGTTTTGACTGCACAACAAAATGGGAGCATTGGAACCATGAAGATTTTCATTCACAGTATCAAACAGCTTTGTAATTGTACCAATTTCAGTTGTTAAAATGTCGAAATGTTGATGTTGGAGTAGTTTATTGCAGCGGGAAATAACTCTTGTCAATGACAGAGTAAGATGCCATTACTTTCTTTTGATCCTCCTACACATAATTTGTCAAGGGTCATTAGGTGTCCACTCAGGCTTCTGTTGACAAAGGCTGTCAATTGACCATCACAGGGTGTGTGGCTACTGTCCAGAGGAGGAATCTAATGGTCACTATGCTTGGCCAGTGACAATCAGGGGCCGTTTGACATTTGAGGCAACTAGAGACAATCAGGGCCATTTGACATTTGAGGCAATTAGAGACAATCAGGGGCCGTTTGACATTTGAGGCAATTAACCTGTCACAGCGGAAGAGGAGACTTGCTAATTGCTGACAGATTGTTGACAGACCAACAGAAACCTGTCTGGACAAAATGCCCCAAATGAAACCAGTATTAGACAGGATTGCTATTGGAATCCTTGTTTACTTTGCAGTAGCTACAGCTAATCTGTTGGTCCAATAACTGATTATACAGGTAAATGGTGTCTTTTTTGCAAATACAATTAATTCCTGACTTGTACCATCACAGGATCTAGGAAAAAGGGAAGGCTGTTTCACCTCTCATCTGAACAATTATTCCATCATCTACACCTTCTATACTTATCCGATTCACTTTATGACACTTAATACGATGCTGTATAGATTTTTTACAATATAATGAGACATTTTTAATTTATGAATTGTAGTGGGTGTAATTTCAACCTACCAATGAATGAATTCACATTTTAAAAAAGTGTGAGCATGCTGCATTTAGATCTCTGTTTCTATAGTTTTTTTTGTTTCAGATTTAACTTCTTGGAAAGCTATTAACAATGAAGAGAATGCTGACAAAGTACACTGAAGTAAAAGTGGACTGCACTCAAGACTAATTATCTCTTTTTTTAAAATTAATTTTTATCAAACAAGAGCGACTGGATAGCTATGGATTGATAGGAAAATAAAAGTTAAACTTCAAATGGATATGGATAGATCTAATAGCTGAGCATAGTAATTTAAAGAAAAGCAACTTTAAGAAAGTTGTACTGTCTCCTGTTTTTTCATCTATACCTGATCACAAGTTGATGATAAGAAATTAAAAAATTTGCTTGATGCATTCCTAGGAAAAAAAAAATCTATTTGCACTCATAATTAATTTGCCATACTATTTTGTTTGAGCTATAGAAGTGATGGTTACAAAGCACTCGTAATTTGAAGACCAATATTTGGTCAAACCAAGGTGGCTACATGTAGATTGATCACAGACAACTTCTCACCTAGCTATGAAGAAATAGTAATTTCCATAGAGGAAAAACTTCATTTATCAATGTCAAGGCCAAGCTGTGACTGGGTGCTTACCTCTATCATGTTTTTGAGAGTTTTCTTTTTGATTTGGTCTGGGGGCAATGGGTGTTTGATCGAGAAACATAAATGGTAATAGCATTGTTGATACTGGGGAACTGACAAACAACTAGCGATTGGGCAGCCCAGCATCCTACCAACTGCGCTAACTCTACCATGGCCAGTTGACATTTGGGGTTGACAAATTCAATAGCAAATGGATGGATGGATGATTGGAGCTCTATGTGCTATTTATATGCATCTGGTAGGCAAAGTAGGACAGGTGGAGTACACATCTGGAATAAAAATGTGCACAAAATCAAAATACTTTGAAAAGGCAAAGTCAATGCTTAATTGAAGTAAACACAGAGAATGATGAGGGAAAAAATGTGTTTATAAAGCAAAATGCCTTCTCCCACGCGACTGGTGTTTCCAATCTCAGGGGCAACAAATCACACCATTCTTGAGTTGCTCTCCTCCATGACTGGGAGACAGTGAAGACGGCAATACAATGTGAGTGAATGCAGTTCCAAGAATACATTGTTATTGATTGTTTCTTCTCATAAAGTGGCATTCATGCCTAAATGCATCTTTTACTTGGTATTGAACTAGAGGGACTGGATATTCGTACTTTGTTAACGTTCATATTTACAAGGGTGCAAGAATGACCTCCCCATGAGGGTCATCCACATTTTTTATATTTTTTCAAACACAATGTACATACATATATATATTATCCGTGAGTATCACAAATAGTGTGTTTGAAGTGGATACATGCAAGTTTGATAACTGTTACAGGCATAACCTGGCATGCACCCACATTTAAACAAAACAAGAACAGCACAAAAAACAAATAATAAAAAAAAAAAAAAAAAGGACGGGTACTTATAATCATACAACAGTCAACTTCGTGATATGAAATTGAGCCAGAAGCAAGATTGATTTTTAGAAGAGTAAGCACACACAAATAAACATAACTTCACATACATATAATCTATAAATAAAATAAATAAATATAATATACTGCCAGATGTCAGTAGTCAATTAGTTTCATTTTTGTAACACCTTTTATAAACCCTTGTTTTATTTTTCAAATTTTCAGGAGATTTATCCAATAACCAGGTGCCCGTCCAAGAAAACTTTGAATGTATTGGAAACGAGTGTGGTGTGGTGCCCTTAAACTATTTCTATGTCTTGTGAAGTAATCGTGATTACTTAGGTTAAACAAATAGGTAATACGTATTGGTAATTCATCTTGTGAATATTTTTAACAATGCCAGCTTAACTTGATCTTTAATTCTTAAAATGCATGTTTCTTAAAATAAAATTTACTTAGGTTCGTCCTTCTTCCGACAAAAATTATCCTTATTGAGTTATTCTGTTGCACTGTAAGTTTCTTAATGTCATTCTCTTTAATCATTGACCCCCAGACACTCAAAGCATAATTTATGTGGCTTTGCACATTAGCATGGTAAATCATTAATTTAAATTTCATTGGCAGCACATTTTTGACCATTTTCAGACTATAGTTTCCAGCTATCATTTCGTCATTACATTTTTCACTTGGATGTTCCATTCTAAATGTTCATCTATGGTCACATCTAGGAATATGTATTTAGATTTGTCTACATTAATTGTCAATGAATTATTATCAAACCACTTGCTCAAGCGAGTTAGATCATCATTTACTTTTCTATAAGAATTTCAGGTTGTTACCACTGGCAAACACAGTCGTATCATCAGCAAAAACAATACAATTACAAAATTTCAGACTTTTAACAAGATCATTCTCCAGAATAAGATACAACAAAGGACCCAATACTGAACCCTGGGCTAATCCGTAGTTCATAAGATAACAAACATATTGATGCATTTTATGGTAATAATAACATTGTACTTGGAGACAAAAAACGGCGAAGCTAGAAATCTACTGACCAATGGGTAGTACCCATGTGGCCAATGATTGTAACCCAGTATTTAGACAGGAAATTAACAGTGACCACAGTGTACCTAGGAATTACTGGGAACCAAATCAAAGGGGAAATGACCATGTAATGTGTGCCATCTGAGCTCATCCCGCATTGACATCTAGGAGAATTACACCTATCAGTTATGCAGTGATGACAGTATCAGGTGAATGATGGGTTTCTCTTCCATCAAATGTCAATACATACAGCCAACCAAAGAATTATGCCCATAAAACTTAGGCATTTCTGCAAGGGAAATTTTAATTTTTAATTCCTTAAACAAAAGAAAAATTCTTCATCATATATGCCATCAAATCGAAGAAAATCTTTCCAACAAATATACAGATGTGCTAATTGAAGTGATAATGAATTCACATATGTTTATGTATGTCGAAATAGTGCTGTTTAGTAATCTTTAATCACTATTGGTATTGGACTTGGATCTGACCGACATGATTTGCGGTGATCGGTATATCTCTAAGAAAAAAACCTATATTAAATAATATGACCAGGTTGTGATAGTACATCAATTTTGATTTCTTGACTTACTCCACTTAACATCACAATGTACCTAAAGCACTCCAAAGAAAAGCAGCTTGGCTGATTAGGCTATCCTCTGAAATATATACATATTCATTTAACCCAATGATACTCATACATACACCCATTGACCCCAGACCAAATCAAAAGAAAACTCTCATAAACCTGATGGAGGTAAGCACCCAGTCACAGCCTGACCTTGGCTTTGTTTCATAATGTTTTTCCCCTATGAAAGCTATTGTTTTTAGGAGCCAGCTGATAAGGTGCCTGTGGTCAATACGTAAGTAGCCATCTTGGTTTGACCAAATACGGGCCAATCAAAGAATAAGAATAAGAATAAGAATAAATTTTATTTCAACTCTATTGCAATTTACAAAAAACATTAGCTCACATGAGCTAGTACTCAAATTATGAGTGCTTTGTCCATACAAATGTAGAACTAATCATCACTTCTGTGGCTCAAACTAAATTAATCTTGGTAAATTAATTAAAAGTGCATATAACTTTTTTATTGTAATAGGGCATCAAGCAAGTTTTCGAATCTCTCATTATTCATTTGTGATTTGATAGATCGTTTGAAAAAATATATCTTAAGCACGACATAGCACAAATGAAATCACATCATTGCGGATTTACTGTGAAGAAGGCAGTTTACACAGCAGCCTTGGGCACTCCAAAAAGCAGAAAAAATGTCACACAAACATGTTCAATTGACTTTTTTAAATTAAGAAAGTTATTCAGAATACAAAAAATCCAAAATTATTATATTTTTTACCCTATACCCAAAACAAAGTTTTTCCAAGGTGCAGTTTGTTCAGTCAACATTTATTGGCTTTGTCTAAAAGAGGAAGGAGGACATTTATAAATTTTCACATTTTATATTTAAACATCTGAGAAAGAGTATTAGTCATGAATGCACTCCACTTTTGCGCTTAAGTTTACTTTGTCAGCATTCTCTTCATTTTTAATAGCTTTCAAAGAAGTATATTCTGAAAGAAACAGTCTAAATGCAGCAGGTTCACACTTCTTAAAATGTGACTGTCCATTGATCATTGAGGTGAAATTACACCCACTACAACTCGCAAATTAAAAAGGTCTTATCTATTTTTCAAGACATTGACATAATTCAGCAATATTGTCAAAAGGTCTGTATGGCATAAAGTATCATAAAGTGAATGTAATATGTCTAAAAGGAGCAGGTGACATTTTTCAGATGAGATTTGTACAAGTCAATAATTAATTTTATTACATGAGCACCATGCTTGAGCGATGCTTATTGGCCAAAATCAGTCACATGATGAGATACTAAAAACTCATATTGCATGGTTTGAGAGCAATATGAGATTTTTTTCAACATTTTCTTTTTTCTTCTTTTGACATTAAAAAAAACAACATTTGGTTGGCCTCAATATATGGTAGCCTATAGGCCTACATAAGTTATATGACAATTTTAAAAAGTCATTTTTCTTCGGTGGATTTATTCTGCAAAAAAAACTATGTCAGTTTCTGCTGTTGTAGAATGGATCATTATATAGGAAGCATAGTGGTCATGTAATAAAACAAATATGGCACTCACTTTCATGCAATATGAGCCCCCGCAGGTCTCGGGCCTCCTCGTGGCGGTGGGTGGTAACACTAAGGTGAAGCCCTCTATCCTTAGTGGCCAACAGGCGCTTGCACACGTCTCCCCGACAGAAATGGGGCAACCTGTTTGCCGTGGGTTGCGACCCGTGTCGGAGGATGAAGGGGTCCTGGTAGTTGAGTTGGGTGGGCCCAAGTTGGTTCTAAATTCATATTGAACTCGGGCTTCGCCCTCATTCAATATGAATTTCCTAGTGCAAATAAATGTTCATATTGCACTCATATCATGCCGTATTTGTATAATACTGACAAGACAAAGGCTGTAAAAAAAAGACACCACCAATTATCAATTTCTGCCCCAACATTTAAGCCATATCTATTGTAACTACCGCAAAGTAAACAAGGATTCCAATATAACAAATAGCAATCCTGTCTAATACTGGTTTCATTTGGAGGCATTTTGTCCAGACAGGTTTCTGTTGGTCTGTCAACAATCTCTCGGCACCTTGCAAGTTTCCCCTTCCGCTGTGACTGGCTAATTGCCTCAAATGTCAAAAGGCCCTGATTGTCACCCACCAAGCATAGAGACCATTAGAGTCAATGCAAGGACAGCAGCCACACACCCTGTGATGGTCAATTGATTCCCTTTGTCAACAGAAGCCAAAGTGGATGCCTAATGACCCTTGACAAATTATGTGTAGGAGGATCAAAGGAAAGTAGTGGCATCTGACTCTGTCTTTGACAAGAATTACTTCCCACAGCAGTAATCACTCAAACCTCAACATTTCGAAATTTTAATAACCGCAAATGGCACAATTTACAAAGCCTTTTGATATCAATTTTCACCTTTTTATTTCTCTGACAATTGTGGTTGCTATTAATTTTCATAGCCATCCTATTACACATGAAAACCTCCTTTCTGAAATGGAATGACAGTCTTTCAGTTATGAGACAAATGAATCACCTGAAAAATGTACATTCCATGTCAGTTTGTAAGTAATTTAATGTGTATCAACAGATAAAGATAGACCAAAACATTTCTATCCAGCGCCATACCGCATAGGTTTTTTGGGAATGCAAGCCGCTTTTTTCCAAATTTAAAATCCATATTTCATACAATTTCTAACAAGATGCCTCAGGAAACACTTATTTTCAGTAATGTTAAATTGAACATCTGCTCAAATAGTTAGTCTCCAAACCCAAATATTTAGTGATCATGGCACTATACATGTACATCACCTGAATACAAGAATATTTTTGTACAAGAAAACAGCAAGAAAAATCTGTGGGAGCGTCAACAGCAACAAGAACTCATAAAAAGTGACTAACAGAAACCTGTTGTCTTACCAGGTCTTGTGTAACAGACAAACATAAAAAAACCCTTCAAAAATCTTTAGATTCTCCCTGCACTCACCTGAACTGTGAGAAACGACACCCTCACAGATGCACTCATTCCTCAAAGAAGCTAAAGATAGTTTTGTCCTGAGAACGGGAATAAATCAAAGAAGGCTAATAATAGAACTTTCAATAAACGACCCCTTTTCCAAAGAATGCGGTTATTTCTATTATTGCAGTTGATTGAGCAGATTTATTGAAAATTTATTTTGTCAGAAACTGATTAAAATCGGACATCACATTTCAAACATGGGTATAAATATCAGATTCCGGTTTTCTCGGCTCCTTTGAAAATCTATAATCACAATATAAAATAAAATTTTATATTTCTAACTACTCAACCCTTGACAAAAGAGCAAATTATTTAATGAATTCGAGTCATTGCTGACTTTCCACTTCACCTAAGGTCAACATCGCTATGCTAGAGTGTCGAAATCTTTTGAAACTCCCCTCCCACCCCCTCACTTTTCAAAGAAGATTCTTTTTTGGCCCCTTCCCCAACACAAACATCGCAGAGTATTTCGTAACAAATAATTAAGATAATTGGCATACTATGTCAAGATCAATCGATAATAAAGGGAACAGGCTTGGTGTAATTGAAAAAGCCCTAGCTCAATCTAACAATAAAATGATAGAAGCACAGCTATATGTCTTTGTCTTGGGCAGAGGCAGCACAGAAGAACAATGTACTCAGTATCAGTGCTGTTGGCTGTCTGCATCATGGACAAATCTGTTTGATCTAAAATGAGTCAACATTGAACTTTCTGCCATTGGTCAGACTCTACCAAGCTTTGCAGATTGGCAGCGGAACCTGGACAGTTTTCCCATAGAGTGTGTGTGTGTATTTGAGTTTTATGTCTCATCGGCACCTGAGTGGGCTATTTAGAGACATACTCAAACTTGAAGAAGTTTCACAGTCACAGGTAAATAAGCAATCTTCTTCAATTCGCATAATTTCCAGGTGAGAGTGGGGTTCATGACTTACATCAATAGATTGCCATTATGTTGTTGTTTAACTGACTGTGGTTTGCCAATCATGTCCATAATTGTCTTGTAGATGACATAGGATGACATACCTTTCAGGCTGCCATCCCATGAAATGATGACAAGTTTGTGAAATGAGGATTGTTCCATTCCGCTGGTCGTCTTACTCTTGTCCTTCGGAGGTTAACAAGTGGTCTGTTGAGCATTCTTGTTTTGCTGGATTGGGCGCTTTCTTGGCAAATGACAGAGCGTCTTTTTCCTTGCATTTGGCTAAAGTCCTCGTTTGTGGATTATCAGAAGATTGACTTTGTTGTAGCTTCTGAAGTGAGGTGTGCACAACTGGTCCAGGGCAATTCTCAGTTTCTTCAGTCTTTGGTTGAGGCAGTGAAGGTGTTTTCATTACTACAGGGGAACAAGAAGTGCAAATAAATAATCAGATCTGGATGCTGCAAACATAATTGCTTCCAGGAAAGAAAATTTAACAACTGATACATCAATTGAACAAGTGCGGACCAAGTTCCCAACACCACCCAGGAAAATTCTCCAGGAACGGAACTTGTCATCAGAAAGACAGGAAGCAGTAGGGAAGACAGCCCCCTCTGCATGGCTCGCCGAGCCCAACAGGTGAACCAACAACACCAAGGAAAATTCTCCAGGAACGGAACTTGTCATCAGAAAGACAAGAAGCAGTAGGGAAGACAGCCCCCTCTGGCTCCCCGAGCCCAACAGAGTGAACCAAGAACACCAAGGAAAATTCTCCAGGAATGGAACTTGTCATCAGAAAGACAGGAAGCAGTAAGGAAGACAGCCCCCTCTGCATGGCTCGCCGAGCCCAACAGGTGAACCAACACCACCAAGGAAAATTCTCCAGGAACGGAACTTGTCATCAGAAAGACAGGAAGAAGTAGGGAAGACAGCCCCCTCTGCATGGCTCGCCGAGCCCAACAGGTGAACCAACAACACCAAGGAAAATTTTCCAGGAACGGAACTTGTCATCAGAAAGACAGCAAGCAGTAGGGAAGACAGCCCCTCTGGTTTGCTGAGCCCCACAAGTGAACCAACACCACCAAGGAAAATTTTCCGGGAACGGAACCTGTCATCAGAAAGACAGCAACAAAATGATTATATGGTTTGTTGTACAAGTGGTCTTGTGACAAGCAATTTTTCTGTGCACCAGTGAGCACTGAGTGTAAATATTTCCTAAGCTGAAGACAACACTTAAAATTAAAAAAAGTTTTTTGATAATGCTTATTTAAGGGGCAACCTTTAGGTTTTTTTGCGAGAGGGGGGGGAGTTAAATTATAAACCAAAAAAAACTAAATATATATATTTATATATTAAATTCTTTCCTGGCAGTCTTGAAATGAAACATTTCTGTGGTTGGGGGGGGGGGGGTTAGTATTTCTTAAAAGGATGTTGTTTGATTCAGAAATAGATATTTTGAAGACACTCAAAATGAATAATTACCAAGAGTAAAAAAATTGGCACACAACCGTATCCCTATTTTCATAGTCAACAATTGTATCCTCATATAGTGCCATACGATAATTAACTTTACCCAGAAAGAATAGTCTCATTAAAACATAATGACTTACTCATCTTGTCCAGAAACATATAACATGTGTAGAG
The DNA here is from genome assembly GCA_026936325.1 of Platynereis dumerilii. Classification (NCBI taxonomy): domain Eukaryota; kingdom Metazoa; phylum Annelida; class Polychaeta; order Phyllodocida; family Nereididae; genus Platynereis; species Platynereis dumerilii. The sequence goes on from JAPTHN010000007.1 coordinate 37,968,436, forward strand.
GGTGGACGGTGGCGTTATTCCTGGAGTACTGATTAAGAGTAAGAGTGGATTACTCTTTACTTTTCCTCCCTGGAGTTTTTGCCAGGACTTCGGCAGGGCTGGTCTTGTGGCGCATGCCTTGAAATGGACAATGGCCTGAGCAGCACTACCAATGACCACAGCTAAAGATACGGCCAATTACGTTACCATCCTGTCCCTGCCTCTCAACTAATCACATCTTGGAGCTTTTCATGAACGTAACTATCTAGGCCTTCTGTTTATTTGTCTGTTTTCTCTCCATTGTAAATCACTGTGTTATTGATTTAATTCAGTGTATCTACACATAAATCTATAGCGAAATAGCCGCCGCATCTTTTCCGTAAATAAAAACCTTCAAACTTTGGAACAGCCTTCCTGCAACTATGAGATATCAACAACCCTGGAAAACTTCAAGAAGAGAAAATATACTTATTTTAATTCATATAGCCAGCAACATGTCCCACCTTGCGCTAGTGAACAGTTTACAGAAATTAGCGCAACGTAAACAGCTATTATAAATCCATTATTCCTACTATTGTTGAGCAACAAGCAACATAAAGTAACACGGAAAGCAGTCAATGGACAAACACCTGTATATACTCAAAATCTGATCAAGCCAAAATCCAAACAAAAAAACTGTAATCTCAGAAGCGACGACAAAACACTCGAAAGAACCAAGTTTTTGCAATAAAAAACAATTTGACAATACAGACCTTTTTGGCATGCTGCTCCAAAACTTGCTTCAAGATAATCACTTCACTGGCTATTGTGGGATATAGCGCTATATCAATGCTGTTAATACTATAACATGAAATGAAATTTGCTTCATTGATTCCTATTTCATGAGTAAGGCATCCTATAAATAATAACTTTGATCAACTTAATTTTCCTTTCTTTTCCTGTGAACTCAAAAGTAAAGACCGCCACACAAATACACAGGGTCCTGCATTTTTATCCAATTTGTAGCCACCAGTTGTTCTTGTTTGTCAGCTCTTCGGTGTCTACAATGCTATTACCATTTCTATTTCTGGATCAAACACCCATTGCCCTCTGACCACATCAAAGGAAAACTCTGATGAATGTCATGGAGGCAAGCACCCAGTCACAGCTTGGCCTTGACTTTGATTAATAACCTTTTTCTGCCTATTGTTTCTTCAGCAGTAGCCAAGAAGGTGTTTGAGGTCATTGTAAATGTAGCCATCTTGGTTTGACCAAATATTGGCCAATCATATTATGAGTGCTTTGTCCATCAACACAGAACAAAAACAACATATTATTGTGGAGTTTTTGCATCTCTCCTTCAAGGGACGGTCGTTCTTTGAACTAAATCAGCACTCTTATCTAGAGTTAACACAAAAATTATTTGTTTTTCTGATTAGTTCATAAATAAAGGCATGTACACACTTAATATTATCACAGGCAACTCCCATGTGTCAGTATATATATGGAAGGTGCCTCACTAGAGAGTTGGACAAATCAACAAAGCCAGCTTGAAAGGTTTCCCACATCACTATTATTTGGAGAAAACATTTAGCCTGCCTGGCATGAGTTCATCACAATACTTGACAATGTTTTGATGTGTTACCTGCATAGAATATAACCTCTTCAACATCTTAGAATTCCTGTTTAAAATGTTGGGAAAGGCTCAGAAGCTCATGAGAAATTCAGAAGCCCTCAGTGACATCTGCATGCTCCGGTTAAGTCAGTTGACCCGCGGGCCCTGAGAAGATTTCCTTGTCTTTAATCAGAAATGGGTGTAACAATGATAACAGCAATTATGATTGGGAAGTTTCAGCAGTTGTGAAGAGCTGTGGGTATGGTGTGGTTGAGAGATCAAGCTGTAATTGACATTGCATCAATTGATTGACTAATGAATTGAACAATTTGCAAGGCTTTCCTATGTTTCAGTTTGGCTCAGTTGTGTTTTCTCTGTTGCTGAATTATTTTGAAAACAGGAGAATCTTACAACACCAACTTAATAACTGTCAATTTGGTTATTATGTCAAGGTTGACCACTCCACCATTGGGTAAATGCTTTCATGACCTTTGATGCTCTGATTACTTGGCCCAGATCAGATAAACCAATGAGATGAGACACTGAGGTAATCGAGGGCTTCTGATAGGATCACAAATATCAGGAGTGAGGAATCCTCCATACACAATGTATATATTGATATATAGATCTTACCTCAATGGGAACTCCCTGTGATATTACCAAGCCAATACAGCACTACAAGTTCTGTGAGAAAGGTCTTACTACCAATAGGCCTGCAGTAAAGAGTAGATCTATAACTAATTAGCCATATAAGAACTATGATAGGAAGAAAACTGGATTTTCATTAAAATGTATTATATACCAATAAAAATTTATTGCATAAGCCAGATTAGATCCCAGGCTATATTAACATGTTGACAACAGATTACTGGTCAGGCCTAGTCATTGGATTTCTTTATACTTTATTTTAGGTGAATGAAGTGCAACTGAACCCATGGTTTTCACAAAACCCTGTATCAAGAGAACTTCATGAAAAATGGGGAAGACAGGCAAGGAGCAACCCTTGAATTAAAGATACCTTTAAAAGCGAAGTTATTTGAACTTATGGGAAAGACATTGAGAAAACGTCCCAAGTGTTTGCCAAACTTTTGCATGCCTTGCATTGAAAAAGCAAAGGAGTTTTTGTCTTCAGAATTGCTCATCTGAAGTAAAACAAAAAAAAAACCAAAAAAAAAAATTCCATTCTCTTATTTGAGCTAGCAAAAAAGAACATCCTCGTTTCTTGGCATAGGTGGACTTTGGACAAACCAGGGACATTTTAAATTGAGAGGCTTGAAGCGAAAGAGCTGGAGCGGAAAAGCCTTTGGTAGGCCAAGGTTACGACGGGGCGTCAGTAATGCCAGGGAAGAATGCTAGGGTAGCTAAGACGATCAAAGATACAGGGCACATAAAGCTTTATATATTCGTTGTAGGGCACATGTGTTGAATTTGGTTCTTGTAGACACAGCAAAGGGTGTCCCAGAATCTCATTTTTTTTAGCCTATGGAAGAAACTGCATGTTTTCATGAGTGGTTCTCAGATTCATCCAAAAATAGAAGTTCTACTGAAGTCACTTTCTAATCTCAAGCAGGCCATGATTGCTCATATTGCAATGGACATCACCGAACTGACTTAACTATTGTGCCCTGAATCAACACCCGAGACTGAGGAGCAGTTTTCAGAGGGACCTGGAAGTGAACATCCAGCGACTAAGATTCGAAAAACGCAAATAAGCTTTGCTGATCTGTTGACATTGCTCAACAGACTCAACACCCTTACAAACGAGGAGTTATGTGAAGTTGCGTTTGAAATCGGAAATGTAGTCTCTCAGAATATGCAAAAGAACTTAATTGGGAGAAGGATCAAGAGAATCTCTTAAATCTGACTGATAGGGTGAGCGATTGTGACTTCATCAGTGCATTCATTCCAGGTATTACCAACTCTGCGTCAACAGTGTCGAAAAAATCTTATATCGTTTCCAATATGTTGAGTGCTTGTTAGACCTCACTTCACGTAGTCTTAACCTTCCAGTTCATTTTAGAGAATCTGTATTGATTTACAAGTTGCCAGGAGCAAACCAGCTTTGCAGACACTTGGAGCACAAGCTGCACATGCTTCTTGTCAGTCTATCACACATTGTTTCAATCTTTATGTAAATTATCTGCTGTTGTTTCTAAGCGATAGAAACATCACCCCATGTAATTACGCGGATGATAGTAGTATCTCGGATACCGGAAAAACAAAGACAGAGACTATTACTGTTCTTAAGGAGTCTCTTGGAATACTAGTAAAGTGGTTAGATTAAAACTTAATGGAAGTCAATGAGAGCACATTTCAATTTATGTTACTATGTCCACATGGTTAATACGAATGGCACTACTTTGAAAATTCAGGATGGAGCCAAGTTGCTCGGAGTGTATGTTGATTGGAGTCTGAATTTTAATAAGCATGTTAGACAAAAATTTACCAAAGCGAATGCCAAACTTCAAGCGTTAAAATGCCTTTCATGATATCTTACTGAGGACTGTATAAGCTTACTATTGTTAGTTTTATTCTCTCAGTTTTTATACTGTGCAGCTTTTTACCTTTTTAATAGACCACATCGTAAGGATAAAATGGTGTTGATTCTTTACAGGAGCCTAAGATTTGTGTACGATAACTACAAGGCACCCTACTTAGGCCAATATGGATACAAATGAACTGCCGTTCCGAATGGTTTTCAACACACCCTTGATCCCCTTCCCCTTCCTCTATCTTTATCCCCCTTTCAACAACTGCCATTAGGGTGTGGCTGGTGCCCCAAGGTTATCCGATCAAGCTGTACCTTGTTTTGGTACTGTGTTTTGGTCAACAAAACATGTTTTGAAAGTTTAATGGAAATCGGAACATGCTTACCTTGAGCACAATTCAGTTATAGTAATACTAACAGGCGACTTCAACATTCATGTGAACAAGCCAAAAGACAGGAAAGCTTCTGAGTTCATTGGTATCCTAGATATGTTCGATCTTGTACAGCATGTCTCCTCTCCTACTCACAAAGAAGGCAACACTCTAGACTTGGTAATCACAAGGCATAACTCTGTCTTGACTAATTGTTCCATTGGTGATCTGAATTCAGACCACAGCTGCATCATGTTGAAGCTTAATGTGAACAAGAATAGCAATCCTGTAAAGAAGGTCACAGTCAGAAACACTAGCCGTATTAATGTTGTGGAATTCAAAACAGATGCAGCTTCACATCTTTCTGAAAAACAAACTGAAGTGAGAGCTGAAACTGAACCAGCCAAACTCCTGGACGAACTTGTCAACTTATACAATTCCACAAAATGATTTTAGATAAACATGCACCAGCGAAATGCAAAAGAATAATCCTCCGTAAGGCCACACCATGGACAAATGCAGACATCAAAGATCTGAAAACTGCAAAAAGAAAAGCTGAGAAACAATGGCAAAAGTCAAATCCTGATACGGATTGGGAAACTTTCAAAGATAAAGAAATGCCATGAACTCACATCTAAACCAACTCAAATCAGATGACCTGAGAGCAAAAATTAGTCAAACAAAAGGTGACTCTAAATCTATGTTCAAGGTTCTTAATGCCTGTCTCAACAGGAAACAAGAGCTGCCCCTTCCTCATCATGAAGATGAGAAACAGCTAGCCAATGACTTTAACACATTCTTTAATGAGAAAATAGAAAAGATACGGTCTGAACTTAACTCCAACACAACTGATCCCACAGTTGAGACAGTGGTTGACACAGGAACACCATTGGACAATTTCAAAACTCTTTCACATGCGGAGATTAGAAAACTGATATCAGATATGCCAAAAAAGCACTGTGCCATTGACCCAATCCCTACATGGCTGCTGCTTGAATGTCTTGATGAATTTCTCCCAGTCATAGCTGAAATTGTCAACTTGTCGCTCACTCTTGGCCAGATGCCACAGGTATTAAAACATGCATTGGTTAAACCACTCCTGAAGAAAGCAGGCATCGAACCCATAAAAAAGAACTATAGACCAGTCTCAAACCTATCCTTCTTGAGTAAGGTCATAGAAAGTGCAGTGATAAAACAGTACACTGACCACATTGTTAAAAACAAGCTGGAGGACAAGAAACAATCTGCCTACAAGAAGTTTCACAGCACTGAAACTCTTCTTACCAAAATTCATAATGACATAATGTTGAGCATGAGTCGTGGTGAGGTGACAATGCTGGTACTCCTGGATCTATCAGCAGCCTTTGATACAATTGACCACAGAATTCTCATAAAACGACTGGAAAATAGATATGGAATAAATGGCCCAGCCCTACAGTGGTTCAAATCGTACATTTCACAGCGATCACAGGCAGTAATTCTGAATGATGTTATGTCAGAAAGGCTGGACCTGAAGTATGGAGTCCCACAAGGGTCCAAGTTGGGTCCCATACTATTCAATTCTTACATCGCACCAGTCAGTGAAGTAGCACAGAGAAATCAAATTGAAGATGAGAAATATGCTGATGACGAACAGCTTGTGCTCTCCTTTAAGCCGAGTTTCCTTGGTGATCAAATAAAAGCAGTGGAGAAAATGGAGAAGTGCATAAAAGAAATTAGAAATTTTCTTACCGAAAACATGCTCTGCAAGAATGGTGACAAAACTGAACTACTCATCATTGGCACACCTCATCAACTAAAAAAGCTAAAGGTTTCATCAATCCGGGTAAACAACGTTGAGATTCAAACAGCAGACAATGTCCGTAATCTTGGTGTTATATTTGACAAAGAAATGAAAATGGAAAAGCAGGTGAACAAAATGTGCAAAAATGCCTACTTCAACTTAAAAAACATCTCAAAGCTGCGTAAAAATTTAGACAAAGACTCAACAAAAACAGCAGTAAATGCACTGGTCACTCCACATCTGGATTATGGCAATGGATTGCTTCATGGTATATCACAGAGACTGATAAAGAAGCTTCAAGTAGCACAAAATACAGCTGTTCGCTTAATTGAACAATTGAAAAGACGAGACAGTGTCACAAATCACAGGAAGAACTTACACTGGCTGCCAATTCCGGCGAGGATACAGTTCAAAGTCTTGATGACGACGTGGAAAGTGCTGAATGACCAGGCTCCAGAATATTTAAAACAGCTCATTCAGCTCAGACAACCAAATTGCAACTTACGAAGTAACAAGAAGTTGCTATTGTCAATTCCAAGCACTCGCGACAATAACAAAATCGCAGACAGAGCATTCACACAGGTGGCTCCTAAACTTTGGAACAGTCTTCCCCATGAGATAAGTAGTTGCAAGTCCATGGAAAGTTTTAAGAAAAAATTGAAAACGCACCTATTCCAGCTACATTACAATTAATTCCACAAAAGCGCTGGTGAGCAGTCTGACTGAAACTAGCGCTATATAAATGCTTAGTTTATTATTATTATTATAGTTTTATTGAAATATTTCATATATGCAAACCGCGGTATCGTATAACTTCGCCAATATTAGTCATACAATGATAAAACTTGCATGGTTGTACTTGTCTTAATTAGAGCTTCATTTTGAGTACCAACTTCAATGGTCTACGAAAATGCTACACAGTCTGTCAAATTGGTAATTCAGCGCTTGTTCGAGAAATAACCTGCATATTTTAAAAAAGCGAAACTCTTCTTGCTGATCAGGATATATATTTACCACAGGATGTCAAGGACAATGTCTTGCTGGATCAAATATGATTTGATGATATTTGGATTTCTTAAACGCAATTGCATTCGGTGTAAAGGGTTGTATTTTTGAGATCATGAATTTTAAATACTACGCTTTTATCATCACACATTTTGGAGTTCATGGAGATTACGTGTTCTATTCAATATCATCTTCTTGCACACCCAAGCATGAGTATATATATATACAAATAATAACAGATGATTTGAAAACACATTTACTTTAAAATTAAAAACGATAAAGTTGGTACCAAGAAGTTGAGAGCTCATGCATTAAGGTTTCTAGGACAATGTCTTGTCAGATGAAATATATTTTATTTTAATTCTCTAGAGCATTACATGGTTAACTCAGGGGGAGTCAGTGTTCTGAGTCTCCTATCTTATAGTATCATCTGACTGTACAATTGTTGGACAGCAATTTCAAATATTCTTCATCTCATTGTTGTGTTTTATACTCTTGTCTTAAGTAGACTGCAATTATAAGATGTGTACCAAAAGCTGAAGTTATCGATTAATGTTCCCTTATGATAACCTGGCACACTTTCTCACCCACCATGGTATTAATTCCTTAACTGTGTGAAAAGGATCAATAATAAATCTTGTTATCCATGGCTTGTAATTAAAGTTTGCGATGATATATCCACACTATGACACTTACAAAATACATTGTTTTTTTCTAATTCCCTGTCCAGTGACGGGCATGGGCAACAAAGACTATACTTAAAATGTTATGCTTGACTTTAGGCCTACTGAAATACATTTCTTCTTGACCATTCTTTTCATGAGCTTAAAAATCAGACTTCTAAAGCTTTCTTCAGAGGCATCATAGTGGAAAACAGCAATGAGTGACAATTTATCTTGCGATACATTGGAAATGGCATTCTAACAGAATTACTACGCCATGCAACATATGTTTTTATGAAGTCTTTACTCCTGTTTGATTAAACAATTAAACAACTATAATCAATAGTGACAATAGTAGCTTGCATAACTGTTGTTTAATTATTGTTCTTAGTGTGCCAAAGTCAGCCACAAAAATAGCATGCAATGCATGCATCGGGTCCTTGGTCTATTTCAACAAGTTGGGCCTCTTCAACAATGTTCAATTTTCTACCAACAATCTATCAAGTTAGGTATAAGAAAGCAGTATATTGTGACTATGCACAAGAGGGCAGCACAGTCCAACTTTTGGTGTGTATACAGAAACCAGTTTTTGTGTGAAGTGCTGACAGCTCAGAAGAAATATGTTGAATAGAAGAAAATTTGAGCACTGATAAGCACAATATTGTAGCCAGGGGTGCATAAGCACCATCTTGATCACAAGGGCATATCTGTTGGGGTTGTCATTTTGTCTGTGAAATGTTTTAGTGAGTACACCAACTTTGCCTGTTCACAGGAAATGAAGCTGACGACAATGGTCTTGGAATGAATTCCAAGGACCCAAAAATGGATATGTGCCAAAAATGATCCCTGTATAATGTTTAAAATGCGATCTTGTTCATCCACATTTGATACACTACGAGTACTACATATAGTCTTAAAGTCATGCCAGGTTCTTAAAAAAGAGTTTTTGAAGTCTATTAAGCCTGTCTTTTTTAGCTGATATAAGTTATCATGTAAATATCCTGACAAGTGACTGAGACTTGCATATATCTGATTGGAACGAAAAATAAGTCACCTGAACCAGTAATTACAAGTTTTATAAACTGCATATAATTGTCCAAAATGATTAAAGTTGGTATTCAAATTGAAGGTCTTAGTGAGGCCTGTCCAGTCATGCAACTTTTATTGTTCTAAAATGAATATTGACGAAGTTATCCAATACCGCGACTTTCGTTCCTAGCAACGAGCGAGGAAACTTCAACTGAATTGTGCTCAAGGTAAACGTTTACCAATTTTCATGAAATTTCTCAGGTATGTCCCTTGGGTCAAACCACAATACCATGAAAAGGTACAGATGGCTCCTCCAAAATTTTCCATTTTGAGGGGCACCAGCCACACCCTAACTGCCATGAAACACCGTGATGGTCAATTTAATGGCCTTTGTCAACCGTAGCTAAAGTGGATGCCAGATGACCCTTGGCAAATTATGTGTAGGAGGATCAAAAGAAAGTAATGGCATCTTACTCCGTCATTGACAAGAGTTACTTCCCACTGCAATAAACCACTCCAACATCAACATTTCGACATTTTAACAACTGAATTGGCACAATTACAAAGCCTTTTCAAATTATGGAAGTCTCCTTCTTTTAATCAGTTTTTGGTTGGGTGCAATAAAGTTTCTTCAGCATTCTATTTACAGTGTGTTATTTTCACAAATAATCATCTCTTTTGTGAAATAGAAAGAGAAAACAATCGTGGCAGAGTGATATAATAAATTTTTCTCTTTCTTTCAGAAAAATGACAAACTGATAAAGTAATGAAAACTGAACATTAATTGTCCGATAACATATATAAATATAAGATAGATATACCGATAGATAAACAGAGAGATAAACAGATGGATCAACAGATAGAAAGTGTTAATCACAATAGAAATCACCGAGTAACAAATATTTATAATATTCTCATACTCCAGACATTGCTGTCCTGGGTCTCTCCAGGGCTAAAGTTGGAGATGAGACTGGGAACCAGCAGCATGGTGTTTTGCTTCTTTCACCAAAAGACCTTTTCAAGAGCAGATTTTTTGGTTCTAAAAATAACTTTCAAAGACACACGAAGTGTATTCCTATGAACCAACTTATGTAAAAGTAAAACTTGCTGAAGAAAGTATATATATAGAAAATGACCCGCCACACTCACATCCTTCGTCCAGTAAATTAGACCTCACCAAGATAATTTCAAGTTGTAAATAGATGGATGCCACTGACAGCTTTGACCATTTTAACAATTTTGATATTAGAGCATTTAGCTCATGATGGCTCGTGCAAAGTAAATGGCCTTCAGAAATAGACTCTGAATCCCCTTAAATAGAGGCCCCCTTCGCATAGCAGTTCCACCTGGAAAAGAGAACCCCCCCCCTTGAATTATGCCCTGTGAATAACGGCCCCTTCAAATAAAGGCCTCGATCCTTGAATAGGGGTTAGCCTAGAATAGAACCCCCCTCGCATAGCCCAAGAATAGAGGCCCCCCTTCAGATATTTTTTTTTTGCTTGTGACGGATCGAAGAACAATTTTTTTTTTCGCATGCGCACAAGCGACAAACTTTTTTATCAGAAACTTAACATTACGGTACCCTGGTAACAGGTGGAAAAAAACTTTTTTTCGTCTGATCTGCTGAACACATTTTTATTTTTCAGTGTCAATTACTCAATTAGTGGGAAACAAACTATTGTTTTCACAAAGTATCCATAGCCCCCCCCCCAAAGATCATCTGGTTGGCCCCTAACACACCGCCCTGCAGCATTTCCTATTTCCTTCATGTTAATTTGGTGCCTAAGGGGGAGTGGCCCAGTGACCCCACCCCCAAGAAATACACAAGTGACCATGCTCAAAAATTAATATTATTTTATTTTTACTGTCGAGCACCATTAAAAACTGCCAAAAGGACTTGGTTGCAAAGCACTTGATTGCTGTTGATGTCTGTTAACAACTAAAAAGATGCAGTGATGCAATATTCGTGATAACAAAATGCCCTTTTCGGGCATTAAAATTTATCTGTGAAGAATTGTGATTTAATGGAAAACTATGCTTTTTGTTTGCGCAGGTCTCAGATAATTCGCCATGACATCACTGAAGTTGATCTCCCTCGAGTCGTGCCCCAACAACCTGAGATTGCCACAGAGGAAACTGAGGGGAGAAATTCAACAACTGCTACCCAAACAGATCTGGATGGAGCATGCCCCACATGTGGTTATGTTTGGGCAACCAATATTTTGGTGGAGAAAGGTACAGCATACAAAAATATGTTTATCAGCATTGCTTTCTTTTTTCTGTAGAGAAAGCTATGAGTTATTAGTCTTATTTCTAATAATGAGAATCCATCTATGATTGCAGGAATTATTACAAGAAAGCTGGCTGAAAGTTTGTTGGTTCCAACTAAAAGCCTGGAAAAACGCAAAACTTCTTCTCGAGCTTGCACAACTTGTAGAGTCGTGGAAGATGGCCAGGTAAGCTTCTTTATAACTGCTCAGGCAATCGTGGCAATGCAGATGTAAATTGTGTCGTGGTCCAGTGCTGCCTCAGTTTAATTTGTGATTGACACTGCTTGTTATTATTTACATGCAAGTGATGGAAACCCTTCCACTTTGGTCGCTGATGCTCCCCTCTCTCCTGCTACTTTGGCCCAGGATGCTGTACCTTCAACTTCTGCTGCCGTGCCTATTCCAGGCCCAGCTCCATCTGTTGCATCGCTAGGACTTCCACCAGACTCAGAAGCTATGCATGTTGACCAGTTTGTAGGTCTGTATTTTGTCATTTAAAAAATCTAGGAAGAGGTCTCTTTCAGATCAATCAATGTTCACAACTCCAGAAAGTAATGACAGCATAGAAGATCGACGCACTGCAAGATATGTTTAAAATGCTGCCCTACCAATCTACGAACAGGGTCTTTACGAGAATGTACTAACTGATGAGCTATTGATTCTCTTTGCTGCACACAGACCAAGCTGAAAATTCAGACATAAAACCAACTGCTTGGAATGACTTCTATGAAGTAATTCATGAAAGGAAAGACTATGAGACATATATTGCTTATGGACCGTTGGTTCCTGAATCCCCAACTAAACCGAATGTTGTTCAGGGATCAATGGATTATTTCATCAAATTTATGAAGAAGTTGAACCAGCCCTCCACCGTTGTTAAAGCATATCAGGCAATATATGATATCATTCAAGGTGGGTAAATTTCCTCTTGAAGACTTTCTATTTATTAGCATGATTGACTTCAAAATGACTAATCCTAATAATTCCAATCTTCTTCCCGGTATCCGGAGGAAAAACAACCAGTATTCCATCTTGGTTGTACAACTAGGAGGTTTCCACATAGCCATGAACTTTATGGCCACAATAGGATTCTTCTGAATTCTTCATGACGGATGGTGGTATTGATGATATTCTGGTGGAAAGTGGAGTTTGTCAACAAGACATACAGCAAACAAAGTGCTAGATGGGAAGGACTACTACACTGTAAAATTTGAAATTTTGAGTTAGTTCAAATGATTGATTGAGATGGTTGCACAATTTGTTTGAGCCATGATAGCTTGCCGTTTTGAGTTAAGATAATCTTTATGTTGTTATAACTTGCAAACAACAAGCTATCTTGGCTCAAAGGAATTGTGCAACCATCTCACTCGATCAATTAAGCTAACTCAAAATGTACAGTGTACAAGATGATTGATTAGCATTCCCTGGTGTGTGAAGCCATGATCGGATTAATGTGGCAAGATTTCGAAGGTTTCTGTCGCAAGGAAGGCCACACCTTTATTGCTGATAACCTGCACATCGACATTGCAGAGCTGGCACAGGCCATACAGGACGGAGACTCTGTGAAAGTCAAAACATCTCTGGATGATGTCGGAGAGAACCTGGCTGGTTTGTCTGGAATTTGGTCGGATATCTAGAGCAGCAGTGCCTGACTTCCAAAATATTGGATAATGTACATACATGTAGATATGCGCATGACACTCAAAGGATACATCAATGCAGAGAGATCAGGTGATTGGCAAGGTCATTTGACAGAAGTGCAAAGAATGCTGCCATACATTGTGTCTGCTGGGCATCAAAACTATGCATCTTGTATTCCAATCTACTGTATAAAAAAAAAGAGAGAACTCCCGGAAATGCATCCACAAGTCTATTCAAAATTCATGAAGGGAAATTTCAATGTTCATCACACACAAGGTTCATTCAATGGTATACATGTATCTGAACAGATCTGGCCCTTGAACAAACTTCAAAAGAGATGGGAAACATCTCTTTTCAGTGGCATCACACAGAACGATGCTTCAAGAGAGAAATATATCAAATCTTTGCCATTTCTCACCAAGGTTTCAGAGGGAGTGCTCATGATGGCAGATGTCTCACTCCAACTCTCATCACCGTGGGAAAACCAGCAAGTGATTGGCACAGTTGACGGATCAACCTGAAAGTATAAACCTTTTCGTTTCAACAAAATGCATCAATCCATTAAAGGATGATTACAGGGATGACCTGTTCAACATCTCCTCGGGACAAAGCAGCTGATGGTAATAATCACCAAAGTGTCTGGATGTATTGGGTACGCATCAAATTAGGCATTCATGACAAAATTACAATCAAATACATGCTTGAATTTTCGGTTCATCGGGTTTTACTAGAAGTATATTTTTTCTTTAGACATGACAAATTTGTAAGTAGGTGTAGGAAGATAGAGCATTCTTATCTGAAAAGGAAATTGTGTCAAATGTTCTCCATATATGTTGAATTTGACGAAACAAATTAAATTTCATCAGACGAAAAAAGTTTTACTTCTTCTTTTCTACTTGAGAAATAACCAATTTTTCCAAATAAAAACACGGCTAGCAAAACCCGATGAACCAACGTTAAAGCAGCATATTTAATTGTGATTTTGTCATGAATGCTTCACTTGGTGTGTGCCCAACGCTTCCCGAGACTTTGGTGACTGTAACTATCATGCAAATGACATGGCATCAGAACTGATTATATATTCAAAATTCATTAAATTTAGTATTTTGCCTCACAGTTATTATGTAACTTTATTCCTGTCAACATTTTTTTATCAGAATCCCTGCCACTTTATACAGACTATAATTCCTGAAAATTTGGTGAAGATTGGGCAAGTATTTCCTTTGTTATGATTAGTCACAATGATAGCCCCACAGTGAAGCATAGCAACTGAGCATAAACTTACGGCCATGGCTGTATGTAACCCTTTGCCTGTCACCTGCACGAGTGAAACGTCATCAAAGATTGTGTACATCATTTTCAATGCAAAACTTGCCATAAAAACCTTAATAAACGTCCGATTTTCAAAATTTAAAAACCTGCGTATATGAAATAAACTCCCCCGCATTCAATGCACTCATTCATTTTGCTCTATTTGCAATATTAAGCTAGCAAAATGTGTTTCGGCGATTATCGGTGTGAGGATGCAAATTTCTAAAACCAGTGAGAACAACAAACTTTCTTCTTTTATTTGCAAATCCAAGATTATTTTTGGAGGGGAGATATTTCCTAATTTAAAAAAAAAAAATGGAGTTCACTTTTTTAGGTTGCAGAAATAACTGAAGTTTACTTTTATTTCGCAAATCCTTATAGTTGTGTCAGATTTTCATAAAACACAGGGAGGGGTCTTGGATTTTTTTTTTCTGTGGCCAACTATTCATAGAAATGCCTACTTTGAGATATCAAAACATTTTAATACATGCCTTATGCCCTCAGGGCCTCAGGTTCATGGTAAGATCGATACAGTACCCTTTTTAAGGGTACTTTTCTTGTTTAAATTGCAATTATCATCCCAGTATAAGATAAATATGAAGATAATTCAATCCCTTGAAAAATGTAAACAAATATTTTATGATGTGAACTTCGTGTGAAGCATCACCGGGCTTTCCTTTCGTAATCTTAAGCTATTTAATCAATTAACTTATTTTGTGGAAAACACATTGTTGATTTAAAGTATAAGGTCTATCAGTTTATGGTCTATAACTGCAACTTCAGCGCAAGTTCATTTTTACATAGAATCTGAAGATTTGTATGCCTTAATAAAGTGCCTCAATATATCTGGAAATAAATAAAGCATTGAATAGAAATGGTTGTATAGCCTGATAAGACAGGTCTGAACAAATTCAACTTTTTTTCCAGAATCTGTCACCTCCTGTCCTGACGATGCCAGCTCCTCCAAAGAGCCTGAACCAACAACTTCAACTAATGAAGAAGAAGCTCACGGTCCTTCTGAAGAAAGAAATGATTCCTCAATTGCAACGCCAAACAACCAGGTTCAAGGAAAGAAAATGATAAATGATCTGGGAACATTCATTCATGCAACCTCCTAGTGAAGTGAATGACAAAATTTGCAACATGGGGCCAGCTCAGAAATACCATCTTCTCCCAAGCCACGATGCACCTACAGAACATTATGTTTTCCCAACTCAGTACCTTGGTGGATTTCAATAACTTTGCTGTTCTTTCCACAATATTTTTTAATTATCATCCCTTTTTCACTATTTTTTCCAAAATTGCTTTTAAGGTCATAGACGAGGTCTGTGCCAAATTTGACAATTATTGAGCCACCAGAATTTAAAAAATTATGTTCAGTGTATCGGTGTGCCTTTTGAAGGACAGTGTCCTAGATTTCTCGAGAAATTCTCGAGTCTCATGCACTAGACCATGACCATTCTCGAGAGTGCATGATCGAGACTCATTGGAAACATTAGTCCAGGGTCATCCAATCTTGGTCGTTTTAGTATCATTAGAATCGTCTCTTTGAGACGAATCCAACAATACCAACCACAATGTAGAATGCTTTACAAGAAGTTGGCAGCAGCTGGACCTACCATTATAAAATATCTCCTGTTTTGGTGGACTTTTCCAGGCCTTGGGTGGGTCGGACGACCCTGACGACCCCCCCGTCTACGGGCCAGTGAAAGGATAGGCATGACGACTCTTCGCAATGCTGCACACTAAGCATTGTGTCGACAATCAAGACAAAAATGTCAGACATACATTCTTGTCAGATCCAGTCTATGTCTTTTCAGGTATATATACCGGTCTCTCCGGTGCTAATGTAATTTCACAAAAAATATTTGGTGAAAAATAATAAATTCACCATACTGTGTAAGGGAATGTAACTGTTATTGATCCCTTTACACATGAAACTTCAGAAGAGGATAATGTAAACTAATAACAGTTATCAGTTTACATTTTCCTTTTCTGAAGTTTTATGTGTAAAGGGATCAATAACAGTTACCTTCCCTTACATAATATGGTGAATTAACAATAAACTCAAATGGTTCCAAATCTATATGTGTTGAGAAGCACACATTGGGAGGATGCAGGGGGAAGGGCTACTAAAAGTTTTCAGCACTTCTTATATCTTTTTGGAGGACTCAGGTTAGCCCCCGAATCTGTGAAAAAGTCAAATAGCAGATCTACAAATCCGATCAAATCATAACAACCTCTGCTTTACTAACACCAACCTGAGGACTGTCAGGCCAGACTTAAGGCCAAGGGCTGCAGGTGCTCTACCGCTAGACCGATTGTGAATTTTTTCTCAGACATGTTGTCCTATGGGGAAAAGTGATGTCATAAGTTTTTAAAAGTCATTTTTCTCCATAGAATACATATACTCGAAAAAACATCACATTCAGTCCTTGTGTCTATAAATATGAAATCATCTGCAAGCAAAAATTGTGGGAAGCTAAATTTTTTTAGTATGCAGAAAAAAATATTGGGTCAGTCGATCCAAGATGCTAAAAGAATATGTCCGGCCTTAGGTTCGCAACTATAAAAGAGAGTTCTTTCAGAAGCAAGAGTCTCTCCTCATATTTCCTCCTCGTGTCTGATCTTGTGCGTGTTGTGGACGCCTGGAAATGGACAATGGTCTGAGCAGCTCTACCAACGAGCACAGCTGAAGATAGGGCCAATTAAGTTGCCAGCCTGTCCCTTCCTATCAACTAATCACATCTTGGACTTTTCCATGCTCTTCAAGTAATAACTATCTATATCTCTTCTCCGTCCATTACAAACTGATACAATAACACAGGTCAACATTGACAATTTTCCCAAATGAATGAATATTACAAGCATTCATGTGCACTTGGTTATAATCCGAGAGTTTTGTGTTAAAATTGATCCCAGAAAATTGTCCATGAAAAATTGTCACACATTTTAATCTTTGAACAGAGCGGCATTACAATACGTATACATAGACAATTTACAAAAATAATAAAAATACAAGCGTCAACTGAGAATGAGAGAGGAATTTGCTTCCAAGACAAAATTCTTCCAATTGATTCTGGGGATTTTTTTTTTCAATCCACAAAGAACAGCTCATAAATTGGGTAATCTGTCTTTATGGCCACAATGAATCTCTTAATTGGGTCTTTCAAGTGATCATTCTTGCATCTGATGGATTTGTTTTCATTTTGCTGCTCTTAACACATTTAATTTTAGATTCAAATGTTTCTTTGAGTCAAACCCTTCGGTTATAAATAGAAAGTGTGATTGTTTTGTTGGGGTGTCATTTCTCTTCAAATGGAGGACAGAAAATCCTTTCTAGTTTTCCTCGAAGCTTGTTATTGGAAGGTTATAAATTGCCTTCTCCGAATAATAATGAGCGAAAAAAAATTCATACAGGAACAGAAGCTGTATCTTTTCCACACAACCTGGTAATGGAGGCCTTGGAGGGTGATAGGGCTTAACATCCCATATTTATGCACTGACTGGGAAAGGCCAGGACCAAGATAACGAGGCCAGGTGTGCTCTTGGCTCAGGATGAAACATCCATCTAACATGATGCCACAAACAAGATGTACCTATATAGGATGGAATATTTGGGCTTTACATCCTGTATTTATGCACTTGGTAGGCTAATTAGGACAGGAGGAGGACAAGGCAATGAGGCAAAGGAAGGCTTGAATGAGCCGCCAACATAGGCCAAGGTGATGCGGTAATAGCTGGTTTTGAACCCTAGACGCAAAAATTTGCAGCTTTGCATGCTACTACTAAACCAACCTTTCCCCCAGACGTACCTATACCTCAAGAGGAATGCTTTCCTTCAATATACAGAGAGAGTTAATTTTTATTTTGTGACAAGTGTATAAAATTACATATAAACATTAAATATCAAACAATGTTTCAAATACACACCCAGCATAACTTCACTAGCACACATGAATGTGTCAAATTGGGATGAAGTACAATAAAATACTCATCGCAGAACCATCAGAAATTTTGAAGAAGGCAGCAGAATCGTTATGGCCTGTCTCTTCACAGCTGGCTCTGTTCAGCAACAAAGGGGCTGGGGTCAGTGTGACTGATTATCGCGTCCCTGCCTGACCTTTTTAGCCAATACATAAATGTCGCATGTAAAGCCCAATCATCCTCTCCTCACAAACACTGATAGGTTCTGCATAGAAACTTGGAATGGGGAAATAATACACACAGCATGCACATTCAAAGCACTAAACAAACATTTGGGAAGTTTGCTCATAAGACCCGCGTGATGGTTGGGACTAATATCTATGGAATGAAATCATACAAGAATATTATTGAATAATTATCGCATGTTCAAAGCTTCAAGTTATATGCCGACCAACTGAACAATTGGGTGTCCAAACAAATTATTGCGGTTTGTTTACCAAAAATATAAATGACATGTTTTAATATGATAAATTACTAGCAATAAGCCCGTGCTACCTGTAGAATTAGTTGGAAAGATGTATGATTATACTGAGATGCAGAAATTTAATTCATAAAGTTATCTTCAAGCCTTAAAGCATGTGAGAAATTAAATCTATGAGGATCGTTCAGAAGCCTTGCATAAGCCTATGCGTTTAGGTTACAGATAAGTGAAAGGCAATCAATAAATGCATTGGTCCAATATAGATCTATTACCTCGACAGTGGGACAAAAGCACACAATTATCACTTCAGTGGGAATGGACCCGCGGGTAGATTGGGAAATTGCCGAGGTCGGCAGAAGTTTGCCGAAGTTAAAAGAAAAAATGGCGGGAGGGGAATGGACAGTATGGCCGAAAATGGAATTTTCTTTTTAAAATGATACTAAGAGCTGTCCAAGTACTAGTTAGATACCGATTTGGAGGGTTCTAACATGCATTTTTGTCAGTTAGATCCCTCCCTCCGGTCGGGATCTAACTGACTTAGACATCATATGCTTCTTCTATTATACCTTTTAACTTTAAATATTTGCAAATTAAACAATAATCTGATTGTATGTTTGCTGTTATTAATAGTGTTAATCCTTAGCTGGGCGCTAACATGTAAAACTGTCAGTTAGATGCCAGCTTTTCCAATGGTATTAGTATCTTGGTGATGTCTAATATGGATGAAACTGCGGCTGTGGCGGCCTAACCACATTTGTAAGGTACATGGAAAGTTGATTATTACTTAAACATTGGTGTCAAAATTGATCCTAGGAAATTGTTCATGAAAAATTGTCACATTTTAATCTTTGAACAGAGCGGCATTACAACAAATAAATAGACAATTTACAAAAATAATAAAAATACAAGCGTCAACTGAGAATGAGAGAGGAATTTGCTTCCAAGACAAATTTCTTCCAATTGATTCTGGTGAATCATTTTCTTTCAATCCACAAAGAACAGCTCATAAATTGGGTTAATCTGTCATTATGGCCACAATGAATCCCTTAATTGGGTCTTTCAAGTGATCATTCTTGCAGCTGATGGATTTGTTTTCATTTTGCTGCTCTTAACACATTTAAATTTAGATTCAGATGTTTCTTTGAGTCAAAACCCTTTGGTTATAAATAGAAAGTGT
The DNA here is from genome assembly GCA_026936325.1 of Platynereis dumerilii. NCBI lineage: Eukaryota > Metazoa > Annelida > Polychaeta > Phyllodocida > Nereididae > Platynereis > Platynereis dumerilii. The sequence continues at coordinate 37,988,154 of JAPTHN010000007.1, forward strand.
GATCGTTTTGTTGGGGTGTCATTTCTCTTCAAACGGAGGATAGAAAATCCTTTCTAGTTTTCCTCGAACCTTGTAATTGGAACGTCATTAATTACCTTCTCGGAATAATAATGAGCGAAAAAAAATGCATTCAAAAATTCACACACAGGAACAGAAACTGAAATATCTTTTCCATACAACCTGGTGATGGAGGGTGATAGGGCTTAACATCCCATATTTATGCACTGACTAGGACAGGCCAGAACCGAGATAACGAGGCCAGGTGTGCTCTTGGCTCAGGATGAAACATCCGTCTAACATGTTGCCACAAACAAGATGTACCTATATAGGATGGAATATTTGGGCTTTACATCCTGTATTTATGCACTTGGTAGGCTAACTAGGACAAGAGGAGGACAAGGCAATGAGGCAAAGGATGACTGAATGAGCCATCCAACATAGGCCCAGGTGACCTGGCAAGAGCTGGTTTCGAACCCTGGACCCAGTAATTGGCAGCTTAGCATGATACCACTAGACCAACTTCCCCCCCCCCAAATGTAGCTATACCTCACGAGGTTTGCTTTCCTGCAAAAAAAAAGGGATTGTGGACTTACTTAACATGGAGAATAACAAGTAGTGTGGACTTGCTTAACATTCACAAGTTACGTTTCTATTTTTGGAAATCCGAGAATTTGTTATCAGAGGATATCTTTGGGATAGCATAATCAACCAAAATATGAGCATAGAGAAAATCATTACAGATATAATTCATGCAATAGCAAGATAATCATGTAGGACAACTGATAGCCATTGAAAATTGCATGTTAAAAAGGCATGCATAATTCTTTTGAAATGATTCAGGACTTGAGCATTTGGTTCGCTTACTATATTATATAGATAGTGAAGTAACCTGACGAACATTATATTGATCAGGAAAATATTAGCTATTACCATCATGTCAATTATGTTGATGGAGGTCTATTAGCCCATGAATACCGGATAGAGTGACAATATAAGACACCTTTTGTAAAAGGCTTGTCAACACCATTAGCTATTAAAGTGTAACTTAGCTCTTTAGTGTGTCCAATGACTGCCCACAAAATGCCCCACATAAAGTCTTGCCTATGCTCTGGTCACAAATGTCAACTTGACATACAGCCATGGCCGTAAGTTTTCACTCAGCAGCCATGCTTCACTATGGTGCTATAATTTTGACCAATCATAACAAAGCAAATACTTGCTCAATCTTCACCAAAATGTCAGGAATTATAGTTAGTATGTACTTGGAGGTATTCTGATAAAATTGTTGAATGGAATAATGTTACATAATAGATGTGAGGTAAAATACTGAATTAGTTGAAATTTAAGTATATGATAGTTCTGATCCTATATTTGTCATTCACATGATAGTAATATTCACCAAAGTATCTGGATGTGTTGGGCACACACCAAATTAAACGTTCATGACAAAATTACAATTAAATAAGCGACTTCAACATTGCTTGATCGAGTTTCGCTTGATGTGTTTATGATTAGAAAAATTGTTTATTTCTGATGTAAGAATAAAGTAGTAAATTGCTTATCTCATTATGAAATTTAATTTGTTTCATAAAATTCCACATCTATGGAAAGCATTTGACACAATTTTCTTTCAAAAGAAGAAGTGCAGTTATTTCCTCCACCTACATAAAATTTTGCCATATATAAAGAAAAAACCAGTTCTAGTAAAACCGATGAACGGAAAATTCAACCATGCATTTTATAGTAATTTTGTCATGAATGCTTAATTTTATGTGTACAAAACACATCCACAAACTTTGGTGGCTGTTACTACCATGAGAATAATGTATAGCATCATAATTGATTTTGTGCTCAAAATCCAACTTATTCATTATTACTGTGAAAATATCATTTATTGCAATTATTTCTACCAGAGCACCTTCTGCTCTGTACAGACTATAATTGCTCACGATTTGGTGAAGATTGAGCAAGTATTTGCTTTGTTTTTGATTGGTCACAATAATTGGACCATAGTGCAGCATTGCAGATGAGTGAAAACCTGCGGCCATGGCTGTAACCTATAATTTTGGATTAGCATACCTAATTATACCATTTGACAACTCTGTCAGCCAATCACATGCCAGTATTTCAGGGTGATAATTCTTATATTCTTTGTTGTCCACTTATTGTCTCATGTTTTACTGTTTGAGTGATAATAAGGCGGCAACCATTTAATAACTAGCGGGCCTGGAGTTTTCCTCTACGAGAAATTGTTTATATCCGATCTAATTATTTATTTCAAGCACGTGAAGTCCCTGCATTTTCATTCCTATAAACTAAGTAACACCTTATAAAGAAATACCCCCCAGGCCCCCTAGAAATTATTTATTTCAAGACTGCTTCATTGGCCGATTCTTAGGGGTCTACACCAGTTCGATAAATATCGGTCATACCGATTCAGTCTGGTCGCCCCTGCCCTAAAACATGGGAGATCTATGGAACCACATGCCAAATGTGCATACAAACGTATGATGCAAAAGAGCCACAAACAATTGAAGGTCCATGATGAGGGTCTGGTGGTAAGCAGCAGTGTCCCCTATATTGCCGCATCGCCAGACCTTATAGTCAGCTGCAAGTGCCACGCAACTGGGGGGATACATTCTTGCATGTGTATACTTTATTAATCAAATTAACCATTTCAGATCCAGTACCATGTTTAGTTGATTTGACCAGTGAAGAAATTTGTCCAGAAGATCAGAAATTGACAGTATGGACCAGTTTACCGAAATGATTGTTCAATCATCAAGATCAAACAAGGCTGTGGCATGCTGCAGAACTACATTGTAAAATTTAAAAAGAAGCAGAATATTGGGCCTAGGTGTCATGTGTGTGTGTGTGTGTGTGTTTTTACGTCTCATCAGCACCTTGTTGGGCTATTTAGAGACATCCTTGGTTTGTATCAATTAAGAAAGTTAATTCGGTTGGATTGATTTTGGTAATTATTTTGTGTTTTCTGTCTTTGTCTTCATGTTCGTTTGTCTTTGTATTTGTTCTTTTATCACTTTCTTTGCATGAAACAAAAAATCATGTTGAATCAAAACAATAATGGCTCCATAAAAATCGTCTGTGAAGTCGTGCTGAGTGACTAGATCAGTCAGTTTGGCACGCAGTCTGTCAAAGCCAAGCATTGGTACCAGATATGAAACTGCCAGATTCAGGTATTTCTGTACAAACATTGGTCGTTGAATGTCTCCATTTGGTACTCTTCCTTGAAGGAAGCGGAGAAGATATTCTCTGTAAGAGATCTGTTCTGGTACTGGCTTGTCTTTTCCTTTGTCAACTGGTTGTCGTTCCTTTTCGATAATTTCTTTCTTTCGTTCTGGTTCCTTGTCTGGTGAATGGTCTTCCCTTACTTCCTCTTGACTCTCGGCTGTTTCTTCCTTCTGTGGATTCTCTGGACCCTCTTCTTTTTCTTCTTCCTGTGGAACCTCCGGAACCTGTTCCTTTTCTGCCTCTTCATCTTCTGCTTCCATGGATTCATTGTCAGGTGTTGTGCTTCTGTCATCATCGGCCTCATTTGTGTCTGTTGTAGTTGTGTGTTCTTCGTCCATCGCTACCTCATGAGGAGCTGTGGCTCCAGGTGATGGGTTTGGTTGTTCAAGGTCTGCCTGGGTTGTAGGCCGTTGTGTAGTGGTTGTTGTCTGTGGAGTGGATGTTTCAGTTGTTCTTCCGGAGTGTCTGTTCGTGTCTTCTATGTTGTCTGTGTGTTGTTGGTGTGATCTGTTGATGATGTGTTCTTCGAGTTGTAGCCTTCGTCTGGGTGTTGCATGATGTTGAGGTTGTGGATATCCCGCCATGTCCGCATAGCTGGGAATTCCTGAGTGCTGTTCCACAATCCTTCTCGCCTCTGGAAAAGATATCGCTTGAGTTGCCTTCAATGTGAGGATTTCTTTTTCTTTTGTCCACTGTTTACACGTTTTGCTGTAAGAGGGGTGATCCTCCTTACAGTTAACACAAAGAGGAGGGGATGTGCAAGGGTGATCTTTTGATTGGGTGTGGTCTTGGGATCCACAGTGTCCACAAACTTCTTGTCTTTGGCACCACTTGCTCAGATGACCGAAACGTTGACATTTAAAACATCTTCTGGGGTTGGGAATATAAGGTCGTACCTTGCACCGTTCCCATACAACTCCAACACTCTCAGGAAGAGTAGTGTCTGAAAAGGTCAAGATAAGAAGTTCTCTATGATCCCTCTGCGGGATGCGATGAAAATGTACAACGTCAGTAAAGGTTTCAAACAACTCTTGTAAGTCGTCGTCAGAATTTAAATAGCTAAGTGAGGAGAAAACCACCCCCTTACAAGTGTTTAATGTGCGATGTGGAGTTCCTGCAATACTTGTCAGCTCAAGGAGTCTTTGTGTTGGTTCGTCATTTCTAGTTTTAAATAAGACAGTTCCATCTCTTTGTTGAGTGGTTTCTGCAGGTTCTCCGACTTTTTGAAGAATTGTCTTGTAGATCGCAAAGGGAGAAAGTTGGCTCGTTGGTTTTAGCACAATGTATCGGTGTCGGTATTCTGACTTCCGTGTGGTCGTTGGTCGATTTAGAAGTTCCGGGTCAATGCAGTCATCCGAAGATGACCGCTGCCGTTTTAGTCTGGACTGTGGATTTGAAAGAGAATAGGCCATAGGATATTTGGTGTTTCATCCCCCATGCTCCCCACCCACCAAGGAGCCCAACAAGGGGAGACCAATATGGGTAGGGCAGAGCCCAGTACCCTAGTCCCAGGGATACATGGGGGATATACTCGTAGAAGGCTAGGTAAGAAATATAGCTGCAATCATATTTAAAACATGGCCAGCATGTAGACTTGGTCAAAACCTTCTTTGATTGACCCATCAGCCATGGCCAATAGGACCGAAGTCCTAATGACAACATGACAAGCCGATTGACTGGACCGGGCCAATCCAGCCTCCCGTCTAGGAGAAATCCAGGCCAAAGTAGTGTATTGTATGGGAGGGACCAACTTAGTCCCTTTCAACTCAACTACCAGGACCCCTTCATCCTCCGACACGGGTCGCAACCCACGGCAAACAGGTTGCCCCTTTTCCGTCGAGGAGACGTGTGCAAGCGCACTGTCCCGTGTTGGCCACTAAGGATACAGGATTTCACCTATAGTGTTACCACCCACCGCCACGAGGAGGCCCGAGACCTGCGGGGGCAGGTGTCATGTAGCACAAGCTACTGATGGATGTGCGTACAAGAAGGGACTTATATTTAATGGTACAACGTTTTCTGTAACAGCAGCAAGCAATATTGGCTAAATTCCAAGATGAGGTGGCTAAAAAGTAGGCAGATTCCAAAAACCTGCATGCTGACCAGAAGGATGATGAACTGAAAGTCGCAAAAGACTTCTGTATAGATAGGTACGATATGACCGTCAGAAGGACCTTGATGGCCAATACAGTGACAAAAGCACTGAGGAGTTTCTGTCTGAAGCCAGTAGTTTTGATCCCAAAACAAAAGGCAACACTGCGTTACTTCTGAGACACGGGAAAAAATAAAGGAAAAAGTGGAGGAATTCACGATTGGAGAAACTTAGTCAAAAGGGAACAAAGAAAAAGCGGAAAAAATCAGCAAAATTTAAACGTCAAAAGTATAGACTAGTTAATTTCTTGACAGTGACTCTGACTTCGACAAGATGATGTGTGATAAAATATAATTACTGTATCTTATGTTTTTATTTAGAATCATGACCTAAAGTGAATATGGAGGACATTGGAGTTGGCTAAAGCTCACAGACGATGATCACAGAAAACTTTATGACACTTACACAGATAGATGAAGGCCATCAGAAGCTTTCCAGGCAATAGAAGCAATGGACAGAGACATGGAAACAAGGACTGAGCAGATAAAAAATATACACAGATTTATACTGCCTGTATAATATTTAAACCAGAGACTGACATATATTCATAGCACACAAGTTTGACACATTGTGATAAAATGAAGAAAGATGTTGGATTTGCATGATTTGGATAATGCCCCATGTTCAGGAATGCACTCAAAGGTATATCGCCCAGCAGGATTCCACATTTGAAGGTCAGGTATGTACGAGAGGTTGCAGTTTGTATTTCTTGATAGGAACTGGACAACACAGAAAACTACTGATTATATATTGAGTTGTCAGGGACTTTAGGCTAAGACTATATTTGCTTCTGATTTATGATGTTCAAGCTGTGTGACAAAAAAGTCTTTATTGAGCTTGTTTGGTGAGAAAACCTTCATGATCCCTTAAAAGCTGTGAGAACTCTGGTATATTTCACTCGAAGTTAGCACACTTGTACACGTAGACATACTGTACACATACACAGTCTAGACTTCACGTTTATAAGTATGATTCAGATGGGGGATATTCTTCATTCTATTATTGGCCAGTTACTCACTTGTCTGCTCACGATCTGTCTACAGATCCTGCTTTCAGACAGTGTGTACAGGGTCATACCTGGAGCTTGAGGATGCGTCTTGCATCCTTGGGAATTTGACAATTATAACCCATAGCGGCATTGTTGACTTGTCTGCTTGCGACGGGGTCAACAGAATGGAGATTACCTTTCCATATGGGTGTCCTGCAACCATAGTGAGCTCGGTTAGCACGTTAGTTCGAACCAAGCCTAGTTCTTGTATGGTGAGTTTATTTCTCATTCCCCATTAGAATTTGAAGGTCTATGTGCCTATAACGATCTATTTTCATAGGCCTCCTTACTGGTCAAGAAAAACCGTGGCGTGCAGTCACCCATAGCAACAGGGACTATGGGTGGGACCTCTGAGGTGACCACTAATGTGACCTCTGCTCACCCATCGACAAAACCGTTGATGAGGAGAGCAATACAGAGGCACTTGTCTATGTCTACAAGTCCTTTTGTCGAATCGACTCAGACTACGTTACCCGCGGGAGACACTCGATCGCCCTCCGAGTGGCCCTCTACCATTCTGATGCCTCACCCAACCACGAATGACACACAACAGCACCGTGAAAAAAGGACAACCAGTCGTACCATGAGACGTAAAAGAAATAGTGTTGTCACTATGGCACGGTCAACACCCACGCCCAGCAACGAGTCCACTTGTGGCGTGCAACCCGCAGACCATCCCCATCCCAGCACTACACTTGCCACCTTAACCATGCAGCAGACCTCATCACATGGTTCTATGGCGGGATTAGTGGGCTCAGTGGTCGCGGCCCTGGGTGTTCTACTCAGTCTGGTGACACTCCTAGTGTACATCAAGGTACTTCTATGTAAAAATTACAATAATAAAAGTTATCAACTCACTTTCACTAGCTGTAACAATGAAGTAATTGCCAATGCACTGTTCAGAGGAGAAAAATTGTAGGGCTAATTCCTTACACAGACTTTATATTAGGTCACTGATCTATTAAGAAAGTTAGCACTTCTGTTTCTCTCACTGTACCAGTTTTACTTAAAAACACATGTGGTACAATGAGCAAGGGGTGAATACACATCTCTTTCTTTTTTTTGTTCCAGCTACGTAGGAACAAGCGAGGAGGTAGACTTGGGGGAGCCTACAGACAGCAGAATGTGTGGACGACAGGCAGTCCATCACCAGATGTGCCAACAGGGTGTAGCAGGAGGAGTGATCTTGCCTGCCTATCAGAACTGTCTGAGATTGCTGGGCAGGTTGATCAGGGGGGCAAAGGGTCACCTGACTGCAGTTTTGAAGAGGACCTCCAAACACCCCCAAGAAGGCCAGGACGCTATAGAGAAGGTTCACCAGTGTTGAGACCACTGACAAGGTCCAGGACTGCCCAAGCCCACCTGCATGACACTGCAGTTTGATAAAGTTTCTGTTCATTCTTTGTTTTTGCTTTTCAGAAATTTATATTAAACAGTACATAAACTAGTGTTAGAAAAGGAGATGCATCATTCTTGTTTTTTCGTTACTTTCTTAAACACTTTTTTGTATTGAGGTACCTATAAAAATAAATCGATTCATCAAGGTAAGGAAAACCTACTGTGAAACTTTTTCCGTGTGAAACGTCATCAAAGATTGTGTACAATTTCAAGAAGGGGCTCAATGCAAAACTATGCCTAAAATGCTTAATACACATCCGATTTTCAAAATGTAAAAACCTCCATATATCAAGTAAACTCCTCCGAAACCAATGCACTTATTTTGCTCTACATGCAATATTAAGTTCGCAAAAGGCGTTTCGGTGCATTATGCTGTTAGGGTGCAAACTTTCTAAATACCCAGTGAAAACAAACCAGTGGCATATCCATGATTATTTTTGTAGGGGGGATATTTGCTAACTTTTTTAAATAACTGAAGTTAACCTTTTTTGTTAGGTTGCAAAATAACTGAAGTTTACTTTTATTTTCACACTTCCTTAATTGTGTCAGATTTTCATGAAACAAAGGGAGGGGGCTTGGCTTTTTTTTCATAGAAATGCCTACATTTTATTTTATAACTTTTTATTACATGCCTTATGACCTCAGGTTCATGGTAAAATCGATACAGTACCCTTTTTTAAGGGTACTATTCTTGTTACCTCTAGATACGAGATTTAAAGAAACAACACAATGATCATCAGACCATTGGTTACTGGAATGTAGAGTTGATGGGGCAAATAGCCGCATTTTTGCACCATAGGCACTCGGTCTTCTACCCCAGAAAATAACCATTTGACAATGTCCCTGTGAGATTGAGCCAGTTACACTGTGTCTAAAAAACGCATATATAGATGACAGGTATTGTCCAATTTTAAAAACGTTTTAATTAATATAATCATTTTCATTCCACAGCAAACAGTGTACATATAGAGAATACACAGAGTGACATCGTTATAGGAGTATGACATATATAATACATTTGGAAAAAACAAAGAAAATACACATGCGCATATATATTGCGGTAAAACCAGTCTATATTTTTTTGTAGAAGCATCAGATCAGAGTTATTCAATTAGAGTCACTCATTTTCAAACGTTGTAGAATCAGATCATCGGTGTGTATCTGGAGCAGTTGAGGATTGCCTCTTGGTTCTGCTCCATCTCATGTTCAACTTAACAGGGGACACGAACGGCCGCCAGACTAGCCCATTGGCCCTCTATTACCCTCATCACATCCAGCAGGTTAGCTATTTCCACTGCATTTATCCTAACCCCCCTTCTAGTGGCACACTCCTCGGTCTCCCCTTCTGGGAGTAAAAAGTGTCGTAGGTTTACACTAGATCCCCACTCCAGATCTATACCAGCCCTCAACCTATCCCCAAGATACCAGGTCTCTGGCTCACTTGTTCAGCACCCATTGTCCGCCTCTCCTCGGCATCCTGTAACATCAACATCATTTCAGGGAGTTCATGCATCAAGGCTATAGCTGTGCAGGGGCATAGAGTGACACCAACTAGGGTTGGGTACAGGAGACCACTGCTCGATTGTCTCCTGTATTCCCTGACATGCAGACGAGTCTGACCCGAGAAGTGAGATAGGGAGACAAGCCGCCCCCTACCCAAAGCAAAAAGGAAGCGAGGTCGTGCCCTTCCACTGGTCTGCTCCCTAATGTTTACGAGGTGACCAGGAGTAGTCGGTGGTGCTGGGACATCGGCGCATGCCCCCTGATTAGCGATGGGGGGTCCTGACGTGGATTTTGCTGGTGGTGGTGGTTTCCCACTGTTTCCTGCGAGGGTGGTCGATCTACAGCTGATGGCTGGTTTCCTCTTCGCCTGTGGTTCGCCCTCTTTGTCAGGTCGATGATCTCACTGGTGTCCAGTACCAGCCTCTTCCTAGCCAATACAAAGTTGTAGTCCCCCTTCTCTCTGGCGGTCTTAGTCCCGAGGGGTGTCGTGCAGGCCGAGGGTCCCGTTGACTTTGCTTGACGAGCACCTGTCGGCCCGACGATCCTGAGCCTCTTGGCCCCTTGAGCTGGAGCTTTCGGGGGTTGTGCGAGTGTCTGCATTTGACCCGGGCTGGGTGACCTGATCAACATCGGTTGCCTCAAGACTGGGGAAGAAGCTAAGGCGCCCTCTATGTCTGCGCAATCTGCGAAAATGAAAAATGAAAAAAATAGAGACGATCAGTGAAATGTTTGACGAGTCAAAACTGATTTCAGAGTGAAAATCATATACATAATCCTTTCTTTTGGCCGTAACCAACAAGCAGGATTAGTCTCCTTAAATCAAATTAACATTGAAAGTATTTGGTATGATCATGACAAATCATCAGCATGATGACACACCAAGTGCCATTTTCACAGTGCAACAGTCCACTCTTTTTCTTTATCATAGTGGAAGGCTGTAATCAAATTAACCATTTCATATCCAGTACTTTGTTTAGTTTACTTGACCAGCTAAGAAATTTGTCCAGAAGATCAGAAATTGACAGTATGGACCAGTTTACTGAAATGATTGATCAATCATCAAGATCAAACAAGGCTGTGGCATACTGCAGAACTACATTGTAAAATTTAAAAAGAAGTAGAATATTGGGCATAGGCCATAGGTGTCATGTAGCACAAGCTTCTGATGGATGTACGTACAAGAAGGGACTTATATTTAATGGTACAACGTTTTCTGTAACAGCAGCGAGCAATATTGGCCAAATTCCAAGATTAGGTGGTTAAAATGTAGGCATATTCCAAAAATCTGCATGCTGACCTGAAGGATGATGAACTGAAAGTCACAAAAGACTTCTGTGTAGATATGTACGATGTGACCGTCAGAAGGACCTTGATGGCCAATACACACTGACAAAAGCACTGAGGAGTTTCTGTCTGAAGCCAGTAGTTTTGCTCCGGAAACAGTGAGTGAGTTGGTTATTTACGTCTCATCAGCACCTGAGTGGGCTACTGAAGTTTTTCAGGATAAACAAACATCCTGTGTCAATCTGAACTTGTAAAATTTGTTTTCTCTCTTGAAGACTTCACAGTTGTGGCTAAATACAATTGAAACAATGCGAGGGCCTGAAGCATGGTTTGTCTCTCATGTGAGTGTGATCTCGATCACCACAATTGGCACAAATTGCGAACCGTCTACATATGTCCATACAATTGGCAATTGAAACAGCGTTTTGGGCTTGGAAAGAGTGGGCAAACTCTGCACTTTTCAAAAGCTACAGGTACTTGCTTGGGTACATTGTTATTTTTGAATGTCAGTTTTATGGATTCATAACCGTTTCGTTGGGACAAACGTTTGAATTGGGTAATGCCATGTTTTTGAAACCACTTCTTCAGTTGAGAGTCAGGGCATGGCTTGCTCTCTTTCGAGAAGATAATGCCTTTGCCTGGTTTTTGAAAAGGTTCAATGGAGACTTGTGTATTCTCTATTTCTTTGACAAATGTGTGTCATCATTCTGTGGTTGAATAAGAAATGTTCCATTGAATTGGCGCTGTATTTTATCTGCTACTGTGTTGTCACTAATGTCTGCAACAATTTCGTACACAGTGATTGCTGATAGGTTTCTCAAGTCCATTTATCACAAGGCAATTTTCATCTTTTGACATGAATGAAGGGCGGTCAGGGTCAATCAAGTCATCCGAGAATGTACTTGTCCGTGGGAATCTTGGTAGTCCAGTCTTAAATTTTTCGATCTCAGCCTGGTTTCCCGCTGAGGGACGAGCACCTTGGTAACCTTGGTGCGATCCGGTTTGGAATAATGGTAAATGACATATTCATTGATATTCCCCTGTAAGGTAGGGGACACAGCATGCATGCACACTGTCTCATGTTGGCCACTAAGGATAGAGGAATTCACCTCAGTGTTACCACCCACCGTCACGAGGAGGCCCGAGACCTGCGTGACGGTGACTCTGACTCCAACAAGATGATGTGTGATAAAATATAATTACTGTATTTTATGTTTTTATTTAGAGAGATGACCTAAAGTGAACATGGAGGTCATTGGAGGTGGTTAAAGACAAAAGGAAAGCAACAACTGCTGTAGAACAAGTCGAGAGTACAGGGCCAGAAAAACACAAAAGCTCACAGAACATGATCACAGAAAACTCTAGGACACTTACACAGACGGATGAAGGCCATCAGAAGCTTTCCAGGCAATAGAAGCAATGGACAGAGACAAGGAAACAAGGACTGAGCAGGGAAAAATATACACAGAATTGGTGGTCCGAGATGTCCTAAATAATGCCCCAGAAAGACTGGCAGAGGTGCGACAAAAACTTTGTCGCACAGTGCTGGGAAGTCTCAATGCAGTGTATTCTATCTTAAGACAGCCTCTGGCTGTCTTGAATAAGATCTAAGATCTAAAACATACCTTTACTCACATCTTATTAACTTATTCCATGGAAATGTACCCAATCCACATGTAAGACATCAGAAGTTTGATACATTGAAAACAAGCAAAAGTCAACACAGTTTGAACACTCAACTGTCAGGGGCACCAAAGTGGGTCACAGACAGTGGGTCACAGACAGGCATGCATGCATAACAACTCCTTGGAGTACACTCTGGTGAGCATCTCTGGTATTAACCCCCCCCCCCCTCCTCATCCTATATATGGTCAGGGATGGCCAGTAGGAGCTAGTAAGTTTGAATGTTGAACCAATCAGGGTAGACATTTCAATTAAAAGTCAAGCCTACTCATTTGCATGTTAGCTGTTTGTGAATAGCAAAGTTCAGGGGCCTCTGAAGCTGATTGGCCTAGCACCAGCCAGATTCCCACAGAAATGTCAGAGCTTGATTCTCAGAGTGGAGAGAAATGACTCAATAACAGAACAATCTAACAAGCTTGTATTTATAGCTCACTGGCACTCATTGGGTTAAGCTAAAAACCACTTGCAGCAAAAATCAAAACATCTTGCAGCTACAGTATTAATCAATAGAAGAACCAATTAAAGGATTCATAATGGCCGCAATGACAGATTTATCCAATTTAAATGGTTGGAAGAAATGTGCCATTTCAAGCAAATTCCTCAATTGTTCCCATCAACTCATTGATTTATAATTTGCAAACCTCCCTAAAGCATTGCATGCTCTTTTGGCCAAAGGAAATATAAGATGGTCAATTTTCATGATGCATTTAATGTACATGCATAAATTATTCTAATGAAAGTGCACTTATATGTGATACTCGCTCAAGCATTAAAAAAAGGCAAAGCACCATGATATATGAGATGGGTCACTAATTAAACTGCAACCCTGTAGGGTTATGAAGGTCAAACCAGTTATAAGAATGAACAGTTGTGAATCAGCTACTAGGTCTAAGGCAGTATCGGTCCTATGACCTGCACAGATGATTGATAATGAATTTATGTCACTTGCACCGATCACTACCAAATAAAAATCAATCATTCAATCAATCATCAATTTATCAGTCTGCAGACCAAAGAATTAATGCGAGTGTTGACACAGCAACTTCAAAGAAAATTCCCTTGGTCCAAAGAAACTACCTTAATCTGTCACGAGCTATTAATAAGTCACTTAATTGGTTTGTCAAGTGATTAATTCCTTAAGAAACCGATTTGTTTTAATTTCTGCTGATGTCATCTCATTCTCATGCCAAATTCCCAGACTGCAATGAATTGCAAATAACACATTTGGATGAGGGACTTAAGCTCCTGCCTTCGTAGAAGGAGGTTCATCCTGTGGAGGATGGATACATTAACCCAACACAAGCTACAACAAGTGATATACCCATGATCAAGACAAGATATAGTTGTGAAGAAGATTTTTATCTCGAACTGTTTGAAGAGATACTGACCTTTCTGACCATAATTTTCATCCGACAGCTCTGACAATTGAAAAACAGACACATACCTTTGTTTATTAGCAGTCATGTATACAATAGATTGCTGGAGAAAAAAGTGATCTTGGCTTTATTGAATTTGCAGTTTCCAGACAATACGGTTTGCTTTTTGTTGGTTAGAATATACTCGTCTTTGCATTCTATGCTGTACTACAAAATCATGGAGATGTTACAAAATAAATGAAAAGAATGTGGATAACTCATCAGTGTGCTGACAAGTTCATTAACTGGTGGAACCTCAGGGAGGCTACATGAGAAAATATGTCCTGAAAAAAAAACCCAAAAAAAACCAGAATCATGCAAGTGACAACATTAAAGCCAGAGATTCCACTGATTCACACCAGTTTCACATTATTGTAAAAAAAAATCAAGGAAAATGTGAGATTTACATTATTTGGATAAGACCCCATGTACAGGACTCCACTCAAAGGTATATCGCCATGCAGGATTCCACTTCGAAAGGTCAGGTATGAGAAAGACAGGTTGCAGTTTGTATTTCTTGATATAGGAACTGGACAACAAAGAAAACTCCTGTTTATCTCTTGAGTTGAAAAATACTATAGGTGATGACTATATACTGTGCCATGCTTCTTGGGTTCTAAGTTTTCAGTGAGGAAGACTGTACAAGTGCATTCAAAGGGAAAGATAGTGTGAAGAACACTCTAAAAAATTCGGAACAAAACTGGTTTTTTTAAAATCAAAAATACTTTTTTAAAGCATGGAAGTTTGGTTTTTAAAAAAACTATCTTCCATTTAAAAAACCAATTTTGTCCAGAAACATTTTAGAGTAAACGCATTTTCAAAGCTTTTTTCCCCCAAAACATAGATGAAAGTCTACTAAAATGAAATATGATTATCAGCTTCTTTCCTCAAGACTTTTTGAAATCAATTTGTTGCAGTTATTTGGAATTCCAAGAGGATAATATATCTCAATGAAAGTCATTGCATAACACAGAATAGGAGGAGAATTGTCTCAATCTGGAGAGAAATGACTCAATAACAGAACAATCTAACAACACTCTAAGCCCAGACCACACACTTGACATAAACTGTTTAGGTGGAATCAACTATTTTTCTTTGTTTAAGCTGTGTCAGCCTATATACTATTTGTCAGTTTAAATGGATTGATTTTTTAAGTCAACACAACACAACCTTTTTCAACCATACTCATGAATTTCTGAGACACAAACAGATTAAATTTACTCAGCTTATTAGCTGAAGCCTGGTTTGTCAATGACAATAGCTGAACATTCTATTAATGTTTGAATCATTGGACAAGCAAAAAATAACCTTGTTATAGCTACTTACTCTGTGGGCACATGGGTTAGTGGTTTGTTTTGTAATCTGAAGGTGTTGGCTTCAAAACCAGTGAGATTTAGATATTTTTCGTTACACCCTATATTTATGGTACAAAGGTTGGGGCAAAGGTTAACATATTTTAATATTTTGATTTGTTTGTCATTGTGGACCCTGGTCTTGAGTTCGAATCCGGAACAGAGTGACTTTTTCTTAACAATGCAATCTGTTATAAAAAAATACTTGAAGAAACAACCTGGTGTGTTGAGTGGACATTGTGGCGACATTGGTTGAGTGACTAGCCATGTAATACAGGGGTCTTGAGTTCAAATCCACGACAGCTTGAAATTTTCTTAATAATATTGTAGAATTAGTGAGAAGACTAGGAGAAACAACTTGGTGTGTTCACCAGACATTGCAGCCACATTGGTTAAATGACTAGTGTTATGATACAGACTTCTTGAGTTCAAATCCCTGACAATTAGACATTTTCTGTATATTATGTAATTTATTGTAGAATTTGTGAAAATATCAAAAGAAAGAATGTCAACTTGACATTGTGGATGTGGACATGTTGATCATCTGTGTGCATTGCCTTGACATATTTGCAGGCATTATGAGCAACAATTCCAAATTTGGTTGTAATTTAATGGTGTTTTTCCAGCGGTTCTGTTGAACTTGGAGGGAGATATTTTATAAAATTGCCTCACTGTAGAAAAGGATCAAATATTGAATTTTTCTTTTTTGTACACTGCAGGGACGCAGGGTGTATTACCACCATAACTTTTTAATAATTACTTCAGGAAAAAATACACATGTAGGCCTAATTATGCTTCCGTTGAAATACTTAATATTGGTTTGTGAGTGCCCTTGTAAAAATCTTTGAGCAAGCTGACCTGGGCTGCAGGCCATTATTTTATCTTAATTACAATCACGATGATATGATCTACAGATTAGAAAGATCACTAAATCATTACGATAAGTTGTTTTAATAAATGTGACTGTATATGAGTGTTTTTTTAAACATTGACCGGATATCTTGTTATAATAAGTAAAGTGCTGACATCTATATGTAGAAAGTGGTGTTACCCACACTCCAGATGTTTTTAGCAGTTTTTCTTGTCATAATTCCTCTTGATGTTGTTAGCAGTTTTTCCTACAACCTCCAAGTGGCTTATTGCCTTAAGGACTATTTCTAACACCTTCAAGACTGCTAACTTGACACAGTAAAGCCATTCTATTGACTTCTCAAATTAGAAGAACTCAACATTTTTAAAGGTAAGAGAACTTGGATATTATTCTGTAGCAATTAATGCATGCATCAATATTGAATACTTATTTCATTGTTATGAATATCAATAGATCATGAACATTTACTTTTTTAATACAACAACTTGAAACTGTAATGTGAAATTCAGTATTTAACTCCGGGGCATCATGATGTCAAACTGATTCAAAAGCCAGAGATTGAAAACTAGCAAATGGGAAAGCAATGTCATTATTGCAATATTATCTTAGTGGATTTAGAAGTGAATATTTGGTGACTTTGCACACTCAACATTTATAATTGGTGCCGTTGCCCTGAAATAAAGAGGAAAACTCCAAGCCCCCTTGGAAATTAAATGGTCACCCTTTTTGCTTGGCATTTCTATGACTAGCTGGCTGGCAACAAAGATAAGAAGTCGAATAGCTACAGAAATATTTTTTGATGTTCATAAGGTTCATTTGCACTCATTTATTAAAATGTTCATTATATATAGACAGAAAAATGCCGGTGTGTCTCAAGCAGCCCTTAGGCTTCGTTTTGAGCCAGATTTTTTCAGACTGCATAATTTACTAATAGTAATGTGTATGTCCTAAAATGTGAAGATTATGAAGCCGAGCAATAGGACTAGTTATTGCATATTGCATTAAATTTAAACAGGCATACACTTTGTTGTAAAACTCTATTCTCAGTCACACCTGTAGAATATGCATTCAGTTGGTTGTTGCAAGTAATAAGCATACCATTACTTAAATTTTCTGGCAAATTTATAAATAAATATTAAGGACCAACTCAAAACACTCAAAATATTATCCAGTAATCAGGACTTCAAATTTATTGTTAATCATATTCCTAATTCCCAATGAATTTGCACATTAATAATAATAATAATATAATTATATTATGTTTTATATAAATTTTGTGATGCTTGAAAGTAATACTGGTAAAATATGTTTCAGATTTACAAGCAGTATTCTTGACATGTCAACCAGAGGAAAATTCACGGAGGCACCAGCTGAACTATCTACATGTAATTACATTGGATGCAGGAGACTCGAAAATTTACCAGGTAATCATTATAATACATGTTCTTGGGTTTGTCTTAAAAAACTCAATTCTCATAATTGTACTTTGTGTGGAAAGCAGGACATAACTGAACATGTTAATAAATTCCACCTCAGAACAGCTGTATCCTTTTGTTGGATGACAAGCTCAATGTAAAAATGACTTTTTAGTCCCTCTGCGGGACTTATTTTTCCATTCATGCTTGTTTGTGTGTCCACTGGTCTGTGCATTTATCACTGACATCATTCTTATGTTACTATCAAATGTTGCCAGATAGGGGAAGGGATGGACATGTGGACCATTTGGACTTTTAACTGTTGGAATTTCAAAACTTTCACCAAATTTATGTCTGTTTCTTTCATATTTGCGGAGGAAATGCATATGAGGCCTGTCGCACCTTAGCAGCACTCCAAGCATGCTACACTTCTTCAGGGATACAATCTGAGGTCAAAAGCACATTTTTTGCAGGTATGTACAATTCAGTCCATTGAATTAGCTTAAGTGTTCAGAAAAATTGGAGCAGCTTTCCTCTTACGCAAGTAAATTTGAAAAAAAAGAAGAAAAACATAAAACAATCCAAACAACAGTTGAAGAATGTTGACAATGATTAACAGAGATATCTTGAGATCTATGCTGATTGATGATCATTTGCCATGTTGGGTATCCTTTTTCAATTAGTGCCAATGAGCCACAGGTCACATAAGGATGACAATAGGCCTACATTATGCCATTTAAAAAAATTAATAAGGTAAATGAATAATTCTGCAAAGGCCACATAGTGCATACTTTTTGAGAAAATTGATTTCTGCAAATGTCTTAAAACCACACAGTAAATATTGTTTGATAACATTATATCATCTACATGCAATACAATGTATGTTTTCTTTTTCAGGGTGGAACTTCAAAGGCTACCTTGACTGAGCAACACTGGCTTTGCTTTGTGAGGATCGCGACATTACAACCAACCTCAGTACTGTCACTTATCACACAAACTGTCCAAGAAATTGCTCATACTTCCTCCTTGATTTCATCTTTAGACGAAAGAACATTTAACTTGAAGTTTTGAAATTTCTGATGTCCAAACAATGAACAGAAAATTTTCCCTAAGACTTGCTGACGGACAATTTGCTCATTGAAAATTATCCTTGCTTACTTTCTTTATGGAAAAATGACTAGTTGGCTTTGAGTAAAAATTGTTTGCTTGGGATTTTTGGTCACTTTAAATTTCTGATTTGTTGCAGTCGCAAATTTGTCTGGATATATGCATAACCTTTGTCAGATTTTGGTTCAATAAATGATTTTTTATGCTTGAATAATGCAATGTATTTGTTCCTTGTAAAGACCTTTCTTATGTACATTCTGTTTTTATGTTATGTCTTTCTGTGTGTCTTTGTTGCTCAAGTATAATTTGTCATCCTTTTACTTCAAAATCATGTGAATGAAAAATCGTCTTTTATCTAAAATTCATGAAGTAACAGACTTATATTTTTCACTTATTGCCTCTCGGCACCAATTGAACATTGATTTTATTGACTTCCTATTAGCTTTATTGAAAATAAATACCTTTTAAACTTATCTCTGGTGCTTTATTTTGTTTGTTCAATCTATCTGTTTAGCTTCTAAGTTCTAACGGTATTATTGATTAAAATTCATAGGGTGTCCAAAGATGTCCAATTTCATCTTGGTCCAGACCAATGACCAGTGGTTGTTTATCATCCGGTCACTTTTCCTACCAATTATGCTATATCTTGTTAATCACTTGAAAACAGCATAGTATAATCTATCCAGAATAATTCAATTTATTTGAGCAAGCTCATCCTTTTTTAATTTGGCAAAGGCAGTATAATTGAATCAATTCAGGTTAATCTAATTGATATGAGCTATGACAACATCTTTTTATCAGGTTCATCTCGCATAAAAGTATTTGTTTAGGTGAACTTAAATAAAATTTGCCTTGTTTTCTCAAGTAAATCAGCATATTACAGCTTAATAAAAAAACAGTCATATTAACTAATTAACATTAAGCCACATTCAGAGACTTGATTATGTTATTTCAGCCATTCTTGCTCAATTCAGATTCCCCTAATCACATTTTGCTATTCTGCCTTATTTCGACTATGTGGTTATGAATTATAACTTTTGCATTTTATAGAGTAAAATTGATTTAGTCAGTCAGCCTCAGCTGTTTTATGTCAGATAAACTTGAAGCCTTTGTTAATTTTGGTTTGATTATATCGTACTAGCATGACCTATTTGCAGAATATTGTCTTGTCCAATTGAAAATTTGTTGACTCAACTCAATTCACTTCGTGTGAAACACTGAATTTGGCTTATTTAATGTAGGCCAGGCTGGTGTATCTCAGTTGAGTTTCAGCCCATTTTTTAATTTCTTTAAGTCAGGTAAACTTAATTCACTTAAAATTATTGACACTTAAAGTGTGAAAATGTTGGTAAACTGAGAGATACAACTTCAAATGAACATGCTGAACTGACTCAATAAATATATTGCAGCACCGTTGCCCCAATTGAATTAAGTCAAGTCAGCTTGCTGGGGCTTAGAGTGAAGCTTCTATTTATAGCTGACTTGGTTAAGCTAAAAACCATTTGCAGCAATAACAAAAAAAACATTTTGCATCCACAGGATTAATCAACAGAAGAACCAATCAAAGGATTCATAATGGCAACAACGACAGATTTATCCAATTTAAATGGTTGGAAGAAATGTGCCATTTCAAGCAAATTCCTCAATTGTTCCCATCAACTCATTGATTTATAATTTGCAAACCTCCCTAAAGCATTGCATGCTCTTTTGGCCAAATAACACATTTGGATGAGGGACGTAAGCTCCTGCCTTCGTAGAAGGAGGTTCATCCTGTGGAGGATGGATACATTAACCCAACACAAGCTACAACAAGTGATATACCCATGATCAAGACAAGATATAGTTGCGAAGAAGATTTTTATCTAATTTTTCATCTGACAGCTCTGACAATTGAAAAACAGACATACAACTTTGTTTATTAACAGTCATTTATACAATAGATTACCAGAGAAAAAAACTGATGGGGCTTTATTGAATTTGCAGTTTTCAGAAATATGGCTCGGTTTGCTACGTTTTGATTGAATTTGAAGAGATCAAGGAAAATTTTGGATTTGCATCATTTTTAGATGACCCCAGGTACAGGAATGCCCTCAAAGGTGTATCACCAAGCACAATTCCACTTATATAGGCCAGGTATATGAAAGACAGGTTGCAGTTTGTCTTTCTTGACACAGGAACTGGGTAACAGAGAAAACTTATGCTAGTGTCTCACGAGAGTGGTTAAGTGACGGCGAAGTTGTAGAGGTGCCAGGAACTACAGATTCGCCAACTTTCGGCGTTTCAAGCCATTTTTGGACAATTATATAATCAATTAAAGGTTAATCATCGTCGTAGATTGATCCTAGGACAACGAGGCACTCGTTTTCTACGCCGAAACGCTCGTAATTACGGACGAGGCAAGAAGAGACTTGTGTCGGCGAGTTGTCAGGAGCCTCGGCGCAGTTCCATTGCTTCAATGTTAAACTAGATTCGGCCAAGGAGTCTCTTTCTTCGCCCTAGCATGCTCTTGCTTCGCCCTAGCATCCTCTTACTTCGTCCTAATCTTCAATTACGCCCAAGCAAATACCTTTTACGGTGAAGCAAGTAGCTGTTTCGGCGTTTCAACAGCCTGTTTGCGTCGGCGAGTTGTTCTCTTTTTTCGCCGAAGTTCCATTGACTCAATGATAAGTAGCCTCGCCCAAGCACTCTCTAGCTTCGCCCAACCTGCCTCTAACTTCGCCCAAGCTGTCTCTAACTTCGCCCAATCATTTTGGGGGTCTTTCAGGTCTTTTGCATCGTGGCTTCTTGCTTCGTAAAGATTCAACAGGTTGAATCTTTCGTGAAGCAAGTTCTTGCCTCACCATAAGGTCATGTGACTTCTAGGAACTTTTGGCGAGGAAGTTTAAGAAGCGCCGTAGACGAAAATATCGTCGCCGAATTGTTGAATGTAGGTTAAAAACCTCCCTCTTTCCTGGAAAAGCAAGAAGCGACGCGACAAGAACCCTCTGTTACGTCTCCGTGTGATCTAGGCATTACGATTATCTCTTGAGTTGGAAGAGACTTTAGGCAAAGACTACTGTGCCATGCTTCCTGGGTTCTATGTTTTCAGAGGAGAAGACTGCACTAGTGCATTCAAAGGGAAAGGCAGAGTGAAACCACTAAAGAAACTGGAGAAGAATCCATGGCTCCACAAAGCGTTTTTTTTTTTTTTTTTTAACTGGAGTGTTCAACCGCAGCTTCATAATCAATTTAGATAGGAATGACCTGATGGATGCGGAAGTACTGAAGAGGTTCTGAAGTACTGAAGAGGTTCTGAAGTTTCCTTTTCATGCTTCAAAAAAACTTACATGTAACATGCAGGTTGAGGTGTTATGCACTCTACTGTCTAAGAAAGCACTTCCTACACAGACAGCGAACTGCAGTGGAAAAAAGCATACTATTCAGTCATTTGAATGTTTCATCTTTGACACTCATTATTGACATAATAGATCAATAGGGGGTCTGGATATCCCAGTGTTGAAGAAAAGTGCAAGACTGACTCGCAAGAAATTAGCGCTCTCTTTGGTTTACTCATAAACATACAGAATACATATTTTGATATACTTGCATGTAATTATATATCTTTACATCATGTACCATCAAGCCAAAGTGTTGCGGTATAACTTCAGCTTCCAAGAACAACAAATGTCTCAAAAGCAGTATTGAAAAGTAATTAAACTTACATCACTCAATACTGTCTATTTTGAAATGGCATTTTTTTAATCTACCCATTTCTTGTCATTTTTCACTGAAAAAATACATATTGACAAACCAATTCCATTATTCCTGGTGGTAATTGGGTTTAACTGAATTGAAAAGGTTCAATACTGGAGGGAAGGCCCCATAATGGAGCTCTATGCTCCCAACTTTAGAAAAAGGGGTTCCGTTGTGGGAGTTCAGTGCTGCTGGATTGTCTAAGTGTTGACTTTGTTTACTGTTGGAACCCTTTTAAAAGTTGAATAATGAACCTTTTAAGGTTCCTTATCTATACCAGCTTAAGGAACCCTTCCAAAATGCAGTGCATCAGTGTGAGTTTGGGTTTTTGATAAGCAAGTCAATCACATGAGAGCTTATAAGCGTGTCAGGCTTACTGCTGGACGGGGTAGACATGGCAGAAGAGGAGGAGAAAAGCGGGTTAGAAATTGGAATTGATTCACTAGAGTTAGAAGAAACAGAGAATTTAACAGATCTTAAGAACGGGGCCTTTGACTTGGTGTTCGCGCACCCAGAGGCATTGCTATCAAGCAAGACAGGAAGAGATCTCATGCGTTCCAACATTTACAAGGAAAATGTTAAGGCAGTGGTCATAGACGAGGCCCACTGTGTCACAGACCGGTAAATATTTATAACTGACCCTTATAATAATTATTATCTATTATCTAGATTTGTCGCTAATTTTCAATAGTGCTGATACATATATATGTATATACGGTTTATATCTTATTTGCCTCTTAAATTCTGATCAGTAATATCACTTTCCAACACATGCATAGGCACTCATTTGTAACACTGGCTTAAAACTGATAGGGCTTTAATGAATTTGTAGTTTTCAGAAATATGGCTTTGTTTGCTAAGTTTTGATTGAATTTGAAGAAATCAAGGAAAATGTTGGATTTGTATCATTCGGATATGACCCCATGTACAGGAATGCACTCAAAGGTATATTGTCATGCAGGATTCCACTTCTAAAGGTGAGGTATATGAAAGACGGGTTGCAGTTTGTATTTCTTGATACAGGAACTGGACAACAAAGCAAACTCCTGATTATCTCTTGAGTTGGAAAATACTATAGGTGAAGACTATATACTGTGCCATGCTTCTTGGGTTCTATGTGTTCAGTGGAGAAGACTGTAGAAGTGCATTCAAAGGGAAAGATAGTGTGAAGAATGCATTTTCAAAGCTTTTTTTCCCCCAACCATATGATAAAAGTCGACTAAAATGAAATATGATTAATTGATTATCAGCTTCCTTCCTCAAGACATTATAAAAATCAATTTGTTGCAGTTATTTGGAATTCCAAGAGGGTAATATATCTCAATGAAAGTCATTGCAGAACTCAGAATAGGAGGAGGATTGTCTCAATCTGGAGAGAAATGACTCAATAACAGAACAATCTAACAAGCTTCTATTTATAGCTCACTGGGTTAAGCTAAAAAACATTTGCAGCAACAACAAAAAAACAACATCTTGCAGCTACATGATTAATCAATAGAAGAACCAATTAAAGGATTCATGATGGCCACAATGACAGATTTATCCAATTTAAATGGTTGGAAGAAATGTGCCATTTCAAGCAAATTCCTCAATTGTTCCCATCAACTCATTGATTTATAATTTTCAAACCTCCCTGCAGCTTTGCATGCTCTTTTGTCCAAAGGAAAATAAGATGGTCAAATTCCATGATGCATTCAATGTAAATGCATAAATTATTCTAATAGAAGTGCACTTATATGTGATACTCGCTCAAGCATTAAAAAAAGGCAAAGCACCATGATATATGAGATGGGTCACTAATTAAACTGCAACCCTGTAGGGTTATGAAGGTCAAACCAGTTATAAGAATGAACAGTTGTGAATCAGCTACTAGGTCTAAGGCAGTATCGGTCCTATGACCTGCACAGATGATTGATAATGAATTTATGTCACTTGCACCGATCACTACCAAATAAAAATCAATCATTCAATCAATCATCAATTTATCAGTCTGCAGACCAAAGAATTAATGCGAGTGTTGACACAGCAACTTCAAAGAAAATTCCCTTGGTCCAAAGAAACTACATTAATCTGTCACGAGCTATTAATAAGTCACTTAATTGGTTTGTCAAGTGATTAATTCCTTAAGAAACCGATTTGTTTTAATTTCTGCTGATGTCATCTCATTCTCATGCCAAATTCCCAGGCTGCAATGAGTTGCAAATAACACATTTGGATGAGGGACGTAAGCTCCTGCCTTCGTAGAAGGAGGTTCATCCTGTGGAGGATGGATACATTAACCCAACACAAGCTACAACAAGTGATATACCCATGATCAAGACAAGATATAGTTGCGAAGAAGAATTTTATCTCGAACTGTTTGAAGAGATACTGACCTTTCTGACCATAATTTTCATCTGACAGCTCTGACAATTGAAAAACAGACACATACCTTTGTTTATTAACAGTCATTTATACGGTGTACGGTCAACTAGGCGACAAACAAACTAGGCGACACCCATCAGTACCACCTAGGTGACAAGAAATTTCGAAATTTCATACCAGTGCAACCTAGGTGACAAGCAGTTCCAACTGGGTGACACAAATTTGCAAAAGACTTCCAACTAGGTGACACAAGCTCACAAAACACATCCAACTAGGTGACAATACACTTCCTAATTGACCACCATTGAAGGTGATCTGTCACCTGGTTGGTATCTCCAATAAATTATGTCACCTGGATGGTATCTGGGGGGTATCTGCTGTCACCTAGTTGTCCAAAAAGTGTAGCCTAGTTGGTAGTGGTATGTCACCTAGTTGGTTGTCGCCTAGTTGGTAGTGTTGTAGCCTAGTTGTCTGTTGCCTAGTTGACCGGCAATCATTTGTGAAAGTGGCTTAAAACTGATGGGGCTTTATTGAATTTGTTGTTTGCAGAAATATGGCTCGGTTTGCCACGTTTTGATTGAAATTGAAGAAATCAAGGAAAATGTTGGATTTGCATCATTTTTGGATGACCCCAGGTACAGGAATGCCCTCAAAGGTGTATCGCCAAGCACGGTTCCACTTTTGTGGGCCAGGTATATGAAAGACAGGTTGCAGTTTGTATTTCTTGATACAGGAACTGGATAACAAAGAAAACTTACTATTATCTCCTGAGTTGGAAGAGACTTCAGGTGAAGACTACTGTTTCATGCTTCTAGGGTTGCACGTTTTCAGTGGAGAGTGAGTGAGTGAGTGAGTTGGTTTTTTACGTCTCATCAGCACCTGAGTGGGCTATTTAGAGACATACTTGGTTTGTGTCAAGGTTCTTGATATGTTAGGTCTGTGAGATGTGACAGGTGCTTTGTTGTTGCTTGTCATTTTTCTCTTGTCTATGCAAGGAAATCGTTGGTCTGTTGAGCTGGCTTGATTTGTTGTTTTGGTTGGTTTCTTGTTCTCAGCAGCTGTTTCTTTCTTCTTCGGTTGTTGTAGTGACATTTTTGTCCGTGGAGCTGTTTCTTTCTTCTTCGGTTGTTGTGGTGACATTTTTGTCCGTGGAGCGTAAGGAGAGGATGGTTGACTTTGTTGAATCTTTTTACTTGGTTGTGTGCATAAGTCAGATTCAGGATGTTTCACAGTTTCTCCCGTCTTTGGTCGGTCTGGTGAAGGCGTTGTCCGAAAGAGATCCAGGAAAAGGTCCCCATTAAGTTGAATCCTTTTCCGTGGTGACAAATGTAAAACTGGTCTTGGATAATCTGCGTCTTGGTCAGTTTTGTCCATGTCCTGTTGGACTATGCGCTTGGCTTCAGAAAAGGAACATCCTGTGTCAATCACATATTGTACAATTTCTTTTTCTCTCTTGAAGACTTCACAGTTGTGGCTAAACGCAGGGTGGTCCCCTCTGCAATTGACACAATGCGAGGGCCTGAAGCATGGTTTGTCTCTCGTGTGAGTGTGATCTCGATCACCACAATTGGCACAAATTGTGAACCGTCTACATGTTGTGCTGATATGTCCATACAATTGGCAATTGAAACAGCGTTTTGGTTGGGGAAAGAGTGGGCAAACTCTGCACTTTTCAAAAGCTACAGGTACTTTCTTGGGTACATTGTTGTCTTTGAATGTCAGTTTTATGGATTCATAACCATTTCGTTGGGACAGACGTTTGAATTGGGTAATGCCATGTTTTTGGAACCACTTCTTCAGTTGAGAGTCTGTGCATGTCTTGCTCTCTTTCGAGAAGATAATGCCTTTGCCTGGTTTTTGGAAAGGTTCAATGAAGACATGTGTGTTCGCTATTTCTTTGACAAGTGCCAGTTTCTCTTTTTGTGTGTCAGTCCGTGGGTGAATGAGAAATGTTCCATTGAATTGACGTTGTACTTCATCTGCTACTGTGTTGTCACAAATGTCTGCAACAATTTCGTACACAGCGATTGCTGATAGGTCCACCAGCGATTTCTCAAGTCCATTTATCACAAGGCAATTTTCATCTTTTGACATGTGTGAGGGGCGGTCAGGGTCAATCAAGTCATCTGATGATGTACTTGTCCGTGGGAATCTTGGTAGTCCAGTCGCAAATTTTTCGATCTCAGCCTGGTTTCCCGCTGAGGGACGCGCACCTTGGTAACCCGGTTGACGTACGATCCGGTTTGGAATCATGGTAAATGACATATTCATTGATATTCCCCTGTAAGGTAGGGGACACACCGTGCATGCGCACTGTCTCATGTTGGCCACTAAGGATAGAGGTCTTCACCTTAGTGTTACCACCCACCGCCACGAGGAGGCCCGAGACCTGCGGGGGCTTTCAGTGGAGAAGATTGTACAAGCGCATTCAAAGGGAAAGGCAGAGTGGAACCACTAAAGAAACTGGAGAAGAATCCATGGTTCCGGAAAGCGTTTTGTGACCATGGTGTTAACTGGAGTGTTCAACTACAGCTTCATAATCAATTTAGATAGGAATGACCTGATGGATGCGGAAGTACTGAAGAGGTTCTGAAGTTTCCTTTTCATGCTTCAAAAAAACTTACATGTAACATGCAGGTTAAGGTGTTATGCTCTCTACTGTCTAAGAAAGCACTTCCTACACAGACAGCACACTGCAGTGGAAAAAAGTATACCAAGCAGGTTAGATTTCAAGACTGCAACAGGAAGCTGAAATTTGACAGAAGCAGCAATGAGTAAGTTGCTGAAGTGGCACCTGGAACAAATAACAAGTGACAGTTCAAGGATAGTCCAGCTGGGTGACTGTGTCTCAACGGGCCACGTAGGTTTTCTTGTAAATTTTGCGTCTATCCTCATACTTCTCCAAAAATGTACCTTAGAGTGTGTCTGACCTCCGAAAATTGACAGATCCCTCCTGACTTTTTTAAGACGTGAGTTGTGATGCGCATTTAAACTCTAAAATTTCAAGAAATTCCACGAAGGCTTATTTGCTGGCTGCATTTTACAAGCTCAAAGAATGAAGACATGGTTCTGATAAACTTTGCCAATGAACTGACACCAACCATTTTCTCTTAATATTTTTGTGACAACTACAACCAACAGTTGAGTGCTTGGGGTGCCTGTAAATGACTACTCATCTGCTTGACAGTGAGTGAGTGAAAGAGTTTGTGTTTTATGTCTCATCGGCACCTGATTGGGCTATTTAGAGACTTACTTGGTTGGTACTACGTGTCATTATAAACTGAACCAAATAAAAAACGCAAAACTATTCCCAGGGCTTTATTTTTCTAGATATGCTTCATATGGAATGTTGAGTGTATGCATCTGTTTCATCAGGTGTTAAAGGACTCAGTTACATGAAATAACTCAAGTGTGACCATTCTTCGCTTGTCTGTGGCCAAGTTTATCACATTGGGGTACGATGATCGGACAGGGGTATTAGGCACCCCACAGGGCTAATCTAATGATTTGATGTTAAAGCTTGACGAAAATGATGCAAAAGGCCACACAATTCACTTAATTTACTGCCATGTGACTTGTTAAAAAAATAGTTTTTTGAAAAGTCAGGTGAAAGTTTTCCACACACAATGATATTCCAATGGAACAATGCAACTACGGAAACAAGTCCTCAAACAGCCCAGACAATAGCTGCGGATGAAAAAGGCTTAGGGTCAAACAAAAAGGCTTCACACAACCTGTGTTAATCATCAGCACTTTTTGTTCCCTCCTTTTGCTATTCTCACAACCACACATCTGCCCCCGTAAGAAAAGCAGAAGGACGGCACACATTGTAATGCTGTTTGTCCTACGGCTGCTATACAGGTTGTTAGAGGTCTTTTTGATAGACCCTAAGCCTTTTTCACTCATTTGCATGTGTTTAGGCCATTCCTTGACCTGTTTCGATAGTTGAAGTGTTTCACTGAAATATCACTGTGTGTGACAAACTCTGACCTGACTTAGCCCTGGGACCCATGCGTAGCATGGGTCATGGGTCGTCCCATTCAAAATCTTGAGATTTTGACATGGTATCGGGAGAATTGGTCTGGATTAAACAATTCTTATCCAAATTTGATGAAATTTTGGATTTGGGTAGCCTACATATTTTACTACTGACGGCACTAGTCTTGGTGGCATTTTTACAAAGATTGGCATGGTAAAAATTACTTTTAAATCAGAGAAATGTCAAAAATAATTGAGAGAAAGCCATCAGCCTCACTTTGGTGTGTGATGTCACCATTGTGACGTCACAAAAATAACCTATGACATCATAAACGTTTGTTATGACATCACCCTCTCTCACCCAATGGGAAGACGCCATTTGTTCAATGTATAAAGAAAAAAATCATTTCAAGAACTTCACAGGGTGAGTGTAAATTTATTTTCGTGTGTAGAGACACAGAAACAGGTGCCGTCAGTAGGAATTTTTATAAACTTTTAGGTGGTATAATTGAAATTAACATGCTTTACATAAATTTTGAGATATCTTTATTCTCCCAAACGCTGTCTTTCAAATCTCATGATTTTCCAATGGGAGGATCCATGACCCCTGTCCCCAGGGGTCCAGGGCTAGACCTGACTTCTCAAACAACAAAATTTAAACAAGTTTAGTGGCACCAACTGAAGCAAATTGTGTGGCATTTGCATCATTTTCTTCAAGCTTTCACTCTGAGTCATTGGAGTCATTGGATTGGCTCCATCGAGTGCCTAATACCCCGGTTCACTGACCATACCCCAATGTGATAAACGTTGCGACAGATGCTGATGCTAAGGTCAGAATTGAAAACTTTTATGGAACGAAACCCTCTGACACCTGGTAATACATATGCATAAACTCAACAGCCCATCTGAATGATATACATAAAAATACAGCCCTGGAAATAGTTTTGCGTTTTTTATTTGGTTCAGTTTAGTTCTGTTCCATGGCTACTTAGTTATTTCTTCATCTGCTTGACTGAGAAATGTTGTTGAACACTCAGCTGTGATAAAGCTGAAATACTGATATCTTAAATAAGTTACTCTGAGTTGTTACGTATTTCAAATTAAAGATGAAAGGTGCCTTCAAGTGATCATGTCTGCCACTTAGTTTATTGGTCAATGCCTATGATATCCAGCAATAGTCACATCTAGCCAATGTATCAATGTTCAAAATGACCATGCCTGTCAGTTGGCTCAGACGTGGCTTTCCATGATGGACTACGGGATGGCGTGAGCTAGTTAAGGGCCTTTCACCAAAGTGTGCTAGAGATCTGGAGCAGCCTTAAACTATGTCAATTTATCCCAAAAGGCCTCAGACCTCTCGTTATTAAACCCTTTGCAGGTTTTATTGGCTCCTAAGACCTTTAATCAAGTCATCCTCAGTCACATGACTGGCACTCACAGGAGTGTCACAGAGCCGGCTATTTTTAGCCTGTGCTAAATACGGTGCCACAACGAAGCTATTTTTAGAAGCTGTAAGATCCCCACAATTGTGTAACTCATAAAACCAGTGATCTTCACCAATTGCCCAAGATTGGCTACATGTAACATTCACAATAGGCTGAATCAGGCAGATATGGTTCACTCAATACAATAGAAGTGATTGTATGAAATGCAATGATGCAATGTGGAATTGCACCTTAATGTTGCATTGTTCAGTGCAAGTAAAAACAAGTTCTGAGAAGAACTTTGGAAAATTGCATAGAGAGAGAGAGAGAGAAATTCTTTATTTACGTGAAATGGGCTCACATTCTAGCCCCCAGCCCTCTTGGGCTTACAATTCACTTCAAAAACAATAATACATCAAAATAACAGAATTTTCGTTGAATAATACAAATTTGAATTAAATTTGAAATGATTTGTTGATATACATATATACATTAGTCCAATATGTAATAGCAATCCCAAAAAATATAAACTTTGTTCGAGTTATACTAGTAGATATATAATTCAAACTCTTGGAATGTTAATTTTCATTAGGCCTATTTACATATTTACAAATATCATATTGACTTGAAAAACAAATTAAAAGGGTGCTCTGTTGAGCCTTCTAATCAAAAACAGTTTTATTGTACAGCACATGTTGAGGACTCCCATGTCTCTCCCATCTCAGCAATGAACCCTCCTCCGCAAAATGTGCATGAAGGTGTTTAGTGCTGATAATGAAACATTTATTGACGATGACAAGAATGAAAGGTTTGGGATGGAACTTTTGGTTCTCCAAGAATTGGCATAAAATAATTGAAATTTAAGAACTTTTTTGTAAGGTGACATAGCCTGCGATGTCGCTAATTCCATGGATTTATCTAAGTATCCCAAATAGTTACATGTAAGTTCATTCATTAGCACATTGAGGCTTGTCGTGGGAGGCTTTAAAAAGAATGAGCACCTGTTGCTAATGGTCTTTCTACACAAATGTTTACAGTGTAGCGCTTTAAAGCATTGTGATTTTGATAAGTAAGTCAATCACATGAGAGCTTCCATACTATCATCATTAAGTATAACAAGACTGTTGAGATCACTTTCTTGTTAGCTGGAGCTTGTCTGCATTATAGAGTTGAATTACATGTAAAAACGAGATATAAAGCGAACAAAACATTCACTGTAGGCAATTAAAATTTTAAAAGCTTTGAAGGTTCATCATTTTCATTGACGTCAATAACACAGCATTGTTGAGACAAGTTTGCATTTTCGCAAAAGTATTAAAAGTTCAATTTTGCAACAATTGGGCGATACGCATCATGACATGTGAGTCAATGATTTACATAAAAAATGCTAACATTATCGAATTATGAATATGTGTGGTCAAAAGTGTTAAAACTTTCCTAATAGCTCTTTGTAGATAGGCAGACAAAACAGTTTCAACATTAACTTTCAACCACACTCTTAAAAATTTCAGACAAAATTGGTTTTGAGATTCAAAATGGTTTTTTGAAAAACCAAATCAATGAAAAAATTCATGTTGATTTATTGCATTGAAATTTGGTTTTTCAAAAAACCATTTTGAATCTAAAAAACCAATTTTGTCCCAACATTTTTTAGAGTGTTGGTTGTTTGATGTCACTGGCTTAAAATTGTTTTGTTTATGTCAGTTACGGTTAATCAGTTGACTCTGTGCTCATGATATCTAGCAGCATAGGTGACTATAAATAAACTAATCAAATGACTTTAAGGTACTTCCTCAAATAAATAAGAAAATTAGGAGACCAACAGATAACTGTCATTGATGTGGCAAAGCCAGTACACAAATTGAAAATAATAAAATTAATTTTTCCAGTGGACCACCAATCTACAAAGAGCTCTAATGAAAATAAAATAAAAGAAAGGCATAATCTTTTATATCCACATTATTCTATTAGTCTTTTTACACACCAAAGGAAACCACAAGTGTTAAAATGCTATATCAACCTCACATTGCTTCACATATTTTGGCTTCTTCACTTGTGGTGCAAGTAGTTCTCACCTAATATATGAAGAGAAAAAATCTCTGGCCATCACAAAGACAGGCAATTCCGTAAAGTCTAATTCACAGATTTGACACTTTAGCAGCTTGTTTAGCCTTACCATGATATCTTAGCTATTTCATTGTTATCCAGGCACGAGGCCAGGTAATACGGGTATCAGACAAGCCATCAACCAAAGCTTCAAGTGTAACAGGAGTCGAGCTATGGCAAAATATCATGGTGTCGGACGTACACCGTGTGATGTATGTCCGACACCATGATATTTGCTTTGTAGCTCAGCTCTTATTACACTTGGAGCTTTGGTTGGTGGCTTGTCTGATACCTCTATTACCTGGGCTCATCCCTGTTTAACAATGAAATAGCTGAGGTGTAATGGTAGGGCTACACAAGCTGCTAAAGTGTAAAATCTGTGAATCAGACTTTACGGAATTGCCCAGACACTAAGCAAGACTCAGTTTTTTAGGCACATTCCTATGAAATTGGATAGTTAATAACATCTAACAAGCATCACCCATCTGTTCACCTCACCATCCTTCCAATGTGAAAAATGATCTAAATAAATGAGTCACAATAATTGTATGACAGTGAAAACAACATTCAAGGACAAAATTAATGTAGACCATACACCATATAGCAAGCACGACTGCTTCCGGAATATCCCAGCCAATCACAGAAATAAGATGCCAAGAAGCTTTTGAGAGAATATGACCGTAAAGACATTGACAAACAATTGACGACTTCCCTCGTGGAGTAATCTGATGAAAGCCACACTGGAACAAATGGGATGGTCCATTACTTGATTAATGCTAGAATTATGAAGAACATTTTGAGGATGTCATTCACAGAAACAGACAAGGTAGTCTCTAGTTTAGCCCGTTGCAGGCTTAGATGTAAAAAAAACTAAAAAGTGGTATTAACTTGTGAACAGCCCATTTCCATTGACATAAGCTAAAATCTTCATCTTTTACAATGAACATATTACTAAAATGCTTGCAGATCAATGCTTATGCGAGTATTGCACCAACAGTTATTCGAAATTTTGAGTAATCTTTATGGTTCAGATTGTCTTCAATGCATATTTCAACGACCTACTGAATTGTGAACATCATAGCAAAATGTATATGGCACCCAAAAACCAGCACCAAAATGGCAGCATACTCTTTTTTGGGTATACAGGATAAGTGCTGGTGTACATGTATGGCAGTTGCATACATGTATGGTTGATTTATTAGTGGAACAAAAAAAGCTAAACATTTACTTGGTGGTCACTTGAATTGTGTAAATCAAGAATATACGTATAAAAGTGATTGTGTCATGTGTCACAAATATATTTCTAGACTGCATTTGCTCATTCCATATGCCTTTAAAGTGGTCACGTCTGCACTCAGTCATTGGTCACTGACCAGAGTGGTAGTGCTTCTGATAACCAGGAATAGCCATATCCAGCCAATGTATCAACGTACAAAGTGACCATGGCCTTCATGAGGGTTGGGGGTAGTGCTAGCATTAGCCCTAAGTCGCTCAGACGTGGCTTTCCATGACTGACTACGGGATGGCGTGAGCTAGTTAAGGGCCTTTCACCAAGACCTTTAATGAAGTCATCCTCAGTCACATGACTGGCACTCACAGGAGCATCACAGAGCCAGCTATTTTTAGGTTGCGGCAGTGAGGTGCCACAAGGAAGCTATTTTTAGAAGCACTTAGATCCTCCCAATCATGTAACTCATGAGAGTAGTCCTCTCTAATAATGGTCTAAGATTTATTGGCCAATATTTGCAATAGGCTTTCAGATCCACTTGATGGAGCCATATAAATGTTACAGCGAAAGAAAAAAGTGATAGATCTAATAATATCCAATGGCATAATGATAATCGCATTTAATTTCCAGTCTACGAAAAACCATTCAGTTCCAAGAAGACTTTTTGATCCCTTGCACATCATAAAAAAACAACTTGGGATTCCATGTTGAGCCTGCCAGTGCTGAATGATTTTCATCTGATTTGATTAATTTCAATACGAACATTTGTCTTGGATTATACACAGCTTATTTCTGTTGTGCCTCATGGTTGTCATGGCATTCATTAAATCATGTGCACTTCAGAGCATGTGCATCAATTTACTTAATGTTGTTGTTTATGGAACCTTTGGCTTTAAAAATGAAAAGAACCCTGATTTCTGAAAATAAAGTTTTGGTTCTACAACGAACCACATACGATGATAAAACTTTCAAAAACCTTTCATAGTCATTTTTTCTTAGGGTACTTATGTTACATTTATCATCATATAGGTAGCTCGGCAGCTGAGTGATTATGATACCGACCTGCTCCTGAACCCCAGGTTGGCAGCCGAAAATTTTTAGTGAACCTTCATGAGCAAAATCCCAGTTTGATGTTGTTTGGTTGAGATGTTAAATTGGCAGTCCTTGTATCAGCATCTGGGCAAGTGAAAGATCCCTCACATAGTGTAAATGTGCAACATGTACACATAAATGAATCCCGTTAACTCCTACATCTCATCAATCAACCCTTGTTAGCAACCAAAGCTGCAGTTACCATATCTATCTACCTATCTATCTTCTATCTATCTTTTACCTTCTATCTATCTATCTAGCAAACTATGTATCTATCCACGGTTCATGCAAGTTTGCAGATGAGCACAATTAGACCTGAAGTGGGTGGCCATAAGACACCGTAAGTGCTCACTGCTAATAGTCTCGCTGATCAACTGCCATAGTGAGTTTTAAAGTAAGTCAATCACCTGAGAGCGAACATTGTATTTATTATAGTAAGTGTAACAATATATTGAGATCACTTTCCTATTGGCTAGAGCTTGTCTCTGTTACATGGTCAAGTTACATGCCATTTCTGGAAAATTAGATGACACTTTTAAAAGGTCACTTACTATACTGCAGGTGGTGAAAATGAGAGGAACAACAACCAAAACATCTTTTAGCAAGATTCCTCACCTACGTCCCCCACAAGAAGCACATCTGTATTTCTGAGCAAGGCTGTGACAATGTTGCACTTAGGTGAAAGTTATGTAAGAGTTCAACGTTTATTTGTATGGTAGAACTTACATTACCAAAACTTAGTAATGTTATGTAGAAGGTTAACGTTGTAACAATGTCACCATTACCAAAATGTGATTCGAAAGGTCAACTGCATCAATAGGATTGATTCAATATGCTTGCTGATGGCTGTTGGTTGTTCTAATAAACTAACAGTTACACGTAAACAAAATTGCCGCAAAGACGAGAAATAATCATAAAGTGTGCAAATTTGAATGAAACATTTAAATTGAAATGCTTTTTTGAGAATGCAAATAGAAAGACAAATGAACAGATTTCAAGTTATTGATACATCCCTTCCAAATTGAATAGGCCAACTTGATAACATCTACATAAAATTAATCTGTTTGTCCTACTTTATGAAACTATCCAGTGTGAAAAAATGTCCTGGAAAAGATTTGTCACTTACAATAATTGTATGAAGCCTAAACAATATTCAAGAATAGTGAATGGCAAATATAGCCCTTGCACCATAAAGCAATTGCTACAACATCTGGAAAATCCCTGCCAATCACAGAAATAAGACGCCAGGAAGCCTTTTGAGAGAATATGACCGTAAAGACATTGACAAACAATTGACAACTTCCCTCGTGGAGTAATCTGATGAAAGCTACACTGGAACAAATGGGATGGTCCATTACTTGATTAATGCTAGAATTATGATCTTGTTGCTCACAAAAACAGCCATGTACAGATACTGGTACAGGCCTCATGGCAAAAATCCAAAGTAGTATAATAAAACATTTCAATATCAGAAGTAGGAGAATGAACCATTTTCACAGCATAAAGCATAAGAGTTAACTACTTTCATAGCAGAAAATATAAGATCCTTTATCAAAGCTTTTTCTCCAACCATCATCAGAGTTGAAAGCAAGATATTTGACAAGAAAACATTACTAGCAATTTTAATCATGAAGCATTTTTTAATTTCAAAGGAATGATTGGTTTATTCACAGAGGTCAAAATGTTCCCTAATTCTTCCTAACCACTCATTGACATCAGGGATGGGGTCAATTATAATTGTAATTGTGTGATTGTGTAATTATTTACAATTACAGAGTAATTTGTAATTCAGTGAATTTAGAGCTGTGACTGATCAATTAGGCCCACACATCAATTTCAAATCAATTACGCAATCATTCTGGATATTCAAAATCAATGACAAAATCTCTATTTCTTGGGCGTCAAACTCACTTCTTAACTTCAAGCAGTTTCCAGCTTCTTTAAACCCCTGAATAAGACTTTTTGACATCAGTATATAAAGTCCAAGCTCCCGCCCCGCGCAGGAATGTACACTGAAAAAAAGGATTGTCTGACAACAGACAATAATTGTCTAATATGTGTCCGATGAAGCAATTGTAATCCAGACAATTGAATTGTTCAAAATGCCAAAGAACTTTTTTGTTTCATTCAATGGATTATTTGAACCAGACAATCAATTGAATGAAACAAACAAGTTCTTTGGCATTTTGAACAATTCAATTGTTTGGATTAGACAATCGCTTGATCGGACACTTATTAGACAATAATTGTCTGTTGTCAGACAATCCTTTTTTTCAGTGTACCAGTTGCCGTTGCCATTGCCGGCACACAGCCTCCAAAAAGCAGGTGGGACTTGTTTTTTCTTGAGCGTAACATTCTACGAACAAAGTTTGTTCTGGATCTCTCTTTGAAGTGCGGGCTTCATTTGTTTCTTGCGGAGTGAGTCGTCTGAGCCGCGAATGCTAAAATGATTCCTTAGAATGACACAATCAGTGTAATTGTAATTCAATTGTAATTGACCTTTATAATAGGTAATTGTACCACAGATAATAAATGTATCTATTGACAGCAAAAGCTCAAGGATTACCTGCATTTGGCACAAGCAAACAAATATTACACGTACCTTGCATCGGCTGAGCAGGGATCTCTTTTGTCATCAAAAATAGAATTCAAAGTGGGTTAATCTGTTATTACAGACATCATAAATCCTTTAATGAGGTTCAAACTGTTTTCTCACTTGCAGCTGCAATTCCATTTTCAAAACAGATTCAGAGTTAAATATAGAAGCCGTGATTATCCAAGTCACTCCTTCAAGATAACACATGACAACTTGACAAGATAAACCACCCCTAATAATAAAAACATCTCATTCAGAGATTCAACAAATTCATGTCTGATATCAAATTTACTGAGAAGAAGCTATTCACCAATCTTATAAAGATATATAATTCATGAATTCAATCTCGATTGACCTTCAACAAAATATACCTGCAAGTAAGTGAAACAAGTGATGCCAATCCCCTCTTGCGCCTAACACGGGACAGGAAGTACACTTGCACAATGCATATGTCACCATGATGCTTAAATGGGTGAACCGTTTGCCGTGGGTTGCAAACCTTGTTGGCAGGTGAAGTGGTCCAGGTGTGTATGTGTGTGTTTGTGCTTTATGTCTCATCAGCACCTTGTTGGGCTATTTAGAGACATCCTTGGTTTGTATCAAGGGAGTTAATAATTCAGTTGGATTGGTGTTTGTTAATTATTTTGTTTTTCCTGTCTTTGTGTTCGTTTGTCTTTGTATATTTGTTCTTGTATCACTTTCAAAGCAACCGACAAAAAATCATGTTGAATCAAAACAATAAGGGC
Organism: Platynereis dumerilii; assembly: GCA_026936325.1. NCBI lineage: Eukaryota > Metazoa > Annelida > Polychaeta > Phyllodocida > Nereididae > Platynereis > Platynereis dumerilii. The sequence goes on from JAPTHN010000007.1 coordinate 38,025,900, forward strand.
TCCATAAAAATCGTCTGTGAAATCATACTGATTGACTAGATCAAGTACTTCTTTTTTTGTTGCAAAGGTGTCTGGTGGCCAACTGTGCAGCCTTTGCTTAGTACGCTCAGTCACTTTGGCAGACATTTTGTCAAAGCCAGGCATTGGTAGAAGATATATGCAGCTGCCAGTTTCAGGTATCTTTGTACAAAAATTGGTCGTTGAATGTCTCCATTTGGTACTCTTCCCTGAAGGAAGCGGAGGAGATATTCTCTGTAAGTGATCTGTTCTGGTGCTGCACTGTCTTTTCCTTTGTCAACAGGTTGCCGTTCCTTTTCGTTAATTTCTTTCTTTCGTTCTGCTTCCTTGTCTGGTGAATGGTCTTCCTTTACTTCCTCTTGACTCTCGGCTGTTTCTTCCTTCTGTGGATTCTTTGGACCCTCTTGTTTTTCTGCTTCCTGTGGAACCTCCGGAACCTGTTCCTTTTCTGCCACTTCATCTTCTGCTTCCATGGATTCATTGCCGGGTGTTGTGCTTCTGTCATCATCTGAGTCGTCATTTCCTCTTTTGTGTCTGTGTTAGTTGCGTGTTCTTCGTCCATTGCTACCTCAGGAGGAGCTGTGGTGCCAGCTGACGGGTTTGGTTGTTCAAGGTCCGCCTGGGAAGTAGGCCATTGTGTGGTGGTTGTTGTCTGTGGAGCTGATTTTTCATTTGTTCTTCCCGAGGGTGTCGGAACTCTGACTTTCGTGTAGTCGTTGGTCGATTTAGAAGTCTGGGCCGATGCAGTCATCCGAGGATGACCGCTGCCATTTTAGTCTGGACTGTGAATTTGAAAGAGAATAGGCCATGAGTATGTTGGTGGTTCATTCCCCATCCTCCCCACCCACCAAGGATCCCAACAAGGGGGACTAATATGGGTAGGGCTGCGCCCAGTTCCCTAGTCCAGGGATACATGGGGGATATACTCGAGATGGCTTGGTAAGAAATACAGCTGCAATCACAAAAACATGGCCAGCATGTAGACTTGGTCAGAACCTTCTTTGATTGACCCATCAGATATGGCCAAACAGGACCGAAATCCTAATCACAACATGACAAGCCAATTGACTGGACCGGGCCAATCCAACCTCCCGTCCAGGAGAAATCCAGGCCAAAGTAGTGTATTGTATGGGAGGGACCGACTTAGTCCCATCCAACTCAACTACCAGGACCCCTTCATTAGGGTGGGACTGGTGCCCCAATGTTTGCGGATCAAACCTGACTTTTTTTTGCAGGTGAGGTTGGTATATGAGAGTATGTGTGTAGAATTTCAGCTCATTCTATTAAAATTTAGAGGTGGCACATTTCACTTGAAGTTTATAATGTAAATCCCCATTGGCGAGCCATGAAAAAAGGAGAAAAAAGCATGATTTTCCAAAAATGACACTTAAAATCAATATTTTTCGACCATTCAAAAACCATGGGGGAGGGTTTTGGGAGGGCAGTTTAAATCTGGCATAATTTTGCATTTTCCACTTCTCATCTCTGCACAATATAGTGCTCAATATGACGAATATGACTCGAAAACGCCTAAATTTAGAGATTTTCCCACCTTATAGTGGCCTACCTATATATATTATAGTAAAATGGATGTCAGTTCTGAACTCCCATATACCAACCTCACCTGCTAAAAAAAGTCAGGTTTGATCCGCCTAAGATTTCCAAAATGCGGGGCGCCAGTCCCACCCTACCCTTCATCCTCCGACACAGGTCGCAACCCACGGCAAACAGGTTGCCCCATTTCCGTTTTGACAAGGTTTTAAGAGAATTTTGATCTCTTACCTTGCATCAGTACTGGAGGTCTCTAAGCCAGCCTCGTCCTCAAGGCCGGCCTTGGGGCTATACTTCGATGGCCTCGGCCTTTCCTCTGTCTCGGATACCAAATTCTTGGCCTTGCCTCAGTCTCGGTGTCTTTGGGCAAGTGATGGAGGCCTCAGAACCGGCCTCGAGGCCTCAGGGCCATATTTTGATGGCCTCGGCCTTGGCTCGGTCTCGGATGCCAAATCCTTGGCTTTGCCTCAGTCTCGGATGTCCTGGCCTCGACTCCAACACTGACTTGCATATTGTCATCTGCAGGGCAATACATTTAATCTGCCCTCCCCAGGTAAATCCCTTGCAATGAAGGTTCAGTAAATAGACATTTCCATGTTAATAAATAAATAAACTTTAAAATGTCTCAATTAAGAAATCTTTGGCAAAAAGTCCATGGCTCTGCTCTGATATCTTCTGTTTGACAGTGTTTATGAGGCTGTCAAGAGACAGGTAACATGATTTTAATCTTGTTGCATTGTTTGGCACTGAATGCTGGCTATAATCCCCTGTCTCGAGCCTCAGGTTAATACACTCTAAACTTGACACTCATTTATATTTGATTAAAATTGGATTTTCATTCGAAGGGTAGTGTGACCATGAAACAGACAATATTGAAGTTATCCTGTTACTTTGAACAATTGTATGCAACAAAGACCAACCAGACACTTAACTATGAAGGATATGGATAATTGGATATATTTACCTAAGGCTGCAACAATGACCTGTCAAACGTGGGCCTTGGTCACGAGCGGAAGTACTAGTCATTGATAGACATAGTATATCAGGGCTTGCATATCGATTTAATTCATCCATATACTAGCATATGACAAGTCCAAGAAATGCCTAAGTGGTTGGAGTCTCTCCCTATGTCTAAATGACATAAGAGTAAGCGACTCAGATGACATAATGGCCGACATCTCAAGGATCCAAAATCAAAACCTCTTGTGTTACAAAGTAACCAAAAATGCTAAAAATATATGGATGCTCTCCAAGGCTATTTCAACATGTGCTTAGTCATTTACAGTACCTTTCAGTGGCAGCGGCAGCTTGGTATGTCCATGAAAATTCATCAAAATCTGGAATTTCTCCCCAGACTGACTGTTAATGGATGAAGGGTGCCAGTTTTGCTTTGTTATTAGTTCAATGAGAGGCAAAACCAGTGGTCATTCAGGTCAATTTATGTTACCCACAGTTTTTTTTGGCGTGAACAACTGTGTGCAACCTTGTAGACAATGGGGATAACAGGTGTGAAACACAAATTAAATGTCCTACTTGTGATACAGGTCACACTAAATCCCAAGAAACTTGAAATGTTTGCCTTTGCTGCTTCTAACTGGCACCCTTCATCCATTAACAATCAGTCTGGGGAGACATTGCAGATTTTGATGAATTTTCATGGACATACCAAGCTGCCGCTGCCACTGAAAGGTACTGTAAATGACTAAGCACATGTTGAAATAGCCTTAGAGAGCATCCATATATTTTTAGCATTTTTGGTTACTTTGTAACACAAGAGGTTTTGATTTTGGATCCTTGAGATGTCGGCCATTATGTCATCTGAGTCGCTTACTCTTATGTTATTTAGACATAGGGAGAGACTCCAACCACTTATGAAGAAATGCCCTGTACATGCATGTTTTGATATATTTGTCACAGATTCTATCAAATTGGACAGTTGACTATGAAAAACATTTTCTCAAAATTCACAGTTATTGTTGGGTGTTGTTAGTTCTTTAAGTTGCAGATTCTTATTATATTTCTATCTCATGTCTAACTGCTAAAAGCACATACAGTAACAAACAATTTATAACAGTTTGTGATCACTGCTGTGGTTGTATTCTAATTGGAATTTGTCATGTGACTTAGACATAGGCTCCCACTAGTTTTGTATTTCTTCAAAATATGCAAATACTATAAAAGAAAAAATACTTAGCAAGCCAGAACATTATCAATGTCATTATTAGTGTAGTCTACAGTCATGTTTCACCATTTAACCTGATATCGACCTCAACCAGCTCAACCAAGGCCACGCGCATGCATACCAATAATAATGTAAAAGTTCAACTATTGCATTTGCACTATATGTGTTATTTGCAAAATGACTCTGCTCTTGAAATATCAAAATACGAATTGCATACGCTTATATTGTCTATAGGGTATTATTGGTATGCATGCGCTTGGCCTTGGTTGAGCTGGTTGAGGTCGATATCAGGTTAAATGGTGAAACATGACTGTAGACTACACTAATGCTCTTCGTTGTATAACCAAATTTTTGCGAGATGTTAGGCCTACTGGTAGACACCAATTTGAAGTTTCTCAGTGTGATTTGATTGTCTGTTTAATCTAATCATAAGAAGATGGTTAACATGCAAAATATTCAGTTAGATCCCGGCTTTTCGATTGTTAAGGTATCACGGTGAGATGTAAGGTATCTTAGAATCACCATTGATTACACCAGGACAAATCACAATAAAATTTGTAGGCACATCCATTTAAGGGAATCTACAATTGCAAAAGAAAGATATATATAGTGACATACAGTCAGACATTCAGATGGGACACACATCACCACAGACCGAAGGCCAGATGAGCTGAGTCAAATTTGCTCCCCTTCCCAGTCACGAAAATAGGCGACTCTGTTATAGGACTAATAAAGAAACAAACAAATAAAGAAACAAACAAATAAAGAAACAAACAAAGGAAGAAACAATAGTGATTAATTTTCCTGCAACATAGAACAATGAAGGGCCCAGTTGAGCAAGAGAGATTTTAATGACAGTGTGATTTACATGCTATGCACATCATGTGTGGAGTTCTACAGATATTGGTTTGTGGTCGGACCATGCGCTTATTGATGAAAATGACATTCCATCCACATCAAATACTTTGCTTGAAACATTAGATAATTCCGTGCTCACACTTGCTCCTGGCGAAAACCAAGTGCCTTTAAATCTTTTCAATGACACTCACGCTGAATACATCGCTTTCCCTGGTATATACTGTGGCCAACAAACATTGATTTACAACGCATTTGAGGAAGCAAATAATGGCAATAAAACTTTACAAGAGCAAGTCCTACACATTGGCAACTGATTCATCAACGCTGTGGCAGTGTCAGCCCAGGAAGTTTCCTATCTTCTACTTCGATTGCCCATGACAAAGGCTTCCAGCAAGTTGCATTTGTTCATACAGCACCCCCAGGGGAGAATCTTCGTGCTCAAAGGTAAAGAGCAACGTGAAGAATTACATACAGACTCAGAAGATGTTGCAGTTAACAGTAACACTACCATTCAGTGCTATGCAAAGAGACCAAAGAAACTTGATAACATGTGTTTGGCTGATTTTGTTGCCACCATATCCGTTCATTTTCCACCTGGCATGAAAGATCCCAACAAGTTTTCACACCTCAATGATGATGATGTTACTGATCCTGACATGCAATCAGATAACATTGCAGTACAGTTGAGAAATGGCATTGTTTTTCGCTTCAGAACAAAACATAGAATCATTCGCTCAGTTCGTTAATCTAATCATAAGAAGATGGTTAACATGCAAAATATTCAGTTAGATCCCGGCTTTTCGATTGTTAAGGTATCACGGTGAGATGTAAGGTATCTTAGAATCACCATTGATTACACCAGGACAAATCACAATAAAATTTGTAGGCACATCCATTTAAGGGAATCTACAATTGCAAAAGAAAGATATATATAGTGACATACAGTCAGACATTCAGATGGGACACACATCACCACAGACCGAAGGCCAGATGAGCTGAGTCAAATTTGCTCCCCTTCCCAGTCACGAAAATAGGCGACTCTGTTATAGGACTAATAAAGAAACAAACAAATAAAGAAACAAACAAATAAAGAAACAAACAAAGGAACAAACAAAAGTGATAAATTTTCCTGCAACATAGAACAATGAAGGGCCCAGTTGAGCAAGAGAGATTTTAATGACAGTGTGATTTACATGCTATGCACATCATGTGTGGAGTTCTACAGATATTGGTTTGTGGTCGGACCATGCGCTTATTGATGAAAATGACATTCCATCCACATCAAATACTTTGCTTGAAACATTAGATAATTCCGTGCTCACACTTGCTCCTGGCGAAAACCAAGTGCCTTTAAATCTTTTCAATGACACTCACGCTGAATACATCGCTTTCCCTGGTATATACTGTGGCCAACAAACATTGATTTACAACGCATTTGAGGAAGCAAATAATGGCAATAAAACTTTACAAGAGCAAGTCCTACACATTGGCAACTGATTCATCAACGCTGTGGCAGTGTCAGCCCAGGAAGTTTCCTATCTTCTACTTCGATTGCCCATGACAAAGGCTTCCAGCAAGTTGCATTTGTTCATACAGCACCCCCAGGGGAGAATCTTCGTGCTCAAAGGTAAAGAGCAACGTGAAGAATTACATACAGACTCAGAAGATGTTGCAGTTAACAGTAACACTACCATTCAGTGCTATGCAAAGAGACCAAAGAAACTTGATAACATGTGTTTGGCTGATTTTGTTGCCACCATATCCGTTCATTTTCCACCTGGCATGAAAGATCCCAACAAGTTTTCACACCTCAATGATGATGATGTTACTGATCCTGACATGCAATCAGATAACATTGCAGTACAGTTGAGAAATGGCATTGTTTTTCGCTTCAGAACAAAACATAGAATCATTCGCTCAGTTCGTTACAACAAGGACTTAGATCCTGAACTACATTACCGTGCGAGAATCATGTTATTCCTTCCATGTCGAAAAGAAGATGAAGATCTTTTAGGTGGTTTCACACTTACCAAGAACATTTCATGCAACAAGCACAAACAATTGGCCAAAATTCTCAACCATATGAGCAATTGTATGAAGATAATGAACTGGCACTTGCTGAAATGTCTCATGACCTACCTGATGATATTGCACCGAACACCCAACATACCGAAGCTGAAGACATTGATGAAGGTTCTAATTCCAGTGCAATTCATCAATTTTTTGATCCAGACAGACCCGAAAATCAATGCCAATATGACATGAGTGGTGATCTCGGAATGGCAAGTTTACCCACTTTACCAGTTGATCTGCTTCCAAATCAAATGCCCCAGTCACTTCTAGAGCAACAGATACGGACATTGAATAAATAAAAGAACAGTTTGAGTTTTTCACTCATGTCTTGCATCAGGCAAAAACCAGCAAATGATTTACTACCTGACAGGTGGCGCTGGTGTAGGCAAGTCGGTTGTAGTTCGCCTGCTATATACCAAGCACTTACACATGGTACAATAAAGATGCTGGCATTGACCCCAACAGAATTTCAGTCCTCCTTTGTGCCCCTACAGGAAAAGCTGCCTTTAATATCAATGGACAAACACTACACAGTGCCTTCAAAATGCCACCAAACCAAATTCTGACTTTCAAAAAGCTTTCAAATGATGCTCACAACACTCTTGCTGTTTTAAAATACATGCACCTCAAAATGTTAATCATTGACGAAATCTCCATGGTTGGTGCGTCATTATTCAATTTCATAAACCTTCGTCTGCAGGAACTCAAAAACAATAACACTCTTTTTGGTGGTATCCATGTAATAGTCATACGTGACTTGTACCAGTTGCAGCCTGTGATGGATCGCTGGACATTTCAGGCACAATCCCGTGCCTATGGACCACTAGTTGACAACTTGTGGGCTTCAAATTTTACCATGCATGAGCTGACAACAATCGTGCAACAACGCGATGACCAACCCTTCGCAGAATTGCTCAACCGCCTCCTTGAAGGCAAACACACAATTGCTGACATTGCCACTCTACGATCTCGTCTTAACCAGCCAGCTCCAGTTGCCGGCACTCCACATTTGTTTCCAACGAACAACCTGGTTGATCATCATAATGACCATCTATTCCACAACAGTAATGCTACCAAAACCATAGTAACAGCAATTGACATTGTCCTTGGTGACAATTCAAATACCGTCAAACAAGCAACTTCTCAACGACTGCCTCAGAAAGCAGCATCCACTGGAAATCTTCATAAATACCTTAAGTTAGGTGTCAGTTTGCGCTATGACATAACAGCCAACTTAAATACAGAAGATGGCCTTGTCAATGGAAGTTCATGTACAGTTGCGGACGAAAATATTCATACAGCTGAGTATTCTGCACATACCTGGTATTTACTCTTGATTCAGGGGTGCGAGGAGAAAAATTTCACTTTTAAGTCATTGTCCTAATCAATTGTCATTATCAAGCACTGCAAACAAAAGAATATCTCTGTTTTCAAGCTCAGGGGGCATACAAATGTAAAATTTCAACATGACAAAAGTATTCATACAGCTCGAACACGCTGGGTATAAAGTGCATCAAAAGCTTGAATTTCTATTCCAAATCATTTGTAACTTTCTGTGGCTTCTTTGGATAACCTCCTTAGAAGTCCTGAGTGCTTTTTTGGGTGTTTTTATCTGTTTTGGTTGACCCATACCACCCAATAGTGCTGGTATCATTATACCATTAAAAGTATGTGAAACTTCTGCAACGATGCTCGCTAAGCCAAGCTAAATGCTCACACACAGTAAAATTTGCTTTCATGGCTTGCTTTAATCATTATTGCAAACTCTCATTTGGACTAAAATTAACTTGTGGCATGCAGGTGATGATTTGCACATGATGCAAAAGACCTAGGATAAAAATTGTCCAAGACCCAATGCTATTTCAATGGGCAAAACTTTCAAGACTTCGCTAGACATTTGTTACCCATGTCTAAATCTTGTAAAACCAAATGCAACTTCTTGTAGTTTACATCAGGAACAACCCATTGCATAAAGAAAGCTATGATGGACCATTTGAAGAAATGAGGTTATTCTTTATGGACTTAATGCCATCTTTTGAGAAATGTCATATACATTTAATGGTAAAATAATACCAGTGCTATAGGGTGGTGTGGGTCAACCAACTCAGATAAAAACACCCAAAAAAGCAATCTGAAGTTCTAAGGAGGTTATCCAAAGAAGCCACAGAAAGTTACAAATGATTTGGAATAGAAATTCAAGCTTTTGATGCACTTTATACCCAACGTGTTCGAGCTGTATGAATACTTTTGTCATGTTGAAATTTTACGTTTGTATGCCCCCTGAGCTTGAAAACAGAGATATCCTTATGTTTGCAGTGCTTGACAATGACAATTGATTAGGGCAATGACTTAAAAATACAATTTTTCTCCTTGCACCCCTGAATCTAGAGTAAATACCAGGTATGTGCAGAATACTCAGATGTATGAATATTTTCGTCCGCAACTGTACAGTAGTACACATTGAATATCTGTCTTCGACAATACCAAGTATTGTGTGGGTCACATTCAACCAAAGATCCATAGGGCAAGTAACGCGCACAAAATACGCTCGCTTTTTCCATGGAAATATTGAAGCAACTTGGACACCAGTTTTTGCCTCATCAGTAAATTTCCAAGTTGGCCGAGATCACAAAACCGTCACACGCAAACAATTCCCCCTGCGACCTGCTACAGCAAAAACCATTCATAAAGTTCAAGGTGATACAATGCCAGCGGTTGTTGTACACATGGGCAACCGTAAACAGAATCATATGCACTATGTAGCCGTCAGTCGCGTCACAGACTTGACTGGTTTGTGTATTACACATCTCCAGGCTGACAAAATTGCTGTTGACAAAACAGTCACTACAGAAACGGAACGCCTGCGCTCAGGTGCAACGATGTCCTTGTGTTATGACCCACCATACACACACTCAAGTGATTCATACACTATCTCATTTGTCAATGCAAGGTCCTTTCACAAACATTATCCTGATGTTTCCAATGACCATAACCTTGTTGCATCAAGTGTAATTGGAATTGCTGAAACTCGCCTTCACCCAACAGATCCGGACATTTCATTAACTATACCTAGTTTCCAGTTGCTGTGTGGGGACAATTAGACAATGAATGGTCGTTCTCACCATGCCCTTGCTGCATATATTAACGAAAATCTCCCCCCAGAAGATATCCAACTTTATTCAACTGAAGAGTTTGAATGCTTGTCTTTCAAACTGCCACCATCAACTCCACAATAGCATTCTGCTACAAAGCTCCTCACTGTCCATTCACAGCATTACAACTTCACACATGCAATGCATTCTCACATTTCCAACAAACCTCCCACATTGCAATACTAGGGGACTTCAATGTTGATTACACAACACCATCTTACCACCGCCTCTTGGCCCATCCCAACACTATCCTACCATGTGTACAACTAATTCAGCAATACACAACAGATTACAATTCAGAACTTGATCACATATACACAATTGCACACACAGCGTCTTTGAAAATGCCTGGTCCGACCATAAGGCAATCTCAATATCATTTGATCCACTTCACTAATTACACAATACTGTCACACAAGGTAAAATTGCCAATCGCAACAAAAGTTTGCGACTATGCCAACAGACTTAATGGCAGAAATGCCAACTTCCTTGACACAGGTGGCAGAATGGCCAAAGAACCAGTGTGACATACAAAATTGGCATTTCTTCTTAAGGTGGCTCGATACTCGTGAACTTTCCAAGATAGGATTTCTTAAAAACAGTTTAGAATGATCCAAGATATAGTTTATAACAAGGATATGCAAGCAAAAGTGGTCGCTACCAGCCTTTTAAAAAAAGTATTTGGGGTTATGTACCAGAAAGTCAGTCCAGGCAAGCCTGAAAAACTAAGAAATTTTTTTATTTTTCCTACTGTGAAGTTTTTTCTGCCATTCAGTGGTCATACATCCCATAATATGCAATGAAGCATGAAATTAAAGAAGACACTTTCATGGAAAAGGTAATTACACTTTCAAAGAGATATATTTAGTTCAAAGGATTTTCCAAGGTGCTCGGAATATAAGTTTCGATTTTAACAATTTTAACTTTTTTTATAAACCATGGCGCTAAAAAAAATTGACGGGATAGGATTTTTCATTTCTTTGTCATTTATTTCCAAAAATAGTTGGGAACAACATGATGATATAGACAAGTCTTCCTACCGCACTTCAAATTGATATAAACATTTTTTTATATATCACAAAGTCATTTTTGAGAAATTAGAACTGCTTGACGAAAATCGCCTGTAAAAATTCTCTCTTTTGAGTATCAAGTTGAATCTGTGGCTGTATATAGTACTCTTCATAGCGCATCTAATGCTCCAAACGAGAAGTCTCTAACCCCAATAGAAGTGGCGCAAATTGCAAACGAAGCGGCCGACGTAAGAAATTCTCAAATTAAAAAAAGATCTTGAAGCAGTGTCAGCACAGTGGTGACGTTACGACAGATAGGGCCTGCCTGGCTGCGCGGAAACATGTGCAGGTGACGTAATTTCGTGGGTAGCGAGCCACCTTAAAGTGGCTTAAACCAGCCACTTTATTTTCCCCCAAATTGCCAACTTTGCCCCATTCTACGATACATTATTCATGACCACTGCAATGTACAACTTACACATCAAACACCATCGCACAATGAACTAGCCACAACACTATTTTCAAACACTATCAATACCTATTTTCTTGCAGAAACAATCAAATAACACTTTGCATTTCTTGTTACAGATGGCCTCACTAGACTCCATTTTCGGCAACAATGCTCACCTGCGAAGACCAGTGCAATTCAAGGTTATTGCTGTGTCCCCTATCCGCAAATCCAAAGACAACCAAAACAGAGACCAGGACATCGTGACTGCCGCGCTCGCAAATGGAGCAACAGCCCTTCGCGCAACAGTGTATGAGCCCCATATTTCAATGGTTACACCTGGATGCTCCCTCCTTGCCCGCAACTTCACTTCGAACAATCGTTCAATAGTCTTAAAAGCTGCTAGAGTCTAACGCTGTGGCCCGGTCATTGTTACCACTGCAGCACAAAGCATAGCTGAGGCCATCATAAATCCACCTTCCACAGAAATGAGCCTTCGAGACATTTAACAACATCATGTCACGTCCGTTGTAACAGTCATGGCCGTTGTACAATCGGCAAGTCATCCTGTGTACTCCATTATGTAAGTGACCTGCAATAACCCATACAATTATAACTCGCCAAAACCAAAAACTTGTTTAAAGTCAATCTTCAGGCCCCTCAGTGAAATAAGTTTACTCCTTTAATTGTACTTCACTTGCATTAAAATCATATCACCTCAACTTATAATTATGCAAGATCTTCCAATTTGTCATACGTGTACATTCCTTCCTGTTAAGGTGGAAGCTCCCCTTTCAAGTCCATACACCTATCTATGATTGACTATCTTACAATTTCTCTATCTGTCCTATTTCATTGTATTCTACCCTTCCCCTCCAAATTACAAGCAGCTTCCTAGTTGCCTTTTATTTCAAGAATCTAATGATATTATTGACATTCTTCAAATTGTCATTTACATGTCTTCAGTAACGATTTACTATAGATTAGGTCAACATTGCTATCAACCCATTCCATGTAAATCACTGGCCCTTTAATATAATAGAAAGTAGCTAGCTTAGGGTCAGTGATTAACATGGAATATGCAGACAGCAATGAGTATTGTTTACCTGATCTACAACATCCGTACTGAAGACATGCCAATAATTTGAAAAATATTAGTAATATCAGGCAATCCTCCAAAGAAAAGACAACCAGTAAGGTGCTAGTTGTCTTTTACTGGAGGGAACAGAACAGAATAAAATGAAATATAAAGATTGATAAACAGATAGCCTGATGGACCAGAAAGGGGGAGATTCCTCCGTAGTGGGTTCGGGAAAGAGTTAGCCATAATGGAAACTTCAAAAAACTAAAACCGTGTACTAATTATTGCACTTTTAGTCCGACAGCAGGAGGGTCTGACCCAAAGTTGGCGGTTATAGTTTTTTTCTCACTTGATTTGTGACCTTGGGACCTTCCCTTAGCACATCCTGGTGGGTGGGTGTGTTTGTGCCACCCTTGGGCATTCCAAAATATTCACGACGGGCGCCAAGATGGTCACCGAAACACGAATTTGCCACATCTCTGGCCAGGTTGGGATATGGCATCATGTCACAGGTCATTTTCTGTGTTTTCTTGGTCAACAAATTCATTTATATGGGTTTTAAAGCTCTACATGCAATATCCGACGCTTTAAACCAAGATGGCTGACAAAATGGCCATTTGACGGGTATTTTCGCCCATTTTGGCATTTGATTGACATGGAGCAAGTGGTGGGAAGTAATTTTCTGTGTTTTTTAGATCTAGAAATTCAATAGGGTAAGGATTTTATGCCATTGATGTCACATTTGAGGATAAACATTTTGAAATGCTGCCAAAGATGACCATCAATGGGAGTATCTTAAGCACACACTAACCATAAATGATAAGTGAGAGGTAATTTTCATATTTCGTCGGGTTAAGATATTCAGTTATTGAGGTTTAATAACCATACAAATAATTTTTTTAATTTGATATGCAAGATGGCAACCAGAAAAGACTTATTCCTATACCATAGAAATGTATCATTTAGCTTTCCAAAACTACATGCAGTTGCATAAGAGGGGTCATCTTTCAATGTTAGTTAGGTCAAGATATGTACCCAAGCTAATTCATTTATCAATTCAAAAGCCATAGAACTTCATTTATGTGGGTTTTAAAGCCATAACAAAATACTTTTCTTTATATTTAATTCAAGTATAGACATTTCTGTATACAGAAACTCCAACCTGGAAGAGTTTGTACTTCAGAAATTGATTTTCAATCATGGAACATACCACATATGTCAATTATAAAAAGAACAAGCATGTATGAGAAAATTGATATCAATATGGAATGGATTAGTTGTATGTACATGTACTTTTTTGCGTCAGTTTTGTCTTTCCTTCTTACTCTTAACTTACATAAAAGTGGCATTTAAAAAGTCATTAAACCGGGTAAGATTGCTTAAAGTCTAACCATGAACCTAAAGGATTTCTTAGGAATGATGGATACCAAAGATACATGGCATAATTGGTATGCACACTATTGGCAATGGAGACATTAATTGCTTTGTTGGAAGGGTCTTTCAATTCAGGAGAAGAGACTTTAGGCCAGAGTACCTGGATATATATGCCTATTACATGCCGTCTTCCCTAAGATCTCTTTGCTGACGATGACTACCACCATTACAGAAAAGATTATGCATGAAACCTGTTCAAATATATGAATGGATTTCACTGACTTTGCTGTGATCAGCAAACTCTCCGACAGGTTCATTAATTCTAGAAATATCAATTGCATTTTTCTTATATATTATTTTTCCACTGATAACCCTAAACAAACATATTTTTTAGGCAACACTTTTTTTGGGGCAAACTGAGGCAGAGTTTTTATATCTCATCATAGTAGTCCTGGAGCCTAGGGGTGTTTGCATGCATAAAAAGGCCACAAAATCACCCCCTTGATTTTGATAAAGGACTACCTGGGGCACATTTTTAGCCAGGGTGGCCATTCTCAAACCCGGCAGCAAGTGAGATATTTGAGATTTTGTCAGAAATGCTTGGACCCAAAATTATGCCAAAAATTTACTTTAAATGGTGAGAAATAATTTTTAAACAGTATGCCTCATATTAAGGTCTGCTTTTCCCTGAATCAGCAGCCACATCTTCAGCCATGATATGTGGAAAAGCCAGATTGCATATTGTGATAACGATACAGTATTTCGTATCGCAATAATATTGATATATATTTTTGGGACGATAAAAAATTTGTTTTGTTCAATCCGAGAAACTAAAAAGTACTCTAAAAGTCAATCATGTCATGTCTTATCAAATCACATAAGTTATGTTGTCATTCATTTTGTCTCGAATTTCATTGCATTTTATTGATACATATGGGTATCCAGCTAAATTAATTGACAATAACATGCATACTTAGTAATGTGACTTCTGATTTAGGATTTGATTTTCATTAATACCATTTCAAATAGCTAAGGCCTGGTGCAAATTTTTGCGTATTTCAGGTGCAGCCAGCATTTTATCTACTACAAAACCATAAAAAATATGTATGTTCCATTCCACAGTGCTTTGTTATCTTTTACACTATTTTGTCAGTAAAAATTTCAAATTTCAGGTCAATCGTAGTATTGGTTCCAGAAATCAGAGGTCTTGAACATCCAAAAATTGGCAATTTTTTAGCATTTTAGCGTGACATGCATATTTTGAGCAATGTTTAACCCTTCATTTGCAAAATAATTTCAATAATTTGTCAATGGAAAGTATTCTCGACTGTGGCCATGGGAGTTATGGTTCTGTGACTATCAATTGCAATCTGATGCTCTGTGTATTTGTCAAATATATCAATGAGACTCCAAAATGGCAAATGAAGCCAAAAATTGAAATTTTAGCAATTTCTGTTAAACTAGTCTGTGTACCGGTTAGCTCTTGGTATTCTATATAGTATTAACTCTCCCAACTTAGTTTGAGGACCCCTCTATTGCATATTATACCTTATTTCCATATATAAATGTCATAGCTACTTGCTTGCATCATTTTTTCTTGCCTTGTAAAAGTTGTCCCGACCCTAACACTAATTTAGTAGTTGCTCTCAGTCCAACACAGGCTGGCTACATACACCTTTCACTCCAACATTTTTCTTCTAAAGTGGCTTAATAATTTAGCATTAAAAAGGATGCATCTGCCTGTTTGGATTTAAAGCTAAGATTGAAAACTATTGCATGTCCCGACCCTAACACCTCTGTCCCGACCCTAACACCTTTAAATAAACCAAGTTTAACTTCAGTTTAGACCCAGTTTAAAAGCCGAATTTTCATGTCTGACAAAACTTGGCTAGACTGGGTTTATTGAGACCGAATTTAAACTCAGTTTCGACCCAGAACCATGAAACAAGACTATAAATAAAGATTAATTATTAATATACTTTAAGATTATCAAACAACATTTTTTGATGAATGTAAAAGCTATTAAAAGTTAAAAATTGAGTAAGGAATAATGTTAGACCAGCAAAGTGACTTAACCATGGCCACTGGTTGCAGTTCATTCATGTATTTTGTGATTGTCTGCTAGTGTCCCGACCCTGACGCCTCCAATAAAATTTTCAGTGCCATATAAGCATGTTATATCTCCTATGCTAATAACTATATCTATTAAAAATTTAAATTGCACACTAGGCTTTGTATGCAGAGCAACATTTCGTCATCTTTATCAATTTTTAAATATTATTATATGTAAATCTTTGTTTGGGAAATATTCAATTCTATCTTGTGTTAAAATGGACTAATCTTTGAAAAACGACAGTTTTGAATATTGGAACAATTTAAAAAGTTCTGTGTCCCAACAAAATATGCATGCATTTTGACAGGTTCAGAAAGTGATCATATATGACCAACACAATACATGTAAAGAACTAAATCACTCCAAAATTGAATTTTTTGTTGTTGCGTCTTCCATAGAAAAAATCATAGTAGCTATGTAGGAAATCATTACTTAACTCTGATTTTTTGCCTACTTACTACCACATATATGTACTTTAAATTGCAGCGAAATTCCAAGCAAAAACAACACCTTTATTTTTCACCATCTTGTCACGCTCTTATTTGCACCAGGCCTTAAACAAAAATGGAACTGTGTGAAGTGTTACGGATGCAGGAAGAAGGTACATTGAGGGTATTTTTGCGTACAGTTTGTGGACTTTCTTCCTTGTCTTTACAGGAAAAAGGTTTTCTCTCCATGTGGCCTTGAAGGATCCTGCTAACAGGAGAGAAGATGATGAAGAGGAAGATTGTGAAGATGAGCCTATGCAAGAGGAACATTTTGAAGAAGAGTCTGAGCAGGAAGAAGATTTAGAAGAAGAGTCTGTGCCAAACATTTATCATAAAACTTTAAGTAAACTAAAAAAGAAGGGAGGACAATAACTCGTTGCCACTTTTAAGGCTTCACGAAATGAGAAAGGGAAAACATACCGGGAAAAGTCAAGTTGGTGCCCGAAAAATTAGGAGGTCCAACGAGTTGTGTAAAATTAGTGAGGCGGTGTAGAGAGAAGAAAAAAGCAGCACAACTCAATAGAACGCTTATAGTCCAGGAGCATAGCACTTTTATTTGACTTTTTAGTCCCGCGAGAGTTTTTCATTTGCTCTTGTAGCAAATTTTATCCAGTTTTTGAAAATTGAATTTTTAGAAAAATTTATTCAGACAATTTTTCATAAAACGGCCATAACTACGGCAACGTCAAAATTCACTTTTCAGCCGATATTACAGAAAGAACCAGATTATGCTGACTTTGAACATGAATCACATGCAGTATATGTGTATCACACTTCAACTATTGATATGAATATTTTGTCTTGCTAATGCTATATATGCTAGAAATTGGCAGTGTTGGTAAGATATATTGCAGAACATTGTAATTTGACCGATTTTGACAATTTGTATATTTTTAAATGGACCCCAAAAGGAATATGGTGCATGATAGATCATTTAAATTAAATTTTGTTTTAAAAACTTCCCTTTGTTGTACTCTAATGACATATACTAGCAAATAAGATATCCAATCATTCTGAGAAATTTTATTGCTGTTTGACTCTTCAAAGAGTCCGAATTTCAAGCACACGTCAGATTATGTCATATTTTGACCTCTAGTGACCTCAATGTTCATCCAATCACATTGCATTTGCACTCATCTTAAAGCTGGTTTAATAAGCTTTAATTTCAGTTACAATAAAGTACCATAGACTGATTGGTTGCGATGCTACATTGATTTAAGTTTTCCCTACCCCCAATTTTTGGCGTAATTTTGGGTCCGAGCATTTCCGACAAAACCTCAAATATCTCACTTACTGCCGGGTTTGAGAATGTCCACCCTGGCTAAAAATGTGCCCCAGGTGGTCCTTTATCAAAATCAAGTGGGTGATTTTGTGGCCCTTTTACGCATGCAAACACCCCTTGGCTCCTGTACTCTAGTGCCCGATTAAGCTATTTGGAGACATTAATTGTTTAGTTGCAAGGGTCTTTCAATTCAGGGAAACAGACATTAAAAGGCCAGAGTATCTGGATATATGCCGTCAACGTGCAATCTTCCCTAAGACCCCTGTGCTAGTGATAACTGCCTCCATTACAGAAAAGATTATGCATGAAACCTGTGCAAATCTTCAAATGGATTTGGCAGACTTTGCAGTAATCAGCAAATTTCCAGACAGGTTTTAATTTCTGAAATATCAATTATATTTTTCATATTTTTGTTTTCCATAGATAACCATGAACAAACATATTTTTAGGGCTATTTGAGTTAAGGATTTTACGTCTCATCAGTGCCCAATCGAGCTATTTGGAGACTTAAGAATTTGTTTTAGCGAGTGTGTTGAGCAAATAAGAATCCTGGAAATAATCAAATTTTGATAGAAGAAGGAGCTATGTTACAAGAATGTGCCACTGGCCAACTGCACAACGAACAAAGCAAGCTCACAGAAGCCGCCCTACCAACAAACAAGCAGACCAATTACCATCAGAAATAGAGAACAAAGAAGTTACCAATGTGAAAGCACTAACCAACTAACAAGCTGACCAGCCCACACTATCTTCTTTAATCCCCATCAGAAGAGCATGAAGGCCTTAACACGAAAAGATCAACGTGAAGTTTTGGATTACGTCAATGACGAGTTGGACAAGTTGCCACGGTCACAACTTACCGGGAAATGATTGTAAGTAATAGAGTGGTTTATCGATTGTTACTGATAAATAATTTTGGAAATGTACAATGTTTTAAAAGTTACTTTTGATTGACAAAATTGAATACTTGAGTAGTGTTTCAGGATTACCAATTGCATAAGTCTATAAATGCACTGCTAAGATGTAAACTGTTTTAATACTGTATGATGACATTTGAAGAATACTAATTAAATGTTATTTTATTCTTGCAGGTGAATGCTACTTCTGCATCTGATGTTCTTCAGTGGTGGAAGAACCAGCAACAGACTCTACCCTGCTTGTCGAGGATTGCAAGGAAGATCTTCTCAGTTATGAGCACCAGCGCCCCCTCTGAAAGAAACTTCAGTCTTGCCGGACATGTGGTCTCAGCCAGAAGAAGTGCTTTGAATTCCTCGAGCGTTAACGACATTCTATTGCTGAACAGTGCTTCGTAAATATCATGACATTCCGCATGCACCAGTTTTGTTATTTATTGTTATTTATTTATTTATGTGTTCAAAGACAAATTAACAATTGCTATTTACATTTTTGCATTTGTGAAATTGAATTGAAATGATTGTTGGAACCTTCTACATATACCTAATAAATCAATATGTTTAGTAAAAATGTTCTCCCTTTTTATTGATGGCATGAAAACTGGTGCGGTTTATGTGCGGTTCTTAGGTGCGGTGCGGTGCAGTTGCGGTGCAGCATCACTGCGGTGCAGTGCGGTGCTATTTGCTTGCGGTGCAGTGTGGAGCGGTGTGAACTGCCTGCGGTGCAGTGCAGTTTCGGTGTTGAACACTGCGGTGCAGTGCGGTTGCGGTTCACAAAAAGTGAACCGCGCAGACCTCTACTACAAACACAAACTGTATGATCATGTGTCATCTGAGTGAAAATAATACTCTTTCTACTAGTATTTATTATCTTGCATCTGTTTGTACTTGGTAGCTATTACTATGAAATGGATGAATAAAGGTATATTCTATTCTATTATATTCTAACCTCACACTACTATCAGAAATAGAAAACTAAGAAATCACCAATGTAAGCACTAACCGACAAGCTGTCCAGCCTGTATCACAAACACTTCCTCATACTAGTATCAGATATAGAAAACAAAGAAAATTTTCATTGTAAGCACCCAAGCAGACCAGTCCATACAAACAAACATATCCTCATAATATTATCAGATATAGAAAACAAAGAAATTACAATATAAGCACTCATTGACAAACAAGCTGACCAGCCCATATTACAAACACATCTTCTTATACAAATACTTTCAGGTGCAGAAAAAAGAAATAATATTTTGGTAAATTTCTATTTCGGATGGAGTACCACAAATCATAGTAGAAAAATTAGACTGGCCCAGACAGATATGTCTCAGTGTTGATCTGTGACCATATTTAGAGGATCCAAAGGAATCAGCAGATGTGATAGTTCATCCGAGAGCACTATCATAAGAGATGTACAGAGTGCAACCGATAATCAACAACATGCATGAGGTAATCCAGGAAATAAGTCTCAGTGTACCCCATGGCAATCACTCATTAAAATCATCACTGATTCCTTGGAGGGTGTCGGGAGCGGTTTTGAGTTTTACATCTCATAAGCACCTTTGGGCTTTATTAAGAAGGAGAATCAGACAGCTACTACAGCGAAACACTTTGATATTATATGGAATTAAAGTGGACTGTGGCACTGTGAAAATGGCACTTCGTGTGTCATCATGCTGATGATTTGTCATGATCAAACCCAATACTTTTGAATGTTAATTTGATTGAAGGAGACTTATCCCACTTGTTGGTGACAGCCAAACGAAAGGATTATGCATCTGATTTTCACTCTAAAATTTGTTATGAGAAGTCAAATGGCTTACACTTGATCATGACTAATCAAACAGCCTCTATGTTTCCCATGTTGAAAGTAGAGAAGATGACACTTCATCGGCTATCATGAGTCACGAAGTGCCAGTTTCACAGTGCCACAGTCCACTTTAATTCTATATCAAAGTGTTTCGCTGTAATTCTGTATCAAAGTTTTTCGCTGTAGGGCCTAATCATTGAAATGCCCAAGTTTGCACAATACCAGTTTATTTTTTGACAGGACATTCTTAATTCATATCATAATGTCCTCTGTCATAAATGTCTCCATTACAAATGATAGACAAAAATAATCACACCCCTGACAGGCTCGTTATAAGCTGACGAATCAAAACAATTGCTCATTTTCTTCTCCGCCTCATGTTACCCGCTTCCATTTTGGGATCTCCAGAATGAGCAATCTGAGAATATTGAGCAATCTGAGAATATTATTGGAATAGAAGAGACGAAACTTAATCAGACAACATTTCTGACGATGCAATTTCTACAAAAATATCAAATAGGTTATTTGCAGCCTTATTACACCCGAACTGAGATTTTTTAAGAATAGACAGCCTCAAAATGTCCTTCTTAAAAACAGTTTGCCTTATCATTACCAATGAAAGACAATGCTGATTTCTTGAACAGAAGAGTTAGGTCACATGCAACACCCCCTGTTGCAGCAATAGACAAAATTAGCAAAGAATAGTTGAAGACACCTACATGCATGCTGTTTTCGGTCTTGTGGGTTGAAAATTAACTTCAAACCTTTGGAACCTTTTGTCATAAAACGACTCATTCGCTATCCTAATTAACTGGGAAAACGCTTTGTCAATAAAAATAGATTCTGCAAAATTTCAATGAGATCGGATGTGGCATGAGGTAATTATTGTCAATGCGAAATATAACTTTATCTTTGAGCAAACAGTCTGGCATGATGCATTCTCTCCAATAATCCCACAATATGTATGCACAATTTGTGGAAGGGCACCTTCTCCATTTTTTAAAGAGAACAAAAGCTTCATAGACGCAAAAATAAGTTCTGTTTTTCAAAGAACATTTGCTGGTACACACACGAAATACTTGTGATTATCAGGCTAAAATTTTGGAAACACCTGAGGTCAAAAATAAGCATAGACTCTGTCTGATTTTAGACAAAGATTTTACACAGACACAAGCGAACGTTTCAGCTGTCTGTTTTAAACGAAGTTTTAGAGTATAGGCCTACATGTCACAGAGAATTGTAAAAATATATTCTTCTTAATTATTTAACCCAGAAGACCCTTGCAGATACATGCATCCTTTAACTGTCATAGGAGCAATACAAATTTCCTAACTTTGTTAGTATTTTGGAAATAAAATGGCACATAAACATAATAAAGCTTTTAATATGATGCACAAAAATGTTTGGGACTCAATTTTGAGTATTGAAATATCATCCATGCTGTACGTAATTGAGCACATTTCAGCCAAAGCTTCTTCTAAATCTGTCAACTGGGCCCCCAGGACAAGCCTAATCCAGCAAATACAATGTACACATAAACCAGGTTTTATTTTTACGTCTATATCAGATTTTAATTTTTCGAATTAAAAAAGAAAAACAAAAATACTGAATTGCATTGCAGATCATGCAAAATGTGTCCCCAGAAGTCATGGCATGTGCTAAATTTTTGGCACAAGATGGCCAAGTTTATTATTTGGAGTTGTGTGCAGTCTATGAAGGGTCATTGCCCAGTCTAATGGTTATTTCTATCCATTGCCTGTGTCACGAAATATGGACTGCAGTACAGTTACAGTATATATTTATTATATAATATAAAACTGGTATATTGTAAAATGTTATTAAACTTATATCAAATCTGGATTAATATTTAGAAAGTTGATTGCAAGATTTTGTTTTCCAATTGTTAGATTATCAGCTGATTCTTATAGGCAATTGTTAGGCAAAACTGACTAAATGCCTAAAAATATACCTTTAGCTTTTAGGTACACCTAGAAAATAAAACTCATTCAAAGAATACCAGATTTTTCAATCTTACAATTGCTACTTATATGCGGTAGACCTAATTCTCCATATACTTCTGTCAAAAAAATGTCCTTCAAACGATGACGTAAAGACCAGTAATTATGCTAAGCTTGAATGACTATCTGACTGAACCGGTGACCCTTTCACTTTGGCTTGTTCCCATCGCATGTCTGCCTCAGTTTTGACAAGATCCCATTATAAAATCAGATATTTTGGCAATGGAAGCCTCAATTACATGCATTAATGCACCCAACTGTGCACTGCGGTTCACATATTTCAAATAATTTCAGTTTTTCACAGTTCTGGAGCATTGCATTGCATTCCACAATAACAGTGTTCTGACATTTTACCCAGTTACTTGTCAGCTACAAGTTATTGGCAGCTTTTCGCGAGCTCTCATAACTTGATGCGAGCTTCAGCAGGATGCCTCTAGACCACCGAAGAAAGCCGGACTCATCAATAGAGAAGATCATGCTCCGATACAAGGTCATTCCCTACGAGGAGGATGATGACGAAGAGATCCCCACAATGACCTTCAGGGCAGGACCCATGTACTCGAGGTCATACACAAGGTCATATAGTCCAGACACAAGGTCATATAATACAGATACGAGGTCCTTCAGCTCAGATACAAGGTCATATAGTCCGGTGACTATCACAAACGGCACAGCTCCAAGGATCACCACTGCGACTTACCGGTACAACACGCCATACAAAACGGCATCAAAATCACCAATCAACAGATCAAGCCGACCAAGCCGACCAATGGCAACAACAGATAATACAACTAAAGAAAGTGAACCGATAATGTCCTCAGATTTGGAGAGAAGCGTTAACCGGTTTCTAGCAGATATGGACCATCGCAGGAAATTCCGATCAATGGACAATGGCAGCGTGAAGCAAAGACCGACTGGAGTGGCAAGAAGCACGTCCCAAACTGATAACAATTACAATACAGTGAAAGGACATATTATACACCGAAACAACAGCTATGAGGCTCCTAAACCAAAGCAGAAGTGGTCAAAAGAGGGACAGTTGTTTGAAAGAGATGTTCATGAAGTCCTCACAAACACCCGCAAACATTTCATGCAAACATCTCCGAAGTACCGACCAACAACCGCAGGACATGTCTACACCGAACCAAGGAACTCCGACCGATTTAGCTACTACACTAAATCTTATTCTGCGCCAAGGTCAAAAGACACAATATCAACCAAGTCGAAGGATTATTCTAAGAGCAGTTACCAGTACAAATCTAAGAGACACAGTACTCCTGTGAAGGATAAATCTTTTCAGAGCCAAACGCCTTCTTATGACAATTCCAACGACATCAGTTGCATCGATGGCAATGCAAAACCAAACACAGAGAATGACGTAGACCATAGCAAAGACTTGGACAATGCGCTTGACCAGAACGACAACAAACCAGAGCTCAACCGGTCGGACAGTCGCCCTGACGGTCTGGTCATGTGGGAGGATATTGACCTCGACGACATCGTGGAGGACACCTCGGACGAAGATGACCTCTGGCAAAAGGACAAGGTCACTAACGTCCTTGAACCTGGAAAGTTTGTTGGACAGTAAGTTATTTCGCTTATCTCAGAGCCATAATTTTTACTCCTTGTTTTAACAAATAGTGTTGGTGGTGCAGCATAAGGATATAGGCCAGTTTTGAAACACACCATATATCACTAACAATAAATGTGATTCTTCATAAATGGAAGATGCTATACTTTTTATAACCTCACAAGCAAATATTTTTCAATATTCGTAGTCCAATTTTATTAAACCAAAACGACTACTCTTGCAGCAAATATGTAGAGAGAGCAAGCATGTTACTTGATGCTGCAGAGAAGACCCTTTTAGGCCACACATAATTGATTCTTAGCTTCGCGGCCGACACAATAGATTTACTGCCGATGGGAAAAAAAAATTGACATTATAAATTTTTTTTTTGTCCTACCGACCGACCCTAGAAAAAGTGCCTTGAGAGGAATCCGAGAAGCTAAAGATCAATTATGTGTGGCCTTACTACTGTAAAAATAAATTGTTCCAAGAGAAAGACACTTCGATTTGAAAAGATACTTTTTCAAAATGCAGTTTCATAAAATCAAACAAGACACTTGGCCAAATAAAAAGATGCTGAATAGGAATTTACATGCTGTGCTGAAGCTTTTAAAAGAGGTTTTTTTTTTCGGTTAAAAAAAACATGGGACTCATAAGCTACATACCAATAATTTTAATTCGATATTAAATCAAATGAACATAGGCCCATAACAGTTACTGAACTCCTTGCAAACGTGGCAATATGGCATTCAAATTTTGTGCTCATGGAACGTTTTTCATTGCTATTTTTCAAGTCACAATACAAAGAACTTTTCCAAGTCTTACGGGATTTCTAGGTGATACTTCAAGACAGCTTTTGACAAATGCTTCTCGAGAACTAGTTTACAAGAAGGGCAGTGATGAAATTCACATGTTGCGTGCAGAAAGAAACATTTTTTCTTTGCCATTTCTTGTCAAAAGTAAAGTCTGAAGCAACTGTACTGAAGTATCTTCAAGCATTACAAGGCCAAGGAATTTTTTAGAAGCAGGACTTAAATTATTGCACAAAGCATTCGATGAAATTCACATGTTGTGCTGGAGAAACATTTTCATTTCTTTCTCAATCCCGACTAAAAAAACTGTTCAAGTATTTTAAGTAACATAATTTCTGATTTTACTTGGGGATCTCTTTGGAATTGATAAAGCATGACCAAACTTCTTGCATAACTGGCATTTGATGAATATTCGCATGTTGCGCCAGAGAAATATTTGCCCATCTGCCTTTCTTTGTCCCAAACCAGAGAACAATAATTCACCGAAGTATACTCAAGTATCATAAAGTGATTCAAGTAAATCGCTTCTTATGATAAAGTATTCATGACCAAACCTCTTGCTCAAAGTGGAATTGGATGAAATTCACATGTTATGCAGAAGGAACATTTTACTAATTCACACAATGTCAAAAAGAAAGTTTGAAAACACTTGAGCAAGAAAATGACACTTTTGTGCAAAAAATGTTGCTAGAAGAAAGTGAGAATCTTCATTGAGATTACAAATTGCTTCTGACGGTCTCTTTCAGTGGCATTTCAGATGAAATTCACATGTTATGCAGAAGGAACATTTTGCTATGCCAACTAAAAGCCATCAATTCTATGATACAGAGCATTCAGTAGTGACAAGTATTTTAAAGAGTGCTTTTCTTCCTCATAGACAGATGTGAAAATGAGATACACAGTTATCATGTAACAGGAATCCAGGAGCATTATTTCCAGATTTTGCAAGCATTGGCATTTGATGAAATTCACATGTTATGCTGAAGGAACATTTTAATATTGCCAAGTCTTGCCACATACAAAATTTCAACAGTTCTTATATATGTCAGTAAAACGAAATACACATCTTTTATTTTTTTAAGGCTGTTGACCTGTGGGAGCGGCATTTGATGAAATTCACATGTTATGCTGAAGGAACATTTTAACATTGCCAAGTCTTGCCACATACAAAATTGCAACAGTTCTTATATATGTCAGTAAAACGAAATACACATCTTTTATTTTTTTAAGGCTGTTGACCTGTGGGAGCGGCATTTGATGAAATTCACATGTTATGCTGAAGGAACATTTTACCATTGTACAATGTAATACACAGATATAGATATCACTGAAATCCCAAAAGAGCATCAAGCCAGAATCCCTGGATTTCTGAAGACAAATATTATATCCAATTGTGCTAAAGTTTGATCTGATTTCAGGAATGACAGAAAGAGTAAAATATTATTTTGAAAGTTTAGCTCCATTTTTTTTCCTCTTTAATTCCAGTGGTTTCCACACAGAACCAGTGCGCATGTCAGACAAAGAGGGAAGCGTGACTTGGGCCAAACCAAGAGGAGAACTGGACATCATCATCACACAGGGGGAGGATGGAAAAGATTTTGTGTAAGTTAATAGTACTTAATAATGGATCATCATGTCAAATATTTGCTCTCATAGTCAAAGGAGATTCTTAAGCCACATGTTTCCCAAATGTTTTGAGCCAAATTATTTCCCAAATTTCCCTGCCAAAATATTTCACAAATTCCCTAAGCCAAAATATTTCCCGAATTTCTTAAGCCAAAATATTTCACAAATTTTTTTTAAAGCCAAAATATTTTTGCCATCACAATTAGCAAACCATGAGATTCTTGGCTACAAAAGGGTCTTGCCTATTGATCACGGGAGCTACTGTACTAAAATACTTTCATAGAATATGGTAACAAATTTCACCTGTCTATCAAATCTAGGGCCCAAAGTTAGTCCAGACTTAAAATGATATCAATTTGTCATTAATGGAGACAAACTAAATCAAATGGTCTTCTTAAATCTTATTTCAGATGCAAGATACAAATGCAGCGCCAAGGTGTGCGAGTTTCGCAATTGATGTCAGAAGGGGAAGAGGAAGTTCTCTTTTCGGGAAAGAATGACGTTGAAACAGGACAATTCCGCTCGTACCAGGGCCACATCGTTCTCATGTTGGAGGCTCTGTGCACCCCTTTCTTGAAGAATGTTTTCGAAATGAATTACGAAATAGTGGATGAGAATTTAGAGTGACACAGAAGCTTATTGATTACCAATTCATAGCAGGATTAAGTCTTTTCCCCCGAGGTCTTTTCCAGCACCTCTGACAGATTTTGTTTCTATGATACACAATTTATACATGTTCATTGCAGCAATAACCGGTGGCTTATTACAATTTGATAAGAACTGTCCACAAAATATAACTGTGTACATGTTGTACAGATATTTAAACAGATTGGCCAATATATCTTTTGCAAACATTTGAGACTTCGCAATACATGGTAGAGCTTCAAATACATCAAATGGATAAAATACAAACAATTTTCACACAAAGCAATGCATTAAGATTTGAAAGAACAACAAGGTGTACATTTGAATTTATTGTTGTTTATATGTACATAATAGCACATATATGCGTTCAACAGTATGCATCAACACATGTATATCTATAAATATTATATTAAATAGAATCACAGAGCATTCTCTACCATATCTAATGGTAAAGCAAGAGTATAGTTCGAGTTACACTGCATTTGAAGCTTCAGTGGAGACTGACATTGACACTGACATTCTAGCAAATAATAGTTTTCATATTTTTGTATAAATTATATTATATATTAAAATTCTAAATCCCAGTCTATGTCTTGCATAACTTTGACGTTCTTATAACACTGAATAACATCACCTGGCTGAGGTCTGACTTCGTGGTCATCCAAACTGAGTCCACACTCAACATCCGTTTTAATTGACTCAACTTCATTCTTCAAATGACGCATCGAAGACAAGGGACCTGGGGGAAAAATAGATAAAGGTTGATAAATTTCAATTTACAGCAGAAGTCATAAACATGGATTCAGAAGTGGTTGACTACATCATGCTTTAGCCTGGTCAAGATGTGTGAAAGCACGATATAGTGAGCTTTCGGAGTCTATCTTATGAACTTTGCAGCAATGATTTCAGTTTAATAGCTATGCATCAGTATAACTCAAAAAAGACTAGTCTTGAATAACAACCACAAGGCACCATCCACATCTCAGCCATCTACAAGAAGAGCGCCCACCACCCTGCAAAGCTAACCGATAGCTTCAGTTTAACGTACAGAGTAGAGAACTCTATCGCTGATTTGGTCTTTTTGAGCATTAGTTGATCAGAAGATTTTACAATATTAGACAAGTGGTAAAACTGCAATGATCCTTGAAATTGGTCATGGTCAGTCTGACATGTACATTTTGTTTTGCAATACAGAAAAGTAAATAACATTCTGAGCGAGATGATATTTCTAAGTTCTAATAAATACTTTTAAATTACAAGTTTTCAGATTAAAATAAAAGTTCTCTCTACTAATGAGTCTCTAGGATTATCTTCACTTTCATCCAGACTGACCACTGAGCGGCACTCACCATCATACAGGATCTCATCGTCCCTCACAAGTCTGAATCTCTGCTTCTTGACCAGCATCCCGGAGGTACAGCGACATCCTGCAATGGGCACTTTCTTCTTTCCCTCGGTGACCATGAAAAGCTGAAGAACATTCGCTTCTCCTGAAACAAAAGATACACAAATTGAGGATGGATCATTGAGGATGGATCATTGAGGATGGATCATTGAGGATGGATCATTGATAACGGATCCCAACTCGCAAGAAAACATACAGACAGCATTATGTTAGGTCAGGATACAGTATGAGAATCCTGCTTAATTTCCTGAAACTGTAACAGTATAATATACACATTATTTTTGCAACAACTTTTGGTCACAGGTAAAGTTTAACCTCATTGATATATACTAATAGTAATAGAGGTCACTGTTTAACCTTGAAAAATGTGCAATGTCCAAGTGATAACCTGAAATACTTTTTAAATCTTTTGTCTCCCTAAGCACAACAATTATCAGAATTATTTTCTAGTAACCTCATGTATAGTAAAGCACCAAAAAGAGGATTATTTTCAGCCTAGCATTCTTACCTGTAATCTCTTCTTGTTCTATAGGCTCCAGTCTTTTCTGAAGTTCCTCTTTCAAGTCATCAAACATCTTGTAAATAATATTGTGATGTTTGATCTGAATATTCTTTGGCATGGCGGATTTTAAAGTGGCAGGCATATTCACATTGAAGGCATAGATTATGGCTGAAAGACAAGGCAAAAAGTTAGGTAGAAAGGGAACTAAAATCTCTGAAAGGCAAGCTGCAATGTGCTAGGTGGCAACAGCTGTCGTGAAAGTATACATGAGCAATCCTAGCAAAAAGGGTCAGAACCAACAGACGACAGCAACAGTCATCGGCAGTGGCCCATCTCTCCCTGTAGAAGAGCTCAGGGAAAACCAATATTACTACTGCAACACAGTCACACTTGTTAAGTTATGAACGTTTAAATGCCAACCTTTTACAATATTTTTTTTTTAATAGAACATCTTAATACAATTGGCCACATTGGCTGAAGCCACTGCATTTTAAAGACCATTTTAAGTGACTTGGCACAGATGCTAAGTAATTAAGTACACATCAAAATAGTCAGTTTCATTGGCTATGTAGATCTTTTTCACTTAATCTGATTGATTCTGATATATATACGTAAATTGAATAGCATAATTACTTAAACTGTAACACAACATAACATTTAAGGAATCAGAGCTTCAACAATATCCATACAGGGCCGTATTAACCTATGAGCAAACGGGGCACTTGCCCCGGGCCCATGACCTCAGGGGGGCCCATGACGAAGCTGAATAGAGTTGCGACAGTAAAGAAAGTGCGTCGGGTAACTGGCGTGAGAATGTACTTTTCACAATTTAGAGCGCTTTTGGGGCGCTAGGGGGGCCCATTAGAAACAGTTTGCCCCGGGCCCCGAAATGTGCTGATACGGCCCTGTATCCATATGAGATATCGGACACATGCAATACTCAGAAGACATATGTACCATCAAATGAGGAAGCAAGGTCAATGTCATGCTGGGACAGATCGCCTACTCCGTAGCTGACGAGGTCAAGGCGACATTGTTCTGAGTAATAGGAGTCCAACACATCAAGAATAGCCTCCACTGTCCCATCCACATCTCCTGC
Organism: Platynereis dumerilii; assembly: GCA_026936325.1. Classification (NCBI taxonomy): domain Eukaryota; kingdom Metazoa; phylum Annelida; class Polychaeta; order Phyllodocida; family Nereididae; genus Platynereis; species Platynereis dumerilii. The sequence goes on from JAPTHN010000007.1 coordinate 38,055,934, forward strand.
AATTAAAAAGAAGAATTTCATACATAAATATTTAAGAAACTAGAAACTACTACATTCCTGATATATATATTTGTTGACTCATTGTTGAGACCTAAAAATTTATAATGATACTTCATTCAACAGGAGACTTGAGGGTTATAATAAGTGTTGGAGGCCGGCCTCGGGGCCATATTTTGATGGCCTTGGCCTTGCCTTGGTCTCGGATGCCAAATCCTTGGCTGCATCACTGGTTATAACACAAAGAAAGTAACCAGTACTGAGTAGTTTAACTTTGTAATAGAAATATATCAAATTATGGTTATAACATATTCACTATGTGAGATGAGCACCAGTTACAACATGGTACGTACCTTTGACAAGAATGTGAAGCACAGGCCCTTGGGCTGTCTCATCAGCCTCCTTCGACCTGTCCTTGCGGTATATGGACCCTCTTCTAATGCCTTTAACTAATAATGCCTGTCTTCGTTCATGATAATCTTTGTCATGTTCTGCCATCTTCTGTTGCACTGCAGCTGCGTCTTTTAACGCTTTCTTCTCCATCTCCTCGTTAGCTCTCCAACTCATTACTTCTCGAGCTCGTTTCTGAAATCAATCATTCAATTTTAGATTTGAAAACAGATGAACATCTTACATCTATACAATAGGTGGGTCAATCATAATGACTATAGTATTTTCTAGAATTATCAAGCAACAAGAGGACACACAATTTATTGTAGGACACACACATTATGGCAAACAACTGCACAAAAAGAGAACGAAGCTATATTTTTAAGGTTATGTCAGTTATGATTTATTCTTCAATTGCATAAATTAATTATCCAAATTCCAGGGCCTGGATAACGTACCTCATTTTCCACTTCTATAATTACATCTCCAGCAGAGGGCAGGTCCCTCCAGCCAATGACTTCAACAGCTCGCCCAGGTCCAGCCTCCTTCACTATCTTGCCCTGGTCGTCAAACATGTTTCTTACCTTAGGACAAAAAGATATTCATACATTAGATTAACAGAAAAGTATAATATACTTGGGCTTACGATCTGCACTAAAACACTCGAAATTTCAGACAAATAACATTTATGGCACTCAGGCACACCAAGTTTTACAACATACCGGTGATGGTCCAACGCTGCACTTTGCGAATCACTCACTTTACAAGATATTTTCATTACTGCAATAAGACACTTACTTTTCCCCAAGCAGTTCCGGCAGTTATGACTTGGCCTTTTCTGAGAACACCTCTTTGTACTAATGTAGTAGCCAATTTTCTGAAAGGTCAAACAGAAATATACCGGTACATTGACAGGCAATTTCAAAACTTTTAATATACAATTCAAAGCGCTTCTGCAAATGTGCCATTCAGACTTCTAACTTGAAGAAGATCATTTTTGTTTTCTATTGAAAACTTCGGAATTTTTATCGCTCATTTTGTTACATTTGTTCAATTATCAGCTGAAAATAAAAGTAGCAGCATAGTCATGAATATTCGGCTAAAGTATAGAATCCAACAGTTTGTGACCTCCCTGGACTGAATAAGCCACAAGACAAACTTATTCACAGTAGTTATTCACACCTTTTGAGCCAATTATGTTATTTATTCAGTCAGGGAGGTTACTCTCAAGTTGTAATAGTACACTACTCTTGAGCCGAATTATCAAACTGTATTGTATATTTTAACATACCCTCTTCCAGGATGAGTACTGGATTCTATTACAACACCTTCGACCAATCCAGTTGGGTCACCTTTGATTTCTAACAATTCAGACAGAGCTAGGATGGCCTCTTGTAACTCTTTGATATTAGTTCCCTGAAATGAATAATTTACAAAGTGAAGCAGTGCTTAATAATTGGAAGATAAAACAAACTTACCTTGAGTAATATTGGTCTAGATCCCATCACTGATCTGTAGGTGACATGAGAGTTCCCATTTTCTCTTGTTGGAACTCCAATGCCACCGAAGATCAGAGAGACAGAGATGGAAATCATACATCACAGCCTCTGATTAGAAAGCTTTATACTGAATGGAAATTACCTTCAGGGCAGATACAGGAATAACTTGCGTATCTCCCCCATACTCCTCTAATTGCAGTCCATGTTGGAGGAGACCTCTCTTTGCCATATCCTACAATTAATGCAAATATTCAACTAAAATTCTAGTAATTGTGATCCATAAAATCGAAGCCATGTCAATAAAGAAAGTGGTGGATTGTATAAGTATAAAGCATAACTTACTGGGTTTACATCAGGCTTGTCCATTTTATTCAAGGCAACAATGATGGGAACTGAAAAAAAAATACCATGCAAAGCATGTAAAGCATCAGCTGTAGAAATAAACAAATAATGCTTAAAATGTAAATGATCTGATACGTTAAATAAAATTATAGGAGTATCACTATCCATTGTGGCAGGATACTCAGGAATTTCAATTTTATGCACTCATCAGAAAACAGATATTTACCTGAGCTTTCAAAAATGGGGTCTGCCATTTATTTACACCTAATAGCTGTACTTGTGGTAATTCAACTGCATTGATTGAGTTAAGAGAGAATTTATGCAGTTTTTACTACGACTAGACCCTGGAGCCAGTCAAGTCATGCTTGGATGAATGACTTGATGCTCCATAACTTGACTTGACTGACTACTTGACTAACTATGAAGTTGGATGACTGAGCTTGGCCAACTAAAATAATGAATGAACATTGTAAATATGTGGAGTATATATTTAATCATGCTTAGGCCTATTGCATGGAAGGGCCTAGCTGGTGTGACCAATATATATATCAAAACATTTGCAGAAATATTATGTCTTAAAATGCAACCAACATCATACTTTTAGGGATCATTTCTGATCAAGCTACGGGGCAGTGATAAACTTCATCTTATCTGCTGCTACAGAAGTCCAAATTCCGACGAGACAAACAACGACGGCCTCCTGGAAGTCTTTCGAAGAGTAGAAGCAACAAACCCCAGTCATCTCCTAATTATGGGGGACTTCAACTACAGAAACATAGACTGGGCCTCACTCTCTGTACCCCCATCGCGGCATCAAAACAGCAGTGAAGAAAAATTCTTAAATACATATATATAAACTTTTATTATGACAAACCGAATATCAAAAAAGATACATGTGTCATCAATATCAAAATACAAAGCAAAATCAAAGTCTACACTAATCTACAGAAAGCTAAAAACAAGGTTAAGTATAATGTTATTATTACAATACTGGTCCCAGTTCTAGTGATTAAACTTGTAAATGTCCGATGTTTTTAAAGAGTGTCCAATATCAGTTTAGATTTTCAAGTAAAAGATAATTTTAAAAATGTCAATATAAATTTAATATAATAAAGTCCTTAAAACATTATACAAAAATATATCGGATGGACCAGCAGCAACTGCTTAAAGGCCCTCCAACATAGAAATGAGTGCTGCTGATATTCCTAAACAAAAACTACATCTAGTTAGCAACATACATATCATTCACACATTATAATAAGGTATACAACATTACAACTGTTAGTAAAAATTTAATATATATACTCTGAAGAAAATTCCCACACATATCTAGCATTCAAACATATATTTAGTACAGAGATTCATTTTGCAAACTTTAACTTGGAATGAAGAGTCAGTTGTCCAAAATTGGGTTCGGAAAATTACTACTCACTATAGGGAGGCGCAGCTAGACAGCTAAAAATACACAGTAGGGTATTGAGTTATCATTAATTTTTTAGCAACACTTACATTACTTTGTTTAGGTAAGAGCCTACAGCCTGTATTACAATTATGGATAATTTTTGGCACCAATTCGTATCATCACCAACACGGAAAAGGGGCATGGACACGCCAAGCATACTGGATCTTCTGATCTCCAATGAGCCATATGCCGTTGACGACATCGAATACTCCAGCCCACTGGGACTCAGTGATCATTGCATACTAAAATTTGAATTCCAATGCTATCAACACTATAAAGATCCAGGCGCACAGCGCCTGCAGATGCATAAAGCGAATATGGATGAAATTAGGCAGAGATTAGACATCAATTGGAGGGAACGTCTGACAGATAAAACGGTCGACCAGCAATGGAAAGTTATCATGGGAACGTTGCGCCTGGCACAAGAGGAGTGTATCCCAAAATCCAGACCAAGAGCCAAGAAAGGTAACACACCCTTGTCAAAAGAAGTGGTGATCGAAATAAGAAGAAAGCACAGAAGTTGGGCAAGGTACATGGAGACTCGAGACCCAGCCAAATTGGCTGAATACAAGAAACAAAGGAATAAGGTCAAGACCATCATCAGAAAAGAGAAGACTAAATTTGAACAAACATTGGCAAAGGACATCAAAGAAAATCCAAAGAAATTCTGGAGATACATAAACAGTAAATCTAAAATCAAGCCAGCAGTCCCAGATTTAGAGGAGGAAATTGAAGGAAGCCAGATAGTATACTCCAATAGTTTCGAAAAAGCAGAGCACCTAAACTCCTTCTTCAGAAGTGTCCAGACGAACGAAAGTGAGATAACTACGGAAGAAGAACCCAGGGCAGAAAATCGAGAAGTAATGGATGAGATCATCATATCAGAGGCATTGGTTAAAAAGAAGCTTGGAAAACTGAAACCAAACAAGGCCCCGGGACCAGATCAGATCCACCCGAAGATCCTGAAGGAAGCAGCTGATCTCCTGAGTTACCCTCTCCATATCCTGTTTAAGAACTCCCTGACATCAAGTGACGTCCCCGAAGATTGGAAACTGGCAAGCATCTGCCCAATCCATAAGAAGGGCCCGAAGAAATTGGCCACAAATTACCGTCCAGTCAGCCTAACTAGTATAATCAGTAAAGTTCTGGAATAGATTATCAGGGACGCAATTATGGAATTTATGAAAGTAAACAACCTGATATCATCAAGGCAGTATGGATTCATGCATGGCCGAAGTACCATCAGTCAGCTGTTAAAAATACTGGATGAATGGACAGAACAGCTAGATCAGGGGAACTACATAGAAGTCATCTACATGGATATAAAGAAGGCATTTGATACAGTCCCACATGCTCGGTTACTACAGAAACTACGAAACTATGGATTCGGACCGTCAGTCATCAACTGGATCAAGGCATTCATCTCAGGCAGACAACAATACGTCCATCTGGAGGGAGTAAACTCCAACAGACTGGAGGTTATAAGTGGTATTCCCCAGGGATCGGTCCTCGGTCCGGCATTATTTGTGTTATTCATAAACGACCTTCCTGAGGGTCTAGAGTGTGCAGCCTACATGTTCGCAGACGACACCAAGTTATTTCAGGCATACCCAGCAAATACCCGTGCTGGTAATCTGGTTCAATGTGATCTAGATAAACTCCATAACTGGTCGAATAACTGGTGCCTTAAATTCCATCCTGACAAATGCGTGCAGCTGATCGTCTCAAGCCCACATGTCATCCCGGAGGTGCCTTTAAGGTATATGTTAAATGATGATCAAGAACGTGTCTACTTTACTAGAAAAGGGTTTGAAAAGGACCTGGGAGTAATATTCGACAATGACCTGAACTTCAAGATTCATATAAATGATGTTACGCAAAAGTCCTCCAGAATCATGGGCCTGATAAGGAGATCCTTCAGCAACTTGACGCCAGAGATCTTCAAACCGCTCTATATAACTCTGGTCAGGAGCAAGTTGGAATATGGACAATCAGTCTGGAGTCCGCACCTTATTGGAGACATCTTGAGGCTAGAGAAGGTACAAAGAAGAGCAACGAAATGTATCAACGGCTACAGAAACCTGACCTACCCAGATCGACTACGAAGATTGCAACTCCCAACACTGGTCTATAGAAGAAAACGCGGAGACATGATCGAGGTATTTAAAATTTTAAATAAATACCAAGATCAAGAGACATCGATCTCCCTGCCAAGGGCAACAGACTCGAGGAGAGGAAATGCATTCAAGCTATCAAAGCGAAGGGTAAACAGAGACATCCGCAAATTCTTCTTCTCTCAACGAGTAGTCGAGGTATGGAATACTCTGCCAAATGAAGTTGTATGTGCGGAATCTGTAAATCAGTTCAAAAATAGACTCGACAAGCCTTGGAAAGACCACCCTTGCAAGTTTGTCTGGGACGAGAGGGGACTGGGACCAGATTTCTGATCTGAGCTGCCTGAGCAACTCATTGGCAAGTAACATTTGAACATACTAGAGGCGTCGGACTGAGGACAGTTGCTGCCTGTGCAGCCCTGATCGGGGACCAACAAGAGGCCAAAGTTAAGAAGGGAAATATAAGTTTAATCGGGAAGTTAATATATCACGGTTGCCTGAGCAGCCACAACAAATTTACGTTGTCTTTAATGTCCTTTATTTATAGCTGCCTGAGCAGCCAGCCGGGTCTGGACACAACCGGAATTTGATTTCGAAGCAAATGATGGTGCAACATGTGTATTGAATGTATATACTGTAAATACTGTAAATACTGTAAATATTGTAAATACTTGTTTGTATGGGGACTGCCTGAGCAGTTCCAAATAAGACTATAAAATTATAAGGCCTGCCTTAGCAGACCTGAGTTTAAAGAAGAATTGGTACTGCCTGAGCAGTCTGCATCAGTTATTCATCATTGTATATACTCATCATCATCGCAGGACTATCACATAAGCCATAACCAAAACGACGATGATCTGGTCAAAGAGGCTTGAAGCCTGCGACCAGTACTACCTATACCTATACCTATCACTGAACATGTGTAGTTTGGGTCAGATTCATCCAATATTGACAATTTTGACACCATTAGAATCGTCTTTTCAAGGCAAATCCAACGGTAGTAAATATGTTGGGGTACAAAAGTCGGCGGCGGCTAACTAAACACATTACTGGCGGCTTGAATTGTCAATGACTTGACTTTGCAATGCATTGACTGACCGCAACAGCTTTTCTTGACCGCGACCGCTACGTTTTGCTTGAGCGATATTACAGAACAAGGACAAATCAAAGCAGAGAACACCCAAAGTTGCTTTGACAAACGTTTTTCTATAGTACAATGACTATAACACCTAACTTGATCGGTTTAAATACCTGCAAGGCCGTATATAATCATTGCAGATGAAATTCGTCAGAAAACATGAATTGTTGTTCCTCTCGTCCTCCATATTGGAATCCCACGGAAATGCCGTGACCTGATTGGCTGATGAAGTTTTTAATTTTTTTTTAATAAATGATTGCAAAATATGAAAACAGGGGTGTAAATTGCTTGTAGTAGTGTATAAAGCTACTTTGATAATGAGGAAATATTTAAAATCGCCGAATGAGACCCGGAAAAAATAGCATTTGATACTTCGGGTGTTTTCGTGAGATGCCGAAGTTTGCCGACATCCATTTGAGAAACTATGGCGGACGAAGAAGGTAGTGCGCGATGGGGAGTGAAATAAAATGGCTTGAATCAGAAGATACATGCACTCGTATGTCCGGAATATAACACTGTCTCGTGGTTAGGTGCTAATAAAGGTCCAGGAGTAATTTGGGTGGTTCACTCGTCAGATTAATACAGAAATCATGGACGTTGTGTGGTAACAGCCTGCCTGAGATGAAAATTGTAAGAAGCGATCAGCTACTCTTGTAGCTGATGCTTAAAAAACGCATGCGTACAACAGACCCGTAGACATATGAAAATTGTCAATATATCAGAGGAGAAAGGTTTGATGGATGAATGGGACTTAAGTCCAGTATTAATTCACTTTGGTAGGCTAATCAGGAAAGGAGGAGGACCCAGCAATGAAGCGAAGGACAATTGAAACTGCTCTCCAACATAGGTCCATGTGACCCGTTTGAAGCTGGATTCGAACCCGGGTCCTTGCAATTGGAAGGCCAGAAAATTACCAACTGAGCCAAATTACTTTATTTAGGAATGTCCCTAATGCTTGTATGATTTCGGGCCTTTCGTCTGAAAGAATTGATATTTACACCAAGAACTAAGAATATCCATTACGCAAATTATCTAAAAAAATCGTAATACCTTCAGCATCCAACGCCATCTGAATTGACTCCACCGTCTGCTTCATGACCCCGTCATCTGCGGCAACAACAAGCACCACTATATCTGTCGCATGGGCTCCTCGCGATCGCATGTTGGAAAACGCTGCGTGTCCTGGGGTATCTAAGAATGTGATCTCTTCTCCTGTGTCTAGTTTTACTGAAAGAGGTATTTGGGTTAGTCAGAAATGTTAGTGAAATTTTTCAGTACAATTTGAGTTTGGTAAGTCTTGAAAAGAGACACGGAACTTAACAAAATTAATAAGTCTTACTCAGTTTATTTTTCGTTTGATTCATGTCGGATCCTGAATTTGTCACTTTCTTAATTGAAAAGTTTCATTTGGGCAGGTTTAATGCAACATCAAACAAATTCACAAATCTAACAGTCACTGAACTTGGTCTCATACACATTTATTAATGATTATTACAATCTCAACCACAACCAGAAATAATTGAATGAGTCTATTTACTATCTATTCATATAATCTAGGTAAATGACATACCCTGAAAAGCTCCTATATGCTGAGTGATGCCGCCAAATTCCTGGTCTACAATATGACTTTTTCTAAGAGTGTCTAATAAAGTTGTCTTGCCGTGATCCACATGACCCATAATTGTTACAACTGGTGGTCTTTTCTTCATGTGTTTTGCATCCGGCGGAGGTCTACAATAATTATTTTGACTTATTGAATACACTTGTAATTAAAACTTACAGACTAAGATTAATTCTTGATTTGCAACTAAGATAATGGAGTATCTATAGTTAGAAGTTAACAATTTAGATATTGAATAAATATGTAGGCAAATCATAACAAAAGAGTTTGTGTCGTTTCCTCAGTTCTTACCTTCTCACTGCATCTTTGTTCTCCTTATCTTTCTTCACTTTTGTTTCTTCAATTCTGAATTTCAGTCCCGTCTTTTTCACAACTTCTTTGATAACAGCAAAACTGTCAATTTCTGAGAAAAAAAATAGCATAGAAGAAACAATTGCATAATATTTATCTATGCTAACTGCAGGACAGAAGTAGCCTACCTGAAAGTGAATTAAATCAAAATTTATCTCAAAAGTTAAATGCCTAATAGGAAACAACTTTGAAACAACAACTGGTATAAAATCTAAGACGTGTTTTCACTTAAACTTACTATCCTATTGACGTCATTTCAGGATAGTCATCCATGAAACAACGTTTCAAACAAAGGAGTAAACATTATTCTTGCCCTCAAGTTCAAGTTCTTTAATGGAAAATAATTATTTAGCAAAATACATAAATCATGTACAATTATAAACAATCAAATTTTCCTTAGTCAAGATACAAAAAAATGTATATATTGACGTATAGTTAATAATACAAATAATTTTTATGTTACATTGGTAAGAACTTCTAACAAACTAAATTATAACATATACTGAAAACAAAATAATAATAATCTTAATATACATAAAAAAATATAAAAAATAAAAATCAAGAAAAATAAAAAATAGAATTAATAAAATCATCCTTGGTTATTACAAAAATCTAAATCATTAACAAGGAGGTACTTCTTCAGGTGTTTTTTTATAGTGGATAATGTAAGATTACTCATTATAACGTCAGAAAGAAAATTCCACACAATGACTCCCTTATATCTCAAACATCTTTGACAAAAACTACTTCTAAAAATGGGCAAGTGTAACTTATCACGTAATCTAGTATTATGAGCATGATACTGGGAACATGTCATTAAAAATATCAGGGCTATCTCCTTTCTGCAATTTAAACATAAACAAGGCAACCTTGAGAACATAGATTTTGAAAATATCTAAAACTCCATATTTCAGGAAGAGGGGAATAGATGGCGTTCTAAGAGGTGAAAACGATATAATCCTTAAAGTTCTTTTTTGAAGTTTATGAATTGGAGCCAAGTTTGTAGCGGGCACTGAACCCCATACCTCAATGGCATAATTAAGGTATGGATAGACAAGAGAATTGTAAAGACTGAGCAATGAATGTGAATTGAGCTGATGTCTGGCCTTTAATATTATGCCTATGGCCTTAGCTATCTTCTTTCTTATAAAATTTATATGGTCAACCCAAGCAAGTTTCGAGTCAATAATAACACCAAGGAATTTAGTAGACTCAACATGACAAATTTCTTTGTTAGCAATCTTAATTTGAAAGTCACCAGAAACATGTTTCCGATTGGATTTAAATAACATGCAATTTGTTTTATTTACATTGAGGGATAGTTTGTTAGCATTAACCCAATTATACACATGGCTTAATTCATCATTCAAGATATCTGTCATAACTGTAACATTTTTACCTTGAACAAATAAGCTGCTATCATCAGCAAACAAGATTGGCATAACGCTATTTGAAACTAAATAAATGTCATTAATGTATAATATAAATAATAGAGGGCCCAAAATTGATCCCTGAGGGACACCACAATTTATGGACATCAGTTCTGAGTAATTTCCATCAAAAGATACAAACTGTTTTCTGTTATCCAAATAACTGCAGATTAATCTATTAGCCACCCCTCTTATCCCATATTTATTTAGTTTACGTAACAATATGTCATGATCGATGGTGTCAAAAGCTTTACTAAAATCCAAAAATGTTCCTAATGTCATTTCATTCCTATTCATACCAGTTACAATCTTATCAATAAGTGTTATCAAAGCCATTGTTGTATCATATTTTTTTCGAAATCCAAACTGAAACTTGTAAAGAAGACTATTATCATTTACAAACTTAATTATTCTATTATAAATTATTCTTTCAAAAATCTTTGAAAATATAGAGAAGACAGAAACTGGGCGATAATTTGTGACAAGTCTGCTATCTCCATTCTTATATAACGGAACAACCCTTGCAATTTTCATTTCATCAGGAAATACTCCTTGTACAAGAGATAAATTAACCAAATGAAGTATAATATTACTGATATTGTCAAAGGAGGATTTAACTATTTTGACATGAACATCATCCCAGCCTACACTCGTGGTACTGATATTTAAGACAATGCTGCGTAATTCGTCAATATTTGTTGGTGCAAGATAAATAGAACTGGCCACATTTATATTTCTCATGTAAAAAATAGGGTCAGTGTCAGTGTGTGGAATCTTCTCACTGAGATTCTTACCAATGTTAGTGTAGAATTTATTAAATGCGTCAGCAATTTCTTTCCCATTTGTAGTGTTTACACCATTAATAACAAATTCTGAAGACTTATTTGATGATTGTTTCCGATTAAGTAAATAGAACTCACCTGAGTCAGGAGAATCATATTTTTCTGTATTGTTTATGTACAGCATACATTCAAACACATGATCTGAAAAAGAACCAATACAAATCAGATATTGGTATAAATATTTGAAGAAATTAAGTTGTAGTCTAATCAATGAACAACTTCGCAAAATAGAAGAAGGTCTAACACAATTAATCAAAATGTCATCTCTATTTTCAGTCACAATGATTTTCAGTCATGATACGTCTTAATCCTGGCAATCAATACAGATAAAAATGCACATAAATATCATCAATATCAGTGCCCCATAAGGGTACTGTCAATATAAATAAATGTCACACAATTAAAAAACAACTGACCATCAGTCTTGTTCAAAGCTGCAGCTAACTCAGAAACAGTCATGTTGTGCTTGATTGGAATAGCTTCATTCTTTGCTGAAAACACAATCGGTTTCACCTGAAAGAAGACATTACCTTCAATTCAAACATGTTACATTACTTCAAATGCCAGAGAGTAAAATGTTGGTTTTTTTTAAATTATGCAATCATCAATTTCAATCTGACAACGCTCATTTGGAAATAAAAATACCAAACATTTATTTCAGTTATTTGTGCAATCAATCTTAAAAGACACACAGCAGAAATCTCCAAGATAAAGCATGTCAAATTTTTTTGTCAATAACATACTAATAAATCATAATATTATTGACATTATTTGCTAATATTATTGAGCCATGTCTGACTACCCACCAGTTTCTTTTTGGTATTTTTCCTCTTCCCTGCATTCAAAGCTGCCGACAGACTGATGTACCGTTGTTGTAAGCATGCTCGGCAGACCTGGCCTTGCAAATGACTCGTCCTTTTTGGAGCTTCTGTGACCATCTTCAGCAGCCCCAGAGATCGCAAACTGGTCCTTGCCAACATTTTGCTGTAATTGACTGCGCCACTGGAACAATAAGCACACAATTATATTGACATTTTTACACTTAGTGCAGTGCAGGGCAGTTAAGGCACCACAATTAAGTTCTAGCAGGTCTGAACTCCACACTATTCGAGCCACTGGGCATCAACTTTCATTGCAGTTATCTGTGGCATTACTGTGGACCTTCGTAGGCTTCCGCACCTCTTTATCAATATATGATTACAGCACTGGGGTTCTAACTCCACAGAGAACCCGCAAATGAATCCCGTGACTCAACTGAGATTCAGTCTGAGACCTAATGGATGGATGAGTGGGGGCTTTACGTCCTGTATTTATAATATGCACTTGGTAGTTAGCCCAGGTAGGACAGGAGGAGGAAAGAGCAACAAAGCGAAGGATAATCGAGAATACTGTCCAACAAAGGTCCAGGTGACGCGGCCAGAGTGGGAATCAAACCTGCTGGGGACCAGCACGCGATTGGCAGTCCAACGCGCTGCCGAGTTAACCCTCCAAGGCAGTCGTTGACCCTACAACCTCCCATGCATTGCACAGTACTCAGACTGAGTAGTCAACAAAGGCTTGCTAAAGCCTGAAGAATTACAAGAAAAAAGAACGTTTTACATTCCATGGCATTGGTATATTTTGTCAACAGCATAAAAATGAATTTTATCCAATTCTATTTCAATTGTCATTTCACAACAATGCTACCAGTAAGTACAGGACTGTTTCTTGTTAAAGACATCCTTTTACACTCATGTATATACCTCATCAGTTCATAAAACTGCTTTAATTATTGAATGAAGGTCCCTCCCATGTGTCCTCCAGGGCGCAGACATCTTTTTCTGATCCTCAACACCAGAGGGCAAAAGCAATCTGAAACCCCCTAGTGGAAATTATCAGAAAATCCAAAATGGCATCAGGAGAGCAGGTGCATGCTGGCAGAGATGAATTATTTGCAAAATTAACAGAATTAGGGATCCAAACAAACACAAAGGATCATCCAGAGGTCAGTAGCATGGTCAAGAAAGTTCAGGATAATTAGCACTGCTTGTGGTGACCTGTGTTTCTGTCAAGCAGTTGGCAAACTTTCTGCAAACTGGAATGTTCTGGCTTCTGCAAAGTTTTGCATCTATTTCTGATCTGTTGTGTAGGCTGAAGCTATAGATCTGTGATCGAACAAATTGATTTTGAATTTTGACTTTTACTGTACATCTCATGTATGACTATGTGAGTAATTGATTAATTCTTTAAACCTCCAAAGAAGCAGTATTAAATCAATATTTTTTAATTTATAATAGGCCTACTGTCTTTATTGGAGGCCTGGGAAGGCTGTTTAGAAATATGCATGTATTGTTGTAAATAAAATTTTGTATTCATTGTTACATTTTCAGGTGTTCACAGTTGAAGAAATGTTACCTCATGTGCAAGACCTTCCCGGGGCACAGTGTAAAAACCTCTTCATGAAAGACAAGAAGAAAAAGGGACTTTGGTTGCTGTCTGCTCGTCATGACGTTGAAGTTAATCTTGGAGCTCTGTCGAAGAAAGTTTCTGCTCCTGGGGGATTGCGATTTGCTGATGAGAGTATTCTGATAGAAAAACTTGGAGTGAAACAAGGCTGTGTGACTCCTTTTGCCTTAATAAATGACAAGGGAAATGATGTAAAATTCCTAGTGGATGAAGCGCTGTTAGGAGACAAGTTTGACTTTATTAATTTCCATCCTCTGACCAATGCAGCCACTACTGGCATTTCACCAAAAGACTTTGTTAAATTTGTTGAAGCAACTGGACATACAATTATCCCTGTTAATTTGGAATCTTAATGAATATAGTTTGGTTTTGAGAACTAGGGTTTGTTTGAACTATTTATTTGTGCAATTTTGATTGTGGTGTAATTTGTTTTGTGAAGAAGGTTTTTAACTGAGTTTACTGTCTTTGTGTGACCAAGTAGTTGGTGTTATTTGTTGGCAGCATTCTACAGAACTTAGGAAATTTTATTAAATTTATACTTGCCATGACATGCCAAAGTTTGTGCAGTAATTTATTTGCTTTATTCTTTATTAATTTTTCTACGCATTTGCTTGGAGGTTATTTTATTGTAAGCAATGATATGCATTTTGGCTATATTCTTATTGATTAAAGGGCTTGATTTAAGAAGCTTTAAGAGTGCTTAAGCAGGTTTGGTTTATGAATTTATTTGTTCAATGCTGTAAATTGAAATAAAATGCATTTAATTTTATGACCTGGAACCGTGCATTCAGTGTTGTGTTTTTGTGAGGCAAAAAAAATTCAATGGCTTTGGACGTAAAGCATCAAAATAGAACAGCTTAACTCATATCTGTGTAGAGGTATGTGGAAGATGTGTAATTAGGCAGGTACAGTGTGTGAAAATCAACCTCTCATATGAGTTAGGTTGGGTGAAAATGTGTATTGAGAAGTGACACTAGGGGGCCAGTAACAATCCCTCTGGCGGATAGGGATTTTGTAAACAAAATGGCGGCTTCCATGAGCATTGCCACTTCTGCCAGAGTTAGTGAACTTTTAGCAGAATTGACAAGTCCAAGAAGAGAAAGGTCCTCACAGAGGTATCACAATTGAAGAAAATGAATTGCTCGATTTGTTTTGCTATGTTGCACGGCTATGCTGACTGTGTGATTGTTGTAATAGTAAAGGTTTCTTGGGATTTTCAAAGTTCAATTTATCACCCAGTCACCAGTGTCACTGAGTATGACAGTGACCAGGTGTTAGATGTTTGAGTCAGTTTGACATTACTGACTCAGTGCCTGTTCTCATTTGCAATGCCAAATTGCAATGCCATGTTGCGATTCTCTTGGCACAGAGCCTGCTTGTATTGTGACCATATTCATTTCTGGAGCAGTCTAGTACATTTCTGCTTGGCGCAGCCGCGCAGACTTGATACAAGCAACCCTACTACCCTAAAAAAAGTTGGATGCCAATTTGATACCCAATTCAACTTTAATTTCACCAGTCTGCTGCCTCTCACTGCGTTTGTCTGTCTTAAAGAGCAAACTGGTGTTCAGTCAGGTGATTCTCCAACCTGGCCGTCTTGGCATAGATTGGAGGTAATCCAAACTGGTTGAATGCAGCCAGTAGGCAGATACTGCTGTAGCCGCTACTTTGCACTCTGAAAAAATAACAAACATTACCGTCCGGAGCCTTGGCTATTGACTATTTAGGTTTAGGTCAACTCACCATTGCTTCGCAACTCACCATTGTTTGGCAACCTTTTGACTTTACAGTACAATAATTTTGCATTGAAGCATGCCAATGCATGTTTAATTGATCAGAAATGTGAAGTCAATAGTTTTCAACATCTTTCATTGCTTCACCGTTGTTATTCTGTTATGGTGATGTTACAATGGATGGTCATGTGACCAAAAATGGGATTTTTAAGGGGAGGAATGTGTGAGAAATTACCCAAATTTCATTAAGGTACACAAATTCAGTTTGTTTCATATATTCGACCTACATGAACTTGGGCACCCAGTGCAAACTTCGATTATGTCAAAATATGTCTCTTTTATCACTTAAAACAATGTCAAATACAACATCATCAACCCACTTTAGAAAGTGAAAGAGCAGCGATGTGTCTTTTCAAAGGTGTACACACAACAAAGCAGTTGCCATGGCAGCACAGTATTTACTTTGGTGAAACATGACAATGATTTCTGAATCTTTGCAAAATATCATGCTAGTAGCTTCATTAGTTTTGGAGAAATAGCCACTGATAGGCCTCTTTGTTTTCATTGATAAATTGCCTATAATGACGTTACGTCACAATTTTGCCATTTTCCGCTATGTGCAAAAAAAACGTTTTTACCCTGCACTGGAGGTGAAAAATCTTGACCACTGTTCAACCTAGGAACTCATGGGATACATCAACGGAATCCTTAAAAAAATGTCTTCATATTTACAAAACAAATTTTGAAATTTTTTGTTGTGTAACAAAATTATTTGATATTGCAGCCATAAAAACAAGCATTTTTTCCCCCAAAAATGACTTTTGTCGACTTTACCCCAATTCCTGACACTATTAAGAGGAATATAAAAAATCCCCTCAGTAAATATGTTCATTTGGCTTTTCTTCTTTCATCAATTTTTTCAAAATAATTTTCCAATGCCTGAAACTTCAGAAATTTCACATCCCGTGAGCAGTAAAAATCAGCCTTTTTTTGCCTTTTAAACTGGTTACCATGGCAACCATTCATCACAAAAATGCAAAATTAACTGAAATTATCTAATTTAGTTAAAACCTATCTTTTGATACCAAATATGAACCATTATTCTATAAATTGCAAAAAAAGTGCCCCTGTCACCCATACCTCCCCTTAAAGTTCTTGTCATTTTGCTTGACTTTGAAAAATATAAAGCATTTTTTTGGCGCATAATTTTAAAACAACTAGAAAAAAATTAACCAGGAACCTTCACGAGGGTTCAAATGACTTGACTGCCTATTTGATTTAGCCAGACAGTGATTAATTGTGGGCTGAATTCACTTTTTATAAGAAAAGTTGCCAAACATGGTGACCCCAAAAAAGGGCAGAATTTTGCAACAAATCATCTCCTGTAGGATAACCATTGCACATATTTTTTTTCAAATCGCATGCAAAAGTTGATGAATTTGTAGAGTCAGTTTATGTAGAGACATCTGATCTGTTGCATTTACCCAGTTTCTTAATATT
This sequence comes from Platynereis dumerilii, assembly GCA_026936325.1. Classification (NCBI taxonomy): domain Eukaryota; kingdom Metazoa; phylum Annelida; class Polychaeta; order Phyllodocida; family Nereididae; genus Platynereis; species Platynereis dumerilii. Next base: position 38,072,798 of record JAPTHN010000007.1, read on the forward strand.
GTCGAATAACTGCACCAAACTTGCGAAGCAATGGTGAGTTGACCTATATTGTAGCTAATATAATGGTTATAAGAAGACTGACCATTGCTCCCCTGAAAAATTAATAACTTGGGTCTCCACCTCTTGCGGTGAAAGAAATTTGCAAATATTGGTTGAGATAGGTCAGGTCAAGTTTGCCTCCGCTAAAATGAAAATAGACATTCTCTGCTCACTTTTTAGAGTATCTTGCTAAATTGGTTTCATTTTTATTTCAGTGAATCTGTGAATGATAGAACAAAGTCTTGTGGTTCTGGAGTTCAATCAAGACCACTCAACAAAGCGTTGTTTTGGGACAGAGTCGCTACTTTCAAGGTGAGTGATGGCTTATCAAAAGACAGTAGATTTGTTCTATTCGGTAATTCCGTTTCATGAATTGAAATGCAGCTTGATCTATATTAAATTTTCATATACTAGAATTGTATGGGACTGATTAAATGATTATAAATATAAAAATTGTCTGCCATTGACAAAATCTGTCTCCACTGTGACTCCACATTAATTTTCTTATAAAGTTTTATTTTTATATTTTACAAATGTAATGCTGACCAAAATCAATTTTCTGATTTCAGACTCTCACTTGGTTCGGCAAACCTGAAAGCTTGTCGCCCATCCAGTGTGCCCGTTTTGGTTGGGAGAATGTCACGTACGACACTCTGCAGTGCGTCTCCTGTAAGGCATTCATCACTGGTCGAATGCCAAAGTCCACCCAACCTGCTGTTTGTGAGTGCATAGTGTTGCATTAATTAATTTGCCACAGCACATGTTTTCATTTCGATATTGCTCCTGTCACTATCTGATTGCAAAATGTTAAAGACTATTTACTGGTACTGTTTTGCATTTTTTCCCCCAAAAAAATTTAATGTTAGGTTTTTAGTGTTGTTGTTTAGCAGAAATAAAAGAACTGCTAAATAATTATATGAACTTATTTATGTCACCTTAGATTGTGCAGACTCAAATGAAGAACAGTATAGGCAAATTATAATAATTAAACTGGAAACAATAAAAGAAGCTAAGAGAGACTGGAAATTCTTTTTTTTTTTGTAGATGAAAAGTGTCTGCAGAAGTTGGAGGCTTCCCTGAAAACCGGCCATCACATATCCTGTCCATGGACTAATAACCCTTCCCCAGGTATGGTTTAAAAAAAAGAATGATAGTATTAAGTGATATTGTTTGTATTAAACTTTAATCAGACATTTCAATGAGATTTTCTTTAAATATGTATTTCCTTTTGAAAAATAACACGTGGACTTATATTTTGAATTGTAAAACTAACAGTTAAGCTTTCTTCATTCTGTTTTCCAGAGGAATTCCAAAGTATCCTTCCTGAGAGGAGAGAGGAGTGCGTCCAACACTTCAGAGAGAGATTTAGACAGTTCTGCTCTCTGGATGAGAACCTTCCTAATTTAGGGCCGGATTTCATTTCTGAAGAATTGGTAGGTCTAGTTATATATATAAATAACAATCTCTTGTTGTCGTATTCTGAGATTAGGCTTAAAACATAAGAAATTTGTGGGACAATGCTAAATTTTGAATAATAAAAGTTAAAGTATCTAACAAGAACGAACACTCAGAGAGTGCATATGTAGGTCTGCCAGCCTGCTGTAATTAATAATCTATTCACCAGTTGATGTTTGCATGATGGCCTATATCTATAAATCTATGTACATCTGTGTACAGATAGATACATCCTTCCATCCATCTGTCTATATATGTATCAATCAATCTGTCAATGTATTGAGTCATAAGGCCTGCAGCTGCAGTGCAGCTGGCAGCCCTAATTGTAATACACTGAGACTCAGTAATGGAACTGATGTTGACAGGTTAACAGTACCGTGAATCATAAACTTGTATGACAGTTAAATTCCCATCTAAGTCATCCCTGTAAATCAAATCAAATGTGTGTTAGTTCAAAAATGTAATTAATTAATTACTTTCAGAACCTGACAGAAGAAAACCTTCAAAGTTTGATAAATCTGTGTGACCCTGAGGCTCAGTCAGCAAGCCAAGAAGTTCAACATATTAGTGCTGCCTTGACTCTAACTGGATGGAAGTGCAGGTATACCACATTTATGTTAAAAAAGACCCCAATTACCGTAAAATTAGGGCTATTGTAAATGTGATGATAATGGCAAGGAAGTTTTACACTCTTGTTAAAGTGTCTTGAGAACATTCTTATAACAAGTCAAAAAAACTTAAATAAGGTTGTTAACTCATTCTGAGAAAGAGTTTGCATCATATTTTGGAAATGTTAAAGATCATCATTTAAAAGATGAGTAAGATACATGTTTTGTTCTTGCTCTTAATAAGTGCCTTGAGTCTTCGAGAGATGAATCTCAATGAAAGAGGTTGTATTTTGCGTATATTTTAGATCAAATGTTTCAAATTGTCTTGTTTATTTTTCAGCGAAAGCAAAGCCCAGATGTTGCAGTGCGACGTGTGTCAGAGGGAAGTTGGTTTGTGGAATTTTGTTTCTCATGAAGAAGAACCCTCGGAAGATGAGGAAGAAGAAGAAGGAGGAGAAGAACCGAGCCACAAGAGAATCAGAAACGAATCGGGAGAAAGCGGTGTTGGTTCTGATGACTCCAAGCAAGATTCAAATGAGAGACTAACCCCTGTTACTTCTGACCAAGAACCTCCAGGTAGTGGTGACAATGATTCGGATACAAATGAAATTGACCGTCAAGATGATGGCAAAGAAGGACAATTAGAAGATGGGAAAGAAGAAGACGAGGAACTAAATCTAACCATGAATGAATCGGGAGAAAGCGACATGGATTCTAATTACGCCGAAAATGAACAGGATTCAGACGATTCAGATCGATTGAATACGGCTGCTTCCGAACAACAGTCTCAAGTTGATGTTGACAACGACTCTAATGCAGATAGCGTCGACCGTCAAGATGATGATGAAGAAAAATCGTTGGAAGATGAAAAAGAACACGAGAAATCGAGAGAAAGCGACGTTGATTCTAATCACTCCCAAAATGAACGGGATTCAAATGACTCAGATAGATTGGATACCATTACTTCTGACCAACAAGATCCAGAAGGTGGTGACAATGACTCTTACACAGACGAAATTGAACGTCAACTTAGTGGCGGAGAAGAAGCATCCGAAGATGAGGGAGGAGAAGTGGAGGAAAAATCAGTAGAAAGCGATGTTGATTCTCCTGACTCCCAAAACGAACAAGACACTTCAAACGAACAACTCCAAAATGATGGCGAAGACAACTCTGATACGGATATGATTGTACGTCAGGATACCAAGGAAACTGCAAGTGACGCAAATGACTCCATTAGTGATATTTTTGGCAGTCAAAGTGACACAAATGTTGAAAATTTAGCAGACCCCAACACTGAGGATGAATCAGATTTAAATTCTACTGTTAAAGACACTCCACAAAGTTGTGAGGATGATACTGAAATTCCCGAAAATACCAATGAACCTGAAGAGAACACGGATAATCCGGAATCAGAGGCTATTTCACAAGTGGCCTATGCTGAATCAGAACTTGCCGAAACGGATGCCAAAATAGGTGACAGCGAGACATTGGCAGACACAGAGACTGATTCCAAAATTACTGATAATGAGACTGATTCTAAAATTGCCAAGACTGAGACCGATTCTGCCGAACGTGATGCCAAGATAGCAGACAATGAGGCTGATTTAAACATGGCAGAAGCTGAAACTGACTCTAAAAAGGCTGAAACTGATACTGATTCTGAAATGGCAGACACTGAAGCTGAATCTAAAGAGGCCGACACTGAATCTGAGGCTAAAACAGCCACCACTGAAGCTGAATCTAAAACAGTCACTACTGAGACTGAATCCAAGATGGAAGACAATGAATCTGATGTCAAAATGGGTGTCACTGAAGCAGATTCCAAAATGGCTGACAGTGAGACTGATTTCAAAATGGCTGACAGTGAGACTGATTCCAAAATGGCCGTCGCTGAACCTGATTCTAAAATGACCGAGACTGAAATAGGAGCTGGAGATGCCTTGAATAGTAACAAGGAAATAAAGGAAACTGTTGAGGAAAACACTGAAGTCTCCCAAGCTGTAGAAGCCACAGAATTAACAGGAATGGAGGAGGAGAGTGAGGAATGTGTTACAGCATTAGAGGCTACAGCTGATCCAGAAATACAAACTGACTGTGAGATGTCGGAGGAGGTACGATCAGACGAGAAAGAGACTGATTCTGAGATAGTTACAGAAAATCCTGAGGATGCTGTTGACAGCGTCCCTGAAGTCGAACAAGGTGTTGAAGTGACTGAAGATTTAACAGAGGTGGCCTTGGAAGCAACTGAAGATATTGTAGACTCCCAAATGGACACATCCGTTAATCAGACTGAGACACCCGTTGAAAATCAAGATAACACTGACTCTGTTCCCTCCGAAAGTCCAGTTGATGTGTCTGCAGAAGAAAATTTGAGTACGTCCAATGTAGAAAATGAAAATCCTGAAGTAGCAGTTGAGTCAACTGATTCTCAAATGCAAGGTGAAACTTCTCCGAAGGAAGAAAGTAGCCCACCGTCCAGAAAAAGAATTAGGGTAAGTACTATTATGGATTGATTTGTAATTTACAATTTTGGCTGGAATGATTAGATAACTAAGTCATATTCATTCAAAGAAGAGCATGTCAGACTGTCAGGGTAGGGTAAACTTTCCTTGTTTTAGACCAAATCGAAGCCTGTCACTTTAGTCATGAAAACTGTAATTGTTGGAAGAATCCAGGAAGTTTCCTTTCTTCATTTCTAAAGTTCCCTTGTGTAAGTTTATAACAATTTAGTGTTCGGGATGAATAAGGATTATCTGGTGTCAACGAGTGCACAAATCTTTTCTGCGCAAGTTTTGATATGTCTGAAAATGGTTAGAAATTCATCTGATTCTGAGGTTCCCATATTTCTGTGCAGGCTCCTTAATTTGTTTCAATGCTGATTGATTATTACAAAGTCTGATGTGGTGACTCCTAGGATTTTGCTGTCTTAAGTGCAATCCTTAAGCCTGAGCCTTATTCTGTTTTCAGAAAAGACATCGAGGGTTCTTCCACCCTTTGCGAGAACATCAGCGCTGGTGTCCTTGGGTCCAGAGTTGTGTTTGTGGCTTTGAAACCGAAGGGAAAACAGACTGGAAGAGACTGTATGACATCCTGACACAGTGCACACCAAAGAAGAAAACCTATCTTCAGAACTCTGTAAGTGTCCCAAAAGAAGTCTTGACAGCTTGTTTGAAAGTTTTTGTTCTATTAAATGGACTTGGCAGCGTATTTTACTTTTGTTTATGCATCGATAATCCAGACAAGTAGCATATTGTTTTGACTGAAAAGTTATCGTAGAATAGTCAGATTATTTGGCATTAAGTACGAACTAAAATGTGACCCAACTCAACCATTATTATAGTGACAAATTAATATTTTCACCTGATGTCTGAAGTTTTATTACAATTTTGAAAGTTTACTAGACTATTAGGCAATCTCCTCTTTACTGAGGTTGCTGCAACATGTGAATCAGCCATGAGATTGATGATGATCACAAATGTTTTGGTATATATAATGTTGAACAGTTCAAGCTCACGTTATGATTCTGACATCATCACATCTTTGTTTGGTGGGCCCAGTGACCTCCGGGAACAAGAAATGTCCTTTTAATTTTCAAAATAATTTTCTGTGATTGTAATACTGATTAAATTTATATTGTCATTTCAGAATTCTCCTGCAGAAACGATAATGTTCATCAGACATTTATTTGATGATTGGACTTCACCTTAGTTGAAATATATTTTATTAATTTTAATCATACAATCATGAAACAGCTTCTCTTTCTTTGAAATCACTTAAATCATTACCATGTATTAGCATGTAATACATTACATTGCGATTGAAAATACACTTCATTATCATGTAAATAAAATATTCATACATATTCCATGTTAATTGGCTGTTCATTGTGTTGGTCGTTGCTGGATTAGATCCTAATAGTAGAGTTAGCTCCAACTAAAGTTGAAATAATGTGGACATAGTGGTCTTTGAAGATGTTAGTTTGCTTATGGCTGGAAAAAGAACGTAAAGGGATTCCTGAATTGTGAAATTGTCTATTGGTTTGGGTTTGGTTTCTTGAAATATGGAGTTAATCCTGTTCTGCATACTTCAAGTCATATTGCCAAGGAACCTCATGGTGAGGGATGTTGGCTTCGACAGTTTGATGCGACGATGTTGCGAATTTGAATCCGACTTCAGTTGTCTTTGCCAAACTCCTTGGTGTTGAGTGAGAAACCCACTTCTGAAAAGTGCTTGTTTGCATTCCTCAGCTTCTAATCGCAGCGAAGCTCAAGATTGGCTCAATTTTGAGTGAAGTGCAATTTCGGTAAATTGAACACTTGCATGTCGCATTTGTGCCAGAAGGTCCTTATACCGTATTTCCTCGTTTAGAAGCCTGTACATTAATTTTTTCATATGGGATTACTACCCCGGTATTTATAAGGGACAGGCGTCTATTTGAGACCGGCATTTATTGTTTTGAACAAGATGCCAATCAAGAAATGTCTGGGTATGCAGGGTAGGCAGTGCTATGTAGGCCTACACATGAAAGTAAAGCTTGTATGGAAACTTCTGGGCAGCATGTGTGTAATTGAGACCTGCATTTATCATTTTAGCATGGGGGTCCTATCCCGGCTGCTAAACGAGTCGGGCTTCTTTTTTAGACCAGGCTTCTGTTAGAGGAAATACTGTATCATGGCTAATCGTTCTCGCCCAGATCTATTCGGTCCTTGCCATTGGGCTACTCAGGTTCAAGGCATAACGTGACAAGTGTCAGCACTTTTGTAATGACTTCAACACAAGTCACTTAAGTTTTTAGTTCAGTCAAACAATTCAGTGAAAGACAAATTGGATAAAATTCAGTGAAATAAATATTTCCACTGTGCTCAGTGTTCAGTATAATGGAGGAGGATAGACACTCCATCCAGTAACAGTGCTAAATTGCAGCCAATGGGAATATGAACGAAAGGAATTCTGAAACACTTCAAAATTCTTTTTGAGACATCATACCCCAGACTTCTACACTTGATGACTCATATCCAGGGAAGTCATTTCCTATACTGGCCATGTTATCAGTGAGGTCAAATGACTCCCAAAGACAAATGGACCTCATTTCAATGTAAAAGGTGGAACCTGAAGTGACATCATTGATGTCCCTAAAAGAGTCAAATGTAAAATCACTCGTCATTCCCCAGCTAGAAAAGATTGCAACAAGGCACTCTCTGTTCTCCAGTCTGGGGCATTTAGTCTGCCTGGGCTCAAAATTTAACTTTCAGAAGAGCAGGCAGAGTGACTTGAGACCATGCTCTGGTCTTTATCCTTCACCATGAGGTTTCAGCATCAAACGATTTGAATGATGAGCAATACCACCAATTTCCATATGGTAGACCTCCTGTATGACAACAGGTTTTGATGTGTCACTGAATTCAGTCAGTTCAACCAAGTTAACAGCTTAACTCAAAATAGTAGGTAAACTTTTAAAAAGACTATAGAATTCCTAAAACCATCCACTACGAAACATCACAATACGCAAGATAAGCTGGCCGAGACTGAAGCTCTACAATAAGCACAACATGAATAGGTTTTGGTAGTATATAATTTTTATTATATATTAAGATACAGATACCAAAAGCTGTAAATTGCAAACCTACTACGTCAGCTATGACATAACCAATACGCACCATACACGTGAGGCAACAGGGATAGCAACCATCCATTCTAAACAAATCAACTAAAACGAGATGTTACATGAGTGAGGTAATAGCCAAACATATATTCGTTTGCCCTTTGGTTTTCCATGTCATTTGATAAGTGTATTATAAGTTTATTATAAGTTTCAGTCCAAAAAACATCAACGATATCTGACGCTAACTTATGGCTACGTGTAATAAATACTTAGGTGCAATGAGAACTAAAATATGTTAGGCTAAACCATCACCACATACCCCTGATTCAACAATTGAACTAGATAATTATAAGCAACACACACCAAAGTAAAAGGATAGTCAATCACTTAAGCTTCCTGAACATGAGAAACTACGCAAATATCTCTCTGCCATTTCCTGGCATGACATTGCAAATGTAAAACGTTTTTGACTATTTAATCATTCACAGATTGATAGGCGTACAGCCCGAGTTCTGCAGTGTTCGAGTGCACTGATAAATCTAACACAAAGCAACTTCGATTCTTCTCATTAGTTTTCTTCTTTTTGATTAAGTGTATTTTCATGTCCAAATCATGCACATTTCAATCATGAAATCATTATAAACAGTTTATCTGAACAATGGCTGAAGAATATCCTATACAGACAAACTAACTAGTCCTAGATATATATCTTATATCTATCTAGTATTGATCAATTTAGTTTCATTTCAAGGAGGTAAAATTGTGTATGTTCTATTGAAATTATGTTCAGCTATGTAAAATATTAGTTTTCCATCAGCATAATTTTGCATTACATTTTCGCAATATTTTAATGGGATTTTTATTACAAGAAATTGAGTCAGATTATAATTCTAAGTTGTGCATTACTCAGAAGTGCTTCAGTTAAACTCATCCAGAGGTAAATTAGGCACATTTTCTATAAAGCATCCGCTACATAAATGCAGAAAATTTCATCCGGGATATTTTATGATTAGTAAAAGCACTATGAAGTACGAAAAGTACAGAAATTTCAGAGATGTCTAGCTCTAAGGTGCATTCATTAATCTAACATTAATTTACCAGTGCACTTGCAGCCTTGCGGCATTCTGATTTGAGTAGGGACATCTCAGACCAACAGAAGGCACTGTGACCACAAAAATAACAAGTTTAACAAATTGAAGACAACTGGCCAGTCTCTGACAGTATGTCTCTATATTTACTGGTATATTATAAGAAATTAGCTTTGAATTCATAAATTTCCACGAAAAAATTAACATTACATTCTTATGAAGCTCTTTTTAAAAAGGTGATCAAGATTTCTTGATAGAGGCAAGCTTCACTTACAATTATTTCTGTTGAGGTTTTCATCGTTTGCGAAAGTTTATGATAGAGATGAACCTCGTTTTTAGAGCTTGTTAGCGAGCCTAAAGCACAAGAGTATCCATGCTATTTCTCTTCTTAATTCTGTCAGATGGTGATAGATGGATGGATGTTTGGGGCTTTACGTCCTGTATTTGTGCACTTGGTAGGCTAATTGGGACAGGAGGTTTGGATGGTGATAGAGGAATAGCTTTATTGCCATCCTGCATTGTGAATAACTTATGACGTGGTCACAGTATTCTCTGTCGGCCGGAGAGATCCCTCAATAATTTCCAGACCAGAACAGAGTCAATTACCCTTAATAACCAGAAGAAGCATCTATCTACAATGAGGCAAAGCTCTTGACACAGGGTTTTCTACAGCTTGGACATCAGATAGTGCATTACTAAGCAATTCATCACATAACAAGTGAGGAGTTGGGAGCGGGGCAAAGCGCCATCACTCCCGACATCCAACATTTTAAACAACAGAGGGACATATAATATATATACTGGCAATCATTCAAATTCTACACAAAAAATTCTTCCAATTCCAACAATCTATCAATAACACTGAATAAAAATGTCAACAATTCATTTAAAACATTCACTGTCCATAAAATGGAGCTCCGGGTATACATGGTATATGCACTCGCACCTACGCAGATACACGTCCATTTCACAGCTTGCAAAGATACACGTAAAACAAACATTAAAACAATTCTCCATGGCATTTATCATCATCATCATCATATACTTATACATATATAGGATTAGATAGAAAAGGACAAGTGTCATACACTAAAATAACCAGTGATGTTTTATTCAGCACAAGTTCCAAATGCCTTGAGGTATAGGACGTAGCTGGGACCGTGTCTGTCTTGAAATGCAATTACGATTACTGCATCAAAAAGACACTTTCTGGGGTTGTTGAATGAACTGGAATTGGCTTATTTCACTTATATTGCAAGTACGGAAGTGTGAGTAGTCTCAAACATTGCAAGTATTGTATTCATAGATTATTACCATATCAACATGATTATTGATTAATATTGTATATTAGAATCGTGGCAGATCTGTCTATTGGTATTGTGTTATTTCACACTGTGAGTTGAACCACAAGGTCCGTGGCATATACTGCAATTATCATTTATCAAAGAGGAAATTCTGCATTCAAAACAAACAATACAGAATATGCCTCAGAAAATGAATCCCCTGAATTGACTGCGGTCCAGTGTCTCAAATTCTGCATCAATTTAGAATTTCCAAAATTTTATGTTCCGAGACTGATAAATATTAGGTCTTGTGTGACGCTACTTTTTTTCCACATCATCCATGCACCAAATTATTTCTGTTTTTAGAATTGCAGGCTGACTTTCAGCCTTCAAAACCTGAGGCACAGTATTAAACTTTTTTCATTATTTTGTTTTACATGAAAATTCCAAATTTTAAACAGAAAGATATTTCGATTATTTGGAAATAGATAATTTTACAGCATACTTTTCAGCAAAGACTGACAAGTTTGATGACTATTTTGTACATGGGTATGATTATTTAAAAGTCTGTTGAAGTGTGTTTAATTGAAAGACACAATGTTCAAGAATCTAGCGACACTGAACCTGACTGAAAGATGAATACGCAGTTGACTTCACATCAACCCAAATGTAAGATTTAACTGGCATTGGAGGACAGGTGCTGTGTAATCCACATCATTAATTTTTGTATAAAAACGTTCAATGAATGCACGTCAATGATTGTTGAAATATGCTAATGAATGCAAATGAATGAAATGATGGATCCAGCCGTTTCACTCATTCGATTGTAAATAAACATACCTATAACAAGAGAATTAATACGCCACCTTACTGTTGCTTGATGTTCAGTAGTATTATAACTGCATAACCTAAATCGGATGACTAAGATTAGTCCGAAAAATCTGCCTGCACAACTGAGATTAGTTCGAAACAATCTGCCTGCTTTGCTTATTCAAGAACCTAGTGGCAAGTGCATGCAAGCTTCAGTTGTAGGATCACATTTTTTAACGACACACATTCTTTTTGTTGCTGTTCATTGATTAGTTCCTTTTATAAAGGAACATCATTTGTTCACTAGATCTATACTGTATAGTACACAAGAATAAGGTGACAAGAGTATCACATAAGAATGCTTGAAGTGTAATAGCACCCTCGTAAGAGATACTTTAAGAATAGTCCGAGATTCTGACTGGTTACGATTTCAGACATTGCACGAGTATGCAAGCCATGAAGGATACGGATGTTACATACATTTGGTGCTGAAGCTGGTGCAAGTGCTAAATCCAATACAAACTAATCTTTTCAAAGCTTATCTTTGACACTTTTTTTGAAAACAGATTTCGAAAACATTCTCATCTAACAGCCATGGACCTTGCCTTTCTTACAAAGGCTGGTTTGCTTGAAAACCAAATAGACTTTTCATATTTTCAGAATAGTAATTTTGAACTCTATTCTTTGAAAACCTCAAAATACTATTTCTGCCTATAGCACAGATAGAAATGGGGCACTTTTAATAGGTTTCCAGATTTTCAGAATCTGGCCTTTACAGTTAATTTTTTTGCTTGGCCTTTAGTTTACAGCACAGGTGGAAAATATAAACATGCGATGAGTTGTGCTAGGACAAAGAGTGTATCCAGCCGTGTGGGCAAATGCAAGTTTTGGCCATGCGCCAATGCAGTACACGAGTACCTCGTTGTAAAAACCATAACAGTCAGTTAGCTCGGACTACTCAAAGAAGTGAAATATCTCAAGAACAATACTGCTACCCTTACGACATCAGGTTGGTAACACGATGAAACATTGCAAAAAATATATATAACACTAAGACTTGATACTTCTAATTAAACAACTGACAACAACTTAACAACTAGACCTGGCACATCATTATGCTTATTGGAACAGAGGTAAAGGAATCACAGAGAGAAATTACTTGAATAATGAAAACAGGAAAATATCTGTTAATTTATGAAGCAAACATGAACAATTTTTTTTTCACTGCAAATTTTGAAGTGTTACGAAGCATATTCTGATACTTAAAGAAACTTTAAATTGTTAACAATACATGTCACATATGAATCTTTTTAAACAAACAAAATAGAATTAATTCAATAGTAAAATGAAGGTACACTCTTTTGCAAATGATAAATTTTATAAACGTGTGACAATTTGACAATTTAAATGACTTAAGACAGTAGATTCAAACTATTGGACAATGATCTTCGACAATTTTTGAAATAATTGACAAATTTTAGTTTAGTCATCCTTGCATATATCTATAACTTTGTACCAGCATATGTTAAAGAACATTGTAATAGTTATAACACGAAAATAATATGATTCAGTATTTAGAAGAGTATCCGAGATGCGGTGTTGCTGAAATAACAAATCGGAGATTGTTGCTCCGTTTGGCTGTTGCTGCATAACAGGCGTGGTCCAATGAGTGGATGAGAAATGGCGATGAGATGATGAAATTCATCCCGAGATATCGACTCTTTTACGAGAAGCCTCTGAGATGCGATAACTGTCATTGATGAAGCCCATCGACGGATCCGTATCGAGTATCGTCCTGGTGCGGGATCGTCCCACGGATGGAGATTGTCCCACAGATGGGGATCTTCCCATAAATGGAGATTGTCCCACAAATAGGGATCGTCCCACCAATGGGGATCGTCCCGTTGGCGGGATCGTCCCACAAAAGGGATCCTCTGATGGGATGAGATGAGACGGTATGTACAAATTGAGGAACAAGTCATTAGCACTGTGTGTTATTGCACAGTGGGTCACCCCCAGTGTTATAGCTCCATGTCCTGGGCCTCGTCCTCCGAGAAGTCACTCATGGAGCTTTCACTGGATGTGGACATGTCCTCCTGCTCTCGAAGCGCCTCTTCCGTTGCATACCTCTGAACATACTCTGAAGGACAAAACAGAGAATATTATCATTCAAGTTTATGAAATAATTCAACAGGCAACAGAAGCAATACCACAGCATTTATCCTCCACGAATTCACAGGCCATTTGAATACCACAGTCAAAACCAAACACTTAAGTTTTAACCAGGCAGTGAAAAGCAAGATTATAGCCCTGACTAGGATAAAGGAACCACACAATAATTTCAGGAGATGTTCAAGTTCAAGTTCAAGTTCTTTATTGGAAAATAATATCTTAGCAAAAATATATAAATCATGTACAATTATCAACAATCAATGTGACAAATATAGAAGGAAATTGTTTGTTATTCTCAGGTTTTTCAGATCTTCAGATTTCATAGCAAGAAGGCATAAGTCCTTACTTCTGTCCTCAACTTCTTTGGCAGTAATTTTACAATATATTATAAGCATTTCACACAATGTTATTAACTCACCTTTGACCTTCTTCTTGTACTCTTCTGGCTTGTGAAGATACATTGCGGCTGCGTCTCCATTCAGAGGGTCAATGGGGTTGGGATATGTCAACAGCTGAGGCAGGAAAGACTCAAAGATGTTGGACAAGTCTGCCAATTAAGAAAGGACAAGATCAAGTTAACTGTTATAAATAAAGTAGAGATGCATATTTTATGACAGCCCACATCCAATGGCTCTGCTAGGAGAGCAAGAGCAACAATAGAAAGTTAGAAGGTCTCTCATGCAGCATTATAGCAAAATTTACCAATTCTTAGCTAATTTTATGGCCATTACACCATACTAATCTCATGGGCATTTCATGTGACCACTTCTTTTACATAGTCGTACCAAGAGCAAGATCGTTACCCTCCTTACAATTCTAATTATTCAAGCAGAGAGTATCTGACCATACAAAACTTACCATAAAGAGCAGTCCAAGCCTGGTTGATCACATCAAGACATACTGTGCCAGAACTGAAATGATAAACATTGTGGTTGGTCAGTCTGTAATCAATGCAAATGAATAATAGACTTCAACATGTTCAATATTAGGGAAGGAGGAGTAAAATAAATTCCACTTACACTTCATCGATGTTGGGATGAAATATCCGGTTCATGAAACCTGCAAAGAAGTGTATTTGGTTAGTATCACACCAAACAAATAAACACATTTGAAACTCCGGAATATTTGTAAATACTTTATAAGAATGCCTGATAACTATGTACAGCAAGCCTCTAATAAATTTGTGCTGAAACTGGAAATCATTTGGGCTAATGATAAATGAAGTTATCTTGCTTCTCAAAATTACCATGTGCAGAGAACCTACATTAGGTACAATTTATTTGGCAATCCAAATGCCTTTAGCTACCATTTCAAGTTTTTCTGAACAACTTAACACAACCAAGCACAGGACGCCCAATGTGCACAAATCCAAGCTAACAACTACTATTTAGTATAGATCTGTAAGTTCAACAGCACAACATCGAAGCTCCTGTGCCACCAAGATATTCAAAATGTGTACATTTTACTGCCTAAATGATAAAACATTTATCAAGGATCAGAAAACCTACAGAATAGCAAATGCTTACCTATTGATGGGGACTTGAAAGGGTATTTGTCGGGCAGATCCACTCGGACCTTCCAAACACCACCTTCGTACGGAGCTGAAAAATAAAGAGAAATTTGGTTAATGATAAGAAAATACATAAATTCAGAGATGAAGTTGCTTGTGTACAAAATCATCTTAAACTTGAGAACAGTAAGGATGTGGCATTATCGCTATTATAGAACTTTCTACGACTGCCATATGTTTCATCCACATGGGATTTTTCAGCACAAATGTACTGGATTTGCTCAAGGTCATGTAGTCCAACTGTCCATGTTAACAGGTCACCAAAGTCTGTCAGTCTCTTCAAAACTCTGTTGTATAAGAGACTATGACCTATTGACCTAGTGTCACCTGCTGTTGACATTTAATTTGAACTTCAACAGTATATTCGGAAAACTTTAGTAACTTTCCAATTCTTGCAAGTGAGCAGAGGTGGTATTCACTCAAGGACACACATGTTCAGGAGATTCTTACTTGTATGAAGATCGAAGACAGAACATCTTAAACATCTTATGTAACTTATAAATCTAAATGTATCATTTCTGATATCAAAATACTTATTTTTTATGCAAAATAGATGAAAAGAACTCTAAAGAGATTATCGCCACCTCCATTCTCCTACTTAGGCAAATATTTTTGAAATATGATCCAACATTGGAGCTTTAATCAACATGATCTACTATCCTAGAAGTAAACAAAAGAGCAAGTGACAGAGTGAGTCAGCCATGATGTAAATATCTCAATGCAACAACAGTATTCTCTCTGTTCAACACGCTCAACATGCTCAAGGTTCCCAGTGAAAATAGAGCACAAACACATGAAGTGAAAGTCTGAAAATACACAGACAAGATTCTTTTCTTTTTGGGAAATGCCTGTGCAACATTCACCAAGTCTTGCAAGACAGCTTAGAGAGATCATATGATATATCTCTTAGCTGCTTAGAAGATCTTTTCTTTCAAAAGAGCAAATTTGAATTTATCATTCATGAGCCATCAATGTCGCATCATCTATCGATGGGATGACATCACAGTTTAAATATGTCATTTGCTGTTGACAAATCATCATATTCATTGACAGCAATTAAGTGACAATTGACAAAATATCAATAAATCAAGATATCAATTTACAAATATTTATCAGCGATTAGCACATATACATATATATATATGACTAGTGGCATAGTTGGATTCTTTCTTGATAACAGATCATGATTACAGTTCTTATTTGTGCACCTTGTGCACTTTATTTCAATGACATGACACCAGATACTGAGATAGGCTTGTTTTGCAGAAAAAACTAGAAGGCAAATTGCAATTTGCATATCTGGACGCTGATAATTGACCTGAACATTGTAACATAATATTGGTCTGGTAGTCTGGTTGGCTGAATTATAATAGCAGTAGTCAGAAGTTATCAGGGCATAGTGGCCAATGGGCCTTAAGAGAGAGAAATAAATGATTTGCTACATAGTGATGCATGAAGTTTTTTGATTGTGTGTGATGGAGTTGTGTGTTTAACAACTTGAAATAGTTGTGTTAAGCTGACAGAGGAGATACACACCCACAGCTCATCATTGCTTTGGACATCTTAAGCTAAGGTAGATACAGCTCATCTTCATGAAGCAGACCCACTTTTATGATTTCAATAAAACCTGAGATGTTCGAGAAAGAAAGCAATAGCATAATTTAAACGAAGTCAAAGAGCCCTGAGGCTATTGCCCTACTTCATTGCACATTGGCCTAGAAAAATGGACCAAGGGCAGAGTAAATGGCTGACATCACCGGCTGACATCATTGGCTGACTTCATCAGCTGACATCATCCTATAACCGGCTGACATCAGTGGCTGACATCAGTGGCTGACATCAGTGGCTGACATCAGTGGCTGACATCAGTGGCTGACATCACTGGCTGACATCACTGGCTGACATCACCAACTGACATCACCAGCTGACATCAGTGGCTGACATCAGTGGCTGACATCACTGGTTGACATCAGTGGCTGACATCACTGGTTGACATCAGTGGCTGACATCAGTGGCTGACATCAGTGGCTGACATCAGTGGCTGCCATCACCGGTTGACATCAGTGGCTGACATCACCGGCTGACATCAGTGGCTGACATCACCAGCTGACATCAGTGGCTGACATCAGTGGCTGACATCACTGGCTGACATCAGTGGCTGACCTCACTGGGTGACATCAGTGGCTGACATCAGTGGCTGACATCAGTGGCTGACATCACCGGTTGACATCAGCAGCTGACATCACCAGCTGACATCACCGGCTGACATCAGTGGCTGACATCAGTGACTGACATCAGTGGCTGACATCACCGGCTGACATCACCGGCTGACATCACCGGCTGACATCAGTGGCTGACATCAGTGGCTGACATCACTTGTTGACATCACCGGCTGACATCAGTGGCTGACATCACCGTCTGACATCAGTGGCTGACATCACTGGTTGATATCACTGGTTGATATCCCGGCTGACATCGCTGACTAACATTGATTGACATCATTGACCATATCATAACTATCAATAGGGGAGCTCCAAAACACAGGAGAGAACTCCCAATAAGAAGAAGAAGAAAGTGTAGCTACCTTGTGTAAATAGACAGTACTACTACTGTGGTTGCCATGGAGATGGTAGACTCGGAACTGGACGACACCTAGTATCCCTAAAGACTAGCCCTGCTAGTCTAACAAATGGACCAGTGTAGTACGCTTCCTCAAAAAGCCATTCTTTAGGTCAGAAGGAGGTGTGAATGAGGCCATGGTTGTAAAACAGTTCATCCTGTCTGAGCATAAGTCGGTCACAAGTTGGTCAATAGCTTTAGGGCTCTTTAACCCCCTTTTAAATTGTTTATGCATGCCAGTTTCAATCTAATGATCTAGTTGTTGAACACCGGCAAATCTATATAGCTCTCTCAACCAATAGCATTAGTGCGTATTTTGCATGCTAGGTGGCTACCGCGTGTTGATGACGGGTGTTTGCGCTGAAGCATATCAGATTCTGGTAGACTGGTCCACCCTCCCTGGTGTGCCATAGGGACAGTATATCAGTTATAATTCTAGTACATTGTCCTATTTAGAATCCAGTCAATTTTCCATGATTGCAACACAGATTTCCAGCTATTCTCGGTGTTAAGGACCAATACACCGGGTGATATCTGTAGATCTATCCACTATCTGTTTGCTATATCAGTCTGAGTCACTTGGATCACGTGTGTGCAACATAAAGTAAGTTTGATGGGTTTACTGTGTACATCACTATGTCTTATGTTCAGCCAACAGGAAACTGAAAAACACAAGGAAGTAGGCCGTTGTGAGACAGAATCTGGACGCCAGAGGCGTCCAGATAACTACCGCTGTGAGACTGACACTGACTGTAGTATAAAACGTGACAATATTTAATTGAATGTTTGGTTAAATTTCATCTTTTGCGTTGCATTGTGTACATATTATATAGGTGACAGAAAAAAATGAAATTATGGCACAAAAATTTATACCAGTATGTATCAATGTCATATTGTCATAATGTCACCAGTTGTACAGGACATTTCAGATGCAAAAACACAACCTCTAATTTAATAGATGGACCCTGGAGAAGCATATTTCCAGGATAGGATGGATGATTGGGGCTTTATGTCCTGTATTTGTGCACTTGGTAGGCTTATTAGGACAGGAGGAGGACACTGCAATTAGGCAAAGGATGATTGAAACTGCCGTCATAGTTCGAACGAAGGCCCAGGTGACCTATCAACATGATCAAGAGCTGGATTCGAACCCTGGACCTAGCGATTAGAGGCCCAGCACGCTACCACTGAGCTAACCCTCCCCCGACCTATACTTCAATAAATGGTCCCTGGAGAACGATATTTCTGAGACGGGAACAAATGCTCGGACAACTGGAGCCTGACCGTCAGCAATTCAGCATCTCTCCATGCAAGCTACGGCATCCCATTTCCAATATTGATTGATTTGCACTCAACTGTCGGTTTGCTCAGTTTCCCATCCTTGGGGATTTTTCAAGACAATCAGCTATAAAACGCAACCTGATAATCAAGTAGGATTGGTTGACCATTCCCAAAACGAATCGCAAACATTGATTAGTAATAAAGACAATTCCAGTAACTGATCCTACTTTCAACCCACTGTAATGAAGCCAAGTACCCAATGCACAATGACAGTACAATGGCTCATGGAGAGAGTGTACATGTTATTGTTGTTGTGTGTACAGCAGTAATTCATTATTCATCATAATCACACAATGACACACACATAGTGATCATTGATGATTTGAAGGACGAAAAATTTTAGATAGACAAATAAATGATATTCAAAATTTCACAAACATAATTATGTCAACTTGCTCATATAGCATGTACACATAAATACAGTTTCTACACACAGACTGGATTTCTTTGATAGGTAGAGAGACAGATAGATACTATTTGATAGCAAAGACAATAAATAGATATTAATCTTGCCGGACAATATAGCATTGCCAATAATTATTTGGAGCAATTAAGTTTTATGGTCCAATAAATAACAGACCACACCGAAGGTTAGATCAAATTCTACCTTCCAAACATATGATCCTATAAATAAACATGATTAATGGTCCTGGTTCCAAAATCTATTCCACCATGGATTCGTAAACTCTACTTGGATCACATGATCTATTATATATTGTGTAAACATTTCTTTTCCATGGCTAAACCTACATTATCTGTTTACACTGTTGCATAAAAATCTGATGTTTTTCTTGGGCAGTATGTATTACATTGACGTGTCATCAGAGATGAGGGAATATAACATTACTTGAGCTCTTAGGGGTCTCCCTAATCTGTCAATACAGCTTTCAAGACATGACTATATGACTTCTACATTATCCAATTATTGATTTGGTACTTAAGGTTTACATTGCCGCTAATGACATACTATTGACTTGTCGTATTTGTATATCGGTGCATATAAGTACATTCTCACATCATATACATGTACATATAGTGAAGGCCTATATCATATCACTTCATATGATATCATGGACATACACACCATGGGATTATAAGGTGATAGTGATAACAGATGTGTCTAATATACATGAAATATATCATACATTACATAGATCTACATTATACACAACATGCAGCCAATGATCCAAACAATCCAGGTCAGCACCATCTAGATAAATATATTATTAATGAATAAAAAATATAGAAGAGAGAGAGATCTAGGTCTCAGAGACTGTTCTTTGGTCTCGACAGATAGATAGATAGATCGATCAATAGATATATCGATAATTTACTACAACAGTACAAAGATAATTTATTGAGAGACCTTGCTAGAGTCTCTACTCTCCAGACTGGTTAGATAGATACAAAGCTAGATCTTTCCATAGATAATAAATTTGACTGTTTGTAATAATTTGATGTTCTGTCAGAACAATTAAGTGACAAGTACAAAAGTGCAGCTCTCTAATGAAAATTCTTGGTAACAGCAAATTGACAAGTCTGTTGCTTATTTACCTATGAGAGGTTACCCCAGAGAAACCATAAATTTTCTATTTCTCCTCAGTCGCTTTTAAGCATTATCGACCTCTATAAATTCCATAGAACCTCATCTGCAGACAATTCTATATAAATCATATACATGTAACATACAAATGTATGATTATTCCATAAACGGATAAAAAAATTACGATGGCATTTATTATGAGTACTGCATTTATTGTAATTGGACCCTAATCACACCAATCAGTGCAATCAGAGTTCTGTAATTCAGGCAGCAAGGTCCTCATTAAAGGATGCTGATGACATCACTGGGCAATCGCAGCTGCCTAGAACCAACATCATTACATGGTCAAGGCCGTAGCCATTATAACCTTGGTTCACTTTTTATGGTTTTCTTTCTTTTTAGTTTTTTTTCCATTTTTTTCTTACATGGTGATGTCATCCAACTGCTACATGTATTCTCCGGCCTTCAAGGGTGGCTACACAGGTGTGCCACACAGGTAATGCTATCAGTGAGCATGTAGTGAATGAATGAACAGCTCACCTACTTGCTACCTACTACATTTACATGATAATAATAATAACATCATGATCATGCAGTCAGTGTACATGGAGTATTGCTGGCTAATGATGGGCATTATAATGGTCTTCTTATCATACATTATAAACTTATCAAAGCAAAAATTTTAATTTGCTTGAACTGTGTTCAAATGCAAATGGCATGATGATCGGCAGAATTGTTTGGATGTTTGGGGCTTTACGTCCTGTATTTAGGCACTTGGTAGGCTAATTAGGACAGGAGGAGGACACGGCAATGAGGCGAAGAATGACTGAAACAGCCGTCCAACATAGGCCAAGGTGACCCGGCAAGAGCTGGATTCGAACCCTGGACCTAGCGATTGGCAGTCCAGCACGCTACCACTAGACCAACCCTCCCCTGATGATTGGCAGAAAAGAATTTAAAAGATCAACTTCAAAAGATCAACTTACAGGAGAGGGAACAACCAATCAATCATCAATCAACCTATCAACCTATCTATCTATCTTTCAATAAATTACCCAATCTGAATACCTACTTATCTTTCTATCCGATTCTCTTGTTATCTATCTGACTATCTCAATTATTCTGTCCAAGTTGCAGATGTTTATACATGTACATTGTACAATTGCACAGTTTTCCTTCTCTTGAAACTTTGATCATTCAAGGTAAGTCAGATTTGACAAATTGACAGGGTCCTTGAAAACTAAGAACACAGGACAACTGCCAGCAAGGATCAAGAATTCAAGGCCAATATACATCCATTTTGACTCCTTAATCATTTTGCGTTTCAAGAATTGTTTTCTTCATAAACAAATTCATGTTTCAAAATTCAACGGAAATGCGGAACAACCATCAAATTATAATCGAAGGAAGTTTGAACTTAGACGATGAGGGATGACCTATTATATTATCTGCGCATGTATCCTGAAATTCTGCACCTTAACATGGAAAGGTAAGAATGCCTTAAAATGTCATGGGTGCAAATCCTGACACAGCATAGTGGGACAACCTAGATCGTCCTTTATCAAACAATACCTCACTTGATTAAACAAGATATACTACAAGACTAGGTAAACATGTATATCAGTTACGATTGGACTAGACTATCACCAATAATGATGGCTAAAATCTTGAGTAACAATAGTTTTGGACAAAGAGTGTCCCCCTGCGTCTAGCAACCTTGAGAGAGCCTTAAGACCAGCAGGGAGGCAGAGAGGTGCCTCGATGAGGAGTCCCCTGATGCATTTGCAAGGCTCCACATTAAGACGAGGTATTCAGTCAAGGTTAAGTGGTCTGATACATTTTCCACACCATTGAAACTTCCAACGGATGACACAATGCAACCTTGCCTATCGAGTGGCATTCAACCAACTAGAAGAATCTGCAGAGACTATGAGAACGTCTCAAGGTTTTGCAAAAAGAACATATAACCATGGCAGCTTCTCGGCAGTTTTATGTTGCTTTCACTTAGGAACATGCTGAATTTCAAACATTTCTACCTAGTCCGACAAAATATTTCAGCCTAACAATTCCCTGCAGTCCTCATTCTTCAATAAACACTGGAGGGGGTAGGGGGTCTTTCATTTGCCTACATCCAACTTCTCATGCATCTCAGTTTTCATTCAACTGAATGAGATTCAGGAGAATTGCATCAGGGATGATACTTATAAAAAGATTTCCCAGGCCGGGGGGTTAGAACCAAGTTCAAAGGAAGTGACAAAGTGACCCTAAGACTAGTTTTACCAACCTGACTGTGACTGTCCCAACTTTTAAATTCTCCACTGCAAAATTTTTGGCATGGCAAAATTGGCAGCAGTGGTCCAATACTTATGTTGGCAGAGTTGATACTTATACTGCTATCTAAAATCTGATTTATCATTATAATAACACCATAGTGACTCCTGAGTCCTGAGCCACTACATTCTGCCAGTACTAGTAGCATTGCCAAATTAGTGTCAGCTGAGTCTCAGCTCAGTCAGTATTTTTTGGAGGCTTCAAGTGGAAGAAGTAAACATTCATACAATGACAAATACTTATGAATGACACTTTTACTTATCCCGAAAGGCTCCAAGCCGAAGATGCTCCTAAATATTCATAGACCAATTATAAGATAAGCACTGCCAAGCCCTCCTTCAATTTTTTGCAGCTTAGGTTAGCAGTAATACAGTGCACTACAAGTCACTGCACTTTATGTCTCCTTGAACTCCTTCCATTTTTCCATTGGCACAAAAAGTACTTTAGTTCCTACCAAAGAGCCAATTACATCAACAAAGTCTGCTTATTGGAGGCGAGACGCATAAAACCATGACAGCTTCTCAGGAGTTTCACATTGCCTGAACTTAAGAACATCCATATAGCTATGCTGAATTTCAAGTATGGGGAAGTTGGATGGATGATTGGGAGTTTACATCCTGTATTTATAATGCAGTAAATGCACTCTGGTAGGCTAATTGGAACGGGAAAATAACATGGCAATAAGGCGAAGGACGATTCAAACTAACCTGCTAACTCTCATACTATTTTGAATGTTTTGAAAGTTTTGTGGAAGAAAATGACATGTGCAACAATGAGTGCGCATTCGTGTCAGGCAACACAGGTGCCCCTAATATTTTGATTATGAAGCACAGTTCAAATATATAACCTAGATTTTGGTTGGTGGGAGGAACTGCAAAGCCAAAGGACCTCGACTCAGTAGATGGAACTAATTCCAAGTGTAAACTTCCAAAATATACATCATGACATGTACACGGATACCCTAAATCTGAATAACTTAAGCCTAACAATTCAAGATATATATGTATCATCCCTTGTGTTAGTGATGTGGGCAAATGCGAGCAGATTTGAAAGCAACATACAGTATGATACATCATCCAGCTTTGCACATGCACACAATAGAATGCCTATTTGTATGACACAGCCCATTGTAGGTCAGTGTATTCATTGCATTAGGTATTTGAATTACACAAACAAGGTGTGTCAAAGGGGTGCACAAGGTACTACACAGGATCCAAGTATCATGCAGTTTGGAGAAGTGTTTGACAATTGCAACCATTGAGGTGGAACTGCACCTGCCTCAGTCATTCAACTATTTAACCTGGACTGCAAATGCTTCAGGGATTGTGGAGCAGTAGCTGGGCAAGATCATGTAGATCTGAGACATATAGCTGGACTTTCAAATGATTAAATAGGACTTTACAAAGTTGAACTGAGAATAAGGAGTTGATTCGAATGATTCGATCGATTGGCAAACACTAAACTAATTTGTAAGTTTGGAAAGATTGCTGATGTCAACTGGTTCTATGCCTTTTGAGCAATTATAATGTCAATAACTTATTCAATGAACATTGAAAAATACCTGATCATTGCTAAGAAATGCCTCAGATCAATTTTTTTCATGCTTTAATAATTAAGTTGCTTAAATCCATTAGGACAGAGCGATTGTCATAGCCCATGGTCTTATCATGCTTATCTATTACTTTGGGCAGTCAAGTGGTCAACTTAGACTATACCTATCAACATGGACAGTTGTAACTACACTTGTCTTCAGTTCACCCTGGTTAGTCAACCAGAGTCCAGCTGAGCTGAGACCAACTAA
Organism: Platynereis dumerilii; assembly: GCA_026936325.1. NCBI lineage: Eukaryota > Metazoa > Annelida > Polychaeta > Phyllodocida > Nereididae > Platynereis > Platynereis dumerilii. The sequence goes on from JAPTHN010000007.1 coordinate 38,097,060, forward strand.
GTTGACTGAGTATATAGACTTCAATCATGCAATTTCCAGTACCTACAGCATGCAACCAGGCTAGTTTCTCCCAATGTCTTACAAGTTACACCAGGTGATTGGAGTAGTATTAAACATTTTAATAGCGATCATGGGACGGGACTAATGTTTTCATTCGCGTGTGTCTGTCACTGTCCGTGCATCCATCAGTTAGCGAACTACAGCAACAACCAGCAAACCGTTTCTTATGAAACTTGGCAGGATTTTGTCAATTACCATACTGAAGAGCTGATAAGATTTTGGTGAAGACCTATGCCACAGATACAGCATGATATTGAAATACAGTTCTATAAATGCTGAAACAGTGATACTTATGCTCTTGTTTGCCAGAGGGGCTGACCTGCTTTATGTCATGCATGAGAGTGTGCATGCCCATCACTGCAGGGAGCTATAAATAGCACGGTCATCCCTACATACTTGATGCAATGGCATACAAACCTTTTTTGGGGGTTCAAGAACTAATATCATTTCTCCTTCCCCTTCCTGGTGGCAACTATGCACTCTAAAGTGTGCCACCATCTTGTTTTAAAAAGTAAAATGCCTCCCAGAGATTCAGTCAATAGCACATGAGAAAACAGCATTGCTATCTCTGAGTATTTACCAATTTTCAAACTCATGGAAAGTCCGAGTCTCGCTGGACACCTGTTCATGGCCCTTCAGCCTTCTTATCTGTATTTTTTTGCATACTGGCTCCTAGAAATAAAGGTAGTGACACAAATAAACTTAACAAAGAGTCACTGCCCACCTCCACAGTTGCATTTAATGATTTTTTAATCATTAAATTAATATAGTTATTGTTCTGTCATGGCAGGAACTTTCCAACGACTGCATCAATTCATTTTATTGGCACTTGCCACAGCATTCACCAATTACAATTGATTATGATAATATTTGAAAGTCAAATGGACACCACACATTTTCGAATCAACTCCTGCTGTTAGAAACACAACTTTACAACACATGACTAATTTTCCAATTTTAAGCAAAAACATTGCATCATGCTGATCAGGTATCACTGTTTTTATGTTTTAACACATTTAATATCATGAATATAGTTATATAGATCATGATAAATGGGCTAACTGCTGCAATAAAGGTCACTGGCAACCTTGAGCGTTTGCCAAGTGGGTCTCCCTCGCATAATATGCCATCTAATACAGGGAATAGTCTGCATCAGAGCTAGATTCAAGGCAAGGACATTGACCCACCCATAAAGCTAATGCTCGTTTAATAGAAGAAATACAACCTTCCTCCATTCACCTCTTTTCAATCCAAAGTCCTTCGCTCTCCTGCCCAGCCTGCTGAATCAAGGACATTCATGATTTACAAGGTGCCAGCAAACAACACTTGTTTCACTGAGTCATTGAATATTCTAAATTGGCAACAAATTAGAATTATGTCATGGAAACGAGCTCACAAAAACACCTTGGGAAAAAGTTCATAACGCAAACAAAAATCAAGTCAACAAATTCAGATTGTGTGCACTTCGATTATCTCTGAATCTCTGATACCGAACAAACATTACATTTTTCAGTTGGATGATTTAACACCCAATATTCAAGTTGGAAATGGCCACTTTCCTTAACAACAAATCCTTCTCAGATAAAAACTGACACAATTTTGGAGTAATAGCAAAGAAAACAGTTTATGATACTGTTTATCCTTCATCTATTTCCACATATATCATGTGTATGATCATCTTTCATTGATAACTACTATGCCATGAAATTCTAGGACCAATTCATGCAAACAATGCCACAATTACTGAATTGAAATTTCAGATAATGGACCAATCAAGCTACCGTACGGCCTATTTACACTCAAGAAAACAAATTCTCAGTGTCTCTATAAAGACTTAAAGCATCACCAGACATGACAAACAATATCAATGCCATACGCCCATAACCAATGCCATAATTGGTTAAGATCGTCCGATGGTTCAGATCGGAACAGACATGGACAAATGAGAATCACAGGGGCTTCATCATCCCAAGTCGTGGGGAGGATAGGGGCTTCGGAACCAAGTTCAAGTGGACATTGTTACAATAACATTGGTTCAAAAACCCCTTTGCAGTTAGTGCATGCCTCATGAGAGGATTCTTGCCACTAACAAGCCCTCAGCAGAGATAGCTGTGCATCTCCACATGAAGCAAGACAATTGACTTCATCATTCTCCATTTATAAGAGGATTTTATGAGATAGATGGAAGGATGATAAGGGTTTTGCCTCCTGTATTTATGCACCTAGTAGGCTAATTAGGATAGGGGAGGACACAGTAATGAGGCAAAAACACTGAGACATGCTACACTACCAAATGTCAAACACAGGAACTTCATCCGTGGTGTTTTTTATTGGCCACAAACACAGAAATTCTATTAGAAAGAACAACCTGCATGCCATTGTTAGGCAAATGAAGCAATTACCATTAAAGATGCAGAGGCTATGACAATAATTCTGCATTTCAACATTATTTATAACAAACGGCTGCCTCTTGCTGCACCTGAGCCCAAGCACTTAGCTTAACGTAAGGTCAACCAGTTCTTTAGCCTCAAAAAGTCATTCAGGGTCAAGACATTCTACACCCTGGTTACTATAGTTACATCTTCAAACAACCTGAATAGTGGCAGCCATTAGGCATTACCTCATTTGCATACATCTGCATATTTAATTTTTTTCTGCAATGTGTCCTAGGGGATGCACTTTGCACAATAAGTAACTGCACACAATCTAACTTATTGACAAACAGGCCTGTAAGATTTGTACACAATTTATACAGAATGATATTAATTATGCATTAAGTTATCCTAATAAGTACAATGAGATGTGACAATTTTTCAAACATGGCCAACCAAAATACTACAAGCACAGATCAGGTGTATATTTGAAGTGGCTTGAATTGTTATCATTGTACTGCATCAATACTAGAAAGGTCTTTCAATGTCACAATAGGCTGATTTACAAATCAATAAATAGCAATTTTCTGAAAGCCACTAAAACCATGAAAATCCACATATTAAATTCAGCGAGACAAAATTGAGCAATTTACAAAATTGAGGCTGTAGCTCATCCTGTCTCAAATATCGGAACAGAAACAGCCAGCAGCTAACCACAACATAAATAGAACTTGCTCGCTCATATTAAAGTTTTACTTAAAGTACAGACATATCAAGACTCCGAATTGGTCGTTCGAAGCAATGTAAGTCTGTAAGGTAAATCGGTTTCCTTTAACTTACATTGTCACATAATTAGGCTCTACTTCCACAAACTGGGAGTGGGAGTCTGTAAATATCAGCTGTGAGCTCACAAACTTCACCTTATCTTCAGTATACATGTGGTACATGATTATGTAAATATGTGCATATATAGAGATTATCGAAATTCAATCCTTTTAAAGAATTCCAGGTGTTCTGCTAAAAGAAGAACCAAGAATTTACAGAGCTCCACAATCAAAAAGTGGATTAGTAGCATAGTGATCTAGAGCCGAAAAACGTCTGCTTTGCTCATAGTCTAGTCAGTGATCCACATATGGTAGGATAAGCAGCATAGGAAGACACAATGAGGCAAAGGATGATTGAAACTGCTGTCCAACATAAGTCTCAGATGACCGGGCCAGAGGGGAATCGAACCCGCGATCCATCAAGTGGCAGCCCAATGTGCTACCAACTGAGCTAAAACAGTTCGAATATGTTGAATTTTACAAGTCGCGCAAAATTCAGAAAGATACTCCAGGCTATAGCAAACTATTAATTGGTATCTGTGCATTAAAAGGGTTGAGAAAACTCTCTCAATAACTGCCCGCTTCCTCTGTGATGATTTAGTTAAGCAATGAAATACCATTTCCAAGTTCTGTGGATGACGCAAGTTGAGGCAATGTTGCGAAATGTACAGGCACATACAGAGTCCGCGAAAAGTGCCGGTTTGCCGGTCAAAACCGGCAAAAATAGCGTGTGTCCGGCAAAAATAAAGTGGTTACCTGCCCAAATGGCCGATGGTTTTGTTGGGAGAGTGAATGAGCATTGGCAAGTTCATACAGCAATCAATGCAATTACTGCAGGCCTTTGAAATCTCCAGTGCAATTGAAAAACATCAATGACACAAATTCATGTCAGAAGTGTCAATTGGATTGCAATCAATACTACAATGACGGTCAATACTCAAGCTAATTGCAATTAGCAACAATCAGCAATGACCATCTTTAGCTCAGTTAGTTTTTATCAGCACAGATCGTAATCCAGCTGACTTTTATACCAAGCTGATTAATTAGCCATGTGTAGGGCTGTAGGCCTATCATAAATACAGTTTGGATCAATTTTAATGATGAACCTAAATGTCATTATTTATACCTGACCCGGTCAAAAGCAACAGAAATATGTTCAATACAAGGGTTTTGAAATCTTATAATTCCTGACTTAATTCCCCCCCCCCAGCAATGAGTTAGTAGGCTTTATCAACATGGGAAGAAATATAGATACATGATGGCTCATTGTCTCAGTTCAATTGCCATCCTTAGGTACACTGCACTTACTCTACACTCGGGTATTTCTGAAGCCGACGGCACACTGTAACTCAATTCCATTTGAACTTATTTCATTTCGGGCAGACAAAATCTTATTCGGGCAGGTAAAATTAAAGATCTACCTGCCCGAATGTCCTGTACACCAAAAGCACTTTTCGCGGACTCTGGGCACATACATGGCACTTTGCGTGCGAAACAAAATATGCAGATATGCAGATAATAATAACAAAGTTACATGAAAATCTTTAACTAAGAAACAATTACATAATATCAAATAATAGAACATTAATTTTATGTCATTCAGTTTAATACTTACTTCCCTGAGGTCCGTAGAATTTGACGATGAATTCATTTAGTCCTCCTAAAATGGTGACTTCGTGTTTGCTTTCAATACTGAACAAAGGTTAAGGATATAATTGAAAAGACATCAGAAATATGAGTTACACTTATAAAACTTAGGAACCATCAAATATAAATGATTCAAAATAACCATCACAGAAGATGAAAGATACATTTAAGAGAAGTTTTGAGTAAAAACTTCCGTAATTAGGGAAAGATAAAGTTTCATCTCAGGGATAAATATTGAAGACGCGTCATCATTAAAACATCAAAGAATCTTGTTTCTTATTCCAGTTTTTTCAGGGAAACATTTTCAAGATAATTAAAGAAAATGTTAATAGAACAACGCTTCTCATATTAAAACACTGTTCAATTTAAACATGTGCAAATAATTATAAATATTAAATTTCAATATGATACTTCATAATGACAGTCCATAATATGAATAATTTGAACAGATGACAAGTGCAGCCCTCAGGCACGAAATTCCACTATCGAATTTATGCGAATACAATGGAAGTACATTAACCTCAATTAACTTATCAATAATCCTCTAAAGTCTAACACAAAGGTTGCTGGATCATTGGTATGGATTAGACAGAGATCTAGCTTAGTGTACTTGGATTATACCTGTATGCTTGTAATTATAATATATACTTGACAGAAGGAAAATTACAATAATCAAGCTAGTTCAAATCACTCCTGGAATTATGCTGTACAAAAGGTCACAAACAATCAGAGTTCATCGGCGAGTCCAAATTAAATACAAAATATTATAGTAACGATACCAAAAAGTCAAAATGCAGACCGCATAATTAAGATTAAGAGAAGCAACAGAAAACAAAATGTTACAAAAGTTATCTTGTAATATCTCATTAATGAGCATCACAAGTGATCTTTACAGTTAAATTACCAGACAGATTTATTCCCAATTAGCCTTTGTGTATGTGCACTGGAGTATTATTTTGTGCATGTTATTACTTGTGTATATTGTACAACACATAAAACTAATTGTGGATAAATCTTACAATGGCAATATTCACAACTGTCTCAATTATGAAATTGACTGACATAAAATCAGAAACCCACAGGTTGCAAAATTGGGAAATGCAGAACGTCAAAATGACTCAAATTTGGAGAATATTTCACCATAAACGTAAGATTGCTTAAATGTGCAGCTAATGAAAGGGCAGAGCAAGAATGCAACAATCAAGACAAAATTGACGATCGAAAGAGCAGAGAAAGGTAACAGGTGAACACAGGAGAAATACACCAAGCTAGTTAGCAGACTCGGCAAGCTTAGATCCAGGATTGACAATCAGGATTATCAGGGCAGCAATAATGTTCAATTGTTGCGGCTTCCATTAGTCAGCAATATGAGAATATCTGCAGCAGTGTCAAACATCACTCAGATAAGGCCAGTCAGGCACACCTAATATTGGCAGCAGCTCACTTGTTTTCATTTAAGCAACATATATCTGCATTGTGAGATCATCTCTCAAGACCTGAGCTCTATAGAATACATAGGAGTAATGTGATGTATTGGGGGGTGGGGCATCATTGGGTCAATGGACTTTCTGTTCTAATTTGTTAGATCTTTGTCCAAATTCAATGTCAATTTTAAAGGCTGTCGGACTTTAGAAAGGCAGCTGTACCCCCCCCCCCCTGGTTTCTACACCTTCTGATAATGGATACAGTTCCTCTTCTGCTTTCCATAGAATTTTTCTGTGTAAACGATTAATATTCCATGCAAAGGAAGGCAGTCTTACAACATAAGTCTAACATATCAAGCATCAGGGTGGTCTCACAACAGGAACAGTATTAGCAGGTGCCACTGTAGATTTCCACAGAATCAATACAAATTGTTTACACGGTTTATGAGCCAAGTACTGGGTGCACACAAGTACATAATGTATAATTCTATGTATTAGCACTGTGTTGTTATGAAGCAGGGAATTCCATCCACCTGCAACTCTTCTCTTTTTATTCTTTCTTTTTACCTATCTGTCTGATATCTGATACAGGTGAACATTGAACAATGCTTCTTTCATCGTGTCCTGAAGTCAGCAGATTATCATTCTAACATTTCCCTAAGAAAATCTTTATCCTAAGTTGTCAGGGAGAGCTAAATATACAATACAGCAAACACACACATGTATGCAACCCTCTAGTATAATATACCTCCACTTTCAAAAGACAAACCAAACACATGAATGAAGCATTCTAAACCTCTTGTTAAAATATACCCAAAACGAAAATGCATGATTCATATTTAAGTATCATAGAGTTGACATCAAACATTTTCTTTTCATATTAAGTACTACTCAATATAATTTCCAGCCAAAAAATTTGTATTAAAATAGTCTATAGACTCTAGAATTTTAAGAATATACAGTAATTTAACAGACTTATACATTAACCAAGGACAGTCTACCCTGAGAATGCTAATGGACCACATATTGTGGTTTTTAAGTAATTTTGGAAATGATCCAACAGCAAGTCATTGTTCAACACAGCTTGCAAAGGTCATGTATATCAACCAGAGAGGAAACAAAACATCAAAATTCCAAACAAAAAGATTCCTGAATATGATTATCTACATTATATATTTGGTAGATGTTTTGCTCTCTCCAAACTATATGAAGTAGGGTGCTAGATTACAGGTTAGATAAACCATAGATAATCGAACATGCCAGTTGACACGATCATACATCAACAGCAACATATATCATGTATATGATACAGTAATAAAACTGACTTGAACTCCCATGCCTATAATTGCACTAACAATAAATTGTAAACAAAAACAATAGCGCCATGGTGAATCACCTGATAAAAGTCTGGTACGTGCAGCCTAATCCCAAGTGACAACTAATTTTTTTTTTTGAGCAAGATAATTTGGGGCAGATTCCGCGAAGATATCTGATATTGGAAGTGTTCAGCTAATCACTCGCAGATAATAAGAGTCATGACTGATTAACTGAAAATAAGGAGTAATTCAGAGGTGTATTATGAGGTCAGCCACCTCTGCATGTAACTGGAGCCACAATATCCGAACAAAGGATCCAAGATCAATACGGATCCTCCCTGGTATCTTTTGTTTCCAATGTGAATGAGAGTCAACACTCAGGCAAACAGAGGAGGCACTTAGAATTGTGATAGGACTGCAAGGTTTAGGCCAAAATACGAAGTGGAAAATTGACATAGAGTGACTTGTACAGCAATATTGATCTGACGTAATTACGTTGCTCTGCTTTGGCCTGTCAGTCAATGCAGTGCCCTTGCTAACAGCAAGCCTGGGATCCAGCTTGCCAACCAATTTCCCCATTTTATGACATGGTTTTTAGCATGTCCAAGCAAAGACATCCATTGGCAAAAGCTCACGTGAAAATACAAACACACGGTCGTACGGGTCACAAGGCTGATGTCATGAAATCCTACCACGAAAACACCCAGAGATGAACAAAAATATCCTTTCTGCACTGCCACTGGGCAGCCACGAAATGATCCAAACAACCATTGCCCAAATTCGGTCTTTGCCAGCCACTAAATCCACATCAACCGTATGAATTGCAACAAGAACACTAAAGCAACAAACTGAATCCATGTTCATCTTAAATTTTGAGTCCTAAAATGGTTTGGCTTTGTTCTCTGTTGAAAGTCATACATTCCTAAATCCTGCATTACAAATGCACAACTGTTTAGCCAGCTGTTGAATTCATTCCTCGACAAAATCCCACCGTTTTCGCCCAAAAATAATGGCCAAATAGGACCAAGAAGGTAGCTACATATCAAAAAGATACAGCTTAACAACATCCGTGTCCATTCGACGTTTTCCTGGACTTGGTGAAGACATTTTGGAGGCTTCTTTACCAGCACCTCAGCTCACTTCTCCGTCTCCCCAAAATAACAACAACGATGGCGGAGTTATGAGATATCAGCTACGTCATAGGTCACGTGACCATCACCGAGCAGCCTTTTTGGGGTCAACTTTGGAGTTTTCTGCGCAAAATAACACCTTGCCAATCCTAATAATGGCCCGTTTGATTCTAATATGCATAAATAGCCTATTTTTAACCTTGCAGGCTTCAGATAAATAAGAAATAGCTTATTTTTGCGAAGGGTCAAAGGTCATTAAATCTCTCTGACATGACCTACTTACACACCATCAGCTGTAAGATGTAAACAAACCCACATGACACTTGACAGCTGTATCTGAGGCTTTATTGATATTTCCAAATGAGCTGCATAAACCATATGGTGGTTTTGGGAGCTCACGGAGGCATTTCTATTGCATACAATTACACTCTTGAGGTAATTTCTTCATTTTACTTCAAGAATGTGCTGCCACCTCTGATGTAGGGCAGGAACTATATTGTGGATCCCCCAGATGGATCCTCTTGCTATTGAGTGCTAACTTTGGACTCTCCAGCTACTGGGTAGTAGATTATACAGACACCAGGGAAAAATCCTTGTCTATATACAAAACTTGATATAATTTGCATTCATTGTCATGCCATTTACTGTCCATACAGCTTCAATGGTTTCTGGTACTGTGTGGCACATGCCAGTGAAACAGTAACTAAAATTTATTGGGCCAATCAGCTGATGACAAGCCCATCAGGGTTTTTTTTTTGGATTAATCAAAAGACAACACAAGCAAAAAATTATACTGGAAGCCATTTATTTGTTTTAACACCATGGCACAATGCTGTACAGCCAATTTCCTTTCAAATTCATACAAAATGTTGCATTTGAAACAATAACGCCATATGACCACGAAGGGAATACAATTATAAAGCTGTTACTCAGTTCACATGTATCCAGGTGTGTAATTAGGGTAAGATAGTGGATGGTGATGAGCAATACAGAATATGATATCGTGCATGAGTACAGCCAGGCAACAAATCCCTATGCATAAATTAGTAAAGTATTAAAGTATTTTAAGAAACGTAATCCCTTGAATCTCATTAATAACAATACTTGCATTATTACAATCTGCAAGATAGAATCTCCTCAACAAAGGCTGAAGTTCACTGTACTGCAAAATTTTGATACAGTTGATGCAAAAAAACTAACACAAGAAAGAGTTCAATGAAACATTTGGTTTATGCCTCTCTCTTGCTATAATTACTACGTTAAGGATAGACATAAATATTGGGTAAATGCATACACAAACTTACTACAAACAGAAATATTTACAATTGATCATTAAAACACATTCCAGAAAAATACAAAGTGTTCCCAAAATAACAATTATTATGTCTCCAGTGAAATCCTAGGTAAAATCTTACACTTATAGAATTTACCCAGTCAATTAAAAGGCAACTACATTGTATATTGTGTATAAATCAACAACCTGCTTCCATGCTTAAAACTGGCAAAATAATTCCTAGAGTGCTACTTAAAACATGATTCAATCACCTTAGAAAATAGAAGCAGCAGAGGACGTTATAAAATCATATCAATAATCATCATAAAACACAAACTTCAATTGATACAAAACATTATTGTACGCTAAAAGCTCTCATGCATAAAGCAAACTTAAGGCACGCAGCGACATAACTGCAATTATCACTCCAGAGTCTGAATTACTCTTCATCCGAGGCAATCACAAATCATACCACTTTTTATTCATGGGCCGAATTATTCGCATCACAATTCTTAAATTGCACAGAGTGAAACGTATCAGATACTGTCAACAACTAATTAAATACACGTATAATGAAAATACATACAGTATATATATTAAAACTTTATCCTATACATTTTATATACACATTATTTTTATACAAGGTTGTCAGTCGTAAAGTACAAAGGTGCAGATGGTGAACTTGATAAGAAATCATATTTGTGTTTCATTGTAAACGTGTAATAGCAATTTGTGTAAAATTGTGACAAATGAATTTAATTCATATCAGTGCAAAATCATCACCAATTTCCGAATAAAAGAATTTACAACATCAATACGATCAACCTCATTTTAGAATTTAGATTCATATCATTCTCATAACATCTAACTTCCAATTGCCAAATTTAATTCACATTAATAAACCAGATATTATCACGATCATGAGAGTGTAAAATTTCACAAAAAAATATCTAAAGCAAATAAAACGACCCAAAAAAATATTAACCAATGCCAGCTTACAATACAAGTATTTACAACAGACACAACCTGTATGCCAGAGTAAGAGGGAGAAAGTCCGAGCACCAAGAGATATCACATTACGCTATAAGTGGCTTTCCTCGACAACTATCTGGATGCCTTGGCAGAAGCAGTGCTTTTTTTTCTAAGGAGAGAACCCATTAATCACAGTTGTTGTCATAACACTCATCATCATACATGATAGAATTTATAGAACCATTTCAAGTTCATCATTCAAAGCTGTTATCAATTCAGTGCTACCTATTAAATTTGAAAAACTTGCTCTTTCATGACTGCACCAATATATCAAAGGATTCTACTTTGCTAGACACAACAAATAATAAAGATCTTGATTTTTCATTAACTCCCTTGATTGTTGTCACCGGAACGAAGCTCAGCACGAGATATTTTAATGATTCAAATAACAGTTTAAGCTTGATATGTTTTCTCATGTAAATCACACACTCTAATTTTATTCAAGGCATTGATATCATTCCTTTGTAATTACAAAGCACAAGTGCATCCAGAAGTTGGAGAAAGCCTCCTAAATTATCACAGCCTGAGATAAGCTGCCTGTTCTGCTCTTTATTGCTGCTATTTTCAAAGTTGAAGTGGTGCGAGTATCAGATCAGCTGAACGCATTAATTACGCCTCACACTACTAAGTAATGTGCAAAGATAATTGAAAGATCGTGATTGGTCCATTGGATGATTTGAATTAGCATCTCACGCAACAGAAACTGTGCTAATACACCAGTGATGTACTGAAGTCACCAAATATTCAATGGATTGAAAATGGAAAATTATGTCAAGCAGAACAAAGAGTACCTCAGGCTACACCTGTTTTAGAAAGGAGATTTACACAAATGTAAATCCTCTAACATGATTCACTCAACACCAGAAGCGAGACTGTGATAGTCTCGTCATTTGACGCCGAGTGGCCAAAGTCTTTATCACTTTGTTTAAAGCAATCTTAACCTTGGCACATTGGGAGAACAATTAAAGCGAAACTTGCACTTTTTGATGAATTGTCTTCTCATTCGAACCAATGGCATTGCCAATAGTAAGAGTGCAAACGCACAAGAGAAGCAATTCACAACATCGTGTAAGTATCGCCCCTTGCTCCCAAGTATATTGGTCTGATCTCGTAGACCTAAAGTTTGTTCAAAAAGGCCCTTGAGGTAGGGATAAAAAGTGGTAAAGCTAAGAAATAATTTACCAGAAATAAAATAATCATGAGAGAAGGAATGTTAAACAAGACCATTTGGGATGTGATCAATCAAACTTTTCAAGTGCAATTAAAGTAACGGGGGAAATTTAAAAACATCTCTACCTCAAGGGTCTCAAAAATGAAAGTCTTCCCTGCTGACCTTGCCTTAGATAACAACAACAAGACTGGCACTGACAGCGATTAACTCTTATTATATTGAAGATCCTCTGCTATGATCTTCAATGAGTAACAGGATCAGAAAATGTACACTTTCCACAAGGTGGCAGCACTATACAGCTGAACACCACAAGTTACTACTTTCTTTGTCCATGCATGGAAAATACCATATGTCAGGAAAAATCCCTGAACAAAGAGGAATTTTGTTTGCAACAATAGTTCAATGATTGTATGACATGCACTTAAAATAGTCTGATGGTCTAAATATTTGACTGCAGTTAGGATATCAACATCAATAAAGAGTATCAGCTGTCCGTGAACACATATCTTGCATTATAGTCTAGGCTGGGCCAAGAAAGTCAATTTGGTGAAGCTCAAATTAATTCTATTTGAATTACAAGCTTCTGAAAATCTGACAAGTCCGTGAAGTTTGCTCCGGCTGCCAGAGACATTATAAAATGCACACCATTGAGACATCACTATCCGTAAGTTGTTTCAATCCATCATCAACACATTTTACGTAAAATGTCATAATACTGAGTCTTCAAAAATATCTCGGTGGCATTATAGAATTATCCCTTGGCAGCAGCAGGGCAAACCTATCTGCTAATACGTCCGAGCCTTTTAAGGCTGTACATATTCAATTCAACACAAAATCATCATTGATAATACAAAACATACAGTGCAGAAATTATCAATAACTTTAAAGCAATGCTTAGCATTTTTACCAAGATTTCCATCACTAGTTATAGTTTAAGTAATAGTTAAATTAGTCATACATGTAAAATCATTTAAATGACTTGTATCCATGTTTTACATAATCAAATATAAGTTTAGTTGTTTATCATAAATTAGAGAATATACAAAATACATAAATTGCACAGACATTTTTGATACGGATGTGCCAGTAAATTACCGGTCATTATATCCAATTAACCTAGTTAGCCTCAAGAACAACATGCCATTATTTGTAACAGTGCTATTTCAGTCACTCAACTTCCGCGACGTCATAAATTGATGTCGCATCTGCAGTTTAGCCAACTTCTGTTGGGTAATAAAACACCTAACCAAATGATGTAACTGCAGTTATGTAACACCAACTGACTGTAATAATGGCATAAAATACTTGAGAATAACATGTTAATGTTTGTTAAACTGATAAAATGACAGGGATATACAGATACTGTAGATAAAAGATTATAATTGTATGATTTTGATCTGTACTTATGTACCTGTGACCCTTCATAAATAGGAGTTAGATAATAAAATAAAATTTGTTAATAACTTAAAATACCCATTTTTCAAAACTGCTAAATATTGTTACACAGCAATAAAAGTACAATTCAAGGGTAATAGATGCATTTAAATATTAAATATTATTAAAGAGATTCATGGCCTAAATATGAAACACACATCTAAAATGCCCTGTCGAGATTTCTTACCAATATTATCCGATATTCTCTTACCAATTTCTCCACACAGCAGCTATAGCTCCATTATATTTATCAAGAATTTAACATCTGATTTCATCATGAGAAACTCAACTTCTACTGCTGTAGCCGTAGGGTATTTTCACCAGTTAAATTTCAGAATTCTCCATGCAGTAGCTGAATTCCTACTGTAATTATCACCAATTTAACATCTACAATTTTATGATTTTCTCAATTATGACACAGTAGTGTGCTTCCACTGTACTTCCCACTGGAAATTACCGAATTTTGCTAAAAACAGATCGAGCAGGTTTGCCAAAATCACAACAAAACAACACGACAAGCATCACCAAACACACATGACTTATATTACGTCATCTATAGATAATCCAGCGAAACAGAAAGGGCAGGAAAGAGACTAAAAGAAACCGAAACTACGATAGCATACATGAAATGAAAGTAAGACGTACAGCCTTATATGTGTGTACCACATTCGAATGAAACAACCCTCATCAACAAGCACTTGTTACTTCATGCCATGGTGTAACTGTAGCTTATCAGGCTTACTATAAAAACGAAGAAAACTGGCATGATAAAAATATTGCCAGCTCTTGTATAACAGTTTAACTTGTATTCATAACTTCTTATCAACATTAACAAACTTTCCAAGATTTTTCAAAAACTGTACAATTCAAACTGTACAAGTACATTATGCAAACTTGTTTAACATGATCAATTGACACATTTGATTCACATTTGATTCATGATTCGGCAACATGCATTTCATGATTTTTACTTTTACATGTTTTTTTAGACATTTTCTTGGTAGAGCTGGGTCGCAATGATGTCCCCTGTGGATATGGTTTGGCAGGCACAGTCCACGTACTTCTTCCCAGAGGTGGAGCTGATGATCGAAGATGACGGAGATTTCTCGACAATAGTTGCGGGAGTCGGGACAATGGCATCAGCAGTATGTGATTCATTGGCTACAGAAGATGGAGGACTGCCATTGACGATCGACGAAGTTGAAGAAGTAGAGATGGGAGTGGCGAGAACAGGAGGGGTCTCAAGGCGATCAGAGGTGCCGTTGGGGTAAGGCAGGGCGATGGTGTAGTTGGTCGGCTTCAGACGGAGCTCGTTCAGCTCCAGGGAGGTCATGGATATGGAGTTGAGGTCCTCCATGGAACCGTCATCGTAATCGTACTGCGGAAGGAAACGGTTGATCTCTTCCTCGATACTCATCGAGGGACTCAAGGGGTCGTCATCTTGATACAGATCTTCCGTCTCATTAGGAATAGCCTCGTGCTCCTTCCAAACGTGAGTAGCCCTCCATTTGGCACGGCTGGTCTTGAGAGCCAGGACAGCATTAAAATACAACCATTCTCCTACGTGATAGTACTTCTGTAAGTCATCTATATTAGTTTGCATGATGGATTTATCAAAGAAGACGTGCTCGTGTTTGCCCAGATCTATGATACCCCACAACTTAGCCACGTGAAATATCTTGCCCTTGCGTCCTTGTAAAGTGCGAATGCTCTGAGAAGATTGGGGACGACTTCCAGTTATGATGACGTTTAATTTGGCATTCTTAATAACACTGACAGTTTCATCTTCAGATATATGAAACACATTAGCGTTCCTCTTCAAAAATTCCTCAAGCTCCATCTTTGTCCAACCTATGGTGTTACGGACGCCTTCCGGGGCTTGAGAGAAATGACCAGTAATATTATGCAGCTTGAGGACACCTCGTTTCTCGATTATATCTTTAACAAACATCACTGCCTTATATTCGTTGGCAGTCATAGTGACAGGAGCATTACGGCGCCTTGTTCCAGGAGTACCAAATGGAGGCAGAGGACCTTGCGCCTCTAACTGAGCAATGCGCTTCTCGCTAAACGAATGCGACCTTCGTATGGGCGCTGGGGACCTGGGCGGAAATTTTCTAGTTGCAGGAGGCGTCTTGGGCGGGATGAGGGAGGGAGCCGAATCGATTCCGTTGAGAGCTGTTTCGTATGCTTTTCTTGGGATGGTGGGTGTTGCCATGGCTGCCATGCCATCCCTCATCCCGACCAGTTCGCCTTGGACCTCAAAGATGTGCGGATGGCGCAGGAGCCACTTGCGAAACTCCAGCTGAGGACCTACACAGTTCCGGACCTCGGCATTTGCTTGCGAGAGATGACCAGCCAGACTCTTGATGGGCACCCATCGCTCCTCCTTCTTCATCAGTTTCCCTTGAAAGAAGCGAACCGCCTCCATCTCGGCCGACACGTCAGGCAGGCTGAAACCACTCGGGGTGGTGCCACCGCTGTCGCTGGCGTCGCTAGGTAGAGGCGTAGCAGCCGCCTTGCTGCTGTCAAACAGCGACACCATGTTGCCGTTGACAGTGAACAGGGACGGATACTTGAGCAGGAATTTCTTGAGTCCCACTTCATTGCCACCGGCCGCAGCTCGCATCTCCGCAGAAAAACTCCTGCTTCCGAATCGACCTGCAAGCTGGCTGATGGTAAGAGGTCCATTGCTGTTCATCAGGACCTCCAGAAAGTACAGCATAGCCTTGTGGCCTGGGTCTTCAGACATATTGGCAAGCGAAATGTAGTACACACTACAGTTAACGATGTCGAAAGGGTGTTAGAGCCAAGCAAAACGTCACCTGCAAAGAAATAAAGGAAATACTTAGAAACATATATACATGTATAATCACAATTCAATATTGCATGATAATTTATGATAATAATTTTCCATATCCGCACATATGAGATAAGCCCTGATCCATCTACGCTTATTGTTATGTTGTCAGATTGTAATTTGTTATGTACAAAAGACCTTTCAACACCGTTTGACGTTTTACACCATCATTGATCGATATATTGATGGATTGCATCAAGGCAAACCTGAACACTGCCAAGTTCCAATACGGACAAGATATGGGGTGTTATGACAAGGAGTGTTAGGAAGGCATTGAACTTTGTGAAAATGAACAATCCGAAGAATAAGCAGATGTTTCCAAAGTGCTCTTCAACACACAGTACGATAAGTATCATATCCGATCAGATCTTGACTTACATGAAGCTACTGATGTACGAGTCAACTCCACAAATCTCACGAGCCAAAGCAACCAACAATGTCCGACATGCCTGAAGAATAGCACATTACATGCATAGTGCACCGATCATACAATGTGCTATTACTTTGCCTCAATGGCGAGAGCTCTAGGCACTGAGTAAGTGGCCAGTGGTCCCCTGGCTAACATTTACACCTACTTTAAAGCCAGGTTGAAACATGTGGACTACTGCCCCTAGGCTTGATCAATATGAACCTCACCTGTGCCGGACGATGAGAATGGACTGGAATCACACGACACATGTACTTTGATTCAGTTCGCAAGGGTATTAAGTCCTATTCTCCACAACACCCTGTGCAACTAATCTCTAAGTCAAACATTTGAGCAGGCACTTACACAGACCACTGGAAAATGGGTCCAAAACAAGTCCAGAAATGCCACCGATTATGTAACTCGCAGTAAATATCCTCCCATATTGTCCAGCCCACCAAGAATATGTTCATTCAAACAACAATTACATAATCTACACACAGTATATGAGGAGCATTATTAAATGTCACCATGTACATGATGTAATGACCACAAATATTGGGTTCCAGTTTCAAAAGTGGCTCAGTTGACTAAATGTGTAATGAGGCAGCATAATGGGGCTTAAATGTTTAAGGGTATTACACATGCAATTTAACAGCATGCCCTGGTTAATAAAGGAGTTCTAAAGGGTTTTTAATAGGCTATTACAGGCTTACAAAGACATAATTGTTGAATTATTAATTTAGAAGCACAGTGGGTCTATTGGAAGTACTGTCCACCAAATTCCACCATACATTTCTTTGAAATTCATGAACACGACTATGATGATTAGCAGATAAGGGAAACAGTAAAGCCAACACTGGCTACACAAAATTAAAATCTAATTCTTCTGTTCGTAACAGTCGAGACCTAAAATTTGCAAGGATGACACTGTAGGCAGTTTCAGTCACTTTGTATTGAAACTTAAGTGCAACATTAAAATTGATTTGGACACAAATGAGTTACTTTTAAAAACATTCATACCATTTAAATCTGGAAATTGAAAATATAGCGAAACACAAGTAGACTGTAATAACATTAGTGAAACAGGTTTGGACATTCTCATGCTAATGACTTCAGCATACTTTTCATGGATCAATGTCTCTAGCTAAACATTGTAACACTTACATGATCACCTGAATAGCACTGACATAGAACATACCATGGACATACAGCAAGGTTGCAACTTCGGGATTTATCATCACATATATTCATGATATCAAATCCATATAAACATGAGTTCACGGAATGACAAGTCTTTCAAGCCATTAGCCATATATATGACAGTCATGACTACATATTAATTTTGGCATTCAAAAGAATCCCATTACAACTCCTTTATTTCATATCTTAAATTGACTAAAGACAGAAATTATTGCCCTTCAAATCTATGACACTAACTTCTAACTAAGTGTCCTAGCAGTCAAATGAAATGGTCGCCAGACACAACAGATTATTTCAGTTCCTAGGACCTTGGACGCAATTCAACAAATCAAAATGTAGGCAACTCATTATGCCTGGGAGTCAAGAATATCAAATTTATGTTTTACTTCTTCAGACCTTCACCTCTTTCTCATGGCAAATTCATGAAACAGTTTTTAACATTATTGACTGGAGAAAATTGGAGTAGGCCCAAGGTCTTAACGCAACATACCTATTTTACCAATTCAACTAAAAAGTCTTAAAATTGTGAAAAATTAATTGGTTCTTTGAAAATTAAGGTTACATTATTTGTGATCAAATTCCACATGTGCAATCAATCCCTCAAAAGATATTCATCCCGTAAAAAGTTTGAGTAACCTGTCAGAAATTACAAGAACGGCAAGATGTACAGTATCGCATAATATATACAGCTTTGTGGATGGTAGAGCTAAGATTCACAATTCTAACTTCGCACACCAGTTCAATTGATGCAGCTTGTAATTTCCAAGTATTATTATGTGCCTGCAACGTGAGTAATTCACTTGCAAAGTCACAGTAACATGGATTAGAACTGCAGCTAATATGAATACAGGACAACAAAGAAATTTGAAACATCAGATTTTATCAGACGATTGAATTGAATTTCTACATACATATAATATACAATGGCGCAGCAGCGCTTATCCACAAATCAAATTTTCAGTTTCAAGTCACAATGCTATGCATGTAGAAATATCAAGCCGCAAAGTTAATAACCAATATGGCTTAATGCATTGAACATTGGCTGATACTAAAATATTACCACATATGTGTGAATACTAGTCAAAGAAGGAAACGGAACATAAAACTGACACCACTTTTAACGAGTTCCAGCTTTATTACTCCAAAAACATACTGAGTTCAAGGCTGAGCTAGAGCTTTGTACCTGGAACACACGGGCCAAGTGGCTGCCATATTTTGTGGATGTTTTCAGTGTTTTGACATGGATGTGACGTGATATGTGGGGCATTGTGGGCAGTATATCTCACGGGGTGAGTCAAGCAACACCATCATCTCTCCTCAGTGTACCACATTTGTTTGAACAATGTCGAACAGACTGATGAATACATACTGCCGTAATACTGGAAATGGTGAGTGGAGCACATAACTTTCTCCGAGAATTTTCTCGGTCTCCAGCATCAGTTCTCTGTTTTTTCTCTCCGTTCTTATTACTTTACGGGCACTTGCGAGTCTTTAGTCATATGAGGAAACAGATCTTTCTCATAACAGTTTTAAAAGATCTGAAGGATCAAGAATCATCTGAAGGAGAAAATTATGTACTACACTGTACCAGTTTGCGGGAACATTCAATTTAACAAACTTAGATGTTTCCAACAATATGAAAAGACATAATTCATGATCTTCCCATTGAATAAGGCAGGTGTAATACACAGACGTTTAACATTTAACCAAGGGTGGCAGCTTTTCAAGTTAATACAGCAGCTCTCTCTCCAGGCTCCGCATCTTCCCAGCATCATGAGAGACATCATCAGCATCCCTCAATGTTCTCACCTACGTAGGTGCATTTCCAGGAATGAATCACACATGCATCCCATGCCTGTCATTGCTACAGCCACAAATGCTACAGGAATCCAAGTTATCTCTCTTGTTACAATGATGCAAGTAACTACCAGCAATTCCAAAATCCAAGCAGAGGGTCAACAACACAAGAGACAAGAACTCAGGAAAGAACAAGCAGATTTCCCTGATTAGTATATAAACTAATAAAAGTTAAATTGATACAAGCAAGTTATAATTTCAAAATATTCATGCCATGTCAAAATTTGAAGTTATGCATGTAACGAAATGAATAATTCACTTGGAAAGTAACGAACATGATTTAAAACTAAGCTAATTAGCTGCCGATACAGACCAGTAAAATTGCAGCAGTGGGCTAGAAATTGCCTAAAATAAACACAAACCCATTTGAAATAGTCAATATCACAATTATTGATTATAGTGCCTAGATCAGAATGTCACCCAGTGCTATCCAGCTTGACATGCAAAGTTGCACTCACAATAGATTTATATGGGGGTCCAACAAGGTGCCATTTCCTCATATGTATCTAATCATTTAGAAATTGTCGGGTTTGCACAATTTAGAGCGCCTACTAAAAACAGATCCATAGACTTTATATTTATGGAGAACATGACAGAATATGACATTATCAAGCACTTGCTGGTTCTAATATATCCATACAATAACATATTCGACAAGTCCGATTATAGTAAGGTTCGGAGCTAGTTACACGACTGCTCAAATGTTGAATGGTGAAGCCTTCTTTTTTAAAAGCCCTTTGAAATTTTTCAGAACATTGACTACTAAACTAAAGCTACGGTCTTTCTGGCTCCATCATACCAGAGGTTGATCCACGCTTATCAAAAGATGTAGGTCAGAGAGCTCAAGCACAGTGTGTAGGACTAACATCACCTTTTCTTTGGTGTGTTGTTTGATTTTGTAGCATGTGACACCTTCAGATCTTACTACTACAAACACAACAGCATGCTCCTTGGCTAGTGTTTGTTCATGCTGAGGATATGCACTTAAAATTCCCGGAGGATCTGCAGATTCTGCTTGGAGGTGAGGCGGTACTCGGAGAGTTGGAGGCAGTAATTGTGTATTCGGTGCTCGTCTGGTACTTCTAGGAAGTCTTGCTTCCCATGTGTTCTCAGGAATATCTGAACAGGAGCAGCTGAGGCACATCTGCTACAAGTGCCAGGGTCCTGCATGGGCCTTTTGGCTAACACATCCACTCTAATGCTAACTTCTTCAGCCCAGAGCACAGTCAGACTTAAGAGAATCAGAGCAGTACCAGCACAGTTCTCTTGTGGAGCCCAACATCTTCCCACTCCCACATACTCTGCGGGGACATAGCAATCCCAGAAACTAAACCCCACTCCAGGGCTGTGTCAGTGGTCCTACTGGGTAACTCTAACTACTCTGCCAGCTTGACTATAATAACATAACTTCAGTAGAGTGGCTCGTACCATATTTCCCAGTGGAAAACTCAAAAGAAAGCAATAATTGAATATCGCTAAACATCGTCAGTTGTAAAGCCATTTTGTTTCTTGATCCCAATAATTTTAAGGGAGAAAATAGTCTCCCGGTCACTATTATCTTTGGTTAATGCTAACACGTTAGTTATTACCTGAGCTCTCTTGTATTCAGAAGTGAAATTAGAAAGCGCTTCATCAATTTGGATATTGCTTACCAAAGCTATGATAAGAATGAGTGAAACACAACACAATCCCATAAGACAATCACTTAGGTCTCATATATCTTGTCTTTCTGTTAGTCTTGAGAACCCACAATTTTAAATTATAATATTGTCTATTACATAATTGTGAATCATGAATCTCATTCCACTGTGAACTTTCATATTTTACCAATTCCAAGCTTCAGGTTTCAGTCTAGCTATTTTGCCTCAGGCTAATGACATTGGAAAGGGGCCATTTACTACACAATTCACTAAAAATGTTGATATACATTTCATAAGTCTAGTTAGTCAACCAAGACTAGGAGCTCAAAAAGGAACCAAGATCATGGAGCTCTGAAAAATATCTTTTAACATCAAACATTGTTTAAGTGCTTTTTAAAACTCAAATTCCAACATTTACAAACCTACAGTTCTAAGTAAGCAGCACTGCAACAAATCTGCCACAGTAACTTGCCAGCTACATTGGAGTTAGAACTTAGAAGTTCTACAGCACTTCATACCTCAGACAATTAACATAATTAGCCCCACAAGATTGATTGAGTGGACAAAAAGTGTTGCACAGAAGCAGTAGGAGCTTTGAAGGTGCCAAACTTCAAAAGAAACATTTGCTGCAAATTAGGGTACTAATCATCAAGCCATGTTCATGACATAACTAAACCAAAGACTCGGCAAAGAATAGAACCCAATACATACATGAAACGAGTCAGACGACCCCAACCTTCATTGGTACCTCCAGTCCTCTACTATTCTTTCACATATTCACTGGACAAGTTTAACTTTGAAATCTGAATTTGAAAGCAGTATATTTGCTTTAAATGTATTCATAATTCAACACCCACATCTTCGAGGTTTGCATAAGAATATCAAATATCAAATAGAACTTTCAAGTATTTGTTTTCTATAAGGAAAGCTGTACACATGCATACTGAAGTATTACAGATTGATGCCATCAATTTTGCCAAGACAACTCATTTTAGAATATGCAAATTTATCATGCTTTCATTCATTGAATTGTTGAATGGAGTAAAGAGATCCCCTCTCTGATGCTCGGTATTCTTTAAGGTTGTCACACATGGGGAGTTACATTTGACATGGGTTTGTATACATTACTTTCTACCTTTGGAACATACCAGTCATTGAACTTTAAACAGATTCTGAAATGACTGAACAGAACTTATATTTTTCGTAAGTACCATTATTTTAGGTCAATGCAGCTACTCAAAGGTTTATGACTAAGAATTACAAGCTACTTATTTCCATATCCAAGAATGAATAATTATGATGAAAGAGTCTCTGCTCCGGGACAACAAAGAATACTTTTTTTTTCAACAGAAAACAGAATTATCTAAGGTAGGACAACCCAGGATCCTCTTATCTCAAGTGGACCTTTTATCTTGGCATATACTCAAGAGAAAAACTCCTTGTAACAAATGTTTTATGGAGAGTTGTAGCACCCAGCACAGGTAAAGCCACGTGCCATGGTTAAGAGGTAACCGAGATGCCCATTGTCATTCTCTGCATTGTATAAAGTCTTTACAACACAAAGGAATGGATTAATAGAATGAATATTTGTTTCATTCATAGAGAATAGAGCATTTTAGACTATAAAATCCTGGCTAGTCTTCAAATAAGTGAAGCGAATTACCATTTGAGACCAATAACATTTCAGGAAATTTTAAATTGAAATGACGCCAATCACAATGGTTATCTTATATTGAAGATTTATGGTTGGCTGATGGTAAACGTCAATGTTTGATCAGTTCAACCTGAAATACTGGATTTGATTCGAAACAGAAATCCTGCATAAACCAAAGCCTAATCATTCATCAAAACAGGAAAGTGGAAAGAAGTCATTCCAGCACCAATCTTAGGACTATCGAACCCCATTCAAACATATCTACATCTCCATAGATCTGTCAACCCCAGTACCCATCCAGATAGATGGAAAGATAGAGCACTGCTTCCCAGCTATACTGGGAGAGTTGTATACTTCTACTATTTCATGTGGGTAAGCAGTAAGCAAGAGAGCAGTGAGCAGGCTGCTAACTTAGCCAGTTTGGCCTCAGCATAGACAACAGTGTTGGCTGGCAGCTAGCCCCTCTCCATTTAAACGCCTGTTTGTTATTTGCTACAAGAAGATGAAATTCAGCAGCAGCATCAACAGTGCAAGGAAATACCATATTCACTCAAAGAATGACCAACTTTTTCATCAAGCTGTAAATTACAGGGACAGCATTATTTGAGGCACCACCTTGAAAAGGTAATCAGTACTAACCACTCTGCTCTCCGCTGGGATGCTTCAAAGAGAGCCAATCAGGTTTATATCAAATGTTGTAAACTAAAGAAACATCACAGAAAAAAATGGTGTAAAGTGCAGGAGGTTTTTATAAAGCTACTAACCAACATGTACCTGAAGCAGCATATCGAACCTCGAGCCGTAAGATGTGAAGAATATTGCCAGTTATATTAGTATTAATGGTCTCGCAAAACCAATTCTCTTTTCAAGCGAACATGGCACCAAGCAGTGATGATGCTTAGAAGGGCAGCTTGAGGGGTGGCCAGTTAGGGCTGACAGGAAGAAGGGTTTTAGGGTACAGAGATGTCTAGAGAATGCAAGAGGGTAAAATAGGGAGGGCAACCATGGCAAAGGATCACTCTGGCTGACCATATACATGATATAGATATCAATCATCAACCAACAAGATTTATGATAGGAGCAACAACCTCCAGCAATTGGTCAGTTCAATGAACTTCTTCGTCTTGCCCTATGCTGTGTGCATACTTCACTGCACCAGAATTGTCCAGATGCAAATCATGCAGTATTGACTTGATTGTAATATCCATAGATAAGACTTAAATCTCCTCAATTCACTAATATTCTTTGAAAAACTTTGCAAAATGAAGCAGTGACAATAACACATTTCTTATGCATGCAATACAATCCTTTTAAAATACAAATATGAATCAGTTGCATCATCTGATAAGACTTTCCCTCAAATTGGTTCCTGAAATTACCAGACCATAATAACCAATGTAATGACAGCTGCAGCATTTTATGTTGCCTCATTTATGACACAAAAGATAAATGTAACAATATTGTCATGTTTCTTCAGGTCAACTTGACTTTTTTCTTGTTTTGATGACACACCAACTTGCATTTTCATATTTTCCTTATTTCCAGAGAAGCTGGAAACATTTTCGGAAGTCCTAAAGTTCATAAAATTCTCGATAAAGTTTAAAGAGGAAGTCTCCGAAAACCTGAGGTTAATCTGTGGACCATGCAAGTTCTAACAAGTGCTAATCACTAATCTGCACTGGTTCTGTAGTAGCTGCTAAGCTAACTGGTACCTGCACCTACCTTGTACTCAGTGGCATGTTGCCCAACATATCTGGCATTTACAGAAGAGCAATTCATAAATTATCACAATAATCACTGCATTGCTGAAAGGACACTTTCAACAATTATCACTGTTTACCTAGGGCCTGTTGTTTGGACCCTTGGACTTCCAAAAATAAGAAGACATCAGCCATGTTCAGCATGGGGCCCACCAGTTTAGTTTTCTAGTTTCTATCGCTTACTTGAGGATTTTTAAAAGTTATCTATTGATCCACTGGTCCTACCCAGCTTATCCAACCTACCAAGTAAACCAAGCACTTACCTATTAGGTCCTACCTACCAACTGCCTCAAATCAGATCTACCAGATACAGATCCACCATACAATACAGTTCAATACATACATAAACATGATAAAACAGCAGTAGATGCCAATATTAGCTGCAAAATGACCTTAAGCATGTGTAATGACCTTCCCTGCAGATTTAGGTCATTTTGGGGGGTAAAGGTCACAGAAAGGTCGGCTAAACATGTGCATCACCTCTGGGTCTGTATGACCATCACTTTACACCAGCCAGAGCCAGGTAGATGCAGCATGACTCATCGCAGCGGAATGCTGCAGCTTTATCGATGGCTGGCAATGATCTTCATATTACATTTCGAAATCACAAACATGAGTTGACTTCCTAGATTATATTCATGTATGTATTTTAAAGGTATAGCATGTATAGAGAACATGTCTTATCAAAGATTTATAATGTAATACAGTATGTGAGATTGGTGACTTATTTGGTGTACAATTTATTTGTCCATTGAATAAGCAAGACGGGTGGATGGATTATTTGGCCTTTAGGTCCTGTATTAATGCATTTTGTAGAATAATTGGGAAAGGAGGAGCCTCTGAGGAGGACAGCCCATTTGCACAAGAAGAACTGCCAAGAGATCTTTCTATTAATTCAATCTATTTTCAACATAACTATATATATGTTATCAAGAATTGACAATAATCTCGAAGTATCCCACTCATAATGTACAGCAGAATGTATGATACTAACGAAATACTCATTGTGTTTGTGCTTTACGCCTCTGCAGCAACACATTGTGTTTGTATGAATAAGATAAACCAAGCTATTCACTGTTAATTTCAATAAGATCATCTGAAACATTTACTTATCATCTCATGATATTCAGTTGAAATTGCTCACAATAAACATGATAAATAGTTTTAAATATGACTAGCCAGCTGCTAACAGATTCATAAAGCATTTATCGAACATCAGTCACATTAACCTGACCTGACAACAATGTAAATTGCCAATTATAGCTTGACATTTCAGTGTGTCTGTCTAGCCAGGTAAGCAGACAAAGAGCAGAAATGTATAAATTTACCACTCTGATGTAGTTCATGCAGTAGGGGGACCTCCATTGCATCTCTGAAATATGCTTGAATAATAACTGTATAGTACTTTTTTTGTTGAATGGTTTTTTAATTAAAGTACCTACTCTTGAATAAGGCACTCAGGGAAATTTTTTATAAGGTGGAATAAAGACCCCCCCCCCAACAGTGAATAGACACCTAAATAGTAATTGTGCATCCTATTTGGAGATGTAACTCGGTACATGTGTATGCGTGGCATGGGAAACAGTGACATCACAACCACAGATTTTCACAGCATCAGTGTGTCATCATTCACATGCACAGCAATGACAGCAGAAATGTGTCACATAATAGCAACATGACCTGTGGTGATATATGAGCAATTACTACCACCATAATGCAAATTAAGACCTCATTAACAATAGCTTACTATCTAATAGCTATTTTGGACATTGAATTTGGATGCAACCATGATTTTTATTAACAAGTGGGCCAATCCAAACTTTCCACAGGAATCACCTTGTATATATTCAGGATTAAGATCAAAGCTTATTTAAAAAGTTACTATTATGAATCTGCCAGGTGGAATACCAACAAGCTACATGTATTATCATGCCCAGTCTGCCAGTGATGTCAACTTTGTCGATTCTATGCCATATTTATATAATAGCCTTGAAGCTGCATACTTATTTCTGGGTTGATTTAGTTCAAAACCAAGTTCTGATGACATCTACGATCTAGTTAATACCAAATGCCAAATTAACCAACTACTGGTTCCAAACCAGGATAATCCCATTATAAAATAACACGGTCAACCTAAACAGCTTAATCATGTGAATGCAGTGAGGGATTATCACTTTATCAGGCGATTATCACCATAATTCCACTCCTTTGAATAAATCTTAGTCAAAACATTTCTCGACCACTGACTGTTACACTGAAGCAGCTACTTCAGGAAATGTACTTAGCCCAAGAAAATCAATGGTTAATAAGCTGTTGAACGTCTAAGCTTATTCCATGTTGAGAAACGAGAGCTGTCAGGAATTCCAGGCGAATGACAGGTAGAAGAGAGAAGGGAAGCTTATGCTAAGCTTTCCATGGATGGTGCCACTTTTACTGGGGGCTCGTCCGGGCTGCGAGTCACATGTCTTCAATATTACCTGTGCAGGCTATAAATACAAGCTATTTGGTTCCAGAAATACTTCAGTTTTCATAAAATTTACAAAATAAGTATAATATTATAAATGAATGATGTCCATTTTTAAAAGGTCCCTATATACAATATATACATCAAATTTACTTTCCTCAGCCTGTAAATGTGCAGAAAATCATAAGCACAATTTACACTTTTCCAAAGTACCCAGCAATGAGGCATTCAAAGCTTTTGAGTCACATATATTAAGTATTGAAAAGGTCAATTTCCAACCAAGACTGCATTTGAAAGAAAATTTTCCCACCACTTGCTTAGGTGCTCACTAAAGCCAGGAGTCACCGAACTATTTGTTCTACATAACCATTATGAATTGTATACCTGTATGTATAGTTGCATACTTGTACACATGCTAAAATCATGATAACATGCAGCACATATGGACCATACCTTGTCGAAGATGTAACACATGCGTCAATATAGCAATGTTTACCAAACTTACAATGGCCAGAAGGCCATGATACATGAACATTTATGTATAAGCAACAATGCTGGCATGTATCTCTTATAGTTATACAATGCATAAAAAGATACACATGTATGCACTTCTCACCAATAATGCAGGAGTATTTAATATCGAAACAGAAACATGTCAATGTCAGTTGAACAATAATGTGTCTAACATAGCAAAATGTCAAACGTTGTTCTGCCTTTGAACTGGCCATTATGTCATCATTTTCATGCCAGCTATTGTCACATATATTTAGAATGACACTACCAGCACTTTAACAGTTATGTATGACATTATTTTGTGTGTACACACTGAGTACTGCTGGTAGTAGCATTAAGCGAGATATATATTTAGTTCAAAGTAAACTAAATTAACAGCAGAATAAGCCCAGATAAACTAAAACTATGCTTCTGTAAAACTGTGCCCTTTTAGATTATCATATAATACCCATTGAAATAATGATCAAAGAACTGAATTGCTTGATCTTCACATGCTTAGATTACAAACCTAGTGGCACACAACTACATATATGCATTAGGCAGTGTGTGTTGATTCCTGGCTCGTGAGTGTCGTTTATCATGTTTATGGATCAAACATGCATATTTTCTAAAATAGCACATACATCAGAAATTTCCAAGAATTTATATTCATCTATTTATCATGTTCATAGAGTCATGCTTTCCAATTTTTAGAACGAAGTCTTTTCACACTTGTACCGAGCATGGCATATACCGTGTGAAGCGGTGAAAAGCACTGTAATAGTGTTTTGTCATGTTATTTGGTTTGACTATTTTGAAGTGCTCTACGATCATGATGATGATATTGACACTTGGCATGCAAGTATTGTGAGAAAGTTCCACTCCAGCAATTACAAGGTTATTTTGACAATACATGTATATCAAAGACTATACAAAGTATTCCTATTGTAGTCAAGTCATTGAGTATATGTTGGGTCCTGGGTATACCCAACAAAAGACGATGAAATATGCCCCTATCTAGTTACTTTTCTTTACAAAGGAAGTAAGCAAAAACACACAGAGAGCCCATAAGTCAGACTCAAGTGTACATTGTAGGACTAGTCACTGGCAATGTTATGCTGCGCTGAACATGCTGAACCGAGCAAAGGTATGTCGAAAGACTCCAAACCATAGCAGACTGGGCAGCTTATTTCCAAGTTCTCTATAAACAGGTTTATAAAAACTTATTATGCAACACATGAGATCTTGAGATATTGTTGATTGTTCAACTTTGGCAACTTTCCAGATCAAATTTACCCTGCCCAAGAGCCATGACATCAAACATTAAATTGCATAGATCAGGAGCATCCAGGGCTACAAAGGCCAACCCAAAAGCTTTGGTATTGCCAACAATGCCTGGACTTGTATGTCCCTCATAGATCACATTAACAGCATAACTCAAAAACTTTTTACATCACTGTTAACTTCCTTGTACAGTGTACATTCAAATGATATAAGTTTAAAGAAAATCAACAGGAACTGACAAACTGTGCACCAAGATTTCTTCACATGTACAGTGAGCAGTCTATAGAAATTTTACTGAAATTCCAAGTTTTTATAGCCAAAAAACTTTCACCATACTGTAGAACACCTTACAACTTGTAGAAGCTTGTGATACCTGACATACAAGCTACAACCTGAGCTATTCAGCAGCTATTGAGTTACATTACAAGAAAAGTTCATGCAAGTTCATGATACAAATCAGCAAATCGAGCAGTTAATCTACCACGTTCATGTCAGTTATGTGATACACATGCTAGTCTCAATTTCTCTGTTTGACTTTCGGTGTTGCCTGATCTTCTAAATACCCTGAATTGCTGTTTAGCTAACCATGATTGTCTTTGACCCCACATAACCTCGGGGCAAAACAAATGATCTGCATGCAAGAAACAGATTGATCATCAGTGCCTATGTGATATTGGACAGTCCGAATGACTAAAAGCTACTAAAAGTACTGGTAATCAATACAGGGGTCCAACGCAGTGACAGATGTACGCAGATTAACAATCATAACATTTATTGTTTGGGTTTAACAGGTGTAAACAGGTAAATATCTCAGTCTGAACTGGATCAAAGAAATTGGTTGTTTGAAGAATTGCAGCAAGGATCCAACAGCGGCCTGTCACTGCCTGTGCCTGTTTCTGAGTGTGTTACTGCGATGATAAATTAAATATCTCAAGAATTTCACACACAGGAGATGTGGATAGCCATATCATTATAGAGATGTTCATTATCATCATGACCTCAGAGAGATGAAACACAGTGAAAGGCCAGAACCATGAGTCATAGGGTACCCATCTGCCTCCACGGGTACAGGCATGCAGGGTAGTGCAGTGCTAAGAGACCAAGTGCCAGTCTGTGTAAAAAGTGCCAGTGTATTGGTGTTGAAAGTGTGGATTGGTCAGATGTCACTGGTTACAATTAAACAGTATAGTATCATAAATATAATATATCAAATCTATAGCATGCACTTGAGTCATAAACTTTTGGTTTACAGGTGCAACTCCGACAGTTGCACAAAAAAGGCTCTGGAGATCCATGCCACATTTCGCAGGAAAGTGGGCTGGGCACGTTTAGCAGAACGCAGACAAACTTACCCCCAACTTTCCGACCAACTTTATATCGGATCTAGGCAGTTAATCGCTTCAAATAAGAGACCAACATGTCATAGACAATTAACAGTACAATCAGTGACAAATCTGAGCTCTTACCTCATCAGAAAACGAAACTTATCGTGCAAGAATGCTTGGCATCTTACACCATCGTTACTGCTTCGGCCATCTTTGATGTGTTTGGAGAATTTCGGTTCAGCGCCCCCTCGCGGATAATCCGTGTCGCCGTCTCGTGAATTTTGCAAGAAACTTATTGTAAAGAAAAATAGGCTGCACAGCAGCAAACCCCCCACAGATGCTTATCGGGGGCTGGAGGAGGCCCTAGGGAGGGGGGTTCTAAACTATATTTGTCTACACCCAGGGTCTACACCTCAACTTACAATTTATGTCTTTTGAATGGGTTATTTTCCCTTCTTTTTTT
The DNA here is from genome assembly GCA_026936325.1 of Platynereis dumerilii. Classification (NCBI taxonomy): domain Eukaryota; kingdom Metazoa; phylum Annelida; class Polychaeta; order Phyllodocida; family Nereididae; genus Platynereis; species Platynereis dumerilii. The sequence continues at coordinate 38,128,151 of JAPTHN010000007.1, forward strand.
TTTTAAGAATAAATTCTAAATTTGTGATGGGCAATGCTTCCGCAAATACAAATCTGCAAACTTTGCGCAAGTTTTTGGAATCAAAATTGCAAAATGCTAACCATAAAATTGAACTTAAAACTAACTTTGCTTACTAATAGTCAATTTTTAAACTAAATCAACTTAATATGACCATATGCAATTAATATTATATTTTAAGCCAAACTGAAATATTGTCAGCCTAAAGTAAAATTAATAAATGATTGGTAACTATAACTGCAAGGTGACTCTGAAGTAATTCAGGGGGAGCTGCATCTGGAAGGTATTAAACTCAGAAGTAACTCATATGGAACTCAAAGTAACCAATATGGAACTGATATTTCTTGATGATATTACGCTGTCTAATAAAATCCTATATATATATTTACTCAGAAGTAACTTAGAGGTAACTCAGAAGGAAGTGTGGTAACTCAGAAGGAAGTGTGGAGGACCAGAGTAGGGCTGAAACGATTACTCGGTTAACCGACCACAGTTAGGTTACAGCACTATTCGAATAGAAATTTTAATAACAGATCAATCGTCACCCATTTGTTTTCTACTAAAAGGGGTCTTTTAAGTGTGACCCAAGCTGTCATCATGTGTCACCAGACATAAATTGTGAGACTTGGACCTTCTTGATGTAGACCTACATCTGGAATTTATCATCAAATCCTGTTCTTTTTTACTTTTCTGTACTTTCACGTTATCTGGAGAGTGGAAAGGGAGGGGGGCGCCATGTGAAGCAATGAGAATATGAGGGGGAGTGGTATGTAGGCTGCTGGAGGGTCTGTGATAGCTCTGTACCCCAAACTGGATTAGGCATTATATACTCAACGATTAACCGGTTACGGTTCGGTTAAAGGGAGTTGAGTAATCGGTTACAAAAATCTGTAACCCTTTCAGCCCTAGACCAGAGAGATACATTTTTTCGTAACTATTACATGAGGTAACTCATAAGTCAGCGCGCAGAAACTGTAAACTTCAAGGAAACGCAGAATTAAGAAACTCAACAAGAATCCATGGATTCAAAACCGGCCTTTGGCGATTGTATATATTCGGGATTGAAATCATGAAGAGGACGATTTATATATTATTACATGGATTGTTTTGTATTGTGCAGTGATTGCCAGACTGATAGTGTTTGCTGCAAGCCATAAAATCTTTGAGGGGAACTCCTTAGCATATATGCCAATACCAAATTTCAGAACTGTAAGAATCAGTGTTGGAGTCGAGGCCAGGACATCCGAGACCGAGACCAAGGCATGAGCATCCGAGACCGAGACCGAGGCATTGACTCTCCGATACCGATACCGAGGCATGAGCATCCGAGACCGAGGCTGGCAGGACAAAAATGATGGTTGACTGCTAAACTATTTTAGCTTGGTATATTATCGGCATTCAGCCATTGCATATGATAAGGCTATACCGTACAATTAGAAATTCACTCAATGACTCATATACACTGAAGTGAGGGGTTAAATTACATTTTTTAAGAGGACGAGGCCAGCCTCGAGGACTCCAACACTGGTAAGAAATACTAAAGTCACAGTGGGCAATTCAAAATATGGCGTCCATTTTGGAAGCCATCTTGGAAATTTTCTCATAATTTATGAGGGAACCCAAAGCAAATCCCCAAAGCAAATTTTATAAATATGAGCGAAATAATAAAGTCACAGTGGGCAATTCAAAATACGGCAGCCGTTTTGGCAACATTTTTCCAAAAAGTTCTGAGGGGAACCCCTAGGTGAATGATTCCCTTTACCAAATTGCATAAATCTAAGTGAAATACTGAAGTCAAAGTGGGCAATTAAAAAAATTGGTGGCCATTTGGCAGCCACCTTGGATTTTTCCAAAATTTTTTCAGGGAACCCCTACAGTTTGTTACGTCATGCACTTAGACAGAAATTTAGCATAGTTTGTACAGGCTATTAAAATCACCACAATGAGATTGGACATCTATTTAATACCAACTTGAAACGTCGTGGAAATGTGATATCCCACTAACATTTGAGTTAAAACTCAGGTCACATGACCACCCAGTTGCCAGCTATAAACGCCTGTCACAGACATGTCCCTCACCCAAACTATCCACCTATCCTACTTTTTTGGACTCCTATTTCACATGGGAGCCCACAACTGTGTAACTCCTCTCTCATTTCTGTTTGCCAACTCCATGACCAATCTCCCACCAGGAGTGCATGAAACAGCATATTCTCATATTTTACTCCGCCACAGAGGGAGCCTCTTCTCATAACTATTTTCCGACAGGTGTCAGCACCTATCTTCATCTGTTTTTGCCTGAAGACAGCCTGAACCTTACGCAACAGGCACGTCGTCCCTATGTTATCATGATTCGATTGCCTGCTAACCTCGCTGTAACAAATGTTGTGATTGCCCTGCATGCTCTTTTTAGTGCATGCCACATACCAGGAGGAATTCCTCCTGCTACAAATCACACTGCAACGTCTCACACACGCCTCCACCTAATATCTGCTCACCATCTACACAAACGTATCAACACTTACCCATTTTCAAAACAACCTACACATCACTCTAAATACCAGGTGTTCCTAAAATATTGCCTTATTTTAACATGACAGCGTCGACATGCAGCATCACTTCACAATAATGCATTGTCAAACTTTTTTCTCTAATGGGCATTTTCTAGTATATAGCAAACCTGACCCCCCAAATCACAACCCCCCAAATCGATGTTTCCTTGGTAGCGGCAAGCCCAATGTCAAAGAGGTCTGAACTGTAAAGATGTTATACACTGGAGGAAGTAACAGAGTTTCAGAAATCATGCGGGGAGCTGCAGAACTGCAGAATTCGGCAGTTTCCTGCAGATTTTTAACTGCAGAATTCTGCAGTTTTTGGAACTGCAGAATTCTGCAGTTTTTTGCAGAACTGCATAAGGGGCCGACCAGACGATAGTTGGGGGCTATGGATTTTACCCACGGGACGAACTTTTTTTTTCGTTTGCGGTACATCGACGAACAATTTTTTCGCACGCGCACGCGCGACAAACTTTTTTATCGGAATTTTAACATTACCGTACCCTAGCTACAGGTGGAAACAAACTCTTTTTTTAATTTCCATATGCCGAACAAACTTTTTTTTTCAGTGTCAAGTGGGAAACAATCTTTTTTTTTCACCAAATATCCATAGCCCCCCCCCCCCCAAAGATCATCTGGTCGGCCCCTAAAACCTCCCAGGCTGCATATCTCCAACAGAATTACAGATTTTGCTGCAGAAACTTTTCAGACAGAGGACTACCAAAACGCAGACCCCCCAAACCACAACCCCCCAAAATCAATGTTTCCTTGGTAGCGGCAAGCCCAATGTCAAAGAGGTCTGAACTGTACAGATGCAATACACTGGAGGAAGTAACAGAGTTTCAGAAATCATGCAGGGAGCTGCAGAACTGCAGTGTTTCTGAAAAGTTTCTGCAGCAATTTTTTTTTGAAACTGCAGTTTTTTGCAGAACTGCATAAAACCTCCCAGGCTGCATATCTCCTACAGAATTGGAAATTTTGCTGCAGAAACTTTTCAGAAACGCTGCAGTGACAGAGGACTACCAAAAACCCCGATCCCCCATACAACAATTTCCCAAACCACGTTTCCTTGGTAGCGGCAAGCCCCATGTCAGAGAGGTCTGAACTTTGAAATCTATGCATTGTAATCAACTACAGGACCTGGAAGTAACAGAGGTTCAGAAATCATGCAGGGTGCTGCAGAACTGCAGAATTCTGCAGCTTCGTGCAGATTTTTTTTTGAAACTGCAGAATTCTGCAGATTTTTTGAAACTGCAGAATTCTGAAGTTTTTTGGAGAACTGCAGAATTCTACAGTTTTCTTGCAGAATTGCAGAAAGAAATTATATATATTCTCCTCAAATAAGCTTTGTATTAAATAAACAATGGAGAGAAAAAACTGCACTGGTGCTCATTGGCAGTCCACACCAACTAACAAACTCGAAGTATCATCAATCCATGTCGACAATGTAATTATTATTAACTCAGCCGACCATGGATATTATGCTGCTTTCTCTGGATTCATCAGTGCAATCATCACCATGCACAAGAGCACTTACAAGGTCATTGACTGGCAATCCCTGAAACTATTGTTTGTTACATAATAAAAAGACAACATCCTTATCTATCAAAAGAAAGATCAGTCACCAATAAAAACGTCCCAATATAGAGATAATTGTAGACGTCTGGTTTATTAGACATTACGTAAAAAGTAAGAGAAGTTCCCACGGTTATTATAAGAACACGTGGCAAAGAATTGACATGATTGCCCATTTTCAATTTGACAAGCGAGGAGTATGGCAGCAAAAAATGAATTAGATTTGCTGCAGATGGATTTAATGCAAGTGAAAGGACAGAGGAAATACGGCGGACCTCCTCCGGGCTGGATTGGCCCGCCACCGGCGCGTGGCTGTGAAATCTTCTTGAAAATCCCCCGGGACTGCTTTGAGGATACCCTGCTGCCCCTTTTAGAGAGGATAGGAAAAGTATACGATATCAGAATGATGATGGACTTTTCAGGATCTAACAGAGGCTATTGCTTCGTGACTTATTGTAATGCAACGGTGGCCAGGAAAGCTGTGGAATTACTGAATAACCTTTCCATCAGACCAGATCGCAAAGTGCTCGGCGCAAGCATCAGTGTGGATAATCGCAAGTATGACTTTAAAATTATTACTATTAGGGCCTATATTTGAAAATTAATCTGTTGACTTGTTGATTGGGTACACTTGCAATAAGTTGCATTACCAGCTGAAAATCATGTGCACATGTATGCATATTTAATTGCGGTAAATTGCAAATCTTTCAAGATAATTGGATGTTGCACTTGGCCTAGCGTAAGTACTCGCAAGTTTCATGTTTATACATAGGCCTATAATTATGAGGATTGGTTTACATGGCCATGGGTTAGAATCTGCTAAGCCATTCTTTATAAATTGAAAAAAAAAATACAATAAAAATTATGACCCAAGTGAAAAAGTTATAATCTTAAAAAATGTTAAAACCAGCTGTGAACCGCAGCTTTCAATAATTCAATTGGTATACCGGTATCAGGGCCGGATCCAGGGTCTAGGAGGCCTTGGGCACAATAAGACACTGAGGCCCCCACATTGAAATTATGAAATAGACCTAAAATTTGCAGAACATTAAAAATGCAGATTGCATGAAACAATGATAATTTTAGGCCCAAATGATGTAAAAAGGAGAGGTCCTTTTTCTGAGATCTCCTACACGGAAAGTTTGTGATGGTCATGGACTTTTTTTAATGCTATTCTATAGCTGATTATGTTGATTAACCAAAAAAAAAATAAGGGGATACACTTCACTCTCACCCTCAACAGAAATTGGTCTGGTACAAGAACAAAAAAATTAAAACATGTACAATTGTGGTGGATTCTGGCCATGATTGATGACACATTGTCACTGTTTGACCATGTTGACAAGAATAATTTTAAGGATCAATCAATAAATAGGAATAGTTTAAAAAAAATCTAACTGTAGGTAAATGGAGTCATTGATTTTTTTTTTCATCTATTTACTTATTGGTGAAAATGGTGGCTTTCCAAAAAGAGCATAAGAAAAAAAAACAATTTGTAATATTGAGCATAAGCAAACTAAAACTTCAAATGCTCAAGATATAATGCGAATCTTCATCAAAAGAGATATATGATGCATGGTCTACATTTATAATGATCATGACTTAAACTCTCCCTTGGATATATGAGACCCTTCTATATATGCTCAGAACTAAGAAGCCCAAAAAATTGAAAAACATTTTGTGCCAGAAAATTTTATTTTATTTTTTTGATTCATGGCCACATAGCATTTATGATCATTATGGTACCCTGGTGCAAAAGATAATTGTACTTTTAACTTTATCTCAAAATTATGTGTTCGAATATTGATCCTCAATTGCATTGACAAGCGAATATCTTTAGCGGTGTTTGATTGAGTGAATTAAATTAATATAGCATGCATACACAAATCTACCATTCGTTTTGTTTTATAAGTCCTTCGGAATATTCTGAGCAACTATCAATGATTTGAAATACCAACAGGTAAATATGGAAGAAATGAGCGTGGGAAGGGGTCTTAGACGGCTTAGAGCCCCCTGTTTGTGTCAGTGTTTTGGTTATTAGCAATAAACACTGGCCCTACATGCAGAAAAGAGAAAATTGCAATAGCATCTGATTCCCTTAGAACCCGAGAATGATTACTTTTAAAATATATAATGCCTGCAAAATTCGACAGTTAATTGGGGTTTTAAAGGACAGAGCATCAAACTTTAAAGAGATGAGGGGGGCCTCTGAGGCCCCTGTTGACCACTGAAGTTGGACCAAGTATGCATTTGTAAAAGTGCGGAAATGCACTTGTTGTTGGATGTTCAGTGATCTTCCTTTTCAAACTTTTGTGAGGCCCCCTTTCCATGTGAGGCCCTGGGCACAGTGCCCACTGTGCCCTATGGATAATCCGGCCCTGACCGGTATAACTGAATATGTATTTGTAAATGTACCAGTTCACTACTTTTTAGCTTGTCCTGATTGATTGACTGGCTTTGATTGGTGTTGATAATGATAGGTTTTCTTTTTAACCATCACCACATATAATTCTAAAATTATCATAAACTATATTAAGATTAAGCGTTAGACAATAAATTGCTGTCTTTCAGATGTCACGGTCACACTTCTCGGTTCTTTGTGACTGGTCTTCAAAATATCACAAACCAGACATTTAATTTTTGCGTTATTAGCCTAACTATTTTAGTTACGATTTGTTACGAAGTTGCGCGCCAACTATTTCGTCATTGCATTTTGCTACATTTGTTATGTTGCGTAAAAGGTGAATGACCTGATGTTGCAGAAACTTATTTGCGGTCATTCAACTTTCAGACCAGACTGCCACAGACATGAAACGGGAATTCTTTAGACCTATGATTTTAAGGGAATAATCATTTAGTAAATTAAACTTTTCTGATGAATTTCGCATATATATTAGAAAGAAATACGATTTTCATTAGGCCTATTTTAATTCAAGAAACTTTTCTTAGACCCTTTGTCTATACATGTAGGTAGCCCTATACTTTGCCCATGTATATCCTAAAAGGTCAGAGCTCTTTACCCGTGCTATTTTTAACCACTTTGACCTAATTTCCACTTGTTGCGTAATCCGCACAAAAGAAAAGTGGCAGGTTGCAGCGAGTATGCCAGCCTGGTATAGACCTTATTGGATAATGCTCGACGCCATAACTTCGTATCGTTGCAATTCAGTGAACATTGAGTCATTCATTCAAGGAGAAGCATGGCGTGCGGGTGTAAAACATTTCAGCACTTTGATCAAACGGCTGCCACAAGGCTTGCGAGGTAAAGTATCAGGAGTTTGTTTGAAATCGAACTTGGCAAATTGAACTTGGCTGGCTTGATTTAATTTTACGCCGTGGCTTTTAAAAATTGAAACAGATCTGTGCATTAATTCAGAACAGTCCAAAGTTGTTCGCAAGGAATTTGGGATAAATCAGCTCTTAATAAATTTATGTCATGCCTAGACCAATAGACCAATAAGCTGGAAAAAGGTAAATTAAAAGTATTGGAGAGGGGAGAGGGCAGAGAGAGCTGGAGACTGAGCCTCTGAGGGTCCATGTCGGTCTTTGCATGGATAATCCAAGGATCATAATCTTCAGAAATTTTAAAATTGGAGGTCCCTGTTAACCAGAATAGGGCATATTTTGCCCAGGCCTCGTGAATGACCTCCAGAGGTCAGACAAGAAAAACTTAAAAAGAGAAGAAAAAATTTGCTTTTAGTCATTTTGTGAGCAAGCAAGATTTCATAAAGTTTTTCCTGCAATGTGTCAAAGTAATTGGTCAATACTGCCAGGAAAAAAATTATTTGTTGCACTAAAAATGGGCAAGAATTTATTATTTCAAAATAACTCCCAATTCCCCCCCCCTTTCAGGGATATATAAATATAATGGTTGCCCCCTAGTTCCTGATTGGTTGAACAAAATTGAACATAATTCGCACTGAAAATATCTTCACCCACACCCACTCCTGCAGGTAAAGCAAATAAGGAGCCCACCAGATAATGATGTGGAGAGGCTCTTGATTTTTTCCACAAATGAAAATAAAAAGTTATTGCTGGCACATGATACTGAAAAAAGTTGGTTTCCTCCTTTAGGCTTCAGGGGCCAACCAGACGATAGTTTGGGGGGGGGGCTATGGCTTTTATCCCGGGACAAACTTTTTTTTCGTTCTCGAAGCGTCGACGAACAAGTATTTTTGCATGCGGATGCACCACATACTTTTTTTTCATAATTTTAACATTATGGTACTACCCCAGCTACAGGTGGAAACAAACTTTTTTAATGGAGGTGTGTACACATCTCCATTTATGCAGTCACTTTGACAAAATGGAACGTTTTGGCGGGAAATTTGAAATTTTGGAGTCAAGAATGCACCTTAGCTTGATTATAGAGCAAGCGTCTGGCATGGGAATGAATAGCCGGCATGTTGTTATTTGACTGTGACTTCGTTTTTATCTTGCTTGAATCCACTACGGGCAACATCACACGTTGTGTATTGGCCATTGTGCCTAAACTATTGCACTTGTATATATATGATATTTGGCACATGAACGGGTCTTGTAGAATATATGTCTTTCTGACAGAAAGTTTCTGTGTTCATATTTAAGCAATTGGTACTGTTTTTGTAAAATATTGGAAATTGAAAATAATATTTTTTTATCCTTTCTGGAGCAGAACTCCGAAACAGTTGTACCTGTGAACATGAAAATCTGCCATATTGTGTGTTAAGTACTCTAAATGTGCCTTTAGGCGGTCTTAATGCTCTTACAGAAATTAGTAAGAGCAAATTCAGCAAAAATGTGAAAAACTTATTTTTTCAATGCTCCATGATTCCATCAATTTTGGAGTTAGATTCTGAAATTTTGCATTTAGGTGTCTAAATTATACCTCTTTAAATGACTAAACTCATTTGGAGGGCCAATCCTTTGAAGCTTTCATAAAAACCAAAAAAACTGGAAAAATATTAGGATTTCTGATATTTTTCTTAACTTTGGGATTCTCAAAAATTAATGGTAATGAATAAATTGGTAAACTTCAAAAAATATTTTAGTTAAAGATATTAGTAACTTTTATAGCCATATATACTTTAGTTTAATGTAAATTTTTCAGTGTTGGAGCCCATTGGATTTTAATGGGTGTAGGTAACTGTTATATCCAGTGTTCCATACTGAGACAGTTAATTCTATTACTAGTTTTGATAGAGTATGTCTTCCTCAAAGATTCCCAGTCTTCTCATTGTTTATCATATATGATATTCACCAAAATGAATGTACAGCTCCTTCCACAAAAAGGCCCAAAGGTCATCTGGTCGGCCCCTTAGCCAGGGTACCATAAAATCAAAATTGTATTTTTGGCATATGAGGTGATTAAGCAGGTCAAAATGCATAGTTTTGGTCGGGGATCCTGGGCTGCAAAATAATTTTTTTGCCAAAATGGTTAAAAATATGACAAAGGCTCGATGATTCTAATTCTATGAAAAATCAGTTAAATCACTAGAAACAGGTTTTTTGCCTATAAGAATGACATTTAACACTTTTTCTGTCCATATTGTGTCCAGATCTTACACAAATGATATTTCTGTGTACACTTCAACCTCTCTATTACGACCACCAAGGGTTCTGAGGCAAAGTGGTCGTAGTAGCGAGGTGGCCATAATAGAGAGGTTCACCAACCTGGCCGCTGGAGGGCACTGCATAATTTGACCACTAGGTGGCAGTGTGCCAGTGTTGATTGCACTCAGCCTGTCATGTCATTGTGTGAAAGACATTTAATTATTGTATTGAAAATTTTAAAGAAAACTGGTAATCTGATACTAGTGATAGCCATATTGAGTGAATTACGATGAGATCTATATAAACATGGATCCCCATTAAAGACAGGCTAATCTTAAGGTATAGGCCTAAATGTATGTTCATGGAAAACATAGGCGTATTTCGCGGGGGGTCGGGGGGGCTGCAGCCCCTCCTGGCATCAGGGCAAATGGAATATATCAGGGCAAATCCTGACCAATCAGGGCAGATCCACTGCCCTGGTCACATTCCCGCCATGTTAAAACTTCAGGGCGAAATGGCGACGCCCAGGCGAGATGTTTATGAATAATTCATGAACATTCATGAATTATTCATGAATTATTCATGAATGTTCATGAATAAAAATTCATGAATATTCATCAAAGTCCGTCAACTTGTTCATGAATGTTCATGCATATTCGTGAACAACAAATGGGACAGGTGCATGAAAAAGTGAATGTTCATGAACTATTCATCAAGTTACCTAAAGCAAAATGCTTCTTGATATTTGATGAATATTCATGAACTTTGATGAACTTGGTTCATGAGAGTTCATGAAGTAACACATGAGTCAATGTGTGTGGTGTCAGTTCATGAACATTCATGAAGTAATCATCAAGAATGTACCATAACTATTAATCAAGATTCATTAATCTTGGTTCATGAATGTTCATGGATTACTCATGAACAACAAAAATGGGACAGGTGCATGAAACATGAATAGGGATGCAAAGGCCGGGAGAATTTCCGGAAATATTGGAAATTTTCCATGGAAAATTTCCGGGAATTTATTCTTGCGGGAATATTGGGAATTTTCAAATAAACTGCTTAAATCTTTATATATTTGTCATTGGTCCTGTTAATAGTGGTCATTTGGATGTCTGCCATTATCTTTTGATAGCCAGTATGGCAGTATGTGGTTGCATATATATATATTGGTCTGGCAACGAGGGTCAAATCCGTTGCCATTTGTTCTCGAGTTGGAAATTTCAAAATCTTTATGGCATAATTTTGGAATATATATTTCTTTCGAAGTAGAGACCCTTGTAAAATTATTGGAAATTAAATTTCCGAAATTTAGATGCTGCTCAAAATACCGGAGGACTTCTCCAGAGTAACTATTCGGTGCAGCAAAATTTTCGCAGCTGTATCTCTCTCAAAGAGTCTTATAGTTTATTACTTCATACCTAAATGAATATTCTGATTGCAGTATGAGGATTATGAAATTTTTTTATTCTGCAAGACGAAAACCTTGAAATTTATGAACCTGTTTGATCCCGAAGGTTATATTCGTGATTTGTTAATTTCCAATTAAGGATGTTTGATGAACAATTTTCCGTCAGAAGTCTAAAACACAGACCCAGAAGTGTTTGACTTTGTCACTATGCTATACAGTGCATGCAACTCTACGCTTTTGACCTCTGCTGCAAATGTAATCAAAATTGCACAAAATTAAGGTATCTAGTACTTAAAAAACTTCCTTTGCCAAACTGGTAAGGAGGTAATATCGGCGATTGCAAATGTCATCTTCTTAATCCCAATCACATCAGCAGAAAGCAGCTGGTCTCAATTTGGATTTTCTTGACATTTTTGGAAATCTCAGAGTCAAGTTTGTTGTTGCATAAATATGAATTTATCACTTGATAATACACCAAGCAATACATATTGGCAACATGATGAAGGACACAGACCTTAATTGTGACAATTTTTCAATATCTCGCTTAGTCCTTTAGTTCAAAACTGCAATTCTTGTTTGTCCTTACAGTCAGAAAATTATTTTGCATCTCAAAATGAGTTGCAAATAACCTCAATAATTAGCTGCATACATTTCAGACTTTGATGAAATAAGGTGTTGAGTTCAAACTCACAGCTTCAACAAGCTGACTTGTTATCAAATCCAGTTATATTCCCAGAGATTTCCCAAATAATCGGATAAATTTCTGAATATTCCCAATGTTTCCGAATATTCCTGTAAATTCCCATAAACTTCCGAATATTTCCATGGAAAATTTCCCTAACGAAAATTCCCGGGAATTTTGCATCCCTAAACATGAACATTCATGAACTAATCTTAAATGTGTCAGTTCATGAACATTCATGAAGTGATCATCAATGTATCGGTTCATGGACATTCATGAACTATTCATTGATTCTTGGTTCACGAATCTTCATGAATTATTCGTGAACAACAAAAATGGGACAGGTGCATGAAACATGATTATTCATGAACTAATCATTAAATGTGTCAGTTCACGAACCTTCATGAACTGATGATCAATGTATCAGTTCATGAACATTCATGAACTAATCATCAATGCATCAGTTATATGAACGTTCATGAACTGTTCATGAACTGTTCATGGACCACATACCATGATGGTTCATCAAAGTTCATCAAAAGTTCATCACATCGTTTAAAGTACATGTACATATAAACAAAAGATACATGAAACCTAGCATAAATCAGCTTGCAATGTCTTTTAAATCGCATATGCCTGAATGTAAAATTTCAGTTAAATAACTCACTTGAATGAATAGCATGAATTATGACATCACACTGTCCTTGAGCACATTGTCCTTGAGCAAGTTTTGTCCCTTAGCAGCTCAGCTATGCCTCCTGCTTTTTCCTGTATCACATACACACTGTTGTCAGTCCTGAGCACTTTCAAAATAATCCATGACACCATCAAGTGCATCCTGAGAACGGAACTTGTTGATTTTGTGAAAAATGTCCATGATATTGGTAATCATCCAATTGATATGCTTAGAAACTGGCAACTGCAAGCATGAGCCATGCATGCTATTTTTCTCCCAGGAAGTGATGAAAATTTTAATTCTGAATCAAACCACAAGGTTTTTAGATGGTTTAGTATCAACTTTATCCTGAAGGTGGCCATTTAAATTCATGAAGTTTATTGAGTTCATGAACATTCATGAACCACCGCAGAGGGATTTCACAAAATTTTTCTAAGTTTTTTTTGTCCATCTGAGGTTCATCATAATTCATCTGAGGTTCATCATAATTCACCAAAGTTCATGAACCTGAGATGATGAACTGTTCATGAACTAAGTTCATGAACCATTTTTGATGAATCTTGACGGACTTTGACGGACATTCATGAACCGTTCATGAACATTCATCAAATTCACCAACTTCATGAACTACATCTCACCTGGGCTGAGCCCCCCCATGAATCGCCGGTCCCGTACGCCTATGAACTGAAAAAGCCGATTTTGTTGGGCTGTCCAATGTATCAATGTATGGACACTAATCCACAGTTATAAAGCATGAGGAAGGAACAATTAAGTTTGTGTATTAAATACTGCGCCATCTTGTTGCCCATTCTAGTATTGCTAAGATTTATTAATATCAATTAGATATTTAATATTAAATAGGCCTAAACTTTCAGTTTCAATAGCACTGTGCTGGCTAAAGCCAAGGTTACAGATTTTTAATGCAGGTGCGCATGCGCAACTGCATTATACCAGTCAATATAATGGGTTTTGTGGATTGGAACATGCACGGGCATATGGGTCCGAATATACTGACTGTGTCCAAAATGTTACATAGCCAAAAAAAAATAGACTAATGCTAAAGAAACCATTTTGGAACTAAAATGAGGCTAAAATAATGTAGTTTACTGTTTTGAAGCTTTTATGAGGAATTTCCATTTCCTGTTCCTGTAAAATGAACTTTTCTCAAGTGAAGTCAAGTTTTTAACGTATGTGATGAAATTAAGCTTGACATGGGCATTTCACTGTTATAGAATATCTCATTTCCATAATTCTTTATAAGACACAATATATTAACCAAAAACCATATTTTTGTGAGAAAAAAATAGGTATGCATGGTAATCATACGTGGTAAGGATCGATTGACATGGCAGCAGAAGTGGGAATTTTAAAACCAAATTTATAATTTTTTTGTTATTAAAACTATTTACTGGAGCTTAGCTATAGCCTTATTTATATTAACCTCATGTTATTCTCTAAATGTTGCCTTAGTATATTGACACTTAACTGTCCCTAAAGACATGCAAATCCACATTTTTGTTAACGTATGTGATGTTGACATTTCTCTTCCATATAACGTATGTGATTTTCTAACGTATGTGATGGTTTGACCAAATCTCATGCTGTCTTAGTTAGTTTTCAGCACTTCTACTTAATAATGAGGCCAGATTTAAACAAAGTCGTTTGAGCTGACGAACTATCATTCCAATATGAAGGATCAATTCATTCATGCCATTTGCCTTTCTTAAACTGTGTTGGTGTCTCATCTATGAGGCGTTGTTGATCCCAAAATGTTCATTTTCAATGATTGATATCCTTTCCACGGCCAGACTCATTCTGAACCCGCCAGCCATAGTGTGTCAATGTTGTTGGTCTGTGCAGGGCCAGAATTTTCTTCTCAGCTGCTCAACAGGCAAGCCATAGTGTGTCTATGTTGTCAGGTCTGACTTTGTCCTATGTGTGTTTTGTTGATTGCAGCAATCCCTAGTATTTTCTGTACATCATGTTACTGTTGACATTACTTCATAATTGTGTGCACTGATTAATAACTCTAGAGCTAATGTGTTAGCCAATTCTATATAAAATTCAACTTGCAGTCAAAGATCATAAACTGATAGATTTAAAGTATACTATACACTTCCATGGCAATACAAATGTATGTTTTCCATAGATAAGCGAGTTTAATTTTTTATAACATAAAATTACTTAATGGAAAGCCCTGTAATGTTTGATTGAATATTTTGTAAATAAAACAAGGGTTTTCCATGGCATGAAAACCGATTTATTTATCTTTATAAAGGAATTTATATTCATATGTTGACCTGAGAATCAGTGTTAAGGCCTGGTGCAAATAACAGCGTGACAAGATGGTGAAAAATAAAGGTGTTATTTTTGCTTGGAATTTCTCTGCAATTTAAAGTACATATATGTGGTAGTAAGTAGGCAAAAAATCAGAGTTAAGTAATGATTTCCTACATAGCTACTGCTATTTTTTCTATGGAAGACGCAACAACAAAAAATTCCATTTTGGAGTGATTTAGTTGTTTTATATGTATTGTGTTGGTCATATCTGATCACTTTCTGAACCTGTTAGGCCATGAATCACATGCATGCATACTTTGGAGGGACACAGAACTGTTTAAATTGTTCCAATATTCAAAACTGTCGTTTTTAAAGATTAGCCCATTTTAACACAAGTAGGAATTGAATATTTCCCAAAAAAAGATTTACATATTTAAAAATTGATAAAGATGACAAAATGTTGCTCTGCATACAAAGCCTATTATGCAATTTAACTTTTTAATAGATATAGTTATTAGTATAGGAGATATAACATGCTTATATGGCACTGAAAATTTTATTGGAGGCGTCAGGGTCGGGACACTAGCAGTCAATCACAAAATACATGAATGAACAACAACCAGTGGCCATGGTTAAGTCACTTTGCTGGTCTAACATTATTCCTTACTCAATTTTAAACTTTTAATAGCTTTTAAATTCATCAAAAAATGTTGTTTGATAATCTTAAAGTATATTAATATTAATCTTTATTTATAGTCTTGTTTCATGGTTCTCAGTTGAAACTGAGTTTAAATTCGGTCTCAATAAACCCAGTCTAGCCAAGTTTTGTCAGACATGAAAATTCAGCTCTTAAACTGGATCTAAACTGAAGTTAAACTTGGTTTATTTAAAGGTGTTAGGGTCGGGACAGAGGTGTTAGGGTCGGGACATGCAATAGTTTTCAATCTTAGCTATAAATCCACACAGGCAGATGCATCCTTTTTAGTGCTAAATTATTAAGCCACTTTAGAAGAAAAATGTTGAAGTGAAAAGGTGTATGTAACCAGCTTGTGTTGGACTCAGGGCAACTACTAAATTAGTGTTAGGGTCGGGACAACTTTTACAAGGCAATAAAAATTGATGCAAGCAAGTAGCTATGACATTTATATGTGGAAATAAGGTATAATATGCAATAGAGGGGTCCTCAAACTAAGTTGGGAGAGTTAATACTATATAGAATACCAAGAGCCAACCGGTACACAGACTTGTTTAACAGAAATTGCTAAAATTTCAATTTTTGGCTTCATTTGCCATTTTGGAGTCTCATTGACACTATTTGACAAATACACAGAGCATCAGATTGCAATTGATAGTCAAAGAACCATAACTCCCATGGCCACAGTCGAGAGTACTTTCCATTGACAAATTCTTGAAATTATTTTGGGAATGAAGGGTTAAACGTTGCTCAAAATATGCATGTCACGCTAAAATGCTAAAAAATGGCCAATTTTTGGATGTTCAAGACCTCTGATTTCTGGAACCAATACTCCGATTGCCCTGAAATTTGAAATATTTACTGACAAAATAGTGTTAAAGATAAAAAAGTACTGTGGAATGGAACATACATATTTTGTATGGTTTTGTAGCAGATAAAATGCTGGCTTCACCTGAAATACACAAAAATTTGCACCAGGCCTTAAGTCAATTTGGCAGGTAGAATATGTTAAATATTGTTTTATTCTGACAAATACTTGCTTTGATGAGACAAGATAAAGATATAGTTCAGGAAAAGAGTAAACTTATTTCAAATATCACTCACACATGTATGTTTCTGAAATGCAATTTGAGATTTATTGGCTGACTAACCTACATGGCTTGACCCAGTTGTAGATAGACCTTATGCTAGAGTTTTCTTCTGTATATAAAACCTACTTCTTTACTTGGCACTTATTCACTTGCATTCTTCAGTGGTTTGCAATGCCTAGTTACAATCCAATATTATAAAAATATTACTATTATTACTATTGATTACATAGAAAAATAATTGCATTTTAGTGCAAAAAATAAAGTATAACATGCTTCTTCATTTTTCTTTTTACATTGTATTATTATGCCAGATGACAATCCAGTAAAACTATATCAAACTACAGTGCACCAGTGGTGTAACTAGCAAGTCCTGGTGAGGGAGGGGGGATGGGCTCAAATTTACATAGGGGAATATATTATAAATTTTTTTCAATCAGATGCTTAAAAATAGATTATACACCATTGCATTGTTCATATTTTAGTGTAATACATCTGTATACCACAAAGTGCATACAGGCTCAATTTCTTCACTAATGTATATTTCTATTTATTTTGTCTTTGTCAGAAATGTTTTGAGAATAATGATGGACCATTGACGATGCAGTTAGTTTCTGATCATCAACAATTAAGTAATTGATTTATACTTTCATTATTTATATATTTATGTAGAATGTTATTTCATACAAATGACCGTGAAGTTAATATAAGGTGTCAAATCCATGGCCTACAGATATATTTCAATCAAAATCAACATATTCTGAATAATAATTGACCTAATTGCCATGCTAGGTGCGATACATGAAGATGAACTTCTTTAAAATGGTTATAAAATCGATGAAGATTGCCTTTAGTTAGCTTTCAGCAAGAAGGAATGATTATAATTGTAAACACCACCTGGTAAAAAATGCTTTGGTGTCAAGGAGAAGACACTGCCACATGAGTCACATACACCGCTTAATTTGAATGATGCAAAAATTAACATAACACACACCGGCTTGAGTGCAGCTATGGTATAACTTTGACATTGAAAATTAAAGCACGCATCAGCAAAGTTAGTCATCTAATGTTCAAAATCAACAAAACTCACACTGGCCTGGAAGCATTTATGGCATTAAAATCAACATAACACACAATGGCCTGGCAACAGCCATAGCACTTATTTAGCCCTCCTATGATTAAAATCAACAAAACACACACTGGCCAGGGTGCATCTATGACAGAAAAATCAACAAAACACACACTGGCCTGGGAGCATCTATGGCAGTAAAATCAACAAAACACACAATGGCCTGGGAGCATTTATGGCAAGGAAATCAACAAAACACACTATGGCCTGGGAGCATTTATGGCAAGGAAATCAACAAAACACACTATGGCCTGGGAGCATTTATGGCAAGGAAATCAACAAAACACACTATGGCCTGGGAGCATTTATGGCAAGGAAATCAACAAAACACACTATGGCCTGGGAGCATTCATGGCATTAATTTAGCCCTCTGATGCAGAGAATCAACAAAACACACATTGGCATGGGAGCACATATGACAATAAAATCAACATAACACACTATGGCTTACTGGTTCCAAAAATGTGTCTGGCCACCAGAGTAAGGTTTTTGCCCACATTCCTTTCCTTTCTGAGTGAGGAAATTTCAAGCAACATTGACACACTAAGGCCAAAGTCATGCCTAAAATTTCACAATTTTCATGTCTGCAAAAGGCACACACATTGACACACTATGGACAGGGAAAGGATATAGCTGATTTCTCTGCCCTTGAATGAAGTAATTTTGTTTGCATATGTATCGAAGGAAAGCTATATCTAACTGTTGATACTAACAACCAGTGTAAGTTAATATTTAGGCCCTACATTTTAAAACGATAAAATTTAATATCAATCGTGGCGTTGATGTCAAATAGTCGCATACAAATTCTGTGAAGTGATAACATGTGATAATGTCCAAGAGTACTATTAATTTTCTAAAGTATATGTTAGAAAGCTACCATTACAGGTGCAGGGCAAAAGACAGTTAATGTTTTTTTTTTCCCAGTAACAAAAAGCGATAAATAGTTTGACAAAATGTATGTGATTATTTGACATCCATCAGCAGTTGTCAACCATCACATACACATCAGTCATCAAAATATAATGTTTCCTTTTGGTATTATTGAATTTTTTTATTGTTTGAAATGACAGCAATCATCTTTAACATGTTTGATTAAACAATTAATTTTAACTTAGCTATTTAATTAGTATGTAGTGTTAAGTGATTGCACACCAATGAAGTATGTGACAGTTGGACAAACGTCGGTCAACCATCACATACGACTTATCAATGTCAGTAAAAGGCATCAAATTGCCTATGGCAAGTCCAATATGCAATTGACAAGATACATTTTCACTATCCAATCCACCTGGTGTTTACTCACGTGAATTTAACCTTGTTCAGAAGGATAAAAACTCATCAAGTTTTGTCAACCATCACATACATCAAATTTGTGATTTTGACCACATGCATGAAAATGACCCAATTTTACACCTATTCTGATGTGAAAATTGGAGAAGGAACACAAAATTGTGAGATTTTAAGTATTTTCCTTGACTTTTCTCACCAACTTTATTATAGTAGCTCAAAACCACCCCATTATCTCACGTATGTGATGCATCTCACGTATGTGATGCACTACTTTTTCAAAGGAGAAAAATATTCAAATGCCCCCAGCAGTTAGGATGCAGTTATAAACTTTCTAAAAAGGGCTAAAACTTTAGTTCTCCGGGATATCTCCAGAGGACATCATCATCCAGGCTATCTATTTAGTAGAAACAAGATATTTTTAGCCTCATTTTTCTGAAATACGTATGTGATGCTTTGATTTTTTTGTACACCTGCTACATTTTTTGGATATTGGTCTTCAAATGACACACTAGTAAAGTTTTTTTGACTATTTATTGCAAATTTACTTAATTCCCAACAAAATTCAATTCATACTTAGTTTGTATTGGCATTTTAATGGATTTTTATCTTGTCTTGAAAATTAGGGAAAAATGTTTGACCAAAACATACCAAAATGGACACTTTTTGGATTGGGTAAAACAACAATACGCAATGCTTATGGACCAAAAATAAAATTTCTAAGGCAAAGAAAAATACATGTAATTATGATTTCCACTTTCTTTTTGGTGGTTACCCCGACAAAAGATTGACCATGTAGTCATTGTCGACCATGGTTTGACCATGGTCGACCATGGTTGACAATGAAATGACCATGTACCTGACCGTGAACTAAGTCTGACCATGTTTGACCATGGAATGACCATGAAAACTTAGACAATTTCCTTTGATGACCATGTATGACAATGAAATGACCGTGAGGACTTAGAAAATTTCTCTGAATTATTTGATGACCATGTGTGACCGTGTAATAACCATGAGGACTTAGAAATTTTTATCACTGACATTTATGACCATGTGTGACAATGAAATGACCACGGGGACTTAGAAAATTTCTCTCATTTTGAATGCCTGTCAAATCACGATGAGAACAATTTGAATCTAGTTAAGAATTTGATTGCTTTGCTTATGTGTGTAATTTCTTTGAGATCAGATGGGGGGGGGGGGGGTTACGAATTTTTTACATTGCATTGTACAGGCCCAAGGGGGGTTGAACCCCCTCCCATCTGGATCCGCCATTAAACATTAAATACATTCAATGATTCATCATTTCTATTGGCAGTCTATTATTACTTGAAAAGAGAGTATAGAGAACTTAAAGCAGCGTATTGTATAAGTTTGTGTTCCTGTAAGTCTCTTCCATAATCTGTGTAAATGTTGCAGATTTTTACTTCTGTTATCTACCTATTGATTGCCATCATCTCAGACCACAAATACTTGAAATATTTGTCTGATTTAATACTGACCATATATGACCATATATGACCATGCATGACCATCTGTGACCATGTAATGACCGTGTAAGTCACATGACCTACCAGTGTCGCCACCTGCCTTATAAACAGTGCGCACTTTTGGAGGGAAAGTTTTTAACTGCAAACATCAGGCTGTCTGGAGCTAAATTACCTAATCTTATTGAGTTTTGGTGAGTGCTTATGACATAAACTTGTTCTGATTGTTCCTAGAGTTAGCTAGACAACATTTTACATGTAGACAGGCTGCGAAATAGCAAGGATCAGGTTGTAACAGTCTAAAATTTTGTTCATCTATTATCACTCGCCTAAAAAAACACACCAATTTGTTTCTTTCGGGGTGCATAGACAGGAATACAATGTAGATAAACATACTTGATGATATTTTGTTTAGAAAATCCTAGAATTTGACATGAAAATCTTTTCATTTTATGGTAATGGTATATTAAGGGGCGACCATGAGATACTGTGAGCATGAGATATTGCTATGAAAAAAAAGTTTTATTTCTTGTCAATCTTGTGACCTTATTATTAGACAACACTTTGGCAAGGAGTTTCATTTATAACATAAAGAATATGATATTTATAATATTTATAATACATATTTCTCAATATTATAATTTGTGTCAAAAATAATCCTGTGTAAAAAAATATCAAATGACAGTCTTTTTGGTATTTTGGTACAGTGCCGCCTGTAAATTAGTGAAATTGGTCGACCAATTGGTTTGACAGTGACCATTTACCGCAGAATGAACAGATGGTCACAGACGGTCATCATGACCGTGTGTGACCATGTGTGACCATGGCCATATGACCATCTGTGACCATCGGTGACCATGTAACCCCGACCATGTACGACCGTATGTTGACAATGACCAATTACCGCAGCAATGAACAGATGGTCACAGATGGTCATTATGAACGTGTGTGACCATGTGTGACCATGGCCATATGACCATCTGTGACCATCTGTGACCATGTAACCCTTGACCATGTACGACCATATGTGACAGTGACCAATTACCGCAGCCTCGACCATGGTCGACCATGGTCTGACCATGGTCATTTCATTGTCGAACATGGTCAATGACCATGGTTTGACCGTGGTCAGACCATGGTCGACCGTGGTTTGACCATGATGTTTTCGTCGGGGTACACCATTTTGTTGCAATGATTTATTGGCTCAAAGTTAGGGGAGTGAAAAATGTAACGCTTTGACATGCCAAAAACAGCCACTTTTTGCCAAAAAATTATTAATAATATAAAGACATACCAATGTACAAACAAAAAATTTTCAGTGAAACATAGAAAAAGTCGTCTTTATTATGCTGTGTGAATTTCAGGAAAATTTATGAAATATCCAGTCAGCTATAGACATGAATGTGTGAAAAGTCAGTTGGACACAACTAGTAGATTCTTACCCATATAGCTATCAAATAATGCATTTTCGTTTTTGAAAATCATATTTTCCGTCAGTAGAGAACCCCATGTGTTGTGCGCAGAAGCATTTTGGATAATGTATAGGTTATTTTTGGAAAGAAAATCGTATTTGTTATGATATGAGGTGAAATGATGCATTTCTGATGACCGAAAAAATAAGATTAAATTTTTTCTATTCTCCACATTTAAGAATAATGAAAAACGTATGGAGAATACATATCAGGCAATCTATATACCAATTTTGGCATTGAAAAATCGATTGGCTCCAGGCCTGTTGAGAAATCGTTTCTGTAGAAAAATGGGTTTTGTGGATTGGGTCGAACTCCATGATCTTACCATCTGAATTGCATTTTCTTATTTGTAAGTCAGATTTTCACTTATGGAGGATATCTACAATGATGTATAAGAGCATTTCAGATTACGGACAGGGTATTAAGAGACAGATAAAATATTCTCACCTGTAACCAAAATAACAAAATTATGTTTTTATAATAATATTTACTTTTTCCTTTTCCTGTTTTCTATGTAATAAATAAGAACAAAATTATCTTAAATGTACTTCAGGCATTTGATATAACTATATTTTGCTTACAAATGTTTTTAGCGCTCCATGTCCGATTATAGATTGTTCCGTAGATGGGATTTGTGAATTTTATGGAGCTCTCTGATCTTGTCATTTAAATATAATTTTCAGATTTTCACTTATGGAGAACATCAACAATGGTGTGAAGGTGCATTATGGGTTATGTATAGCAATGTATAGGGTATTAAGAGACGGATATTCTCCTTTATTAGCAAAATTATGCTTCTTTGACAGCCGAAAAAAATTAGATGTATAACATTCCGATTCTCCCTTTGTGTGATTGGAAAAAAGGCATTTGCTTTCAAACTTCTAGTATTTGTCATACCCTAGTATAATCAGAGACAGTCTTGATCTCACCAACATTGATTTTTGGAACTAGGGTTTTTGGCGCAAATCCAGAGGACAGCATACATAACCCTAGACTTTCACATCAACTGTCAGGTTTAACCTTGGCTTTTTTGCTTGTACACAATATCAAGATTTATATGAAAATCTCTAAGTCTCGAAAATATTTGGTCAAACGCAACCCAATATTAGTATATTGCACCTGCATTATGCAACCCGCGGGTTCTTGTTTGTAGTGCTACTCAGTAATTAATGGACCCAAATGACTAAATGCACATTACACTTAAATATAGTCGGCAATTATTGGGGCTGTAAATTGCACTTCTGAAATTTCAGAATGAGAAATTTCCTTTCAACACCCATTCAGGATTTAGATGCCAATTAATCAGTATGATAGAATCCAATTGGGTTTCTATCAAACACTCGAATCATGTAATTGTGCATTTTGACAAATCACAATTGACATACAATCATACACGTGTGTGGGCTGCCTTAATTGCCTAGCTATTTTAAAACTGTCATAATTGAAACAATGTTGCCATAAAGCAAACATACGGCCAGACAGCACGTCGCCGATACGCATTTCTGCTTGATACAACAGTATCAGCGGCTCAATACACCACTGCCCGTATTGGATGAGGTCAGAATGGCCTTTTTGTACCCCAGATAGTGCCCGTAATGGCGAGTTGACTGCTTTAGCGAGGTGCCCGCATTATAGAGGTTGTATTAAGCATAAATGAAGTGGAAAATATTCGGTTCCAGGCCTATGTGGTCGTAATGACGAGATGCCCGTATTAGAGAGGTGGTCGTAAGTTGAGGTTGAAGTGTATGTTATGTAAAATAGTAGATATTAGCTGATACTGGATTTCTTAAAATGCTGTTTTTGGCCAAAAAAGGCCTTCCGGAGATTTTTCTATCACATTGTGCCGTAAGTTAAAATAGCTGTAAATTTTTTGTGTTTTGGTGGATCTTGTTCATAATATGGCTGAAACTGCCCCACAAGGTCCAGAAACTTATAATAATAATTGTTTCTAGCTGAAGATTTTCATATTTTCATTATAGATGCATACGGTGATAAAAGTCAGCCCTGTCCCTTAATTCAGCCGATTTCCAAGATATGTATTTTTGGTGCAATTCACAAAGCCAGTCATCACAAATCTAGTTTTAGGTCATCTTGTGATATCACTGTTACCGTGTCTTTATGCAATTTAATTGATTTGAAATTGAAGACCACATGTGTAGTTTCGCTCAGCGTGGAGTTCAAACCCAGAATGAATTCTGAATTATTTTCAGTGGACGAGGTCCGACCTTCGCAAGCAACGTTCCTTGCATTCAGTATCTATGCTGGACTTGTAGAAGATTCCTCATCTCAGATGAATGTGTATTTCCATTATGACTTTTATCTCATAGTTTTTTTCCGGCAGCTTCTCGAACCCCAAGAATTTTGGGGAAATCTTGTCTTGAAAGAGCACTTGCACAGTGGCGTATTTAAGGGGGGGGCATTGGGCCATGCCCCTCCCCCTCAGGCCCAAAATTAACATGGAAGAGATAGGAAAACCTGCAGAGCCCCCGTATTGACCCCATGTAATGCCCCCTCCCCCAGGCCATTTCTAGATAATTATGCCCCTGCACTTTCATAGTCCATTTACCAAAATGGCATTTCAAAAAGAGATTTTCCTCGTATTCTGTTAAAGGTGTTTTAATCTTTGATCTTGTTTAAATAAAACCAAATATATTGAATTCTGATTTCAGACTATTCATTGGGAGAATCCCGTGCGACAAGACAAAGCACGATATTTTCATGGAGGTGTGCAGGGTGACGGAGGAAGTGAAAGATGTGACGGTGTACAACAAGATCAATGATAAGACGCAGAACAGATGTAAGTAACAGCATGATTAGGAACCTTCATTATTTGAATGATAATGATAATGAATCAGATTTAATCCCATGATGAGAATTTGATTTCAATTTTAAAAGCCATTCTTTGGCTGTTCGTAGTAATGCAACTTATTGTACATACAAACATTCGAAAATAGTTTTATCATTGGTCTATATCAAATGGTACGGCCTACAGTTTGTCACGTCAAGCAGAGGACAGACGTTTGCCCAAATATCTCAGCAACCACAAGCCCCACATGAGAAATACACATACCTATGTATAGCTTGGCTCATTTGTAGTATGACTATCTCATTTTCACGATGTTTCGGTGCTGTATCTGTCCGATATTTGACTATTTATGGAAATGACAGTCAAATTTCACAAAATGTTGACATTTGTGATGCTGCCAATCTCACACACAATGGGTGGTGACGTCACAAAAGTGCACTACAGCACCACCCAAGACTTAGTTCTTGTCAATTTGGTATTTTCTGAACCTCCTATATCATTGTGCTAATTTTTATGGCCTGTACAAACTATGCTAAATTTCTGTCTCAATGTTTGACGTGACAAACTGTACTTCATATTTTCACAAATGATGTGAATTGGCCAAAGATATAATATGTCATACTCAATTTGGTCTTGTTTCCAGCGTATGCATTTGTCGAGTACCAGTCACACAAGGCAGCAGCGATTGCAAGGAGGGTGCTTGGTGTTAGTAGGCTGTGGGGGTCCTATGTTATTGTGGATTGGGCCGAACCGGAGCCAGATGTCCCCGAGGAAGAACTGGCTCATGTAAGTTATTAAAGAGAAAGTCATAATCCAGACACAAAACTTGCAGATCTGTGTTATTAGGTACTGTCATGATCACGGGCGCATCTAGAAATGGCCTGAGGGAGGGCATAACATTGGGCAAATACACTGTCGCTTGAGTTGTTCAAGCTTAACTCTTTTCATAATAATTTTCTACATGAAGGTCTTTCTCCATATGACAGGGTATAAAATAAGAAAATTTGATCACCGCGCATATTGTATTGCACGAACTATCGCCATTAATATGGATAACCAATCGGTGTCTTAAAAGGGCTGGCAGCCTGGCACCGTGATATGAAGCGTTACAAATTTACGAAAGATGACCAATTGACAATCATCAGGCAGACAAAAGTATCAAATTGGTTGAAATACAAAGTACATGGTTATTGTGGGGATTCTACAGTTACCATGATTTATAGCACAAAAAGGGTGAATTTGATCACTGCACAAATTAAATTGATCCCTGCACATTTCAGATTGATCACTGCACATTTTGGGATTTTTGCACTCTAATTTTATACCCTGCCATATGGTGATTACAACAGGCATTATGGGCAGGTGGCACTACAATGAGGGGTTAGGCTATTTTTGTCTTTGGGAAGCCCACCAGACAGATGACATGTTATCTGGTTTGTTTGCCAATTAAATGAAATCGTGTGACCAACAGTTAATAATTTTGTTGTCAACACATTATAATCCCCCCTATCTATATATGATTGTAACCAACAACACACTTTTCTGTTGAACTGCTATGTTAAGAAGGTAGTCACTAGCTGACCCAAACAATCGGGCAAAGGGGATTCCAGCACAGCTCCTACTCACCGGGTGCTACATCACAATGTTGTTACCTATTGTTTTAGAAATAGGTCATGTTTATGTCAACACATTGTGACTATGAATTTGACCCAGAAATCGTATGTCAAGTAGGAAAATCATTTTTGTGACAATTCAATCAAATGTATTTACACAAAAAGGTTGACAATGACTAAAACGAAGCCTCAAGTAATAAATATGATTTAAATTTTGAGTATTTGACCAGCATATTTGGAGGAGATAGCTCTATAAGTTGTGCAAGGCCACAGAATTTTCTCTCAGGATAGTTTTATATGCTGTAAAATGTCACTGAAGTACATTTCTAAGCAAATTATTGCTTCTTTACAGACTATAGACTAAAGAAAAGACATCTTGACACAAAAATGATCATTCAATGATGTAATAAGTTCTCAACATGCATAACAAGTTATTGTAGCGACATTGTGCTCATTGTCAAGACATTGTGTGATACTTCTGACTTTCTAGTTCAAGAAGCCTCAACAGATTGGGCCTCTGTATGATGGAAGTTCAACAGACTGGGGCATGTAGTTAAAGAAAAAAAGACTGAGGCGTACAGTGATGGGGCACTGTAGGGGTTTATGGGTAAAAATCAACACAGCAACACAGGCCTTCTTGCGACGTAGAGCCCCTTATCTACCAACAGACACAATTTTTTTCCGACCTCAAAAAGTGACAGGAAACACGTATATTCCTTTTATTTTATGAGTGAAACCACACTTCCAAATTTTGAACAGCTTTCATAATATCATATACACCAGGAAAGGTGTCTATCAATTCAATGTGGGTGGGGGGATGCAACACAAACAAGGCTCAAATGAAGCCATCAGTGGTTTCTCCTCTAATTTTACTCGGATATGCCATATTTATTCACTATTATAAATTGAATCTCATTCAAGAAGTACAGCTTACTGTTGTATAGAATTCAATGGAAAACAGAATATGGTACTTCTAGATTTATGTTGTGCCAGGAATCACTCTTTGACTGCTGGAGTAACCTTAATAATGCAACCAAGAAAACGCTAATCATGTTGGGCAGATGATTAAAAAGTATTGTAGAAAATCAACAGTGTTTGAATTTGAAATGTATTAAATCAAGTTAATCAACATCACAAGATATGGGCAAAGGTCACTCACCCCCCCCCCCCAAAAGCACATTTCAACTTCTTTCAAGGACAGATTGGGTTTTAGATTCAGGGGAATGACAAGGCCGAGTTGTCAAAAATGCTCCCTACCTCAGCAAAGGTGTGCCATTTCAAAAAATCAACTAAGATTTAAAGCAGAAAAAAAACAACTTTTTTTTTATTGCAATATTTTTATTAACATCAGTTTATGTAAAACAATACCAAAATCGTTCATGACTGCAACTTCAAAGGACAATATTTTGAGCTCTATAATATGAGTGTTTAAAATGGCAATCGATGACTACAAGTGACCAGTGTGCCCCTTCAATATTAAAGCAAGTAAAAAAAAAATCCATACAAATAAATCAACAAAAATGTTCAAGAAACCCCACAAAATGATGTCATTGATGGATGTGTTGTGTAGATGTAGCTGGAGGAAAATAAGAAGAAATTTCTGTTGTTTTAAATTAGCAGACTCCAAACAAAGGGAAAAATACTTTACTCATCAGTTTACTGATCAGCACGAAATACAAGAATATTTGGCGGAGTCTTTCCCAGCTGATTCCTCCCTGCATGAGGCACTGTTAAATTATTCTGCACATCCTGCAGTCCAGCATCTTCTAGGTCAAAGAAGAAATCTACAACATAAAAATATACTATTTAATGGTTTACCACTCAAAAATGCCATAAATATCCTAGGAAATTGACATTCAGTTCAGTGGTCTTACTTAATGTAACTCCGCTTAAACTGTGACACAATGTTGTAACAGTTCTCACAATGTTGCTACAGATACTGTTTTGGACTCTGGACAAAGTAATTCTGCATTGTTGCAGGTAAGATCTTAGGAGCACTACTATTTCGTTAATTAGAAGGCATCCAGGTGACTGTTGCTATTTTATTGAGACAGTAGAATGCATTTACAAGCATGATAACCATGCACACATGTTAGCTTGTATTGAGGTCACCACTTATAATGCTATCTTCTCCCAACACAGACCTTTTTGCAGATAAAATACATTGCAGATATTTTGTATAGGTATATTACTAGTCATTAGGCCTGTTGTACATCGCCTTCAGTGAGAGGAATTAGGTATAAATAAAGAAAACTCACCTTCAACCACCAATCAATCTGCTAATTGTGTCAAGTTCTGCAGCACAATGTCTTTACATAAACATGACCTATTTCTAAAACAATAGGTAACAACATTGTGATGTAGCACCCGGTGTACTGCTTGGATATGCCACCTCTTCGTTAATTCCAAACTACAAATGTAGACAGACCTATTAATTAGGCTATTATGCAAGTTATTTGAGCTTTTGAATTCTTCCCTTAATTTGCAGGTGAAGTGTCTGTTTGTTAGGAACTTCTCCGGCTACACAACCCCAAATTCCCTGATGGAGGAATTCTCAAGAGCCATGGAGAACCCCCAAGGAATCAAAAGTGTCAAGATTGTACGCGACTTTGCCTTTGTGGACTTCTACAACAGAGATGATGCTCTCCAGGCAGCCGCTGTGATGAATGGTATGTCTTCAAAGTTTCAATTGCTCAAGGGGGGAGGGAGAGACCTGTATAATATGCGGCGAATATGTGATGATCCGCAGCGTTTCCTATTTTCGTTAATTTTTGGCCTGATTGGGGGGGGGGGGGGTGGGAATGACCCAAAGTTCCCCCCCCCCAAAATATGCCACTGAGTCGATTTGTACCTCCATTGTGCCAGGTAAATTGGAACCTAATAAAATCACATATCACATGTTTCTTTGCTGGAAGGTTAGTCAATGGCTTTAACCTGGAGGTTGAACTGGCCAAACCAAGAACAGAGAATAACTTCAAAGCACTCCAACAGCAACACTCCCCTCCACTCATAGGAACCCTTCCACCGACAAATGTAAGTGTGACGAAGTGTCAATTTCCAGTTCTTGTAACTCGTCTGTTTCTTTTAAAATGAAAATAAGTCTTTCCTATGAAATGGTAAAATTTATATGTCCTTAAAAGTCATTTGTCTCACTGTCACTTGCAGGCGAGGCACACTGAGAATTTTGCAAAATGATTTACATTACATAAATTTCTCTCAGCCAAAGCTGTGACACTTTTCAGGATAAAGGAAAATCTTTAACTTACGTAATTTGTACGCAACATGAAAGAGGATATTTGTGCAAACAATAACATTTTGATGCCAGTGGGTTTGTCTCACTTTGCCCTTCTCCCCTACATTACAGTTTTGTATTTACTAAAGAAGTAAGGGACTGTTTTTGGTTTGTGTGTGCGAGACTGAAAATCAGCATCAATGAGCATAAAGCTTTTAAGTAAATCTCTTTGCAATTTTCAGACCCGTCGACCTATGTACTGTTTGGATCTGTTGGCACAAGTGCAACAAAGTGGAGCTAGACGCAGGCCCTTTGAGCAACAGGTGAGATCTATTCCTTATTTACTGATGCCCTATTGTGAAAGGACTATGAAAGGACTATAAAGACTCAACATTTCATATCCCTGGTCTTAGATCCAGACGGATCTGGATGAAATAGAATGTGTTGGTGACAGTTGGTGTTCTTTATCTGGAAGTTCGATACTTTGATCCTGTTGATTTCAAATAGGAATATTTTAGGATACAAATAATGAGGAAAAAAAGCAGTCTTGGTCAGAAATAAATTACGCTCATTGAGGGGAATTCCCAAGCTGTGCTGATTTTCTTATGGCTTGTTGAAACACAAATTTGTTAAATTTAGTCTAATCTGGGCAAATTGACAATTGAACTTGTGTTCTGAAAGTGTCAAGTTTCAAAATTAATGTGAGGATGTGTTGCATGTGAATGGTAGGCCTATATCGAATATATTTTCTTTTAGCAGTTTCTGGAGCCTGGGCTGGTTTGCGACCCAAGGCAGGTGGTCACTTATTGGAGACGAAGACTCCCGGACTTGTCCTTTATTAGTGTGAGTATGACAAAATCACAATTTTGCATTTGTGTACACTGTTAGAAATAACTCTTTTTTTGTTTGAAGTAGAGTGCTTTTTAAAGGAATTTCCTTGTGATAAGATTGGAAAATTTTTGTTTAACGTTTTGTTAAATCAATTCACATATATATTCATAAATTAAAGCAGAGGCGTCTGTGTTCTGAAAGAGGACATCATACTATGTAATGTACTTTAGCATTCAATGCAATTCATAGTTATTTTGTATGAATTGAATTTGATGCTTTGTTGGTTATAATTAATGTACTGAATTTGCTGTTATTTTGAGTTATACAATATACATGTATATTTATGTTGTTCATTCCAGTTTCTTACGGACGTCTGTATGACAGAGGGATGGGGCAATCCTGATTATTTCTTGAAGGAATTCAAGCAGAAAGTGAGGCACCGCAAGATCAAGATGTATGCTTACAAGGTTAGTCACTGTCTTTTCTGTTTGTAGCCAGCCTCTTTTCTTCTGGCGTCATTTTAAAGCTCTTCGCGAGGTCTGCACAGGGTGCCCACTCCTCCTATATTTCCTATAATTCCTGTATTTTTTAAGGTCTCCTATAATTTCCTATATTCTGAAAAAATTCCTATATTTTTCAAGTTTTCAAGATATTTCGTGCGTATACACCGGGTGCCAAAGTATTAGGCAGCGATGGTTTTTTGTCATATCTCCAAAGGATTTGGAATATTCTTATTTCCTTCACCCACAAGAGTGGGTTAGAGTAGAATATTATTCTGTGAGAATTTTGTCCCATTCCGTTCACGCAGTCAGAAGTTATGGCATTTATTAGAGGTTTTGGGTGTGCCAAGTTATTAGGTACATTTTGCATGTTGCATTAAAACATACACAAAAAACTTTGAAATCTCAATTTAAAATGACCTGGATATATTCCTAATATTAATTCCAGTCTTTGCGAAGATCCAAAATGCCATGCCGGACATTCGGTCCTGCAAGTTGGTAACTCTGGCCGGACCGAAAGGAATTCTGCCGGACCGAATAAATGTGTGCGCGGCAGTGATACTTTCAATTTCAGTATATACAAACCGCTACCCTTAATGTAGCTTCAAAGTTGTCAATTATTTAGTTCATATTAAATTATACAGCCGAAATGTATGTACCTCTGATGGTCTTGTCATTTTTGGTGACTTACTCAAAGCCTTGACCATGCTTATTAAGAATTGTTTAATCATTCTTCTTTAAAAAGCATGCATGTAGAACAGTGCACCCATGTGTATTGGTAGTTGACAAGGCCTGCTGGCTAAATTATGAGCAGAGGAACCATGAGGTTGATTCCTTTGAAATCCTCATTTTTTTCTGATGCATCTAGATGTTTAAATCTTTGCAATACCTCAATAATTGAGGAATCTGCAGCCAAACTTTGTGTCCGGATTTTACGCACTTTTCCCGCGACCGCTAGCCGGCAAATGCTGGCCCGCATTTTAGATGCGACGTAATGGCGGACGCTGTGGAAGCGTGGGCTTGTGTGATTGCAAAATAAAACGATTCTGCTTGATATTTCTTTTATTTGGCCTTGTCATCTATCGGACATGCGGACCGAGGGTTCAGGAAAGTTTACCGGACCTTTCTATAAACTGTCGGACAGGTCCGGCGGACCGGCAATCTTCGCAAAGACTGATTAATTCCCATAAAGTTATGCCATATTTGGAAGATTTGGTGCCTTCAGTTGGAAGCGATGCACTTTATTCTGTGCCATTGGAATACCATTGAATTTACCTGAATTTTGACAAACAAAGCCTCTCTTGGACTAAAAATAAGTCATATCACAAAAAAAATTGTTTTGTATGTTACTTTATGCTATTAATGTTGTGCTGCAGGAGTTTCAGCCAGATTGTAGCTCTTCATACAAGTCAACAGCAAATCAAAAAAATCATGATTTATCACATCCTATTTCAGAGTCCGCGAAAAGTGCCGGTTTGCCGGTCAAAACCGGCAAAAATAGCGTGTGACCGGCAGAAATAGAGTGGTTACCTGCCCAAATGTCCGATTGCTCTGTTGGAGAGTCCATAAGGTGACACAGCAATCAATGCAATTACTACAGGCCTTTGAAATCGCCAGTGTAATTGACAAACCTATCAATGACACAAATTGGTGGCAGATGTGTCCAATGGATTGCAATTAAACAAGTGTCAAAGCTTAGCATTGCAATTAGCAATGTTCAATGATTGTTCATCTTCAGTAGCCCTGAAAGATTGCAACAGTCAGCAGGAGTCCTGACAGGTTTTCTGAATTACTAAATTTATGCCATGAATCTGAAATCCTTGCAATATGAAATTAACCCTGGGCTCATTGATTCATCAATTGAATTGATTGACTTCATTCTATACATATATATTGAAGTCTTTGCAACTAATATAACTGTTCATAAAATTAATGTTAACAAGAAATAGGCCTAATCTGTCCAAATAACATCAGGATAAGCTGGAAAGCACACGAAAGTTGTTCAATTTAGCGCTTGTGTGATCCAATAATTACCTACCTTGACCAAAAAAACAACAAAATTATACTAAATACATGATCTTTGAAATCATATGTAGTTATAGACAAGTTAACCAGAGAAATAAGTTACAAAGCTCTATTAATATTGGGAGAAGTTCGAAGAATACAGGTTGAAATTAAAGAAATTGGAATTTCGGGCAGACAAGATATCATTCGGGCAGGTAAAATTCTAAATCTACCTGCCCGAATGTCCTGTATATCAAAAGGACTCTGTCCTATTTGCAATGCTATTCCAATGGGAGTTCATAATGAGACATTTGACAAGTTTTTGAATTGCTATGTATTCAAGTACAATGGCCAGAATTGGCTGAAATCAGCACAGGACAAAGTCAATGGCATAAGATAAGATTTGGAGGAGTGTTTTTACTAAAATTATTTATTGCCAATTCAGGAGAGCTAGCTATAGGCTTTGTTTTTGGAATTTTAGCTAAATCCAATGGTATTCCAATGGCACAGAATAAAGTGGATTGCTTCAAACTGAAGCCATGAAAGCTTCCCGAATTTGGAATAACTTTATGAAAATTAATATCAGGAATACATCCAGGTCATTTTCAATTGAGATTTCAAAGTTTTTGTGTACGTTTTAATGCAACATGCAAATGTACCTAATAACTTGGCACACCCAAAACCTCTAATAAATTCCATAACTTCTGACTGCGTGAATGGAATGGGACAAAATTCTCACAGAATAATCTTCTACTCTAACACACTCTTGTGGGCAAAGGAAATTAAAATATTCAAAATACTTTTGGAGATAGGGCAAAAAACCGTTGCTGCATAATAACTTGGCACTCAGTGTACATGCGTGATTTTGTTTGCGATACAAGTTTAAGCGTCTTTTCTCCCCCAGGTTAATGAATGTTTAGACATATCACTCAGGGTATCCCTTTTCTCTATGAGCTAAAGAGTCTTATTCGAAGCTTATTCACCATTTTCAACAGTTGGGATTTTACTCAATTGATTGACAAAATAAGAAAGCATGAATAGAATATATATACAGAAATGTTGTAACTCAGGCTAATTTTAAATGACCAAAAGGGCCTTTCAAAACCAGATTTCGAAATTTCAAGGCAACAAAATTGAAAAATTCCAAAAGACAGTTCAGATTATCACTTTAAATAAGATTGTAGACCAGTCTCCAGTTTGACTTGAAGTTGTGCTAAAAAAGTAAGTTTTCTGATTTCACTGAAATTCAGTCAAATGTTCTTAAATTCAAAATACATGTATTGGTTTCAGGTTATCATTCGTGGACTTTCTGACCTGCAAACGGAGTTTGCGTTTAACCCCGTGCAATTTGTCGAGGACAGGTCGATGGCAAAGGAGTACGCAGCCATTTACGCTCTCTCGAAAATCAGGCTGACCAGCATCCAAGGTAAAAAATGGTAACTAAACTCTAGGAACAAGACAACGATATTTTATTAGAAAAGCTGATAACATTTAGCCCCCCCCCCCAAAGAAGAAAAAATATGCTAATTTAATGATTTTAGACTAGGGTCTGCTTCATGCCATTACTATCTGCTGCACATCGTGTTCAGTTAAGCATCTTTTTTCATTATGGGGACCTGCATAATGTGGGAGTGGAGTAACTGTATACTGATGCCATTGTTTTTAAATTTTGTTTTAAACATTATTTGTTATCTTACAGGCAAGCCAAAGAAGAAGTACCCCGATAGCCAGATTACTCCAGAGGTGTGTAACACTGCTTTAATTTAACTTCACACTGGTGACATAATTTGTCGATTGTTAAAAGTAGGTAGGCCTAATCATTGAGAAGTGATTGGATGGCAGGCTACAGCAGCCTGCTTCAGTTGCGGGTGTGAGCAAGCGGGCTGCAACATTTCACAAGAGGTGCTCTATTTTGCGTCTTCGCTCACATGAATTTCTGAGAACCTCTAGCACAGTTCTGCTGGGTTCTGCTGCGCGGACCTGAATGGCAGCAGCGCGGACCTGAAAGGCAGCAGTCCCAGTGACCTAGAAACTAATTCGATACCCATTTCTACTTGAATTTCGTCAGTCTGCAGCCTCGCTGGCTCTCCTGCTTATTACAGAGCAGACTGTTGTCGGTCAGATTTGATGGTAGTCATTGGAAGCGATTAAGATTAAAGTCAGTGTGGCTTTTCCTTCCTTACTCACTTTGATTTGAGTTGACTGTTGTGCATAATAACTGGTATGTTTATATGAATTATTCGTATTTTCTTGCAGGATTTTGCTAAATTCATGGCCTTCATGAAATCCATGCAGCCCCTTGGTCTTCACCCGGCAATGAGTGGAATTATGGCTGGGATCGACCGAGAACTTGCTCAGGCCTACTCCTTGCTTTCATTGTCAGATTCTGGGCAAGGCCAAACTGTGCAGAATTTCGCCTACCAAGCTGTGCAAGCTCCGAACGTACCCTCTGAGATGTTGCCCGCAGGATTCTCGTTTCCCCAAGACGCACAGGTCCCAATCTACGGCAGTGTCGGAGGCTACGAGAATCTTGCCATCAACCAGGGAGCTCAGATGCCCATGACGGTCTTTCCTGGCGTCCAGACGTCTTTCGATATGACTGCCGTGAATCAGCTCGGATTTGTGAATGCCAATTTCCAAAGTAGTGTCTCAGACATTTCAAATTTCACCATGAGCTCAGCGAGTGCAGAATCCTCCAGCGCACTATCAAGTGAACAATCAACGCAAACCTAACTCAAATCATTGGACGTAGCTTGTCATTTCTCAGACATTTATGCTTCCAGCTCTTGCAGTTTGGAAAATATTCGATTTCAAGGCGTTCTCAGTATTACCAGCTTCTATGTGTGTATTTTTCAAATGTTAGTCAGTATATACATGGATTTGTTTATGAATTGTTTTACATTGTCTTTTGGTAGTGGAGCTTCTCGGATTTGTGTACTCTGTTATACTTAATTTTGCCCTGCTGAAGTTCTGAACCATTGGTGCGAACTCACCACGTGTCCAAGAAGTAGAAATGATGTTTGGAAAATGTTGCTACAAAAAGTAGAAAATTGGTTTTCCATTTTACTTGCATGAGAATTGAACTTGCCCAGCAGTAGCTAGAAGTAACATCTCAGCATGATTAACTTTTTAACATTCCTCGGTGCTCTATTGATATGATGATGTCTTGAGGATAATTCTGTAGGAAGCATAGAGCAAAAGTAGCTGAGTATTATTTTTTGCTGATTTAATGCTGTTGAAAGCAGTTTTGTAGTTATCAGAAGGTAGCTTTGTGTTGTGTTGATGGTTTATCATTATGCAAATAATTTGTTTTGCATTAAAATGTGCTAATTATCAGTTTTATGACATTTTCATGAGTTCCCGCAATTTTAAGACAAGATTTCAATGATTGAGTGCTAACCAATTGGTGGCTAAGGTACCTATACGGGTTAACCTTTTCAGTGTCATAATAATTATGAGTGGGTTATACTTATAGTATATTCCCAAAACTGATTTTGTCAAATTTACGTGACCAGCCTATGTTATAAAAGTTCTTTGTTAGAAGTGAAGCCATTGCTTTGATTGAGTTTGAATCAAAAGATGATCAGAATTGAATGTTTTGAAGTCAGTCAAAGTATGTCAATTTGTTAATGAGTTAATGAAAATATTCCTGTGCCAAAACCAACCAGATGTAGCCACAGAAATTTACAATAATAAGTCCTCGGATTGTGCAGCCTTTTTTTATGACACATAATTACCTGTTTAATGTGTGGAAATAGATATAGGTCTTGCTTTTTAAAAAAATTAGTTAAGAATCATTTTAATGAATGATTGCAATATTGTCAAAGCAGTTTTTATTACGTAAATCTGAATTGTGCGCATTGTCAGTATTAGCTATAAAATTTGCTGTTTGTGGGATGTAGCCCGGGTTCTTGTGAAATGCAATTGAATGGCTTTTATGAGCATGTTTGTGTAATAGTATGTATTGTTGGTTAAGAGAGTTCTGAATCGCCTGACAGTGGTAATGGAAAGTGAATGGCTTTACAAGCATCCAAATAATGTTTGAAAACATATTAAATTTGACGATGATTGGCTAAAATGAAAAATGGTTATAATAAGACCTGCATGTTCAAATTATAGATATTATATTTAAGATACAATGCAGTGATGTGTCAACAGAGGAATGATATGAATGTTTTTAAAAATGGCACTTAACTTCGGAATGTTATAAGAATGCACTAGAATTGACTGGAATGTTTTGAAATAATACTAAATGAAGAAGCAGCATGCTTGGTTCTGGAATAGATTGGTCTTGTGGAATGTTTTATGACCAGTAAGGTTGTGTTATTGCTTAGAGTTAGACCAATTGTGCACTAATTATTATATCGTAACAAGTTGAATGTTTTATTGCTGTTGTATATGGTTTTTTAGATATTTGACAGCCGGCATCAAGAAATGAGCTATGTGCCTTTTAGTAGTCTAATGATTTCATAAGAATCGATTGGTTTTGACAGAAAGTTTTAATACTAAGGATTTAATTGGCAGGGTATGCAGTAGCAACAGTATATATGTTTTATGATCTGACTGTCGATTTTTATTATGAATGTATATATTTAAGAGTGGTTATTCACAATACGCTGTGTATACATAGCATTCCAGATATTGATATGATGTTTATTTCGTCTGGTTCATGACAATTACAAAACGTATTTTGATATCACGGTGTACATCAGTTTTTCTCACCTATCTTACACATTTTCCAGCATTTTCTAAAATATTACATTGCAGATCTTTTGCAGATTGTAGTACTTCAATTTTTGTTATCGTATCCAACCAGAAAATATAAATGTGTTCTGCATTTTCAAGTTTTCAATTTTAGCTTGTAAGTTTCACGGTTGTCCACTTTAACAGATCTATATTTAAGGATGATACAAATGTATCTATGATGATTGTTATGATTACTTTGTATCTGAATTGTGCTTATATATATTGTTTATATATCAATGATCATAGTTAGAGAAAGTTATCAATTTCATATTTCCTATTTAGTGTTAAGATCATTCTGACAGATATATTTTTCAAATATTCACATTAGATTTTCATACAATACATTGAAGAGTGCTATTATGCTTATTTTATTGATATAGTACAATACAGAAACGTACACCTTTATTAATCAGATATTCAAGATTGAACATTTTCTGGAATTAACTATTGCTATTAAGATAAAAACTGTTCTATTGAACTTCTTTGAGAATTTGAAAGACAGTGTATACATAAATATGGCTTCTTATTAGCGTTTTTTGTGTGAATATTTATCTCGAGCGAATATTCAATGTTTATCATTTTATGTATCATGAAAATGTGTGTTCAAACTAGGTTCTAGTTATTGGTCTGTAAAAGCATTCCAGCTTGTCGGGTTTCAAACAAAGATTTTTTACATTTTCATAAAATTGAGTTTCTGTTGTCTTTCTTGTTTCACTAAGGCCACACATAATTGATTCTTAGCTTCGCTGACCCGCCGACACAATAGATTTTCTGCCGACATAAAAAAAAGATTAAACAATTTTTTTTTTGACTAATAAAAAAAATTTTTCACCTTTATTTTTCCTACCGATCGACCCCAGAAAAAGTGCCTTGAGAAGATCCGAGAAGCTAAAGATCAATTATGTGTGGCCTAAATATTTGTGTTGTTAAATAGCTAGTGAGGGTGGTATCATTGGCTTGTGACTCTCATCTAAGTGGAGTGTTTTCATGAAGTGGACAAGAGAATTTTGATGAGATTTATTAAATTGACGGTCCGAATTGACTGCATGTGATTTTCATCAAATAGTTATCGGGAGTAAATTATGAGGCAATCCATAAGTTTGGTCGATTCTTATGCTTCTTACCCGAGGATATTGTTGTATTCGTGTGATAGCCTGCCACTTTATGTGAGAAGATGCAACTGGCCCCCAAATTTCTCGAGATTTTATTTTGGATAAATCACCACTGGCTAGTCTTTGTTAATGGGTCTCCATTCTTTGAATTTCTCTGCACTGAATTGTTTAGCGGTTTTTACATACATGATTTGACCTTGTCAGCCATCCTTCTTTGGCTGTGTAAATCGACCTGCTGCTCCCAAACTCAAATTAAGCAGGGAGTTGAATCCTCCATGTGAAATTCTTGGCCCTTAAATTTTCTGCTTTTCATGCGCATTCCCCCCAAAGGCAACCTGTCATTTCCTCGACTATGGCTCTTTGCTCGTCCACTTTGGCTGACAGATTTCTTGTCTAAACCTTGGCTCAAGCCGATTTCTAAAAGCGTTTAAACTAGGTGCCATTACTAGTATTTACTACCGATTCTGGTAGGTCATTCCATATCTTGGGTATTCTAACCCGGAAAGAGGGTTTTCGTAGATCCAGTCTGTTAGCCCTTTCTTGAAACAGCTTTTTCTGCTTCTGCCTGATACTTGGCACATTCAAATTGCTGAATATTAAGCCAAGGTTGTAGATCTGCTAGGAAAAGAGAGGTAGAACAGTAGAAAAAAGTTTAAGATTGGTTAGTGCTTAATATAAATATAGTGCTGGCTAAAAACAATTCTTATATAATATATGTGGCTATTGATTTAATTTAGAAAGTTTTAATGTAAAGGAGTCAATAGCCAGGGCTGAAGCTACTTGCGGACGAGTAGGTTCCAGTTTTATGGTAACAAGCTGTGGAATCCGGAATCGCGTAATTATGGACTGTCTTATATCTTGTTTGGTGTTCATGACTAGGAGGTTTGATGTAAGGTGGAAGATTAATTTGAACGATGTTATTTATAATTTTGTAGAAGAATTGAAGCCTAGCGTGCTGGCGGCGGGTTGAAAGGAGCAGCCATTTTAGGGTGTCAATCATGCATGACACTGGAGTAGTGTTTGGGCCATAACAATACTTGTTTAATGCCCATCTGGCTGCTCTTTGCTGCACAGCTTAAATCTTTTTGACATTTTTAGTTGTATATGGGTCCCAGACTATGGATGCATATTCTAAATGCAGACGTACTAGCGAGTTATAAGCCAGAATTTTGATGTTGGTGAAGGATATTCTGATGTTATTTCGCATAAAAGCAAGGCTTTTATTTGCTCTGTTAGTAATCGTGTCAATGTGATCATTCCAACTCAGGTCTTGAGAGATCGTAATGCCAAGGTATTTGGCATTTTCAACTACCTTTAACATGTGGCCATGGAGTTTATAGTCTTTGCGAATGATATTTTGGCGATTACATGTTATATGTAAGACATGGCATTTCTCAGGATGGAATTCCATTTGCCAAAGTGATTCCCATGCAGTGACCCAGTTTGTCCAAGTCGGCTGGGAGTGATTTTCAGTCGGCTTCGGTATTTACAGCAAGATATGCAATCGTGTCATCTGCGAAGAGCCTGACTGTGGAGTTGATGTCGTCTGCCATGTCATTAATGAAGAAAAGAAATAACAAGGACCCAGGACTGAGCCTTGGGGGACTCTGAAGATGACGTCGGCTACATATGATGTTTTGCCCTGAAGGACTACCTTCTGCGATCTTTTTCCATCTGTTGTTTTTTCCATTTATTCCATCCCCTCTAGCTTCAGTAGGAGCCTCTTGTGACCGCTTAAATTGATGTCCTCTTGCAATACTGGATTTCCTGAGATCTATTGATACTTCAGTATCATAAATTTAATGAATTATTTGGTATGCCTGGATGGCATTGCCACACATCCTGCGGAATCTTTAGATTGGAAGATTTAGTCTTCTCAATCTTTCAGGATATGACAAGTTACGAAATCCGTAGATCTTCTTGATGGCTGCTCTTTTTACTGCTTCTATCTTCCAGATATCACCCCTTTGTACGGACTCGTGTATAGCTTGACCATATTCCAGTGTCGTTCTCACCAACGTAATAAAGTATGGCTGAAATATATTTGGTTCCAGTTTATCGAATGTTCTCCTTATTATGCCCATCATTCTATTTGCCTTATTAGGAGCTGCTGCTGCTGCAGCTCCTATTGTAATTGTCGAAATTGTCAAAATGCTGCTTTTAAGGATCAGAACTTTTGTTGAGTTGTTGGGTTTCCTGAGGTATATTCAACCATTAAAAACCGTCGGCATTGGCCCTTCATCTTATTAAGCATCACATGTGGGTACTCACGAGGTCGTCCTTGCTTGCTAACATGACAAATTCTTGCTTGTAATTTTGCTTGTTTTCCGACATTTCCAAACGGGAGATTCCTTGAGCAACTTGAATTTCGCGCATCTCAGAGAGAGCTGTATAACTGTAACAAGGATTCTGATTGGTCAAGATCCTAGGTTCATGCTACCTGGTCCATGATTGGTTCTGGGCAGTGAATTTCCCTCCGATTGGCTGAAACAGGTTCGATGTATTCCCGAGAGTTTTTGGGACACTTCTATTGGGCCAAAACATACGATTTTAGGCTCTTTAGAATCCCGATCTCTTCAACTAAATGATTTCGTATTTTCATGGAGATATATTAATTTACTGCCGAGAATTCGTTGAAAATGTATATATATTCTTTTTGTGCAGTGTGCATGCTGGTCTATGGTTAGGAAAAGGTGTCTATCTTTGTAAGCTCATTTCAGCCGCTTAGAATCATCAGATCTTCACCAAATTTTCACAAAACCTAGTTTAGAACCTTCCTGAAGTAATTCAACCATCATTTCCACTCCGACCATCCATTAAAACCCTTTATCTTCACTCGTTTGGTAGCGTCTTTTACCGGAAATCACTTTTTTCTCTCATTGAAATGAGTGCAGTGCAGGCCTACATCCCAACAACCAATCACATCTCTCATTTTCAAATACCTCCTTCCTCATCTACCTATCCTTTTCACAACCTCATTTATTCCCCCATCACAATCCGCTATCCATCCACTCTCCCCCCATCCCTCTCTCTTTTTCCAATTTATCATATTTACTTCAATTTTCACTCTCTGGTCATAAGGTCAGCCCATTGGCTGTCAATGTAAACATTGTATGACATTTTCATCATCTAGCGTGTATATGATTTTCACCATCTAGACTTTTGTAAACATTGTATGTGATTTTCACCCTCTAGCCCAGATACCACTTTCACCTCCTTAATGTCTTCTCTTCTTCTCATATATCTCTTCTCTTCCCTCTACCTACATCTCCTTTCACAACCCCTCATCTCCCCCCCCCCTCACCTCACCTCACCCCTCCTTTACCCCCACTTAGCCCCACCTATCTACTTAAAAGCTTCACTTTTCACCTCCCCTCACATTTCAAACTCGATCTCCTTACCTTACCCCCACTTACCCCCATCATTTTTTTACACTTCAAACTCAATTTTTTCTCTCCGTTCACCTCTATCACTCAATCCCATCTCCTACCCCCACTTACCCTCAATTACCCCCATCTACGCCACCACTTTCTTACTTAAAACCTCATTTTCTCATCTCCTCTTACTTCTAAGTTCTATCACTCAATTCCCTCACTGTACCTCACTTTCCCTCACTTACCCTAACTTAGCCTAACTAATCCTCACTTACCCCCACCACCTTTTCACCTCAAAACTCCATTTTCCACCTGAACTCACTTCTGCCACTAAATGTTTTCACTTTCCCTCACTTACCCCCACTTACCCTCACTTACCCCCATCACTTTTTTACCTTAAACTTCTATTTTTCGCATCCGCTCACTTCTACCACTTCATTTCCTCACTTTCCCTCACTTACCCCCAATTACCCCCAACACTTTTTAAACTCAAACTTCTTTTTCTTTTTTTTTCTCTTAAAACTCAACCACACCTCACCATATCTCCCATCATCATACCTATTCCACACCATGAGTCCCGAAAAGGATAAAGCCAATGAAAATGTGGCTATTGGTTAAGGCACCATTTCTTGTCTAGGCTGTTTTAGCTGCCTTCATGAGTAGGCCTATAAATAAAGATAATTAGTGCCATCCAAGATGAGTTCTAGTTCTAGCCAAAATTTCATAGCCCCTCCCTAAGGATGCCCGGGTGCCCCCTCACTTGCCTCTAGCTCAGGACCATGAACACACAGAGAATTCTAAGATTGCGGCCATAAAATGTATTGTCCATTGTGATCTTATTGTATTTTACTCAAATTTATCAAAGCTGGTCCAGTTATTTGCCTGTGGGTGAAAACACATTCGGAGAAATCCAAGATGGCTTGGTCAGGATTGTGTTGTGCAGTGGTGGTTGTTGTCTGATGGATTGCTCTGGTCAAGCCTTTTTTATTGCCACATACCTCAAATGCTTAATTAACCAACCCCAACAAACTAACAAATTTTAATAGTCCAACAGCAGGCTCAGCAGCTCCTCACATTCTGCTCGCAGTGTGAATTCTAGTTTACTATGTTATGTATGGGATGATCAAATTTTAAATTGTTGTCAATACTGATGCCAAGATCTTTTTCTTCCTGAATCCTTTGTAGACATGCTGTATTTCTTCCGTCCGTTGATGTTATAGGGAGGTTTAGGCCAGGTGGTGGTATCCCTGCTTGCCGAGCTATTTCCATGTGTTTACATTTATCTGGGTGAATCTTTAATAGCCATTCTTCTGTCCATTGATGTAATTTGATAAGGTCATCTTGTATATTCTGGTCTGGATGCTCTGGTTTCCAACTTGGGAAGATCTTAGTATTGTCGGCAAATAGATAGATGGTTGATGTTATGTTGTGTGGCAGGTCATTGATGAATATGACAAGTAAGATCGGGCTGAGTACAGAACCTTGTGAAATTCCACTATTGATATTTGATGGGGATGAATTTTTGCCATTAACAACTACTACCTGTTTCTGGTCTGTAAAGATGTCTTCTAGCCAATTTTTCAAGCAGCCTTCAATACCATAACTTGCAATCTTCTAATTTAATAAGCGTTTATGTAGCACGGTATCAAACGCCTTTTAAAAATATAACTTTTATTATAAGCTATCTCAATAATTTCTCCTTTATCAGACCATTTATCCAAGACTTCCAATAATTGTAGAATGGTTAATCGATTCGGAATGAATCAATATTCATGACCCCCGCCTCCCTTATTCAGACCTTTTCATTTCAAGGATTTTTGCCTGTATGGTACCTACCAAGTATACTAGGCGTAGATGTGTACATCGTGTTTCTCTCCTGCTTCTCAATATCCATCTGCCATGTCTCGTCACATCTCGTCCGAGATGATGCGTAGCCCTCTGGCGGCGGTACCACACTCCCCTCCGTTTTATAAAGGCCCCATTTCGGTGGTGTACACCCTGGTGTGGTTGACAACTGGGCCAACTGAAACTACCTCCCAGGCGAGGCAACATATGTGCATATCCAATCCAATATATTTACAATCCGG
Organism: Platynereis dumerilii; assembly: GCA_026936325.1. Classification (NCBI taxonomy): domain Eukaryota; kingdom Metazoa; phylum Annelida; class Polychaeta; order Phyllodocida; family Nereididae; genus Platynereis; species Platynereis dumerilii. The sequence goes on from JAPTHN010000007.1 coordinate 38,172,348, forward strand.
AATGCTTAAGTGCAATCCAGCACTATGGGGGAACATATTTACAGAAAATCCAGAACACATTGCACTGACTGTGCTAATCCTGTGGGGAGAAACATCACTTGCAACAGTCTCCATAATCATAAATAATAAAAATATATACATAATCCTCCCCCCCCCCCCTCCTTTCCCTTCCATCCATTGTTTGGCAGGGAAATTCTAGGGTTGGTAAGGAGATTAAAAAAAAAGTGTTGCTCAAATAAAAATGGTAGGGCGCTCACTAAAATAACTAGTCCCTCCCGTAAGTTGTGGAAGGGCGCTCGCAGGGTTGACACTTTAATGCTTGGATATGAAGTACACCCGCTCTACATTATCTGATGATATCTGCATTACGGTCCTCTGCGGTATGTTTCTTCACTAGGTCAAATATATCCCAGGGTCCCTCCGCCAGATAGGGGGAGTCGTTTTTTAGCCTTCTAGGACCACATTCTCTAGGCAAATTCCTTTAATGAATGACTCACAATGGTCCAACCTCAATGATCTGTTGGTTAGTCCGAAAACTGTCCTCGGGCAGCGCCTTAGCCACTCCTCACACTGCTCAAGGATGCCCGTACAACAGTGGAGGTGGATCGGATGGCAGGTGGGCACATGGGCCTCCCGCAGGCAAGGTAGGGCTTCCGGGATTACAGTTGAAAGGTCGTCCCCCCTCGCCCCGCAGATGTAGGACCAGCGGCTTGTCCGATCCCACACCCATATGGGCGAGCCTGATGAAGATCTCCTTCTGGGACTTCCAACTGGATTTTCGGCAGGTCCTATCCAAGCCCATTTCGCCAATGCCCATGCACCTGGGACTTTTCAGAAGCTCCGGCAGCTTGGCAAAATCCTCAGTAGAGGGCGACTCCCAGCGTGGGTGCATGCCATAACAATAATAAATTTGGCGGGCCGAGGCATTTCCCGACCCCCCCTTCGTGTAATTAAGCAACCTCGGGCCGGTCCCATTCCAATCTGCTTCATTGAAGACCAGGTTGTCAATGAAGTAACTGACGTTACCACTGCTGTTTTGACTAATTTGGTAGCAGCCTCGTCGTACGGGAGCTTCAGCCTGTTACAGGTTACCCTCGTAGTTGCATCGGGTGTCACCAACCAACTGCTCCTTTAGGCTTGATGTTATGTTCCTGACGCAGTCATCAGGTTTGATCTTCTGGAAACTTCGCAGATGGGGTGGGGGTATCAAAAGTGCCAACAAATGATAGACCACCTCCCAGTGGAGGATACTAATATCACTGTCCAGCCCCTTCAATTTCAGACGATCTGGGGAGTCCAATCCTAGGGCTGTGCCAACATCCTGTAGCAGGAAATTCATCGAGGGCTGGGCAAGAGTGCCATCAGATGGAATAAAGCCTTTTCTCTCGCATAAGGCACTAAGCTGAACTGCTGATATGAAACCAGACTGAGATAGTAGTACTTGGACCAGCCGCACCATCCCCCTCAGCCAGTAGTCATAATTTTCAGCTCCGAACAGAAGGCAGCCCTCCCGGTCATTCCGGGTGTTGTTCTTGGTAAAATGCGAATGGCATCTGAAACAGGCCCTGTGCGGTTGGAAAAACCAGGGAAGGTGGTTGGACTCTTCATGGGTCTTCAAGATGCCCACCTGCTGGCCACACAATTTACATTTGATGTCCTGTTTCCTCCTCTTGGAGGCTGGCTTGTCCGGAACTTCAATTGGCAGCATGGTGACCACTATTGTCCTTTCCTTACTGGCGAAGGCAAAGACTGGCTTCCCGATGGCAAAGCATGGTCGGAGTCATCAGAACCTGTGGTTGTAGTGGAGGTACCAATTAAGGCCGAATGTAATAGAAGGGCCAGAGAACAGTACGGGTCGTTCAGCTTACAAATTAACAGAGTATTTCCAGATAACTTGAAAATTGAAAAGTCATCACTCTTTGGACCAACACTAAGTTGTAACTGGGAAACTCCAGTGTTTCAAATTAGAAGGCTGCTATTTTAGACTTGTGTTAATCCTTTGACAGCTTTGGTGTGAATAGCTGTGGTGAATAGGTGTTTTGTCATACAAAATCTTGAAGTAAGCAACTCATGCTTGAAAGGAATATCCAAAATGTTGCTTCGAAACATTAAAAATAATATTATAACTTCAATGTCAACGGGATGATGTTGAAACTTGTGGCCCAGCAAATTCACATAGAATTTGACAGGTGGAAATGTCCAAGTTGAAAAAATTCGTCCAAGTGAAAACAGTTTCTTGTGTCCAATATACCGACTGACAATCCATATAAACAGCGTTGAAGCGTAGCATAAATCACAAGGAGACACAGAGACTCACGCAGCAATCATTTGACACTCAGCAGGCATCTGACAGCATCAAAATTTCAGCAATTTTGAGTTTACTTTCCACCAAGTCCAAAGCATGACAAATCAAAAATAAAGTCCCCAACCTTCAATCACGAAGTCAACAACAAGATCTGTAGTTTATAGCTGCAGATGGTCAATTCCAACAACGAATTTTGAGTTTCCAATACACATAATAATAATAATAATAGCTAAAAATAGCGCTAATTCCAGTAAACCTGCTCATTAGTGCTGCTCAGATGAGCTCAGTGGTAGAATTGTTTAAACAAGTGAATTTAAGGTTATTCTTGAAACTTTCCAAAGTGTTAATTGTTGTCATTTTTTCTGGCAAACTATTCCAGAGTTTTGGGGCTGCATATGAGAAAGCTCTGTCCTCAAACTTATTTTTGTTGCATGGGATAGGTTCTGCTAACAGGTGTCTATGGTTGCTTCTCAGATTGTGGTTCTGTTGGGGTTTGGCTTGAATAAGTTCTTGAATGTACAATGGAGCTTGGGAAGGCATTACGGCACATTTTGTTGATTTGTCTTTCCATTGTCATATTTTTGTCGAATAGCACTCCGAGATTTCTGACATGATCAGCACTTTTGATTTCAACATTGCCAACATTGATTGATGACACTTGCAGTTTCTTCAACTGACCAGGTGCACCAATTAGAAGAAGTTCAGTTTTGTCACCATTATTGCACAACTTATTATTGTGCAAGAAGTCTCTGATTTCTGCAACACATTTTTCCATTTTCCGTACAGCTTGCTCTTGATTTAGAAAGGTTGGCTTGAAAGAAAGAATAAGTTGTTCATCATCCGTATAATTTAGATCATTCACTTGGTTTCTTTGTGCGACCTCACTTACTAGAGCGATGTACGAGTTGAACAAAATTGGACTAAGTTTTGAACCTTGTGGCACCCCATACTTGAGTGGAAGTTTGCTTGATATTGTGTCATTTATCGTCACAGACTGTGATCGTTCCGAAATATATGACTTGAACCATTTCAGTACTGAGCTATGCACGCCATATCTGTTTTGCAGCCTGTCCAGCAGAATGTCATGATCAATTGTGTCAAATGCAGCAGAAAATATCATCACATACAGGTTCAGTCAATCAACATGGACGCCAATCCACGGCAATGTCAGCCTTATAAAACATCCTCAAAGACCTCAAAATTGATGTGAAAAAATCCAAATTTTCAGTGGAATTCATTGTAAGCCTTCCTGGCTGTCATAATCCAAAAAATAGCCCTTGCAGATTCGTTGGCAACTGCGCCAATATGGTACCTACCAAGTATACTAGGGGTAGATGTGTACGTCGTGTTTCTCTCTTGCTTCTCAATATTGATCTGCCTTGTCTCGTCTCGTCACGTTTCGTCCTAGATGATGCGTAGCCCTCTGGTGGTGGTACCACACCTGGTGCAACATGCTTTCTCTTGGGAATGACCAGCAAGGCCCGATCGCAGATCTGAACACATGTTTAAAATGAAGAATGAGGGATGGCCGTCTTTCCTGGTCAACATTTGATTGCAATGTTTTGGAATGACATCAGAGGAAAATCCCCTCTGATCCATGTCAGGAGCGTTGTGCTCCACAGAGGCACTCGGTAGGGGACAATGTGTCAGGAGATTTTTGAAAGAAAAAGTTAATTGTTCCCAGTCCCCCATACATTAACTTTGATCTTTTTTTAGGCCAAACTATGCAGAATTTCACCTACCAAGCTATGCAAGCTCTGAACGTAACCTCTGAGATGTTGCCCACGGGATTCTCCCTTCCCCAAGATGCACAGGTCCCAATTTACGGCAGTGTCGGAGGCTACGAGAATCTTGCCATCAATCAGGCAGCTCAGATGCCCATGACGGTCTTTCCTGGCATCCAGACGTCTTTCGATATGACTGCCGTGAATCAGCTCAGGTTTGTGAATGCCAATTTCCAAGGTAGTGTCTCTGATATTTCAAATTTCACTGCGAGCTTGGTGAGTGCAGAATCTTCCATCGCATTTTCAAGTGAACAATCAACTCAAACCTAACTCAATCATTGAAGATAGCTTGTCATTTCTCAGACATTTTGTGCTTCCAGCTCTTGTAATAGTTTGAAAAATATTTGATTTCGAAGCGTTCTCAGTATTACAAGCTCTTCTGTGTGTGTATTTTTCAAATTTTCAAATGTTAGTCAGTATATACATGTAGTTGTTTATGAAATTGTTTTACATTGTTTCCTGGTGCTGGAACTTCTCTGATTTGTATAGTGTGTCATCTTTATTTCTGCCGTGCTGAACCATTGGTTGGACCTCACCACATGTCCAAGAAGTAGAAATGATATTTGGAAACTGTTGCCACTAAAAGTAGGGGACAATGTGTCAGGAGATTCTTGAAGGAATTCTATGGCTCAACAGCATAGAATGAATGACGTCACAGCGCCTGATTTTCTGTAAGAGGTTCCCTTTTAGTTCAGCATTTCCCTAGTGGATTTTCACTCTGACAGCAATATAAGTTTTTCATGGGAAAGACTGATAACTTTAGACAATTATGGACATGATTGGCAAACCAAAGTCAGTTAAACGACAACATAATGGCAATCTATTTGTGCAAGTCATTAACCCCACTCACGCCAGGAAATTATGCGTATTGAAAAAGATCGCTGATGCACCTGTGACCATGAAACTTAAATACACACACACACACACTCTGATCTTTTTGGTAATTTTTCTCTTGGATTACTTGAAGGTGCACAAAAAAAAAATCCTGTGATCAGGAGAGCTTTTATACTTTTACCAATAGATCTGCTGATGGACGTATGCCCATTGCCATGCTTTCCCTAGGAGCTTCATTTTGTCATGCAGCAGCCCACCGTCTTCAACATTAAACGTTTAAGCAGCATGGTTGATTTCTTATTGGTATTTATAGTTTGTGACATTTTTCATAAATATCCAGAAGTTGCAAAAGATGAACTATTAAATATGATTGTCAATGCTGATTCTAAGGGAATATTCATAATGAAATGCAAAAATGTAAAACAATTTTTTGGAATAATCTTAAGTCTTTTCCAAAGATCATTTGATTTCTTCCAGGAGATTGCCTCTAAATAGCCCACACCGGTGCTGATGGGGTGTAAAACGCAAACTCACTCACTCTAGAAAGTGAAGGACAGCATTGGTTCTTGGACTGTTGACTTCATTTGTGTAGAGGTGTCTGCAGGGCAAGGTGATATTATTGCTGGGTTTCTTAATGTGGAGTTGTTTGCACTTTCCGGGTGAAATTTCATTAGCCAATTGTGAATTGTCGGACCAGTGTTGAAGTTTGTCTAGGTCTTCTTGGATAGAGTCATTTACGGTACTAGTTGTGTTGTCATAGATTTGAAATATTTTTGTGTCGTCTGCAAACATATATACTTTGGAGTTCAGTTGGTCTGGCAGATCATTCGTGTAGATGATAAAAAGTAGCGGTCTGAGAAATTTGGTTATATCAGGTACATTGCATTTTGCTGCAATTGAAATCCATAATGACACTCGAGCAATAAACGGCATGAAAAAAAAAAACCCGTGAAATTTGCTAAGAATAAAATTAATAGCTAGAAACAATTCTGTAAATCGAGTGATATTAATTCACACAACAGCTCGTGATATTGTTACTCAGTGTCCCTGACCTGCGTTGTTTTGTTATAAAACTTGTAAGTAGCATTGTTGATCTCTTGATGGTATTTAGATAGTTTGTGACATTTTTCATAAATATCCAGAGGTTTCAAAAGATGAACTATTAAATATTATTGTCAATGCTGATTCTAAGGGAATATGACATGATGAAATGCAAAAATGTAAAACAATTTTTTGGAATAATCTTAGTATTTTCCAAAGATTTTACGGCCGTTGATTTCTACATATTAGTGTTGGTAAGAAAGCTGTTTATCCATTTAAGAAAGCTACCCTGGATGCAATAACAGGAAAGCTTATGTAGTAGCCTTTTGTGAGGGACAGTGTCAAAGGCTTTCTGTATGTCCATGTAGATTGCCTCAATGTGGTTGCCTTTATGCAATGCATCTGTCCATTCGTCTAGGATATTTATTAGTTGCAGAACTGTGGACTGCTGAGGAAGGAATCCAAACTGTTCTTTAGTAAATAGTTGGTGGGTTGTCATGTGCGCCATAATATTGTCTCGGGTGATTGATTCAAAAACTTGCAAGAAATTGAAGTCAAGCTTATTGGTTTGAAGTTACCACAGGCCAACTTGCAACTGTTTCAGTCATCCTTGGATTTATTGCTGTGTCTTCCTCCTGTCCTAACTAGCCTACGTGCATAAATACAGGACGTAAAGCCTCAATCATCCATCCATCCATTGGCCTATTGGGATTAGGCGGTAAGGCATCTTTCACCTTCGTCAAAGCAGTGGTGAATTGGCATTGTAGTCGTTCTATTGGATCCTTGGAGATCCAAGTTGATGGAACCACACACATGGAGTCATTCGTAAACTTGCAAACAAGAAACTGCCAAGTAAATCATGAGAAATGGCATTTTGTCCTAATTCTGGGATTCCCTGATGGAGGAATTCACAAGAGCCATGGAGAACCCCCAAGGAATCAAAAGTGTCAAGATTGTGCGAGACTTTGCTTTTGTGGACTTCTACAACAGAGATAATGCACTCCAGGCAGCCGCTGTGATGAATGGTATGTCTTCAAAGTTTCTATTGCTCAAGGGGGAGGCATAATATGTAGCGAATATTTGATCCGCAGCCTTTTCTGTTTTCGTTAATTTTTGGCCTGATGGGGCATTGGGGGGGGGGGGGCGGATGGGAATGACCCAAAGTTCTCCCCCCCCCAAATATGGCGCTAAGTCGATTTGTACTTCCATTGTGCCATATAAATTGGTTCCTAATTAAATCGCATATCACATGTCTCTTTGCAGGAAGGTTAGTCAATGGCTTTAACCTGAAGGTTGAACTGGCCAAACCAAGAACAGAGAATAACTTCAAAGCACTTCAACAGCAACACTCCTGTCCACTCATGGGACCCATTCCACCGACAAATATAAGTGTGATGAAGTGTCAATTTCCAGTTCTTGTAACTCGTCTGTTTTCTTTGAAAATGAAAATAAGTTTTTCTTATCAAATGGTAAAATTTACATATCCTTATAAGTCATTTGTCTCACTGTCACCTGCAGGCGAGGCACACTGAGAATTTTGCAAAATTATTTACATTACATAAATTTCTCTCCGCCAAAGCCGTGACACTTTTCAGGTTAAGGAAAATTTTCAGAGCCGTCGACCTGTGTACTGTTTGGATCTGTTGGCACAAGTTCAACCAAGTGGGGCCAGACGCAGGCCCTTTAAGCAACAGGTGACATCCACAACTTTTTTTACTGATGCCCTATTGTGAAAGGACTATGAAAGGACTATAAAGACTAAACATTCCATTTCCCTGGTCTTGGGGGGGGGGGCGAGAAGGGTTGGTCTAGTGGTAGCGTGCTTGGCTGCCAATCGCTGGGTCCAGAGTTCGAATCCAGCTCTTGCCGGGTCACCTGGGCCTATGTTGGACGGCTGTTTCAATCATTCTTCGCCTCATTGCTGTGTCCTCCTGTCCTTATTAGCCTACCAAGTGCTTAAATACAGGACCTAAAGCCCCATCATCATCTTTTTCAATCAAAGAGGAAGAATTCCTAGACATTCGCTGACTTTTTAACGGCAGATCCACAATTGCAGGATCATGATCTGGGAACACTGTGACGCACTCCGATTCAATGCGACAATCTGTGGGCGTCAGCTAACTCGTATAGCTGTCTGGAATATCATTTAGTGGAGTTCTACATTTTCAATATGAATGGTGTGTCATAATTGATAGAAGTGATTTAAAAATAAGCATATTCATCCAATTTTTCCGTATTCAAATAATTGTAAAGTCCTTATTTTGTTTTTCGTTTCAGAGTTCCTGGCTAAAATTAATAATTAAGCTTACCCCTTGGCATCCCAATGATTCTAGAAATGAACTCCACCGGCCAATGCCAATGGGAGGGGGGGGGGGTTGATCTAGTGGTAGCCTTCCAGGCTTCCAACTCCTGGGTCCAGGGTTAGAAACCAGCTCTTGCCTGATCACCTGGGTCTATGTTGGAATCCAATGGACAGCTGTTTCAGTCATCCTTGGCCTTATTGCTGTGTCTTCCTCCTGTCCTAACTAGCCTACAAAGTGCATAAATACAGGATGTAAAGCCTCAATCATCCATCCATCCATTCCATCGGCCATTGGGATTAGGCGGTAAGGCTTCTTCACCTTTGCCAAAGCAGTGGTGAAGCAGCATTGTAGTCCTTCTACATGATCCTTGAAGATCCAAGTTGAAGGAACCGCGCACATGGTGTCATTCGTAAACCTGCAAACAAGAAACTGCATAGTAAATCACGAGAAATGGCATTTTGTCCTAATCCTGGGGAGTCTACAAACTTCCTGAGCCTCCAGGACTACGGTTGCTCTGAAGATGTACATATATATGGACAAAAAAAGGGTAGGTGAATGGATGTTTCATCCTGGATTCAGTTATTCTTGAGGTTATAAGTTCAACCTTCTGTCATTTTTCCATCTCTTGCTTCACAGTATTTTTAAGTTGTCGGATATCCATGCATTTGACTGTGGAGTATTTCTTACTTCCAAGGTGATGCAAACATTCTTCATTGTCGCACCCAACCCATCTTCCTTTCCGATTGTCTTTGCATCAATCATATTTGGCTTGGCAGGACACATCATCATCAGCATAATAATTTTTCATCTTCATATTTTTTTGTTGGTTTTAATGGCATCCAAAATATTTTTTCTTGATCGCTTTCTTCCTGACAGCTCTAGTTTTTAGTAAAACTTGCTTCTTCTACCTATTTTTTTTGTATTCTGTCAAATGTGTTTAATTGCTTATCTTGTGTTTGAATAAAACCAAAAAGTATCGAAACCTGATTTCAGACTATTCATTGGGAGAATCCCGTGTGACAAGACGAAGCATGATATTTTCATGGAAGTTTGCTGGGTGACGGATGATGTGAAAGATGTCACAGTTTACAACAAGATCAATGACAAGACTCAGAACAGATGTGAGTAACAGTATGATCACATGGGTTGATTCGGATTGACTTATTCGTTCACAGAGCAACGTCAAGTCTCCGTGAAGTGCACCTTCAATTTGACACAATTTCTTCCATCGTAAGATAATTTTGTTCCACAGTAAAGATATCTTTATAATCAGGGAAAATATTTGAAGGTCACACTTGATAAGAGTCTAATGGTTGCATGTGCTATTAGGAACCTTCATTATATGAATGATAATGATAATGAATCAGATTTAATCCCATGATGAGAATTTGATTTCAATTTTAAAAGCCATTCTTTGGCTGTTTGTAGTAATGCAACTTATTGTACATACAAACATTCGAAAATAGTTTTATCATTGGTCTATATGATATGGTATGGGCAGGAGTCTACTTCATGTTTTCACAAATGATGTGAATTGGCCAAAGATATAATATGTCATACTCAATTAGGTCTTCTTTCCAGCGTATGCATTTATTGAGTACCAGTCCCATAAGGCAGCAGCGATTGCAAGGAGGGTGCTTGGTGTTAGTAAGCTGGGTGGAACTACAATGAGGGGTTAGGCTATTTTTGTCTTAAGGAAGCCCACCAGATGACATATATTATCTGGTTTGCTCGCAAATTAGATGAAATCCTGTGACCAACTTATTGTACATAGAAACATTCGAAAATAGTTTTATAATTGGTCTATATGATATGGTACGGCCAGGAGCCTACTTCATGTTTTAACAAATAATGTGAATTGGCCAAAGATATAAACAGTTCAACAAAAATAAGTCCCCCTTTACAAAAACGTGAATATCTCAAAGACATCTTCTCCGATTTTGGAGAAAGTTGGCCAGTTTGTAGGCCTGCATATTGACAGTCTGCGTGTGCATTTGTAGCCTTATTGCTAAATTTTTGTCTGCGCCAGCAGACCCCGAGTGCACGTACCCCTCTTTTCAAAAATCCTAAGTTTTGGTTTTTCCAAAAAAAATTTTACCAAAAGGTGTTTAAACTCCACTCAAATTACTTGTTATTGCATCGAAGGAACCTAAACTGTAAAACTGTTACAAAAGAAGTCCTTAGTTATCTTCTAAACATGATTGAGAAACAAATTTTATCCAGAAACATGATGAGGTTTATCAAGCTGGTGGCTCCCTCGCATGGTTAAATTGTTCATATCCATTGGAAAAGCCATGGATTTTTGAAAACAGGGGTAGGCTCACTCGAAGGCTGCTGGCTCAGTCAGGAATAATGCCACTGAGCTATAAATACACACTTGTAAAGTCGATATATGGGGCTATAATTTAGCCAACTGTCATAAATATCAGCGAAGGAATCTTTGTGATATTCAAGTTTATCCAAAGGGGGACTTATTTTTGTTGAACTGTTTAATATATGTCATACTCACTTTGGTCTTTTTTCCAGCGTATGCATTTATTGAGTACCAGTCCCACAAGGCGGCAGCGATTGCAAGGAGGGTGCTTGGTGTTAGTAAGCTGTGGGGATCCTATGTTATTGTTGATTGGGCCGAACCGGAGCCGGATGTCCCAGAGGAGGAACTGGCGCATGTAAGAGAAAGTCATTATCTTTTTTTTTTTAAATCAGGGAACATACTTCTTGACTTGTATCATAACTTACATGATCACAGGGGTGTATCTAGAAAAGGCCTGAGGGGGGCATAACAGTGGACAAATACGCTTTTACTTGAGTTGTTCAAGATTAACTTTCATTCAATAACATGAGTTTGAGCTAAACATTAACATAATTTCCTTGTCAATTATGAAGTTCTGACTTCTGAGTTGAACTCTTCTCTCAATAGGTCTGTCTCCATATGGATTTTATGACAGGTATTATGGGTAGGTGGCACTACAATGAGGGGTTAGGCTATTTTTGTCTTAAGGAAGCCCACCAGATGACGTATATTATCTGGTTTGTTCGCAAATTAGATGAAATCCTGTGACCAACAGTTAATAATAATCTATTTGTCAATACATTATAATCCCCCAATCTATATGATTCTAACCAGCAACACACTTTTCTGTTGAACTGCTATCTTAAGGTGGCTCGCTACTCATGCAAAGTGGTCGTTAGCGCACATTGACGCGCAGCCAGGCAGGCCCTATCTATGGTAGCGTCACGATTCTGCTGGCACTGTTTCAGCATCTTTTTTTATTTCTGAGAATTTTGTGTGTCGGCCGCTTCGTTTGCAATTTGCGCCACTTCTATTGGGATTAGAGACTTCTCGTTTGGAGCATTAGATGCGCCATGAAGAGTACTACATACAGCCGAAGATTCAACTTGATACTCAAAACAGAAAATTTTTACAGGCGATTTTCGGCAAGCAGGTCTAATTTCTCAAAAATGACTTTGAGATACAAATAAATTTTTATATCAAAATCCATCGCGGTAGGAAACCTTCTCTTATGCTTTTTATTGTTCCTCATAATATTTGGAAATAAATGACAAAGAAATGAGAAATCCTATCTAGCCAATTTTTTTTTTTGTGCCATGGTTTATGAAAAAAGCTAAAATTGTCAAAATCAATATTTTTACTCCGAGCCCCTTGGAAAGCCCTTTAATCTAAATATATCTCTTTGAAATTATAATCAGCTTTTCCATGAAAGAGTCTTCTTTAATTTCATCCTTCATTGCATAATATGGGATGCATGACCCCCCAGGTGAGATGTAGTTCATGAAGTTGGTGAATTTGATGAATGTTCATGAACGGTTCATGAATGTCCGTCAAAGTCCGTCAAGATTCATCAAAAATGGTTCATGAACTTAGTTCATGAACAGTTCATCATCTCAGGTTCATGAACTTTGGTGAATTATGATGAACCTCAGATGAATTATGATGAACCTCAGATGGACAAAAAAAACTTAGAAAAATTTTGTGAAATCCCTCTGCGGTGGTTCATGAATGTTCATGAACTCAATAAACTTCATGAATTTAAATGGCCACCTTCAGGATAAAGTTGATACTAAACCATCTAAAAACCTTGTGGTTTGATTCAGAATTAAAATTTTCATCACTTCCTGGGAGAAAAATAGCATGCATGGCTCATGCTTGCAGTTGCCAGTTTCTAAGCATATCAATTGGATGATTACCAATATCATGGACATTTTTCACAAAATCAACAAGTTCCGTTCTCAGGATGCACTTGATGGTGTCATGGATTATTTTGAAAGTGCTCAGGACTGACAACAGTGTGTATGTGATACAGGAAAAAGCAGGAGGCATAGCTGAGCTGCTAAGGGACAAAACTTGCTCAAGGACAATGTGCTCAAGGACAGGGTGATGTCATAATTCATGCTATTCATTCAAGTGAGTTATTTAACTGAAATTTTACATTCAGGCATATGCGATTTAAAAGACATTGCAAGCTGATTTATGCTAGGTTTCATGTATCTTTTGTTTATATGTACATGTACTTTAAACGATGTGATGAACTTTTGATGAACTTTGATGAACCATCATGGTATGTGGTCCATGAACAGTTCATGAACAGTTCATGAACGTTCATATAACTGATGCATTGATGATTAGTTCATGAATGTTCATGAACTGATACATTGATCATCAGTTCATGAAGGTTCGTGAACTGACACATTTAATGATTAGTTCATGAATGTTCATGTTTCATGCACCTGTCCCATTTTTGTTGTTCACGAATAATTCATGAAGATTCGTGAACCAAGAATCAATGAATAGTTCATGAATGTCCATGAACCGATACATTGATGATCACTTCATGAATGTTCATGAACTGACACATTTAAGATTAGTTCATGAATGTTCATGTTTCATGCACCTGTCCCATTTTTGTTGTTCATGAGTAATCCATGAACATTCATGAACCAAGATTAATGAATCTTGATTAATAGTTATGGTACATTCTTGATGATTACTTCATGAATGTTCATGAACTGACACCACACACATTGACTCATGTGTTACTTCATGAACTCTCATGAACCAAGTTCATCAAAGTTCATGAATATTCATCAAATATCAAGAAGCATTTTGCTTTAGGTAACTTGAGAAATAGTTCATGAACATTCACTTTTTCATGCACCTGTCCCATTTGTTGTTCACGAATATGCATGAACATTCATGAACAAGTTGACGGACTTTGATGAATATTCATGAATTTTTATTCATGAACATTCATGAATAATTCATGAATAATTCATGAATGTTCATGAATTATTCATAAACATCTCGCCTGGGCCACTGGATTTATGTTGGACGGCTATTTAAATCATCCTTCACCTCTTTGCCGTGTCCTTCTCCTGTCTTAATTAGCATATCAAGTGCATAAATACGTTTAGCCCCAATCATCCATCCATCTCACTTTGCCCGTCTCCCCTACATTGCGGTTTTGTATTTACTAAAGAAGTAAGTGACTGTTCTTGGTTTGGTTGTGGGAGACTGAAAATTAGCTTCTATGAACATAAAGCATGCTAGTAGATCTCTGCATTTTCAGAGCCGTCGACCTGTGTACTATTTGGATCTGTTGGCACAAGTTCAACCAAGTGGGGCAAGGCGCAGGCCCTTTGAGCAACAGGTGAGATCTATAACTTTTTTTACTGATGCCCTATCTCACCTGTTGCTCAATCGTGAAAGGCCTATGAAAGGACTATAAAGACTAAACATTCCATTTCCCTGGTCTTGGGGGGGGGGGCGGGATTCCAATGGACAGCTGTTTCAGTCATCCTTGGCCTTATTGCTGTGTCTTCCTCCTGTCCTAACTAGCCTACCAAGTGCATAAATACAGGATGTAAAGCCTCAATCATCCATCCATCCATTCCATCGGCCATTGGGATTAGGCGGTAAGGCTTCTTCACCTTTGCCAAAGCAGTGGTGAAGCAGCATTGTAGTCCTTCTACATGATCCTTGAAGATCCAAGTTGAAGGAACCACGCACATGGTGTCATTCGTAAACTTGCAAACAAGAAACTGCCTAGTAAATCAAGTGAAATGGCATTTTGTCCTAATTCTGGGGAGTCTACAAACTTCCTGAGCCTCCAGGACTACGGTTGCTCTGAAGATATACATATATATGGACAAAAAAATGGTAGGTGAATGGGTGTTTCATCCTCGATTCAGTTATTCTTGAGGTTATTAAGTTCAACCTTCTGTCATTTTTCCATCTCTTGCTTCACAGTATTTTTAAGTTGTTGGATATCCATGCATTTGACTGTGGAGTATTTCTTCCTTCCAAGATGATGCAAACATTCTTCATTGTCGCACCCAACCCATCTTCCTTTCCGATTGTCTCAATCATATTTGGCTTGGCAGACTGCGCAGGACACATCATCATCAGCATAATAATTTTTCATCTTCATATTTTTTTGTTGGTTTTAATGGCATCCAAAATATTTTTTCTTGATCGCTTTCTTCCTGACAGCTCTAGTTTTTGGTTCAACTTGCTTCTTCTACCTATTTTTTTTGTATTCTGTCAAATGTGTTTAATTGCTTATCTCTTGTTTGAATAAAACCAAAAAATATCGAAACCTGATTTCAGACTATTCATTGGGAGAATCCCGTGTGACAAGACGAAGCATGATATTTTCATGGAAGTTTGCTGGGTGACGGATGAAGTGAAAGGTGTCACAGTTTACAACAAGATCAATGACAAGACTCAGAACAGATGTGAGTAACAGTATGATCACATGGGTTGATTCGGATTGACTTATTCATTCACCGAGCAACGTCAAGTCTCCTTGAAGTGCACCTTCAATTTGACACAATTTGTTCCATCATAAGATAAATTTGTTCCTCAGTAAGATAAATTTGTTCAATGGTAAGATAGTAAGTTACCAGGAAAAATATTTGAAGGTGTCTCAGTTGATGAGAGTCTAATGGTCACAGAAGGTATTTGGAACCTTCTTTCCATGAATGATTATGACAGCGAATCAAGATTTAATCCCATTATAAGGATTTGATTTCAAATTAAGCCATCCATTGGCTGCTTTTAACTTTTAATTAAAGGTTCATAGTCATGCAACATATTGTCGGTATACAAACATCTGAAAATAGTTTTATCATTGGTCTTTATGATATGGTGCGGCCAGGGGCCTACTTCATATTTTCGCAAATGATGTGAATTGGCCAAAGATATAATATGTCATACTCAATTTGGTCTTGTTTCCAGCGTATGCATTTGTCGAGTACCTGTCACACAAGGCAGCAGCGATTGCAAGGAGGGTGCTTGGTGTCAGTAAGCTGTGGGGGTTGTATGACATTGTGGATTGGGCAGAACCGGAGCCGGATGTCCCAGAGGAGGAACTGGGGCATGTAAGAGAAAGTCATTATCTTTTTTAAAATCAGGGAACAAAACTTCTTGACTTGTATCATAACTTACATGATCACAGGGGTGTATCTAGAAAAGGCCTGAGGGGGGCATAACAGTGGACAAATATGCTTTCACTTGAGTTGTTCAAGATTAACTCTCTTTCAATAACATGAGTTTGAGCTAAACATTAACATAATTTCCTTGTCAATTACGAAGTTCTGACTGACTTCTGAGTTGAACTCTTCTCTCAATATATCTGTCTCCATATGGAGTTTATGACAGGTATTATGGGTAGGTGGCACCACAATGAGGGGTTAGGCTATTTTTGTCTTAGGGAAGCCCACCAGATGACATATATTATCTGGTTTGTTCGCAAATTAGATGAAATCCTGTGACCAACAGTTAATAATAATCTAGTTGTCAATACATTATAATCCCCCAATCTATATGATTCTAACCAACAACACATTTTTCTGTTGAACTGCTATGTTACGAACGTAATCACCAGTGACCCAAACTATCAGGCAAAGGGATTCCAGCCCAGCTCTTATTGCTATTACTTGGATATGCCACCTCCACTTAAATTCCAAACTACAAATGGAGACAGGCCTTTTATGCAAGTTATATGAGCTTTTAAAATTCCTCCCTTCATTTGCAGGTGAAGTGTCTGTTTGTTAGGAACTTCTCCACCTACACAACCCCAAATTCCCTGATGGAGGAATTCACGAGAGCCATGGAGAACCCCCAAGGAATCAAAAGTGTCAAGATTGTGCGAGACTTTGCTTTTGTGACTTCTACAACAGGAGTGATGCTCTCCAGGCAGCCGCTGTGATGAATGGTTTGTCTTCAAAGTTTCAATTGCTCATGGGGGGGATGGAGGCATAATACGCGGTGAATATGTGATGATCCGCAGCGTTTCCTATTTTCGTTAATTTTTGGCCTGATTGCGGGGGGGGGGGATCGAATGACCAAATATGCCACTGAGTCGATTTGTACTTCCATTGTGCCAGGTAAATTGGTACCTAATTGAATCGCATATCACATGTGTCTTGCAGGAAGGTTAGTCAATGGCTTTAACCTGGAGGTTGAACTGGCCAAACCAAGAACAGTCCAACAGCAACACTCCCGTCCACTCATAGGACCCATTCCACCGACAAATGTAAGTGTTACCAAGTGTCAATTTCCAGTTTATATAACTCGTCTGTTTTCTTTGAAAATGAAAGTAAGTTTTTCCTATCATATGGTAAAATTTACATATCCTTGAAAGTCATTTGTCTCACGGTCACCTGAACGTGGGGCACAGTGAGACAGCAGGCTAGACACAGTGAAAATTTTGCAAAATTATTTACATTACATAAATTTCTCTCAGCCAAAGCTGTGACACTTTTCAGGATGAAGGAAAATCTTTAGCTTACGTAACTTGTACACAACGTGAACAAGGATAGTTCTGCAAACGATAACACTTTGATGCCAGTGGGTTTGTCTCACTTTGCCCCTCTCTCAGTGATGTAGTCGAGGCCAGGACACCCAAGACCGAGGCAAGGCCAAGGATTTGGTATCCGAGACCAAGCCAAGGCCAAGCCATCAAAATATGGCTTAGACCTCCAACACTGCGCTCTCCCCTACTTTGCAGTTTTGTATTTACCAAAGAACTAAGCTTGTGGTAGCGTGCTGGGCTGCCAAACGCTGGGTCCAGAGTTCGAAGCCAGCTCTTGCCGGGTCACCTGGGCCTATGTTGGACGACTGTTTCAATCATCCTTCGCCTCATTGCCGTGTCCTCCCCGTGTCCTATTTAGCCTACCAAGTGCATAAATACAGGACGTAAAGCCCGAATCATCCATCCATCCATCCCTGGTCTTACATATTTGTCCAGACGGATCTTGATGAAATAGAAATGTGTTGGTCACAGTTGGTG
Source organism: Platynereis dumerilii (assembly GCA_026936325.1). NCBI lineage: Eukaryota > Metazoa > Annelida > Polychaeta > Phyllodocida > Nereididae > Platynereis > Platynereis dumerilii. The sequence goes on from JAPTHN010000007.1 coordinate 38,189,929, forward strand.
TTCTTTATTTGGAAGTTTGGTACTTTCATCCTGTTGATTGCAAATAGGAATATTTTAGGATACAAATAATGAGGAAAAAATTGGTCTTGGTCAGAGATAAATTACGCTCATTGAGGGGAACTCCCAAGCTGTGCTGATTTTCTTATGGCTTGTTGAAACACAAATTTGTTAAATTTAGTCTAATCTGGGCAAATTGACAATTGAACTTGTGTTCTGAAAGTGTCAAGTTTCAAAATTAATGTGAGGATGTATTGCATGTGAATGGTAGGCCTATATCGAATATATTTTCTTTTAGCAGTTTCTGGAGCCTGGGCTGGTTTGCGACCCAAGGCAGGTGGTCACTTATTGGAGACGAAGACTCCCGGACTTGTCCTTTATTAGTGTGAGTATGACAAAGTCACAATTTTGTACCATTTGTGTGTATACTGGTAGAAATTACTCCATCTTTTTTTGTTTGGAGTAGAGTGCTTTTTTAATGGAATTTCCGTGTGATGAGATCAGAATTTTTGTTTAACGTTGTGTTCACATATATTCATAAATTAAAACAGAGGCGTCTGTGTACTGGAAGAGGAGTATGTGTCGTAATTTAGCATTCAATGTCATTCGTAGTAATTTTGTATGAGTTGAATTTGATGCTTTGTTGGTTATGATTAATGTACTGAATTTGCTGTTACTTTGAGTTATACAATATACATGTATACACATGTTTATGTTGTTTATTCCAGTTTCTTACGGACGTCTGTATGACGGAGGGATGGGGCAATCCTGATTATTTCTTGAAGGAATTCAAGCAGAAAGTGAGGCACCGCAAGATTAAGATGTGTGCTTACAAGGTTAGTCACTGTCTTTCTTCTGGCATCATTTTAAAGCTCTTCGCGAGGTCTTTATTATCACTGCCATCTTCCATATATGACTCAGGGTATCACTTTTCCTATAAGCTAAAGAGTCTATAGCTTTGTCTCCATTTTCAACAGTTGGGATTTTACTCAATTAATTGACGAAAAAAGAAAGCATGAATATAATATGGAAATGTTGTAACGCAGACTAATTTTAAATGGCCAAAACTGGCTTTCAAAACAAGATTTAGAAGTTTCAAGGCAAAAAGATTGAAAAATGCCCCAAGACAGTTCAGATTATCACTTTAGAGAAGATTGTAGACCAGTCTCCAGTTTGACGTGAAGTTGTGCTAAAAAAAGTGAGTTTTCTGATTTCACTGAAATTCAGTCAAATGTTCTTAAATTCAAAATACATGTATTTGTTTCAGGTTATCATTCGTGGACTTTCTGACCTGCAAACGGAGTTTGCGTTTAACCCTGTGCAATTTGTTGAGGACAGGTCGATGGCAAAGGAGTACGCAGCCATTTACGCTCTCTCGAAAATCAGGCTGACCAGTATCCAAGGTAAAAAATGGTCACTAAACTCTAGGAACAAGACAACGATATTCAGGGTTCCCACGGTCTTGAGAAACCGGGAAAAAGTCGGGAATTCTCAAAAGTTGTTTTCCCGGTCGGGAAAGTCGGGAAAAAGTCGGGAATAAGACAAAACTGAAATTGACTAATTCGTCCACGCCAATATCGCCCACATAACGATCGTCCTTGCGTGTCAAGACTCCTCAATGAAGCAATCAGCAATTGCTTTCTGCATGCAGTGTATCTATTTACAGAACAGTCTAACATGCTAATTGCAATTTATGAAGTTCTAAAGCCTTCTGTCATCCTCAGTCTCTCTAATTGCCATTGAGGAACAGCACTCAGATCTGACAGGTGTCAAACTTAAAGCTGATTGCACTTTGCAGTGCAGATTTGATGCCCATGGACCTTGCTCAGTATGCTTTGTCGGAATATCAACTGCATCAGTACATGGCACTAATTTCCTTACAAAGTGTGTTTAATGTTCCTGTTTTTCTTTCTTTTGCCTCAAAATGGAGTTAATTTTCAGTCAGATCATTGCTAATTGTTTAGCAGCGTTTCCTATTTTCGTTAATTTTTGGCCTGATTTGGGGGGGGGGGGGTTGGCGGATGGGAATGACCCAAAGTTCCCCCCCCCCCAATATGGCACTGAGTCAATTTGTACTTCCATTGTGCCAGGTAAATTGGTGCCTAATAAAATCTTATATCACATGTTTCTTTGCAGGAAGGTTAGTCAATGGCTTTAACCTGGAGGTTGAACTGGCCAAACCAAGAACAGTCCAACAGCAACACTCCCGTCCACTCATAGGACCCATTCCACCGACAAATGTAAGTGTTACCAAGTGTCAATTTCCAGTTTATATAACTTGTCTGTTTTCTTTGAAAATGAAAGTAAGTTTTTCCTATCATATGGTAAAATTTACATATCCTTGAAAGTCATTTGTCTCACGGTCACCTGAACGTGGGGCATAGTGAGACAGCAGGCTAGACACAGTGAAAATTTTGCAAAATTATTTACATTACATAAATTTCTCTCAGCCAAAGCTGTGACACTTTTCAGGATGAAGGAAAATCTTTAGCTTACGTAACTTGTACACAACGTGAACAAGGATAGTTCTGCAAACGATAACACTTTGATGCCAGTGGGTTTGTCTCACTTTGCCCCTCTCTCAGTGATGTAGTCGAGGCCAGGACACCCAAGACCGAGGCAAGGCCAAGGATTTGGTATCCGAGACCAAGCCAAGGCCAAGCCATCAAAATATGGCTTAGACCTCCAACACTGCGCTCTCCCCTACTTTGCAGTTTTGTATTTACCAAAGAACTAAGCGACTGTTTTTGGTTTGTGTGTGGGAGGCTGAAAATCAGCATTAATGAGCATAAAGTATGCAAGTTGATCTCTCATTTAAATTTTCAGAGCCGTCGACCTGTGTACTGCTTGGATCTGTTGGCACAAGTGCAACCGAGTGGGGCCAGACGCAGGCCGTTCGAGCAACAGGTGACATCCGCAACTTTTTTTACTGATGCCCTGTTGTGAAAGGACTATGCAAGGACTATAAAGACAAAACATTTCATTTCCCTGGTCTTGGGGGGGGGAGGAGGGTTGGTTGAGTGGTAGCGTGCTGGGCTGCCAAACGCTGGGTCCAGAGTTCGAAGCCAGCTCTTGCCGGGTCACCTGGGCCTATGTTGGACGACTGTTTCAATCATCCTTCGCCTCATTGCCGTGTCCTCCCCGTGTCCTATTTAGCCTACCAAGTGCATAAATACAGGACGTAAAGCCCGAATCATCCATCCATCCATCCCTGGTCTTACATATTTGTCCAGACGGATCTTGATGAAATAGAAATGTGTTGGTCACAGTTGGTGTTCTTTATTTGGAAGTTTGGTACTTTCATCCTGTTGATTGCAAATAGGAATATTTTAGGATACAAATAATGAGGAAAAAATTGGTCTTGGTCAGAGATAAATTACGCTCATTGAGGGGAACTCCCAAGCTGTGCTGATTTTCTTATGGCTTGTTGAAACACAAATTTGTTAAATTTAGTCTAATCTGGGCAAATTGACAATTGAACTTGTGTTCTGAAAGTGTCAAGTTTCAAAATTAATGTGAGGATGTATTGCATGTGAATGGTAGGCCTATATCGAATATATTTTCTTTTAGCAGTTTCTGGAGCCTGGGCTGGTTTGCGACCCAAGGCAGGTGGTCACTTATTGGAGACGAAGACTCCCGGACTTGTCCTTTATTAGTGTGAGTATGACAAAGTCACAATTTTGTACCATTTGTGTGTATACTGGTAGAAATTACTCCATCTTTTTTTGTTTGGAGTAGAGTGCTTTTTTAATGGAATTTCCGTGTGATGAGATCAGAATTTTTGTTTAACGTTGTGTTCACATATATTCATAAATTAAAACAGAGGCGTCTGTGTACTGGAAGAGGAGTATGTGTCGTAATTTAGCATTCAATGTCATTCGTAGTAATTTTGTATGAGTTGAATTTGATGCTTTGTTGGTTATGATTAATGTACTGAATTTGCTGTTACTTTGAGTTATACAATATACATGTATACACATGTTTATGTTGTTTATTCCAGTTTCTTACGGACGTCTGTATGACGGAGGGATGGGGCAATCCTGATTATTTCTTGAAGGAATTCAAGCAGAAAGTGAGGCACCGCAAGATTAAGATGTGTGCTTACAAGGTTAGTCACTGTCTTTTCTTCTGGCATCATTTTAAAGCTCTTCGCGAGGTCTTTATTATCACTGCCATCTTCCATATATGACTCAGGGTATCACTTTTCCCTATAAGCTAAAGAGTCTATAGCTTTGTCTCCATTTTCAACAGTTGGGATTTTACTCAATTAATTGACGAAAAAAGAAAGCATGAATATAATATGGAAATGTTGTAACGCAGACTAATTTTAAATGGCCAAAACTGGCTTTCAAAACAAGATTTAGAAGTTTCAAGGCAAAAAGATTGAAAAATGCCCCAAGACAGTTCAGATTATCACTTTAGAGAAGATTGTAGACCAGTCTCCAGTTTGACGTGAAGTTGTGCTAAAAAAAGTGAGTTTTCTGATTTCACTGAAATTCAGTCAAATGTTCTTAAATTCAAAATACATGTATTTGTTTCAGGTTATCATTCGTGGACTTTCTGACCTGCAAACGGAGTTTGCGTTTAACCCTGTGCAATTTGTTGAGGACAGGTCGATGGCAAAGGAGTACGCAGCCATTTACGCTCTCTCGAAAATCAGGCTGACCAGTATCCAAGGTAAAAAATGGTCACTAAACTCTAGGAACAAGACAACGATATTCAGGGTTCCCACGGTCTTGAGAAACCGGGAAAAAGTCGGGAATTCTCAAAAGTTGTTTTCCCGGTCGGGAAAGTCGGGAAAAAGTCGGGAATAAGACAAAACTGAAATTGACTAATTCGTCCACGCCAATATCGCCCACATAACGATCGTCCTTGCGTGTCAAGACTCCTCAATGAAGCAATCAGCAATTGCTTTCTGCATGCAGTGTATCTATTTACAGAACAGTCTAACATGCTAATTGCAATTTATGAAGTTCTAAAGCCTTCTGTCATCCTCAGTCTCTCTAATTGCCATTGAGGAACAGCACTCAGATCTGACAGGTGTCAAACTTAAAGCTGATTGCACTTTGCAGTGCAGATTTGATGCCCATGGACCTTGCTCAGTATGCTTTGTCGGAATATCAACTGCATCAGTACATGGCACTAATTTCCTTACAAAGTGTGTTTAATGTTCCTGTTTTTCTTTCTTTTGCCTCAAAATGGAGTTAATTTTCAGTCAGATCATTGCTAATTGTTTAGCAGCGTTTCCTATTTTCGTTAATTTTTGGCCTGATTGGGGGGGGGGGGGTGGCGGATGGGAATGACCCAAAGTTCCCCCCCCCAATATGGCACTGAGTCAATTTGTACTTCCATTGTGCCAGGTAAATTGGTGCCTAATAAAATCTTATATCACATGTTTCTTTGCAGGAAGGTTAGTCAATGGCTTTAACCTGGAGGTTGAACTGGCCAAACCAAGAACAGTCCAACAGCAACACTCCCGTCCACTCATGGGACCCATTCCACCGACAAATATAAGTGTGACGAAGTGTCAATTTCCAGTTCTTGTAACTCGTCTGTTTTCTTTGAAAATAAGTTTTTCTTATCAAATGGTAAAATTTACATATCCTTATAAGTCATTTGTCTCACTGTCACCTGCAGGTGAGGCACACTGAGAATTTTGCAAAATTATTTACATTACATAAATTTCTCTCCGTTAAAGCCGTGACACTTTTCAGGATAAAGGAAAATCTTTAACTTACGTAATTTGTACGCGACAGGAGGATAGTTGTGCAAACAATAACATTTTGATGCCAGTGGGTTTGTCTCACTTTGCCCCTCACTCCTACATTGCAGTTTTGTATTTACCAAAGAAATAAGCCACTGTTTTTGATCTGAGTGTGCAAGACTGAAAATCAGCATCAATGAGCATAAAGCATGCAAGTAGATCTCTTTGCAATTTTCAGAGCCGTCGACCTGTGTACTGTTTGGATCTGTTGGCACAAGTTCAACCAAGTGGGGCCAGACGCAGGCCCTTTGAGCAACAGGTGACATCCACAACTTTTTTTACTGATGCCCTATTGTGAAAGGACTATGAAAGGACTAAACATTCCATGTCCCTGGTCTGGGGGGGGGCGGTAAGGGTTGGTTTAGTGGTAACGTGCTTGGCTGCCAATCGCTGGTATGGGTCCAGAGTTCAAATCCATCTCTTGCCGGGTCACCTGGAGCTACGTTGGACGGCTGTTTCAATCATCCTTCGCCTCATTGCCATGTCCTCCCCTTGTCCTAATTAGCCTACCAAGTGCATAAATACAGGACGTAAAGCCCCAATCATCCATCCATCCCTGGTCTTAGGTATTTGTCCAGATGGATCTTGATGAAATAGAAATGTGTTGGTAACAGTTGGTGTTCTTTATTTGGAAGTTTGGTACTTTGATTGCGAATAGGAATATTTTAAGATACAAATAATGTGGAAAAAAATCTGTCTTGGTTGATTAATGTCGGTAGGGCTAATGCTGCCACGGCAAGGCGCTGTGTCATCTCTTCGTCATCCATTTTCCCGCTCTGCGCATGCGAAAATGTAACACTGTTCAACTTCCGGGGTTGGGAAGTCTGTTACTGATGTATTTCTAGAGTATTCCAGGTATGGCGAGTCCCCTCCACGTCTAAAGCGAATTTTGCAGGCCCTTCCGTACATCTAAATCGATTCCTTTTCCATCCCACCATACATCTGAAGAGAATTTTCGCCGATCCCTACGTACATTTATGACGAAAAAATCAACCCGACCACTCCCATGCTTTTAAACGATTGTCTTTCAATAAATTTTCTTTGTGCCAATGTAACAAAAAAATTACTTATAAATGACTTTTAAAGTAGCTGCTCTTTCACCACTCAACAGCATCCCAAGATTGAAAAGTGATCATACTTTATTCAGCAGATGCCAATTTTTTTTTGCATTAATTTTGACTTTTGCGAGACTGGAAAATGTTGTGGCAAGTTCAATTGACGTCTTATTAGCGATAGATTGGGCATGAGGTCGTAATTGGTTATTGAGAGGGCATTGTGGTGGAAGCAGTGATACTGGGATAATAGGTGGCACGAAGGTTGTGACATCAAGGTCTACTTCAGAATCTCCTGAAATTGGGTTATATCGGGTACATTGCATTTTGCCAATAAACAGCATGAAGAAAAAAACTTTCTCGTATAGCTGTCTGGAATATTATTTAGTGGAGTTCTGCATTTTCAATATTAATGGCGCATCATAATTGCTGTAATTCCTCACATCATTCATGTGTTCAAGGATTCAAGGGTTTTATATAAACTGATTTTATTGACATGCAAATTTCATTGTCCTATAAATAGCAATAAATATAAGTGAACTTATAGAAGTGATTTAAAACATAAGTATATTCATCCGATTTCTAACCGACCTGACGTCGGTTTTTAGAGGGGGTCGAGGCGGATGTGGGGGGTGGGTGTAAGACTACTTTAATTTAACCTCGCGCTGGTAACATAATTTGTCTATTGCTAGAAGTAGATAGGCCTAATCATTGAAAAGTGATTCAATGGTAGTCATTAGACGCGATAAAGATAAAAGTCAGTGTGGCTTTTCCTTCCTTATTCACTTTGATCTGAGTTGTGGACTGTTGTGCATAATAACTGGTATGTTTATATGAATTATTCGTATTTGTTTGCAGGATTTTGCAAGATTCATGGCCTTCTTGAAATCCATGCAGACTTTGGGTCTTCACCCTGCAATGAGTGGAATTATGGCTGGGATCGACCGAGAACTTGCTCAGGCCTACTCATTGCTGTCGTTGTCTGATTCAGGACAAGGTCAGACTGCAGAATTTCACTTGCCAAGCTATGCAAGCTCCAAACATACCCTCTGAGATGTTGCACGCAGGATTGCCAATTTTTTTTGCATTTCTTTGACTTCTGTGAGACTAGAAGGAGCCTATAATTTTGCTTGTCAGTGAAAATGTTGTGGCAAGTTCAATGGACATCCTATTTGGGATAGATTTGGCAAAGGTCGTAATTGGTTGTTGAGAGGTCATTGTGGTAGAAGCACTGTGATAATACGTATAGGTGGCACGAAGGTTGTGTCTTCGAGGTCTACTTAAGAATCTCCTGAAATTGGGCTAATCATCCTTTGCCCGTTTGCTGTGTCCTCCTCCTGTCCTATTAGCCTACCAAGTGCATAAATACGGAACCTAAAGCCCTATATCCATCTTCTTCATTCGAAGAGGAATTCCCAGACATCCGTTGACTTTTAAACAGTAGATCCACAATTGCAAGGTCATGATCTGGGAACAGGTATGGGACTCTGGGTATGGATTGGGAACATGTCGAGATCCAAGATGGCGGCCATTTTGTAATGGCCATTTTGGCATCAGTCCTTTTTATCCTTTCTTGAACTGCTCATAGTGACCTCAATATTTCTCTTAAGAGTTATGAAATTTGGTACAGGTATGGGCCTGTAGGTATCAATCAGGAACATGTTGAGAAATCCAAGATGGTGGCCATTTTGTGGCAGTCATTTTGGCAGCCATCTTTCTTCATTCTTGAACTGCCCATTGAGACCTCAATATTTCACTTACAGTTATGAAATTTGGTACAGGTATTGGCCTGTGGGTATGGATCAGGAACATGTTGAGAAATCCAAGATGGCGGCCATTTTGGCAGCCATCTTTCTTCATTTCTTGAACTGCCCATTGTTACCTCAATATTTCGCTTAGAGTTATGAAATTTGGTACAGGTATGGTGGGGCTGTGGGTATCAGTCGAAACATGTTGAGAAATCCAAGATGGCAGCCACTTTGTGGCAGCCTTTTTGGCAGCCATTTTTCTTCATTCTAACTGCCCATTGTGACCTTAATATTTAACTTACAGTTATGAAATTTGGTACAGGTATTGGCCTGTGGGTATGGATGAAGAACATGTCGAGAAATCCAAGATGGCGGCCAAAATATTCAATTCTGATTTCTGGTTATTCATTGGGAGAATCCCATGTGACAAGACCAAGCATGAAATTTTCATGGAAGTTTGCCATGTGACGGATGAAGTGAAAGATGTCACAGTTTACAACAAGATCAATGACAAGACTCGGAACAGATGTGAGTAACAGTATGATCACATGGGTTGATTCGGATTGACTTATTCGTTCACCGAGCAACGTCAAGTCTCCGTGAAGTGCACATTCAATTTGACACAATTTGTTCCACAGGAAAGATATCAGGAAAAATATTTGAAGGTGTCGCACTTGATGAGAGTCTAATGGTCGCAGGAGCTATTTGGAACCTTCATTACATTTATCACACCAAATTCAAGATTTCAATAATTTCTATCTCCTTCAAATGACACTCAAAATGTTAAATATTCTGCGTATTTGTTCCTTATGGTGATAAGAATTATAGTAAAAGCGAAATTGCTTCCATAGGTATTTATAGCCATGATTTATACCCTGCACAATTTTGAAAAAATTAAAATTTACCTATTTTATCGGAGTAAAATATCATGTGGGATAGGTAGCACAAACCGCTGACTCATATCATAAGAAAGTGTGCGAGAAGGGCTTTTGATTGATATGAGTAACGTTTTGTGTATATGAATTCTTCATTGTGAAATTTCACTCTACATTTTTATCGTTTACACCCTTGCAACATTATGTTCGGATTTCACATGACAGCAAAATCATGTGGGATGAGAAATTTGAGTTTAAAAATTGGCTGAAACTAATATTCTCTTCAGGGATTTGATATCAAATCTTACCTGTGTATTTCATTTTTAACTGTCTACTAAGGCATTCTTTGGGTGAGTAATTATCTAGAAAGAAAAACTGAAATTTCAAAATCTCACATGGGACAGGTGATATGATTTTACCATTTGAAGAAATAATAGGTTTATAGAAAAAAGAGTTGTTTTGAAAAATGTTACTTTAAAAAATGGAAAAAATGTTTTTTGAGGTTATCCTTGTTAATTATTTGTGAAAATTCAATTTTATTCAAGGTGACCATGGACAGTTGAAAAAAATATATTCTTATTCTATGCCTTCATCAAGGGCTATGATATGAGAATAGATCTAACTGGAAACTTCATGCAATTGTATTTTATGCTTCTGCCCTTTATGGCCAATATTGTCATGTCACATTGATTACTTACTGTATTTGACAACCATAGAATGTAATACACTTCTCAAATTTGGTTCTAAATTAAAGTTCATGGTCTGTACATAGTACATAGCCAGTTATTTTCATGATATCATATATCCCACAGGACGTTCGCTTATTTTCAAATTTTTGAAAATTTGCCCTTTAATATTATACACACACTGAAAATATTTCAAACTTTGAGGGATACAAAAAGCAATACACTGGCAATATATGATACCAACTTAAAGCTGTTAGTTAGCATTTTACACCAAATGTGTTTCCATACCCACATCTTCTGTCCCACATGAATCCAGCTGAATTTGAAAATTGTGCAATTTTTTTTTCATTTTTTGCAATGTTTCGCTAAAAGATAATGGTCTTAATTTTACTTACTGGTCACATTTGGTATCAGGATTAAAATTTTACTTACTGGTCACATTTGGTATCAGGTTTTAATCCTGAGTCAAGTCAATACTTGTATCCTATTTTCACAATCATATTAGTTGTTCCGCATGATCTTTTGATAATTTTATAACTGCATTATCACAACCTAAATGACCATATTAAAAACTTGAATATGACCAAGAAAAATTCATATACACAAGACGTATCACATGTGAATTAAAAGTCCTTTGAATGTATTTTCACATGATATGCATGTGTTGCGGTTATGACCTATCCCACATTGGGATTTTTTACTCCGAACCTTGGTAAATTTGATTTTTTTCCAATTTGGGCTAGGTCTGTATTTTTTTCAAATTTGGGCTGGGTCTGTATTTCCTCAAATATCAGCCAGGGATATAAAATTATTGTTACTCTTTCTTCTCACCCAAAAGAACAAATGTGTAAAATATTTTTAATTTTGGAAGTTTTGTGACCGAGTGAGAAATTATTGAAATTTATGTTTTAGTGTGATAAACCTTCCAACTTCGAAAATTTGTGGAAGGTCATTAAACTATTGGATAGCAGCTTGCTTTCAGCCATTATGTTTATTGACATACTAAGCATTTATTTAAAACATATCAGGGCATTATCTTGAGCAGTCAATAAATTAGAGCTATTTCAAGAAGAGACAATTTTCAATTTTCGGTTCACATTTTTAAACTTCAATCGGTCAGAACGTTCTCAAATTTGAAGTTACCGAACTGAAATTTTGCACACATTCCTTTCATATACAGTTCTTCAAATGTGCAAAGTTTCGTGAAAATCTGAGATAGTCAGGTGGGGCACTTTTCGAAATTTGGTTGATTTCATGTGGAATGACCCACCTGAAATTTGGGATCCAACAGTGATATAGATTTTAGAACATGTGTAAATTTTTTCGGTAAAATCTGAGATGGTCAGGTTGGAGGCTCTGGGTGATTTGACTGTGGAGTATTTCTTCCTTTCATCCAAGGTGATACAAACATTCTTCATTGTCACACCCAACTCATCTTCCATTCCGCATATTGTTTTTGTCACATTTAGCTTGGGAGACTGCGCAATACACGTCATCAATGGCATAATCGTTTTTCATCTATTTGTTGTCATTCTATGGTTCACCAACAGGAGTGTTGTGCATTTGATCATGTGGGTGGGGGGTGCCATCCATTAATTGGTTCTTCTTGGGGAGTGTCATGTGTTGCGTCATACACTGCTTTTTCTTGGGGGCTATGATCTTTTGGCTCCACTGATATCTTGAGGGTGATGAGGAGTTCGTTAACCAATAGTGTGGCCTGCACATAGTCCTCGTCCCGTTGACAATAGCTGCTGACATGATGTCGGCCTGAAATTCATCCGCAAATTCTGTGCCTGTGTTGTTGTTTGGCTGAAATTCCAAATCTTTGACATCACAACTTGCTTCTTCTACCCGCCTTTCCACCTAAACCACTTTTTGCAGTCACCCTTAAATCTTACTGTTTCTGTCGGAAAGGTAAATTGTTAGACCGAGGTCACAGTCTTCACGTTGCTATAGGCAACATAGACTGAGGACATTGCATTTGCTGAGCTCTCTTGAAAATCATTGGAAGCAAAAAGTGATAAAAACAAACAATCAAGCATGAACACAAACAGAAAACTGCAATCTGCAAACAGAAAGCAACACAAGCGGTGATCTTGTTTTGTCTCCAGTCCCGAGGTGTTTTCAACACAAAGAACAGTCAAGATATTTAAAAAGTGGGAGGGAATATTTATTTCTGGATGTCACTTTTAAAAATATCAGAATATGTGGCAGTTCTCATCAATTTATCAATCTGTCAATGTATCGATCAGGATTTACGATTGTGATGTATTTTTTGGGAATTTAATTTCTTGATCTACACTGAGCGCCATTAAAAAATGCAACATCGCAAAATGGCTCAAACATGGTACTATCTTTAAATATATCAAGATGAAATTTTGCACACACTTAGCAGTTTCCATCAGGTGTATTCCTGAAAATTTACAGATTTCTGAGAGAAAAACTGTCGTGTCAAATTAAATAGTCATAGCTACTGTCGAAAATATAAGTCACAAAATTTCAAGATCCTCTGATCATTAATTTTAACAACCTTGCAGTTCTTTCCACAACATTTTTGATTAGTCAGGAAAGTTTACAATTTTACTTGCTTGGTGGGACGAAAAAAAGTAATATTTGACCGAACCAAAATTAAAGACGAGGAAATTAATAAAATTTTAGTGTCAATGCTGGCCTGCCCCCTACAGGAGCTTTTTGCTAAAATATTCAAAAAAGTAAGTTTTATTCAGACTTTTAGAGTTTTGTTATGGAAGCATTGTCTGTGTTTGTGTTTCTATCCAACCAAGAGGCCTGTAAACTTTATTCAATCTAAATGCGATCTGAATTTGTCAAATGTGGTCTGAGTCAATCACTGTTCACCAAAGTGTGTTTGGAATCAACCAATCAGATCATACATGCAATGCTTGACTGAGTATGATTGACTGCTGAATGTAATAGTCCAATGCCATTATTTGGAAAACAATAGACATAGAAACTGAAAAAGCATACATGTATTATGAACAACAAAATGATTAACAGCTATCAGTTTTGCAAAGCCTCCCTCTCTTCAGTCTGAAACTCCTTTGATTTTTTGGTGGAAAATTGTAGAAAATAGGCCGATTTTGACACTTTAAAGTACAGGAAAGTTCTGAAAATCGCACACAATACATTTTAAACCATTTCCTATCAGCCCATACCTTTATTTTTGATGGGAATAGGCCCTAAACTGCCGCGACACGTCCTGTGTCGCAAGTGTATAGTTCTCAACCTTACTTTTGTCTCCCATCCTTCTCAGCTACACTGAGAAGGTGGGTCTTCCTATCTAGTAAATTGTCATCTCAGTGATTCTTGCACAGTGTTTTCAACAAAAACAATTTTGCCCTTTCTGTGTCCCTTTGCTTTTGGTAACCAGTTGCGAAGTTCTTGCAATGAAGCTCCTAAAGGGACACTTGCTGTTGAGATTTTTGGTAAATCAACCAGCCGGCTTGACAGCAATTTTGAAAGCCTCGGTGCCGTTTATACTTAGAAAGTATCGCCAGAAGGAGAACCTCTGTCGGTTGGTGATGGAACTGTGTCGCATGACTGTATCTTCTTTAATTTGTTTAAAGTGAGGTGAAGGTAAATTTTATTGTTGGAAAAAGCTATCTGGTCTTGATATGGAACAAGGGTTCTTATCTTTTCATTACTGTCATTACCTCTTTCTGGTATTGCCAACAGATGTCTCCTTTGCAGGAACTGCTCGTTGCTGCCCCCTGCCATATGGATGAAAGCTAGCTCAGTGAACAGGAGCATTCTCAGTTCTATCTTATCTAAATTATATGTTGGACGGCTGTCTCAATCATCCTCCGTAAAGCCCTAATCATCCGTCCATCCATCTTATCTAAATTTTTCGACATGACATTATGAAATGCTTTCTTATTCCTTAGTTTTCCCTGTGACATGGTGATTCGTGCCAATGATTTTAAGGTCTGGAAAGTTGCTGTGTTATCAAAGTCAAGCAAGCAAATTTTACCCTGTAAAATTTAAAATTTTGAGTCTGCTTAAATGATTGAGCGAGATGGTTGCGAAATTCCTTTGAGCTGACATAGCTGGTTGTTTTAAGTTATGATAAATTGTCTGTTGTCTTAACTTAAAACAACGAGCTATGTTAATCTGTCTATTGTCTTAACTTAAAACAACGAGCTATGTTAATCTGTCTGTTGTCTTAACTTAAAACAACGAGCTATGTCAGCTCAAAGAAATTGTTCAACCATCTCACTCAATCACCAGGTGACTCAAAATTCTAATTTTGCAGTTTACGGTCCTTTTTATAAAAATAATTTCATTCTGACTTACCCAGTTCGGAGGGTGCAGCAGTTTGCAAAGTTCTTGATGTTCATGATAGCTAGGGAAATTTGAGTGATTTGGCTCTGAGTTTGAAGGCATCATTGATGTCACTGCAGGTGCTTCACATTGAAAGGAGTTGTGAATTTATCCTTGGAAGATGTCTTACATGATTGGTGAGTGATATTAGTATCTTATCATTCACTGACATGTTCTCTATACATGATGGCCATTGGGTGGTATGTCATGTGACTCATTTTTAGCCCTGGATATTTGTCATCAAAAGCATGTGTGTTCTACATGGTATATAGCATATAGCCTATAAAATCACTGATCACTAATTTTTCCCCCGATTTAACATTTATATTTTGGGAATGACAGGTCACAGGTGCAAAGAAAAGTTCATCCAGTTTTATTTTATACTCATGCATGAGATCCCTCTGATAATCTGACTTCTTCAATAAATAGGAATCATTGTGATATATAAGTTACTATTGAAGGATTGCCAATATTACCACCAGGAGGCCATGATTGTAGCTTTTTACTAGATCCTTGAATCCCTGGCTGTCATTTACTTGAGTAGTTCGACTCTATAGCCCTGCATGGAATGGGCTTTGTGCCAGGACTCTTTTTTATTGACAATATAGTGTGATGAGAGCAAACACAGGCAGTGTTCACATGCTTTGCCCTTATTCTGTTATATTATACCAAGGTGTATTGCTCAAGCTCCCCCTATGGGAAAATGACAGTCGTCGTGTGCGGTCATGTTTGCGGAAGTTGCCATAAATAGTATTCTTGGGATATCCCATGGCCACCAGGCCTGTTTTGTGGTGGCTGGGAAACAGGCTGTAGTATGCTCACCAAAGGGCAGACTGAGGTTCCAATTTAATCAAGAGATGGCTCTGTGGTCTCCTAAATTCTGATTGGCTGTCAAAGGGAATTCCCTTGTGATGTATGCTGATATGGGTGCACACATAGGTAAGTTTGGCCAAACAAGGTTTAATGCGAGTCTAAATGCAGTGTAGTGGGTGAAAATCATCTCTAAGTGTAGCTGAGAGACTATTATCTCACAGAACCAACAAGAATGTTGTGAAAGGCTGCTCCTTGAGCCATTTTAATCAATTTTCTATATTTGCACTCCACCAAGCGGCACTTGAGCCATACACCTTCCTCTCTATCTCTAGAACTGCATGCTAAGCCATTGTGATCATTCCGCCTGTGGAGCAAACAACCAAGTTTTGCTTCATGGGTGGGACAAGTCCAGCTGATCTGATACTGTGCATTTGTTATATAAAAGAAAATGATCAAATTATAATTATTTACATCACTGACGTTTTCAGACAATCAAAAGGTAATCACTCTTATAATTCCCCTGCTGTTTATTTACAATGGCCCATACTATGAACATGGTTTCTTTCATTATCGTGGTCCTTGGTCAAATTTCATTCAGGGAAATAAAGAAATAATGCAAATATTTAGACTCTTGCATACCCAGCAAAACTCTAACTCTCTATCAAGGTTGTGTTCGTTCGGTCTGTACAAAATTGTCTTCAATATTTTTAAGGTGCGATTATCTATACGGCAAAGTTTCAAAGTGCACAAGTTTATCTGATAACGCTCCTTCTTTTATTGTTGTGCTGATGAGATCTGAATATGGGCCAGGGTCCAAGGCAGAACTCTGGGACAGGTAGACAGGCAGAAGCAGGCTCATCACAAGGCTTAGCAGCACTGCCAGCAGCATCAAAAGCCCAGCACCAGAAGCCCAGCATCACTTTGCCTTTGCCTATTGATTGCAGTAGTTGATAGAAAGGGATCAGTACCTGTACCCTGGGCTGAGTGGAGGTAGCAGGTATGTTCAAACTTTCTGCACCTGTTTTTTGCTGTTGTCTGTGAATAACTAAACGTTTATGATCTAAGTTATTACTAAGTCTCACACTCTCACAGCCATGTCTGTCCTAGTATGTCACTGATTTTGTCCCAGAGAGAAAGCTGAATACGGTGATTGGTGATATGTGCATTGTACATACATTGCTTTGTTGACTCTATACATCTTCAAAAATGCAGATTTATAAATGTCACCACATAGTTATTGTAGATTGGGAAAAAGGAATTTTACCTACAACTTAATTAATGTTCTACCATACTTAATGCTTAATGCAGTGGAAAACAGAAAAAAAATCAGTAATTTTATGTTTGTGGCTATTTTTATTGTATTCTATCGTTATCGTGCTGATTTTTGTCTAGGAAGTTGATAATATAATGGCTATGAAAGTTTGCCTGAACTTCATTGTGGCTGATATAATTTCAGATTTTCATACTGATGAAACTGCAGTTAAGTTACAATGCTGCCAACCTAGCAGTGTCTTGGTAGTACATTGCAAAGTTTGTATATACAATTTCACAATGCCATGATGATGCAAACTGATGGCGGTTATGTAATGACGTCTCGGTAGTACATTGTGAAGCTATTATTTCAGGTTGTCATTCTGATGACACTGCTGTTATGTAACAATGCTGGCAATTGGCAGTGCATTACGAAGTTATTTGGTTGACTTTATTAGGTATTTCTGATATAATTTCACAATGCCATAATAATGCAAACTGATGGCCGTAACTTAATGATGCTGCATTAGTGCTGTATTACCCTTACTAAGTCAAACGGCAGATTACTACATTACTGTGTTATGATGCAGGCAGTTGTCTTGATAGTATATTGTAATAACTGTATAAGGCTTATTTCATTGTGTTTGCGAAAAAATTATTTCACAAACTGCAGTGCAGACTTTCATAAAACACTTGCTTGCAGTTTTGTTAGAAGTTCTTACCTAACTGCTCTGATATCATCAACATATCATTGTCATACACCAATTTATTGGAGCACAACAATATCTTTGATTTCCATGTATAGAGTATGATCTCACCTTGAGCTATTATGACTCCCAAAACACAAATCTCATACAGAACTTCCATTTAGTGATTGTAGCCTTGAACAATAAGAGGCATAAACACAAACACTACCAACAGGGATAGACTAGCCAACTGACCAGCAAATCAAAAACGACAGTGTTTACAAAGGGCTGACCATATCACAGCACTCTACTTACTCCCAGCTCAGATCTCAGCAAACACCAAGAATCTAAATATATCACATGCAAATAGAGGAGTGTTTGGTCTCAGGCTTAAAATGGCCCAGTGTCCTAAACTGGAACATGCACAACCTCTCAGGTGACACCATTGCATGATTTAGAAAGGTGAACATGTCGAATCATGAATTTCAAGTTAAAAATGCATTTCTAGACTATTACTCATGATGTGGATTTATTGTTCAACATGTAGTACACATACTTACTCGGACACATTACTTCACTTCATAAGGTTGGTTGTCACACTTTCCTGTATTATTCTATGCATTGTATAGGTTTACTTTAAAAACCTTTTTACAGCAGTTTCACAATTTAAAGGGAAAGAACGGTCATTTGACAAGCACAATTACACTCTCTGAGTCATGATGTCGTGCCTTAAAAATAATAAGACTATTACTATGCTTGTTGTTGATTGACAAATGAAGGGATATTTGATTCTCAAACTAAATTCACTTTTGATTCATGACTCATCGAAAGGCATCTTCTCCTTGACCAATCAAGCAACCTTTATTGTTACCATGAGCCACCTTGTAAATATATATTTTTCTATTTCATGTTCATTTTAAAAAATTCTGTATTTTTGTTCAATGTTCCTATTACATTTAAGAGTGATTTTAAGCCCAAGAGGGATGGGGGCTAAGCGGAAGCTATGAGCCCATTCACGAATAAAAGAATTGTCTCTCTGTAAAACCGGCTGCTGTTGAATTAATGGCATGTAGCCGTAAAACTGACGGAATGGCCATCAATTTAGCAACAACTTGGTGTACTGTAAAATCAATGGCTATTGGGTCACTTTCACACTGAAAGCGCTGATTTAACACATGGTTTCAAGTGTAGGCCAAAGTGTGATTGTGACGCATCATGAGATGTAACAATAAAAATGATCCTGCTCATCAATTTGGCTGTTATCTATATGTATAAATACCTTTTCTGTGACATTTAGTGACTTAAAACTTTTTTGCAAACTTATGTTTGAACACTCCTCAAAATCCAGCATGATATGGAGGTTCAAGTGCACTCATAATTAAGTTAATATTTTGCATTGTCTGCTGAAATTTTAAAAAAATTGTCTATTTTCAATTGTGGAGAAATTAAAAAGCTGTGTAATGTTTGGATTTTGCTGATGTGGCACTGATATGAGATAATAGAAAGTTAGTTGCCTTTTGAAGCCAGATATTGCCTTTTGAAGCCAGATAGACATAAGTGACAAGTGCAGCCCTCCAAGTCAAGTTTTGGGTACTCACCAGGGTTGATTAATGAGATTCGACAGAGATTGGGAGTCATCAACATGTGACCCACTTACCCCATGTGAGGGATGTTTTACCTGCCGGCACAAACACTGATACAAGGGCCACCAATTTAATGTCTCATCCGAACGACATCCTGCTGGTATTTTGTTCAAGAATTTTCACTGAAAATTTTGAGTTCCACAAGTAAGGTTCGAACCAATGCATACGAAGACCTTCAGTGTAGCAGGTGGGGACCTTTAAAACCACTCTGCAGCACTGCTGATCCAGTGGCTAAAATTTTTTATCACAGACTCATTTGGTCTTCCAGGCCTCGTTTGTATTTATAGCGAAAACATTTGAAACTAAAATGGCTCTCAGGGACCAGGTTCAAATCCCGCTCCCAGCTCGTCACAACAGGGTGAACTCTCTGGGTCTTAAAAGTGTTACCATAACTTTGATTTTTTTTTCTTATTCAATGTATGAAATGCAGTTATTTAACTGTTTAAAAGGATTAGAAAAAAGCCAGACGTATAGAAAGACAGAGAGAATGTAGATTAGAAAAATAGAATAGATAAAAAGTAAAGTAGATAATTAGATGGATAGTTATTAAATAGGTAAATAAGATTGATAATCAGCTAAATAGTAATAAGGCAAACAACACTGAAATAAATTAACTATTCAATAAAAATTGTAGGTACAGAGCATGTTACTGGATAAAATTTTCCATAAAAATTATAGGTACAGAGCATATTACTGGAGAAAATTGAATTTTTAACACACTTTTGAAGATGAATATGTTGTGTTTTGTTAAAAGCAAGCATAATACCCGTGAAAAGGGGAAATAATATAAGGATTATGAGTAGTGTTAGGGCTTGATAGCAATTTGTAATTATGTGTTAGAGACAAGGAGCATGCAATGGCGCCATCTTGTGATAAAAGACCAAGGAAGGTTTGAAAAATATTGGGCAAAGGTGATTGTTAGACATGGTGATATAGCGATAACAAATCAGTACTTTAGAGGTCAAAATCCGTCTAAGGATATTGTAGAGAGTTAGGAAAAGTTGCTTGCAAGTTTCTGAGGCTGGGCAATGAGTGGTGTGGCTGGAGTAGCGTAAGGGGTCCATGAATTAATAGTATGATACGAAACAAAATCATTGATAGGAAGCTGGACCCACTTGACCTAATTCCCTGCTGTGGACTATTGATGTTGGGACCATCACCTCACAGATTTTTGAGTCCTCTCCTGTGCTCAATTCTCTTTGCGCGAATATCACTCACTTCCGTCATTTTTCATGGCCACTGAGTTTGGTTAAGTCTAAATAGGGGACGTAAAAAATCATTTAATTTGGTAAGATATGCACATATGAGATGACCGAAGAAAGGGGCACTATAGGTGAAACAAACAATGTTGGGAAAACAAGTAAAGTACTGTAAATAAGTGATGAAACTCAGAGTGGCTCCATGTTTTTGTGAACATTTCATTAAAGTTTCATGACTACACCATGTATTGGCATGTTTAATGCCTGTTAAATAAATCATAAACCAACATTGTAGCTCAGAAATCGCTTAGATCAACAATGCTTCAAAATGATCGATGGCATTCAGCTCCACGGCTTGTGAGCAGTGACTGAATTGTTGATCGCCTTATACTATAAGGGCGATCATAGGAATCGTCCGGTCATCAAGCGGACGTCATTTTGACGTGCACAATTTTTTGACGTGCACAAATATTTGTCGTGCACAAGATTTGTCGTGCACAAATAGGCAATCAATGATGGCAATCAATGATGGCAGTCAATGATGGCAGTCAATGATGGCAGTCAATGATGGCAATCAATGATGGCAATCAATGATGGCAATCAATGATGGCAATCAATGATGGCAATCAATGATGGCAATCAATGATGGCAATCAATGATGGCAATCAATGTAGATAGATAGATAGATAGGTAGATAGGTAGATAGGTAGATAGGTAGATAGGTAGATAGGTAGATAGGTAGATAGATAGATAGATAGATAAGGGGGCGACCCAATGATGGCAATCAATGATGGCAATCAATGATGGCAATCAATGATGGCAATCAATGTAGATAGATAGATAGATAGATAGATAGATAGATAGATAGATAGATAGATAAGGGGGCGACCATTTAATATCTCCTAAGAATAAGGGGGCAACCATTTAATATCTACTAAGGTGCTAGACAGGGGGCGACCATTTAATATCTCCTAAGAATAAGGGGGCTACCATTTAATATTTACTAAGGTGCTAAGATACACAGATACACAGATACTTACCCCCGCGGACATGGGGACTTACCCCCGCGGACATGGGGACTTACCCCCGCGGACATGGGGACTTACCCCCGCGGACATGGGGGCTTACCCCCGCGGACATAGGGACTTACCCCCGCGGACTTACCCCGCGGACATGGGGACTTACCCCCGCGGAAATGGGGACTTACCCCCGCGGAAATGGGGACTTACCCCCTCGGACATGGGGACTTACCCCCTCGGACATGGGGACTTACCCCCTCGGACATGGGGACTTACCCCCGCGGACATGGGGGCTTATCCCGCGGACATGGGGGCTTACCCCCGCGGACATGGGGGCTTACACCCTCGGACATGGGGGCTTACCCCCGCGGACATGGGGGCTTACCCCCGCGGACATGGGGGCTTACCCCCGCGGACATGGGGACTTACCCCCGCGGACATGGGGACTTACCCCCTCGGACATGGGGACTTACCCCCTCGGACATGGGGACTTACCCCCGCGGACATGGGGACTTACCCCCGCGGACATGGGGACTCACCCCCGCGGACATGGGGACTTACCCCCTCGGACATGGGGGCTTACCCCCGCGGACATAGGGACTTACCCCCGCGGACATGGAGACTTACCCCCGCGGACATGGCGACTTACCCCCGCGGACATGGGGACTCACCCCCGCGGACATGGGGACTTACCCCCTCGGACATGGGGACTTACCCCCTCGGACATGGGGACATACCCCCGCGGACATGGGGACATACCCCCACGGACATGGGGACTTACCCCCGCGGACCCCCGTTGCTGCTGCTAGGGTGCCTCCCCCCTGGGGTGCCCAACCTCCTCGGCTGCGCCACTTAGCATGGTGTCATGTACTGGTAGCAGAGCTCTGTTTGTGCATCTCATACAACTTGGTGAAGTATTGCCCAATCAAATTCACAAAACAAGGTTTTGGCTTGCGTATTATGTAACACAGGCGATCATTTAGTCCCTGTGGGACAGCATAGGCAATCCATTCAATCTCCACACTACCTCTAGTTCATGTTTAATTGCTCATTATTGCACAGTGATTGTATCGTGCTTCATTCTCTGATTATTGCCTTGATGATAATTATTCAAGTCTGCCACTTGAAGGAGACTTAATGATGAGGCACTTAAACTTACAGCTGAGTCCATGGTGAACCAAGTCATGATTTGGATACGGTTTCGTCTGAACTTATTTTAGCATTTTGTAATGACAATATGTTAATGATGTTGCTAATGATCACAACTTCCTTATACTGTTTGTTATTACTTCTTTTAAGGTGTCCAGTAGTTATTGTAACTCGTTTTGACTGCTAACCGCCTTTCTTTCCGTTTACTTATTATATAGTATAGAAGAAACATAGCTCTCACATGTTCGTTCTATATGCAATGGGTAACTATTTGAATATTTACCTATTAGGCAATCAGTGTGTTGTATTACTGTCTCAATTGCTTTGAAATACGCAAGAGCTCATATTTGCTTTGAGATGGCCAGGGTGGTCATGCCATCTCCTCATGAATAATAATCCAGCATGTGAAAGTGCATTAGGAATCGTTATGGCAATGTTTAGGTGATCCAGTTCACCCCATAACCAAATTGCCTGCCTGGCAGAGATTGAGCTTGCTCCAGTGACAATTGATGGTGATGTTCATGGCAGGAGATGGCACTGGAGTTCTGGGTTCACTCTAAAAAAATTCAGACAAAATTGGTTTTTTAGATTCAAAATGGTTTTTTGAAAAACCAAATTTCAATGCAAAAAACCGACATGGATTTTTGAAAAATCCATGTTGGTTTTTGCATTGAAATTTGGTTTTTCAAATAACCATTTTGAATCTAAAAAACCAATTTTGTCTGAAATTTTGTTGAGAGTGTTGCAATGGATGGCAACTGATTAAAATATATTTATGGGTATAGGAATTTTTAAGTAATAGTTATAGCTGTTCTAACAATAGAAATCTAATCCATTAATGTCATTGTTGTGTACACATGTTTGATTCCACTGCAGTGATCCTTTAATCCTTTTAGGCCTATTCATTATTTGGTCTTTCTTGCTGGCTGTTGAATAAAGAAAAGCTGCCCCTCAAGCAATCCTCTCAACCTTGCATGATTGGAAGTTGATACTGCTGTATTGATGATGCTTAATGCTGGTTTAAAGGATACGTAAATTGCAGTTTTGTTTGGACAGATCATTGCTGAATGAAACAAATACGACAACTGGACAATAGTGTCATTTCCAAAACCAAAACAAACACGTAGTTTGCGCAAGAAATTACCTAAATTACATGAAAACATACATTATGTAGCAATCTGTTATTATAGTGCATCAAAAAAGCAATACTGAATGATGGATCAGTCTTAAAAATGGCCTTCTCCTTAAGTAGAGACACGCAAAAGAGAGCATTCATAGCTATGCAGATTGAAATGGCTGACATTGATTTGATCATTGCTGGCATGGTTATGCAGTATCGATGGATCCCAGGGGAAGCAATGCAATGGCATTGATGTCAATCAATGAGTGAATGCAATGGACGACAATATTTATGAGAATGAAGAGCTGTGATTCGATTGTCTGGACAGAAAATGGTACTTTGTGCGTCTGGCTGGTTGCCAGAGGCTGAGCTTGGCTGCAAGGGGTCCCTGTTTGCCCTGTCATAGCAAATAATGTAAAGGGATGCAGTGTAAATACAAGCACCTTCTGCTAGGACCAAACAGAACACCACCCTCAGAAGAGAGCACACAGTGTTATGTCATATCCTGGAGGGATGACATACAGTTGTTGCATTCACCTGAGGACTAAGAGTGATGCCCGGCCAGTATTGCTAAACTGTTCACTGGTCAGATGCTGAGGAATGATTTTTTAGTCCTGAATGATTTGTAAGGGATGTTGTCTGAAGGAAAAAATGGTTGCCATTACATAGATTGCCTTTTTTAATCTTCTGTAAGATGCTGTAAATTCTACGCAGTGTCAGTGCTATCAGAATGTCCAGCTGTTTGAAAACCATTGAAATGTTATTAGACCTGCTGGCCTTCTTTGGTGATGCCTGGCATGATTGAATGGGCCATCGAGCTGTGTGTCAATGGATGGCAATCGGCTAAGTGATCCCTTCAGCGAGAGCACCCTCATCCGAGCAATAACACTACAATGGAGCATTGGTTTGCAGTGGAGCATAGCAATGCAGATGGAGAATAGCTATAGAACTGGCTGGATGTGCACAGATTCCTTTGAAGTTGATGTGGAAAGAGCAGTGAGGCCAAAGGACTGCCTTATCTCATTTGCAGGTTGAAAATGCTGGAGGGACTCTCTTGGGTAATGGATTTCCCCCAGAAGCTGATTTTGTGGTTAATATAATTTTTTGGTTGGCCATTTCTATGTACCGGGTATGCTGTGTTTTTGTCTGGTATGCTGTGTTTTTGTCTGTCTCTTGCATTCAACATTAATTTTGTTTAAAATATCAGTAAAGCAGCTCAAGTAGCACACTTTGTAGAAGTGGGAATGCAGCTCCCTGGTTTATTTCGGACACATATAAGCAATTCTGCTACTGAAGTAAATTTCACATAACTTATTTTGACCATTTCAATGTCATTGCAAATTGTATTGAAACTAGCATGATACCCGTTAAATGAGGGGGGGGGCAAAATATGGAATATAAATTTTGAACATAAAACCTAGCCTAAAACCTTGTATTGGGTGAGAAATGCATGTATGCAAGTTTTTGTGCATGGACAACTTATAGTTTGGCTGGGAAAGACGGACAGGTCCATGAATTAATAGTAGGATTAATATTTTGGCAATATATAAAGTGATGTATACAATTGTGGAGTGCAGACTAATTGAATTTGATGTGATAACCTCCATTTATGATGCTAATGGAGAAATATTGTTGAGAAGTTTGTATGATTGTGTGAGGGCATACAAATTATACATGAATCCTTCAAAAAAGTTGTGATGGTGCATCATTTGATGATTTTAGTGTCCAGCCGGCAGTTCTATAACTGGCGTCTGTGACTACCACAATGAACCAGAGTGGATGACAGCTGCACAATACATCTAGAACATGCCATTGGTGCCTTGACAAAAACCCATCCACCTATAATGAAATCGGGCAAGGAGTGTGACAAACACTGGTTTGCTGGCACGCAGGTGGGCGCCACTGCAATATTGATGCCATATAGATTATCGGATATTGAGGTGGATGGATGGGCCAGTCGTTGCTTCCAACCTGTGCTGGATGCAGCCCAAAACTCTTTTGTCACTGGCTTTGGACTGGATTCAACTATATATTTTTATTAAGCGTATTGCCACAACTTAAATTACAAACTGTGAGAGAAAATGAAACATATTGTATTTTTCACAATGTTCTCTAATGAAGATACAATCTTCTCTTCATCTGAACTGAAAGGGTGCTGGAATTAGTTGGGCTACTCTGGCATATACTAAAGCTACTCTTTGAGTTTTGAAAGATTAAGAGAACCCTGGGGAACTATTGATTTCAATAAGGGGTTTAAGGTTCCTATGAGCTATGAAGGGGAACAATATGGTTCCATCTGCGCTGGCTGCAGACCTACAATGTAAACAGCCTTAGCAAAATTAACTGAGCCATGCTCTCATGTATTGGTCCAAGCTGCAATAAAGCAGGCCCCTCCATCTCAGTCACTGCATACCTCCATGGAGACAGCAAAGAATGGAAGAAATGGGATGCAGGTCTCTCATCCAACCACTTCACATGCCTCATTTGCTCTGCCACATCTATGTTCTAGTTTGGGAATGGGTGATACCTGCACAGTGCACAATTCCTTTGAGCTGACATAGCTTGTTGTTTTAAGTTTTGACAACAGGCAGATTATCTTAGCTGAAAACAACATGCTATCTTGAATCAAAGGGATTTTGCAACCATCTCACTCAATCGTTTTTAAAATTAAAAGTAATTAAATTGGAGCAGTGCGAGAATTGCCAATTTTGCCTTCAGTCTAACCCGCTGATCAAAACTGCAGTATCTTGCATTATTGGTATTCACATGTATACCTCTTGAGGTAAAAAGTGCAGTATTTTTCATTGATTTTTAAAACATTTGTAAGACCTTTTTAAAAAGAAATAACCTGCTTACACATCGATCCCCTCCAATTAGTAACCTATGGCAACACTCTTTGTTATCAATTGCCTTCTTACTGTTTCAAAGAATCAATGAACGAGAAGATGACTTCATGTTGTCTACACTTAGTTAATTTCTTATGCCGTTTCTAATTCATTTAGTTAATTTCTTATGCAGATTTTAAAGTAATTTCTTTTTTTGGTAACTTCACCAGAATTGTGACTATCGGCTGTACTTTTACCAATATAACTCCCAATATAAAGTTTCCTTTTCATAACTTTGTGTCTTTATATCTGCTTTGTGATTGCAACTGAGACATACTCATACAATTTATTACATGTTTTGGCAGTTTACTTCTCATTGATTTAAGAATTTACTGTATTTTCTTCTTTGTAACACTAATAAGTGTTTCTCATACAAAACTACAGTTAATCTTTATTGTCTTCTTTCCGGACATCGCCAGCTGACGCCAGGTGTGATCTTTGTAACTGCAGCTAAGACGCAAGTCGTATAACTTCCCATCTTGCTGATCCGCAGAAGACAAGTGCACAATTATATCTGGGACATCTGGTCTAGCCATAATGATCTTACCCTGTGTCTAGATGAACAGCTGCATCACCAGTCACAAAGCTTTAGCTTTGCTCTTGTGTATGACATTTTCTGTGCTGTGACTATAGATGCATTATTTTGCAGCCGTACCAATATGTTGTTAATTGTCTTTGACTAATGATGATGAACTTAAGCCTAACATATATTAGTGGATAAAAGTAACTGGTGACTGCATGTACTTAATATACATACGCTGGAAAATATACACATGCCGGAATTCTGTTATATCAGAGACATCAAAATTCACAAACTATGATTTTAAATATTTTTATTTTGCTTCCACTTCAACCAACTATATTACAGTGTTATCCTACCATTACTTAAGTCTTACACTGACAACAACTTCTCTACATCTAATCCAAGCAACTTCCTAGAAATGATATGGATCGCTCAACATAAAACTAAATATGAAAAATTTGAATAAAGACAGAAGCTTGGTTGTTGGAGGTTCACAAAAAACAAGTTGCATTTCTTATAAACTGTTTATTAAATTCCTCTTTGTGTGATATGCCAGGCTGATTTGCTAGTGCCTTGACACACTGCTGTTTTCTGTGGATGACTAGGAGCCTTGAAGCCCTGAAAAGTCTTCTTAGATACTGTTTGCCAGGTCTTGTGTTAACCATAATTGTGGTAGAAGTCAGGCTGGGTTCTCTATGCGTGATGCCGACCAAATTCTTTAATTTATTTGTTTGTTGAATATATTCAGTAGGATCCTGGAATGATAGCTATCTTCTTTCAGTCAACAAGTGCATAGAGTAAGTAAAGCTGGTGCATATTTCATATAATTTCTCTGGAACTTGACTTTTGAATAATTGACTGACCTGACATTCAAAACTAGACATTATTAACTTTCTTGATGATTTTGTTGTCCAACATGAATAATTTGCTTGACTTACTCTAAAAGATATATAAAGCCTAGCTTATACAGCTAATTGTTTATTTATTGCCTTTAATGCCAGTATAATGAGTAATGTTTATCTAAAATTACTGTGTGGCATTGCTTCCTGAATTTCATTTTAATGGCACGAACATCAATACTCATATTTGCTTTAGATGGGGTAATCTGAGCTGGCTGCAGTTGACTAATCTCATTCTGGCGAGGAACTGTGGAGAAATCCCAATATAGCAAGGGCGGGTCATGCCATCCCCCTATGAATAATAATCCAGCATGTGAAAGTGCATTAGGAAGCGTTATGGCAATGTTTAGGTGATCCAGTTCACCCCATAACCAAATTGCCTGCCTGGCAGAGATTGAGCATGCTCCAGTGACAATTGATGGTGATGTTCATGGCAGTCTGTGGCAGTACTTAGATGGCACTGGAGTTCAATGGATGGCAACAAGGTCACAATGGACAGCAATTGGATTCAATGGATAGGTAGGCCTGTAGGTATTTATGGAAGGTATTGGCTACAGTTATGTATGGATGTAAAGACAAATTGGTCATCCCTTGTACTAGTAGCAGCAGCTGCTGATGTATTGTGTGAATATGTAATATGCGATATGTGACAGTAGATGTCATGCGAGTGATGGATCGCAGCAAGGCCAAAAATGAATGGCTACTGGTATCTCTGTCTCTGCGCTTGCTCCTTTGAATCGAGGAGTTGTAAGTCATGCCCTTGCTGTTCGGTTTTCTGTGTGATTGGCTTCTGAATGAACTGCTTCTTTTGCAATAAATCTTCGTTCGTCTATTTGTGTTTTGTATTCTTGTATTGCTTTTGAGTTGAGAAATCCCGCACATTCACCTGTACAATAACCAATTGTCTAGACAAATCGATTTTTGATGATGCAATACAATACATCATATATTCGATTAGTTTCTAAGGTGGCATTGTTGGATGAAATTGGGATAGATGAAAATGAGAGTTTTCACAGAAATGTAGATTGAAATGAATGAGATTGATTTGATCATCGGTAGCATAGATGGCGTCCAGTACAAGCAATGTTCTAAGGTATGTCTTTTTGTGGCAATTGAGGTCAATTAGTGGGAATCAATAAATAGATTCGATGAAAGGCAATTGATGAGAGTGACTGGCAGTGATTTGATTGTCTGTGCAGTAAATGGTGATTTGTATGGGCTGCCTGTCAGTGGCTGAGCTTGGCTGCAAGGGGCTCCCATACGCCCTGTCATAGCAAATAATGTAAAGAGATGCAATGCAAATACAACCACCTTTCATTGGGACCAAACAGAACACCACCCTCAGCACAGAACACACAGTATTATGTTATGTCTTAGAGGCAATTGCGTGTGCAACTTGGACAAAAAAACACGCAAATTGGACAAAAAACACAGTTGCTCCATTTACCTGAGGACACAGTGTCCATTGAGATACCAGTGTCACCGTGAGACCAGACCAGTGTCACAGCAATGTCCACTGGTCATCTTTGGTATCAGATGGCACCAGCCGCAGGATTTAGATGAATATTTGTGGGGGGGGGGTGAGGCAGAGTCATGTTACCTTTCTAATAGCAACTCATATTGTATCATCTCAATTTTAATTTTTATATCGAAACTATTTCAATGCCTTGTACTGCATGAACTGTACCAGAACACGCAATTGCAAAACAATAGAATTGCTTCCATATGTCTGTTTTGACATGATTGAACGGGCCATTGAGCTGTATGTCAATGGATGGCAATCTGCTAATAGATCCCTTCAGCAAGAGCACCCTTGTCATTGCAATAACACAACAATGGAGCATTGGTTTGCAGTGGCGCATAGCAATGCTGATGGAGCATAGCAATGGAACTGACTGGATGTGCACATAGTCCTTTGAAGTTGATATGGTAGAGCAGCAAAACCGTATGATTGCTTGATCTCATTCGCAATTAAGTTTATGAAGCCAGAGCCCAGATTTGTGCCTGTAGATATCCCTAAGGCCTGCTGTTGGTTTCTGGCTTTACTTCATTTCCGGATGTACCAAAGGCTACGACAGCATTATATGACAATACTGTGTTTGTAGAAATATACTGAAGGCAGAACTGCATGGACAGAGGGAAAGGAAATAGCAATTTCAGAAATATACACTGTACACTGTATCTGGATGTTATATGGGAACAACAAAGCCATCACCATTTCTATGGCTTCTGACAGAATAGAGACAAAATAGGGAAGGTAACATCTGAAACTGGTGCACAATAAATGAAATATTACATATAGTAGGTAGTAATTTGCACAGAACAAAAGATATCTGCATCACAACAACACTTCAATAAACTGCAAGATGACAGCATCGCCAGTTCGGGAGCACTGGATAACATTGGAGGTTTGTATTAAACAAACACTACATAAATGCTTGCTTATTTTTTATGGGAATACTGTATTGTGATTAATTTTCAGTTAAACATGTAAGAATTTAGCAAGTCAATGATTGCTTCTAAAAAATTTCCCACATCTATTGTATCAATGTATCGTAGTAAAAAAGCTTTTTTTGGCATGGTACAAATTGCTTTCTGTAAATTGCCAGTTAATTTCATTTGTCACGACAGTCCTTCAACATAGCTCAGCAATGCTAATGGGGAATTCTGTTGTAAAATCATGCACAATGAATGAGTTGTTGTACTGGAATCCGTTTTTGGTGCCCATCTATATTTATCGCTATGTCTATTGGTAAAATACAGGCTAGACTGGTATTATCCATTGTGGTTGTCTTTATTTGATCATACTATGAGTCTATAACTAGTTTGAGTACTACAATTAAGCTGGAAATACTGCAAAAGAAACTGGTATCCCATTGAGACTTGACAAAAACCTACCCACCTATAATGAGATCAGGCAAGTTGTGTGACAAACACTGTTTTGCCGGCACGCAGGTGGGCGCCACAGCAATATTGATGCCATAGATTTCAGATATTGAGGTGGATGGACGGGGCAGGGGTTTTTTCACAAGCATCAGATTGACATACAGTCAGTTCCTTGTTTGACAACATTGGTGTTTAGAGGTCTTTTAACCTCTCAAGGATTACAAGGTCACAAGAGTGATTTCTAATGGAAGGCAGAGGTTCCTAAAAGCCATCAAGAGGAAGAATATGGTTCAATACCTACGCTGCTAGAGACCTTCAGGATGAGCAGCCTACATGGGCAGGGTTAACTGAGCCATGGTGTCACAGTTGGGCCTGGCTGCACAAAAAGCAGCACCCTCCATCTCAGTCACTGCCACAGCTCCATGGAGGCAGCAAGGGTGGAGGCAACATGATGCTCCAGTTTCTCATTCATTACCATGTTTCAGCTTTGCTCGTGTGTGGGACTGAGCCTTATGGAAGTGCTCTTGCAGCTAAATGTTTCATACTGACTTTCCATTAGAATTCTGCTGAGCTGTGATACACCGTGGCACATGAACACATGGTTACTTTAAAGTAATGTTTGCGTTTGGGATAATCTTTGAAAGCTGTTTTTCTAGCCCTCCTGTTGTGAAACTTTCCTGCATGGGATTATCAAGTACTGTAATATGGGGTGAATCGGGACAGTTTTGGCCTTTTTTTTGTTATAGAATGGCAACAAATCAACCCAGAAATCAAAATATGGTGTCAAATTATGTCCGAGCATAATGTCTAAATATCTCCAAGAGCATGAAACGATATCTTAAATTTCCGATTGCCTAGGCCCAAAAAACCACTGTCCCAATTCACCCCTTACTTTGGGGTGAATCGGGACACTCCCTTATTTTCAGAAGAAATACTTCTTAGCTTTTTTAAAGTGATTGCCACTTGTGAGTAGATATTAGAAAACAATACTTAACATACCAAAAATGTATTTTCAGGAAAATCTAAAATAATTTCATTGATAATATGTAGATTTTTAAAAAAGTAATAAATAACAGAAAACGATAAAAAAAAATTTAGTTTTTTGCAAATTTTGCTAGTGATTGATAATTCTGGACTAAATCCACTATTAATAATACTAAGTTCAATAATATTCATCTAAAAGTCATGCTAGCACATTCCAATGAAAATCAGTAGGGTTATTTTTAGCTAGTCGTGCTCGACTAGCTGTTAGGATGAGTTAATGGGAAAAAGCCCGCGAAAATCGGAAATTCAAAATACTGTAATGCAGATTTGCCCCAGAAATCGTCCTTGGGGTCAGGAACTATCTGAAAACCACCAGCGTCCTAGGTAAGGCCGAAATGAACAGTCCACAATCATAATTTCAATCGATAGAGGTC
Organism: Platynereis dumerilii; assembly: GCA_026936325.1. Taxonomy (NCBI): domain Eukaryota; kingdom Metazoa; phylum Annelida; class Polychaeta; order Phyllodocida; family Nereididae; genus Platynereis; species Platynereis dumerilii. The sequence goes on from JAPTHN010000007.1 coordinate 38,221,880, forward strand.
AAAACAATCCTGCAGATCTGTCCCGATGCGCCGCATGATAATTCGCGCAACGCTCAATCAAGCAGTGGACCCGCTGGTACTGCTCGGATCCGGCTAGGGGGGCGTAACGAAATACACCAGGGTGCGCTGTTTACGTCACTATACCGCAGCGCCGCCACGTGGAAAGTGGCAAAAACACATGTGCTGCTCAATCAGGCCTATCAAAGCAATTCAGCCAAGTCTTCTGGCAATTCAACCAATTCTGAATTGTCTATCTTTGTGTTTGCTTCACACTCAATGCCCTTAATTGTAATTTGGTCATTGAAAGGTAGGTACTACGTTGTCAAGAGCACTTGACTTGCCACTCATGCAGTTTGGATCAATGTAACATCATCATATGATCATGTAAATTACTGGAATTGAAACAATTTATTGGGGGAATCTATCTTAGTTATTTGTTTTATAGGAAATATATATTAGCCAATATTTGACAAGTGCAACAAAGTACTTGTAAGCTGTCCTTCAGGCTATTTCAAGTTACCAGTATGCATTGTAAAATTGCCATTATTTATTTATTTATTTTATTTATACTGGATATTTATCCTGGATAACACATCTACAAAGTAGTTTTTACTGTGGTACCAGTATGAATAAAAATAACAATAGAATATGACAAATAAAATATTACAATAAAATAAGTATTCAGTGACAAGACTCGCTCAACCTACTTTTTTATTAGCATGTTACCACTGCAAAAACTACATTTTAGGTACAAGGTAGGCCTAACTTTATATCTCTGAGGATGGGATAGCATGTTCTTCTTAAAGCATGTCATGTTGTACACTGAACTGATGCACCAAAGCTTGTCTTTATATACCATTTACTAAGCAGTGACACATTCAGAGTTGACAGATAGTGTCTAATGATTGCAATTACTCATTGAGCAGTGTCAAATAAAATATTAACTCAATCAGCTTGAGTTGACAGGTTGTGTCTAATGATTGCAATTACTCATGGAGCTCAGCTCAGCGTCTAAGGTAATATCAATTAATGGCAATTGGCTTGAGTTGGCAGGTAGTGTTTAATGATTGTAATTATTAATTGATCTGTGTCAAAATACAATATCAAGTTATTGCAATTTCAGAATTTCTTGAAAGTATAACACAATGCTGTGAATTAATTGTAATTATTTTATTTTTTATATAGTAAATTACACCACAGTATGAATGAGAGTAAATAATTTTTAAAAAGTCGTCATTAATGTGATATCAAGTTGAGCAGATTATAGAATAAATATCAATTCAATTGCACTTGCATCATAACTTACATGTCTTCTTAGATTTATTTTGTCTTCTACCAAGTAAAATGACTGTCCAATTGAGCAAAATTTATGCAATAAGTGCTATATTTTCATTGATCAAGACATAACTGTGTAAATAATTTCATTTTTACCAATTTGGCCATAACCCTTTATTTTACAACCTCACCTTCCTGTTGGATTGGGACTCTTTGGAATTTTTGGGTTCCAATATTTTGATTTCCTGTTGTACCACATCACAACAATAGCTTGTTTATGTGTATGTCTATAAACACACATCCCTGAACTCTGTTCATTGGTGTTACAGCCACAGTGCTGTTGTTAAGTAATTTCACACATAAGCACTTCACATTTTTCAGACACAACTAAAAAAAAGAAAAAAGACAACAGATCAACAAAAATGTGCAGTTGTAAATGAACACTGCTCAGTGCAACTCATCTGCTTAGTGATATAATGCTAAGTAATGCACAATAGACTGCAGCATCACAATCTGTTGAGTTTCATTGAACAATATTAAAATAACGAATTCCGTTTCAGACACATTTCTTGATTACAATTTGTGATCAGGGCAATTACTCCTCACTGACTTTTTTTATGTGCAAAATTCACATTATTCAAAACTATGATAACCATATCTGCAAGAGAGACGTAACAGAGGAAAATTGCTATCCTATGTTAATCACTGTTCTATCAATACAGGCCTAACACTGAAACGACTAGCTTTTGAATCCATGGATTCTTGTTGTAGATTCCGCAACTTTGCCATTGGCCTGGTTCAGAACCCATGACTAAACATACATAATCTCATATCTAGTCTACTATTCGGTTCCCCCAACTGGCCAAAACTAGTTTACAAAAGATTCCTGTAAAATCGGTGGATCTAGTATTTATACTTTTTCCAGTTCATGCAAAGTTTTGACAGCAGCTGAAAATTCACTTTCCGCAGTTCTAAGTTTAAGGTACTGCAGCTCCCCACTTCCTGCAGTTAGAATTATAAAATTACACGGGAATATTCTCTGGTATGTCTACTATAAATGTGCCAAAAATCAATTTCCTGGGTTAAAGGCAAGCTGGTGTTTTTTTAAGAAATAGAATGCTTCCCTGTTCTGTCCCGATTCACCCCAGTGTCCCTATTCACCCCATATTACGGTAGTTCCTGGTGATGCAAAGTTAAGGAATCAAATCTTCCACCTTGGATTATCTGTTTGATTCCAGCTTGAGTACCTTTGGCATCATTGCTGATAAGCCCGGTTGTATACGTTCTAGTGAGCACAGAGAGTGACATACTTGTAGCACCAATTTTTCAGCACTGAGATAAAGCGAGGGCATTGTTGGCCAAATAGATACGGCAAAAAAGCAAGAATGGATAATTACGCCTGCCTACTGATCAAAGCTGCAGCATCTTGAATTATTGGATTTCCCGTGTATACTTCCGAGGTAAAAAGCTTCAATATTTTTTCATGGATTGATTTTAAAATATTTTTGGAGCTTTTTGAAAGAAAATCACGTGCTTACACTTTGATTTCCTCCAATTAGTAATCTATGGCAACACCCTTTGTTATCAAATTAACATTCTTATTATTTCAAGGAACCAGTGAATGTAAAGATGTCTTCATGTTCTTTTCCTATAAGTTGTAATTGAATGCAGTGTTTCAAGGTTATTTTAAAAATTGTACTGTTACACTACCAAGAAGGTCATATTGCCTAAGACACTTTGATAATTGGATTCAACACAAGTACCACTGTTATGGGTATGATCCCAAATCCATATTGATAGCTTTTTTTTCTAATCTTGTTTCTTTTGAAAACTTTGAAATTTTGACTATTAACTGTAGCTGTGCCAATATCACTCCCACATAAAGTTTCCTGATCTGAACTTAATATCTTAATAATCTGTTTTATGATTTCAACTGATACAATCATACTCGTATAATTGATGACATCTTTTGGCAGTAACTTCTCATTGATTTAAGAATTTACTGTGCTATCTTCTTTTTAACACTTAGTGTAACAATCTCCATAACTGTTTCCCATACTCAACTAAAGACTGTCTTTATGACCTTTCTGTGCATTATTGTCAGGTGTGATCTTTGTAACTGTAGCGTAGACTCGAGTCTTGTAACTTCCCGTCTGACTGATTCGCAAAAGACAAGTGCTACATTTAATACATTAGGGACGTCTGGTTTTGCCATAATGTTCTTACCCTGTGCCTGGATAAATGGCTACATCACCAGTCACAAAGCTTTGTAGCTTGCCTGTGGTGTATCTCATTTTCTGTGATTATCATATTTATTCATTATTTTGCCAAAGCATTAAATGTTTTTGACTAGTATATAGCTTATGTCAGTGGATGGCAGTAACTGATGACAGTTTTACAGGTACTGAATATCTGTAAATAGAATTTATACACATCAGAATTATATTATATCAGAGACAGTGCTACACTGACAACCACTTATCTGTATCTAGTCCAATGACTTAGCAACTTCCCAGAAACAACATTGATGGCTAGACATTCAAGTGAATATGAAAAAAATATTGTATAAAGAAAGAAGCTTTGTTGTTTTTATGTGATATGCCAGGCCAATCAGCCACTGCCTTGACCCACTGCTGTTTTCTGTGGATGCCTGGGGCTCAAATGTAGTTGACTTCTTGTTAGCATGGCTCCTCTGTTTAACTCTGCTCTGTCATCAACCTGATTCTGGGTCCAATGATACACTGCAGAACCGAATGAAGCTCGGCACCAAATAAAAGTCCAAATTGCTTCTTCTTTTGCAAGACGTCTGCAGGTTGATCACATTCAGCTCAAATTGGATGGTTCCTCCAACTGTGGATTTTGGTGATTGAAGTTACTCAGCTGACTGGGCAATGATTTCACTTGGTGAAAAGATCTAGTTTTGTCTCAGACATGGATGTGATGGCGTTGCAGATATTTGTGTCTCAGCAGTTGCTGGGTTGATAGAAGTACAGTAGTTATGACATTTATATTAAGTTTTGTTCTTATTAGATATCTTCAGGTGCATACCGGTGCCCTTGGGATGCAGTTTGACTGTTGATTTGTCCCTTCAGCAAATAATTTTGCTGGGTTCCATCCATCCAAATATGCTAGCTTGAAGCCTTGAAAAGTCATACTAAGATACTGTTTGCCGAGTTTTGAAGAGGTCTGGAGTTAAGCATAGTTGTTATAGAAGTCATTTATTTGTTTATTGAATATATATATATATGAGATTAATTTTTTTGTTGAATGTATGAGTAGGATAACTTACCTTGCATTGAGGTAACCCCGCTATCATTTAACCCCGCAAAGATGGTTATCTCCTATTATTATAATATTTATTTCGTATAAAAATACATTATACATCAAAATTAAAAACATTTAACAGATTAAAAACAGAAGTAAAAAATAAAAGATTAACAAAAAATGAATAAAAAAATAGTTAAGAAATGCATAGAAACTCTTATCATATCTTTCAGCTCATTTTGTGTAAAATTATTAACAAGCAAATTGTCCCTTTGCTCTAAGAGCTCTGCAATTTGAGCACCAATTCGAATATATTCCTCGCAACATAATTTAAACCACTGCTCCTGAAGCTAATTACAAAGTTTGTTTATATTGTGATAAATTATAACATGAACATTTCCATGGGCTGACAGAATAAATCTAAAATTATTACCAAGCCTAGATTGTGAAGTTACAGCCATTTCAAATATAAAATTAACAATACTATTTTTGCTGTTGGCACCAGAATAAAAGAATTTGACAAAACGCTGCATAAGACAGGCTTCAAGATCTTGGTCAGGAATTACTGCCAAACTCACCACTTTTTAGCTTACACAAAATTTATTCCAATTTCAGCCTATCTTATGTAAAATTTTCTCAGGAATTCAATTTTGAAGAAAAAAATGCACCCACTCTTTTATTTTGGAAGTTACACCCCTATTTGTAAAGCCCCCCTCAGTGGGGCGCGCTAGATACCCCAAAAATATTATAAAATTTTCTGTAGGTCTGTGGCTTCAGTAATAAAGCTGCACTAATACCATTAATAAGTATACTTGAATTCTATGATGATCCATCAAAAAATAAGATAACTACATGGGTATGAATTTTTTGTTTAAATGACAAACATTTTGTGATGCTAAGTCGCGGTTTCTTATATTTCGCTTAGTATTCATTTCACATGAATCATTTTTACACTATCAGTCTCAGCAGAAAATAAGCTTCATTTTGAGTACCAACAACCTATATTTCCGAGAAGTTTAGCCCAAACCAAGGAATTACATTTTTCAGAAATAAAATTCTAAATAACTTGCATTTTTTTATTGATGCAGATATCGAAAAAATTACACAAACTCGTTTTAATGTAAATATCTGCGCATAACGAGTTTGACTTTAAGAACTATATGACAAAAATTGACGAAATGCAAGTTATTTAGAAAAATGACATATTTTTTCCACACATCCAGAAGTGAAATGCAGTGGCTTCATATTTTGTATGTGTGAACCTTAATATGCAAAGAAAGGACATTTTTATGTAGTCTGTTGCCTTCATCTGGTCCTTTTGGACACATTTGTATATAATTAATGTCCATAAACATCTCACTGACATTGAAAAAAAAATAATCAAATAGGAGCTTCACCCCATTTTAATAATTTTTCTTTACTTTTGTCACTTGACTTTGTTTCAATATTCTGTTCAGAGACCCACATATATTGGTGCAAATTACTAAAACTGGATGCCATTTTAAACTTTGGACAATAGGGAACGTCATGGTACTTTCAATAATCATGAAACTTTGATATCTATCAAGAGAGAGACAGTCAAACTTTGATGTCTGAAAAATGTGTCACCAAAAATTAGCATTTTTCGCACGTTTTTTCACTTAAATGATAGGATAGCAACTTGAGATCATTATTAAGACAATTAAAAAGGTCACCATCAGAAAGAGTACAATTTTTTACACATCATAGAATATATTTTAAAATCTATGATAAGTTTGTGTGGCCTCGAGAATTTTTTCACACTCGTGGCAGTAACTCCTGACTAAGATCTTGAAGCCTGTCATAAGTGCAATGTTAACTGGTACAGTACTAACAATATGAGGCAAATACCTTGAATGTGTTCTCGGAGGCACACAGAGAATTCTGCGCAATGCCTTCCTCCATTGTTTACTAAGTGTATCAACTGCTATTAATCAACATTTGCATAAAGGAAGTATTGCATGGTGAGTATTTCACATTATTTCCTTGGAACTTCCTTAAAAGCCTAATAATTGACTGACCCGACATAAAACTAAACATTAGAGCTCTTGATGATTTTGTTGTCTTACATGAATAATTAGCTTGACTAACTATAAAAGTTATATTAGGCCTAGCTTATGCAGGTAATTGTTTATTTATTACCTATAATCAGGTAATTTACCGTAATTGTTTATTTATTACCTATAATCGGTAATGTTTATCTAAAATTACAGCATGGCATTGCTTACTTAGTTGTATTTAAATGACATGAACGTCAATGGTGTAATCTGAGCTGGCTGCAGTTGACTAATCTCCTTCTGGCAAGGAACTGTGGAGAAAAGCCAATGTAGAAAGAGCGGGTCATGTCATCCCCCTATAAATAATAATCTAGCATGTGAAAGTGCATTAGGAGGCATTATGGCACTGTTTTGGTGATCCAGTCCACCCCATAACCAAATTGCCTGCTTGGCAGAGATTGACCGTGCTCCAGTGACAATTGATGCTGATGTTCATAGCAGTATGTGGCAGTACTCAAATGGCACTGCAGTTCAAGGGATGTCACAATGGACAGCAACTGACAACAATGCACCAATGGATGGTTAGATCTATAGGTATTAGGTATTTGTGGAATGTATCGGCTATAATAATGTATGGAATCTATGGATGTAACAGACATGTGTAAAGACAAATTGGTGGCCTCTTGTACTAGCAGCTGCAGCTGCTGATGTATTGTAAGATCAAATATGTGACAGCTGATGTCACATGATGTCAAATAAATGTTAGACTTTGGCTGTCACAGTAAACCTTTGTTTATTTAGAAATGTGTATTTTGTCATTCTTGTACTACTTTTGAGTTCAATGAATCATAAGTCAAGCGTACTCATCTGTACATTAACAAATTGTCTGGACAAAATATTATATAGATGAATGATGATGCAATACACTACAACGTATATTGGATTAGTTTGTATGAAATGGGATGGATGCAAATGGGAGTATTCATAGCAATGCAGACTGAAATGGATGAGATTGATTTGATCATTGGTTCTTTGGGTTAGCAGTGGATGACTTTCAATACCAGCAATGTACTGTGTGTGGCTTTAGTAGCAATGGAGGCCAATTAGTGAGAATCAATAAATGAATTCAACGAAAGGCAATTGATGAGAGTGACTGGCAGTGATTTGATTGTCTGTACAGTAAATGGTGATTTGTATGGGCTGCCTGTCAGTGGCTGAGCTTGGCTGCAAGAGGCCCTGTATGCCCTGTCATAGCAAATAATGTAAAGAGATGCAATGTAAATACAACCCCCTTTCTCCGGGACCAAACAAAATACCACCCTCAGCACAGAACACAGGATTATGTCATGTCCTGAAGGCAGTTCTGCTTGCGCAACGTGGACAAATAAAACAGTGGCTGCATTTACCTGAGGACACAGTGTGCCATTGAGACACCAGTGTCACAGCAACATCCACTGGTCATCTTTGGCATCAGGTGGCACCAACCACAGCATTCAGATGAATTTGGGGGGGGGGAAGGGGACAGAGTCGTGTTATTTTTGTAATAGCAACTGATTTTGTATCAGCTCAATTTATATGCATGTTGTTTTTAATGTAGATCAAACTATTTCAATGCCTTATAATGCATGGACCGTACTAGAACAAACAATTGCAAAACAATTGAAATGGAATTGCATCCATATGTCTGTTTTGGCAATTCATGACATGATGATTGAGCATGCCATTGAGTTGTGTGTCAATGGATGGCAATCTGCTAATAGATCCCTTCAGCAAGAGCACCCTCGTCAGAGCAATAACACCACAATGGAGCATTGGTTTGCAGTGGGGCATAGCAAGGCTGATGGAGCATAGCAATGGAACTGGCTTGATGTGCACAAATTCCTTTGAAGTTGATTTGGAGGAGCAGGAAAACCATATGACTGCTTGATCTCATTCGCAAGTTTATGAAGCCAGAGCCCAGATTTGTGCCTGTGGATATCACTTGCTGTATGTTTCTGGCTTTACTTCATTTCCGGATATACCAAAGGCTACAACAGCGTTATATGATGATACTGTTAGTAGAATTATACTGAAGGCAGAATTGGATAGAAAGAAAGGAAATAGCAATTTCAGAAATATATCTGGATGTTATATGGGAACAACAAAGCCATCACCATTTCTATGGCTTCTGCAAGAATAGAAACAAAATAGGGAAGGTAATATCTGAAACTGGTGCACAATAAATGGAATATTACATAATATTTGCACAGAACAAAAGATGGCTGCATCACAACAACACTTCAATAAACTGCAAGATGACAGCATCGCCAGTTCAACTTCAGGAGCACTGGATAACATTGGTGGTTTGGATAAAACCAACACTACATAAATGCTTGCTTATTTGTATATCGGTGTGTTGTGATTAATTTTCAGTTAAACATGTAATAATTTAGCGAGTTAATGATTGCTTCTAAAACAATTTTTCACATCTATTGTGTCAATGTATCATAGTAAAAAAAACCTTTTTTGGCATGGGATTGATACAAATTGCTTTCTATAAATTACCAGTTGATTTCATTTGTCACGACAGTCCTTCAACATAGCTCAGCAATGCTAATGGGAAATTCTGTTGTAAAATCATGCATGAGGAATGAGTTGTTAGGCCAGAATCAGTTCTTTTTGCCCATCTATGTATTACTATGTCTATTTGTAAAATACAGACAAGACTGGTATTATCTGCTGTTGTTGTCTTTATTTGAACATGCCATGAGTCTGTAACTAGTTTGAGTACCGTAATATGGGGTGAATCGGGAGACTGGGGTGAATCGGGACAGACAAGACCATCATTATATACCTTCAAAAAACACCAACTTCTCTTTGCCTTTGAGATTTGATTTTTGGCACACTTTTAGTATACATTCTAGTTAAAATTGTGATGAATTTTCATACTTCTACAGCGCACCAGAGCTGGAGCACTCTTAATTTGAGCCTGAAGAATTAACATTTTCGTAAAGTAGTCAAAACTTTGCTTGAACCATAATAATAAGTCTAAATACCAGAGCCAAAATAACTCACAGGAACCTTTTTTCAATTTAAAGTAGCGTCAGGGGACCAGAATACTAGACCAGATAAGGGATTATATAGGTTTGGTCATGGGCTCAGATCCAGGTCAATGGCAAAGTTTAAGGAATAATAAAAAGTATACCATATCAATTTTCATTTGACTGTACTAGCATGGTCTTTCAATGAATATTATTGAACTTAGTATCATTTATAGTTGATTTAGTCCACAATTCACAATCACCTGCGAAATGAGCAGAAAACAATAGTTTTCCATATTTTTCTGTCATTTATCACATTTTCTTAAATGTGCATACTATTAATGAAATTGATTTCAGATTTTTCTCAAAATATATTTTTGGCATTTGGAACATGTTTTCTAATGTTTACTAACAAGATACAATCACTTAGGGAAGGTAGGAAGTATTGATTGTGGAAATAATGGACTGTCCCGATTCACCCCAAAGTGTGGGGAAAATTGGGACTGTGGTTTTTTGGCCCTGAGCCTCAGCAATTTAAGATATCATTTCAAGCTCCTAGGGATACCGAGATATGCTCAGACACATTTTGACATAATATTTTGATATCTGAGTTGATTTGTGAACATGCTATGACAGAAAAACGGCCAATTCTGTCCCGATTCACCCCATATTACATTAGTACAACAAAGCTGCAACATCACAAAAGAAACTGGTATCCCATTGATGACTTGATAAAAACCTACCCATCTACAATGCCATCAGGCAAGTTGTGTGACAAACACTGGTTTGCTGGCACGCAGGTTGGCACCACAGCAATATTGATGCCATAGATTATCAGATATTTAGGTGTTTGATTGGGCCAGGCTTCCACTGAATTTGGGATAAAAGTACAAAATATGCTTTCACAGGCATCAGATTGACAGATAGTCAGTTGCTTGTTTGACAACCCTGGTGTATTTTAGGTAATTTAACCTCTCAAAGATTCTAATGTCACATGAGTGATAAACATTTTTACTCGATGCTGAGGTTCCTACAAGCCATCAAGGGGAAGAATGTGGTCCAATACCTACTCTGCTAGAGACCTTCAGGATGAGCAGCCTACATGGGCAGGGTTAACTGAGCCATGATGTCACACTTGGTCCTGGCTGCACAAAAAGCAGGCCCCTCCATCTCAGTCACTACCACAGCTCCATGGAGGCAGCAAGGATGGAGGCTGTAGCTCCAGTCTCTCATTCATTACTGTGTTCCAGGTTTGTTCATGTGTGGGGCTGAGCCTTATGGGAGTGCTCTTGCTTCTGACTGTATCATACTGACTTCGCATTTTATGTCGCAGAGGTGTGATGCAGCGTGACGCATGAACACATAGTAAGTTTAAAATGATGTTTGCATTTGATTTGGATTATCCTCGAAAGCTGTCTTTTTAACACTTCCGTTGTTAGTTGTGACACTTTCTTGAATGGGATTGTGATGGAGTACCTGGTGAAACAAAGTTAAGGAATAACATCTTCCACCTTGGATGACCTATTTTATTCCATTTGGAATACCTTGGCATCAATATACTGCAAATCCACAGTTTAAACATTCTGGTGAGCACAGAGAGAAACATGCTTGCTGTATCAATGATGAGCCCAATTTTTCAGCACTGCCTGCTGATTAAAGCTGTAGCATCTTGGATTATTGGATTTACTTTGCCCATCTAAGGTAAACTGTTTCATCACATCTGAGTCTCCCCCATTCATATAAATCAGACTGAGTTCTATTGAGTTTGACTTCTCTTCCTTTCTGAAATCACCTAAAATTCACAGCTCTATGCATTGAAGGATTTCTGTGTCCATATCATTTAGACTGTTTTCTTTAGAGAAAAAATTAAGTTAGAGTAATAGGAAGTCACGACTTCTAAAATAATTGTCTGGTTTAAGTGAACAACTGTGAAATATGACTTTTATAAGTCCACCTGTCTTTCTTTGTGGATTTTTTTTCCATATGGCTTAAGAATTTTTTTATTTATTATATTTTTTTTTCAAAAATAGTTAGGCTGGGTAACAGGATCCCAATATGCTGGGTTTTTCACCTGGCCCAGTGTATAACAACAATAAAAACAAGTAAAAACAAATTAAAAATGAATATCACATTTGATAACAAAAATATGGCCATTAATTGAAAAATGTCCTTGCCTGGGATTTGAAAGTGTCAATATTCGTACAATTTTGAAATTTACTTGGAATAGTATTCCACAAGATCGCACCTCTATACAAGAAAGACTTTTTCATCACCTCAGTCCTACAAAAAGGAACTTCAACATTCATAGTATTTCCACTTCGCGTATTTACATCATTAGACTCACATGCCATAACAATCGAATTTACCAAGTAATCTGGGGCATTGCCGTGAATACAATTATACATCTGTATTGAAATAAAATAATTAACGAGTTCAGATACAGTTTGCCATTTCATCATTTTAACCAGATCAATACCTCTTACATTTATGAAATCAAAATTAGAACAGACAATTCTTGCAGCCCTATTTTGTAATCTCTGAATCAAGTTAATATTAGAATTTGTACAACCCCATACTGTACATGCATAGTCGAAAATTGGTTGAATGTAGGTCTTATAAGTTAAAATAAGTACTGATTTAGGGACAATATGTCTTAGTCTTGAGAACCATGCTAATTTGGCTGACAGCTTTTTTGTAAGTTCATTAATATGAAAATCAAATTTTACTTGTTCATCTATATAAACTCTAAGTATTTAGTATATTGTACAATTTCAAGTTGAGAATCATATAAAGATACAGAAAATTCATTTCTCAATTTTTCATCAACTGACTTAGCAATCAACATAGCATTTGATTTATCTACATTCAATACTAATTTGTTGGCATTATACCATTCACTAACATCATCAAGAATTTCATTCATAGTATTATTTGCACTATTTACATCATCACCATTTACATATATCATTGTATCATCGGCATACATAGTACATCTTCCATTACTTACATGCATGGGAAGGTCATTCACAAAAACCATAAATAGAAGAGGCCCAAGAGTGGACCCTTGCGGAACACCAATATCAATATTTACAGGACCAGATAGGACATTATTAAAAAAGACACTGTGAGTTCTATTAAGGAGATAAGATTTAAACCAAAGTTGTTCTATATCATTTACACCATATTTCTTTAACTTTTGTAACAATAGATCATGATTAATGGAATCAAAGCATTTTGATATATCAAGAAAACAGACACCAGTTAACAGTTTATCATCAATATTTTGAAGCCATTCATCTATAGTAGTGTGTAAACAGTTTGTAGTAGAGTGGTATTTGCGATATGCATATTGATCTAGCGTTATAAATTGATGACTAATCATAAAAGACATAAATTGACATTGTACTATTTTTTCAATAAGTTTTGCAATATGGCTCAAAACAGAAATCGGCCTAAAATTAACAGCATCATCTTTGTCACCTTTGCCTTTATATATGGGAGTGATTCTAGCATATTTCCAGTAAGAATTTCACAGTAATGATTTATCATAATGACTTGTCTCATCATTGTGTAACTCATTTTTCTATTTTGTTGCTGCAATCTAGTCTCTGGGATAAATAATTCTAATTTTAAAATTACTGTACCTTGATGATCTCCTTTTAACCATTATTTTTGATGCAATTATTACCTTTGCAATTGCTATTACACTCAACTTATGGTCCAACTTATGCAACATCCCATCACCGTGTTTTGCGCAAGGCAACTTCAAATTCAATATATCAGGGACACCAGGTCTGGGTATATCCACCCTGCATGTTGACAAACAGCTTCATTGGTAGCCACAAAGCTTTGTAGCTGTATTTTTGTGGTAGTATATGTGCTAGCTACTTCTAGAACTTTTTGGCAGCCGCACCAATGTCTTGAAGGAAGTACTGCCGCAGAGTATAACTTGTAATCAATCTTTTTTTTTAAATAACAACTGCTGGTACTGCGTCTACCACAATAGTGCACTACAAAATTATATGTATAACAGTTACCAACAGAAGTGTGTCAGTGGGGATCTGTGAGGTACATTCAGTCCCTGTAGCAACCTGCAAATTGCAAAATTGATGTAAAGAATGATACATGACTAACTCAGTGAAGGAAAAATTGAATGGAAAAAAAGGAAAGGAAAAAATAAACAAAAGAAAGTGTGGAGCTGACTTAATGATTCATGACAAGAAGCAGGTGACTGGGGTGCCTGTGGTTGCATTTCTTATGAGCTGTTTTATTCAATTACCTTTTGAGTGATATGCCAGGCTGATCTGCCCCAGCCTTGACCAGAGCGGTTGGTTGTGCATGCCTTTAGCTCAAGTGGGTTGGCTCCTAAAATGTATGGTTTAAATGTAGGTTTCCCTGCCTCATGGACTGATTGATATGATGCTCTATGCACAGAACATTTCTGTTTTCTTTCATCATGCATTTCGTATACAGCTGAAATTGTAAGTTTCCATTAAGTGAAGGTTCTGATGATAATGCAAATAATTGGGTGTGGCTTTAACAGTTCAGAGACTAAGGCATTTTTTATGCCAAGATTATAGCAACGGAATTAACCAATTTTAGCATTTTGAAGCTGATAAACGGTGCTCTTGATGATGTATAGCCTGACACTAAATCCGTTTGTTTGTAATTTATCTAAAAGTTGTATTTTAGTGGTATTACCACAATAATGAAGTGACTCGGGATGACTTATAATTCACATGCATATACAAGAAATATCTCTCTTAAGTTCTGTTTCTGCGTTAATGACTCACCAAGGATTCATTCTGGGGGAAAACAATTAACACTGCACAACAATAAGGTACATTCTATTCACAGCTGTGAATGAGGTATAGCATCAAAATACTGTGTAGAATTAGGATTTTATTTATGTTATTAGATACGACATTATAAAATTATAGTATAATAATGACGAAAAGTTTTTACACAATGGTTGCTTCAACCTAGCTGTTTGTTGAACATATACAGAACATATGTACACTTTACTAGAAATATAGCCACAATTGTTTGGTTGAATTAATTCTTTGATTTGCTTTACATAATACTTATGAAGAAGCTTCAGTAAATCAAAAATGCCAAAAGGTTGTTGTATAATGTGCAGTTATTTCCTTAAATGTATAATAATGTAATATTTATCTGAAATACCGGTATGGCATTGTTTACTGAAACATAATCTTATTATTTAAATGACATTTCTACCTATATTCGTATTTTCATTGAGATGGGGTAATCTGAGCTGGCTGCAGTTGACTAATCTCCTTCTGGTGAGGAACTGTGGAGAAATGCCAATATAGCAAGGGCGGGTCATGTCATCCCCCATGAATAATAATCCAGCATGTGAAAGTGCATAAGGAAGCGTTATGCAATGTTTAGGTGATCCAGTTCACCTCATAACCAAATTGCCTGCTTGGCTGAGATTTAGCATGCTCAGGCAGTCATTGACGACATGTATGATATACATGACAGTAGAGAGCACGAGAGTGTGATGGATGGCTACTGATTACAATGGATGGGACAAGTATAGGAATGCAATGTATGACTGCAAATTTGTACAGACCTCGACCTTGATACATGATTGAATTTTCTTTGTTAAAGAACAAATGAATGAAAGAAATAGACGACTAGGTTAAAATGACAATGGCATGTGATTTGCAAAATAAATTTCCTTTTACAATGTACCGATGAAAAATTGCTATTGCACCAAATACAATTCTGGAAGATGAATGAGTTATCAAAACGGCCTTGTTCGGATAATATTGGGATTTGGGAGAGACAGAAATCAAAGCATTCATGGCAATATATGTTCCTTTCAAGATCGAACGATGACCTTGATAGTTGGTGGCATGGTTTTTCATACATGGATGGCTGTTGAGTGTATTGGTGGCAATTGACAATTGAGGTAAATCTTTGACAAGGTCAAGCCAGCGCACCACAATCAGTGCAATATACTATATCATGTCTTGGGAGAGAATGACCATGTACAACACACAGCTGCTACCTTTACTGAAGGACACAAGTCAGTGTGCATTGTGGCACTAGTGAGAGAACATCCAGCAGGAATACCAGTAGTGATACCGCCAAGATAACAGTAGCAAGCCACCGAATGTTAAATTCTGTGTCAGTCCTTATAAGGGTGGAAATCAGGTTGTATTTGTATTAAAGCTCTAATGTGAACACAACCAAAATGGCATTCAGTCTCTGGTCCTTTCAGTGACAGTATTCTCATTTGAGAAATATAGTACAACAATATTTAGCGCATGTAGACGTGGTACAATAATATTTAGCGCATTGATTTACAGGAAAAGAACTGACAAAGCGAATGCAAAATGTGATATTACATATATATGAAGTCAATTGAACGGAATACGAGATGTGTGTAATAAAATGACACACACGCCATGTTGGATTCTCTAGTCCAAGTCCCGGATGTTTTATTTCTTGCCTCGCAAACAAATGACGCTTACAATTATTTAATATTAATTCAGGTGACCTCTTAAACAGATGCTATTTAAATATTTCAATACATTACAACCTCTTTTGTTTGAAGAATATGGTTATCAACTGTACCCTAAGCGGAAACACGAGACTTGTAAATTTTAATTGTGTTATACGATAAAGACAAATTGTCATTAAATCTGAACTTTACTTTAGTTTGTTAATTACTTGCTAGATTAACAGAATCCAGATTTTATATAAACAATGTAAGAATAATCTTTGGCAACTTGAACTATTAACTCATTATTAGTCTAATACTGAACATCACTATAAACCATCAGCAAGACGCTTCAAGTACAATACTGGAAAACACACTATCTACTGGATAACAAACTATCTACTGGATAACAAACTATCAGCAAGACGCTTCAAGTACAATACCGTATAAAGTCATTACAATAACCTGAGAAGGTTAGACAATCAATCAATAAACTTTAGTTCACAATGTTTTAGCAAACCAAATTGACAAGTAAGTAATATGATCATCAGCACAAACTCAATTTCACAATTAAGTGAAATTACATCACCAGTGTGATCACAGATCACTCAAATGCATTATTACAATGAAACCATGCAAGATTTCAAATACCTATCAAGTACCTGCTAATATGAATTATTACTCTATATATCTCCTTTTTTGTACGAAGAAAAAAAAATAAAAAGAGTCTCTGCTCAACATAAACACATAATAATAGGAGTCCATTTCTCAACTAAAGAAAATGGGAGTCCATGTCTCAGTCTAAAAAACTTAAAGGGGAACCATATCTTGCATCCAACGTGGTTTGGTTATGGTTCGTCCAGATCTAGTCGTTATAGCAGTTGGCATAGCGGGGGAATTGGGAGGTGAGGGGTTACGAACTGCTATTGGGGAGTTGACTAGTCTGGGTTGCGCTGGGGGAACGTGGACGGAACGGGGGGTAGAGGGGGTAAAGGGCACATGTCCAGTCTGAGGTCTGGGAAGAATCCTGTGTGGATCTTCACAAGTGACCATCAGATCTCCACGATTCCTGCGATAAGCGAACGCACGATCACCGGATGTTACGATGTGTGATCTAGGCAGTGCGTGCTTTTCCTGGTACTCGGCTGGTTGCCATCCTGTTGGCATACGTATTCTTACGGAGTTCTCAGGAGAAATGGGTGGCAGTACTTTGCTACCCTTGTCGTAGTAATACTTCTGCTGCTCACGACGAGATCTCAATCCATTGGTGACTCTTTCACCATCAATATGTTCGGGTTTAAGCAACTTTTCTGAAGTTGGCAGCCTTGTCTGTGTTCGTCGGCCCATCAGACGTTGAGCTGGCGACCCCAACTCTTCTCTTGGTGTGTTTCTCAGATCAAGTAGGCACAAATGAAAATCTTCACGACTTTCGTCACATTTTAGCATCAGTCTCTTCAGAATTTGGACGGACTTTTCTGCCAACCCGTTAGACTGCGGGTGACGTGGTGACGAAGTTACATGCTCAAATCCATAGCTCTTGGCAAACTGTGCGAACTCTGCACTTCCATACTGCGGTCCATTGTCGCTGACAAACACATCCATAATACCATAGCGAGCAATGTTACGTTTGATCATTCTGATTACACACGCAGTGGACAAATCTTCAAGTTTCTCAACCTCAATGAAATTTGAGAAATAGTCAACTAACAACACATAATGTTTTCCTTTGTATTCGAACAGGTCAGACCCGATTTTGCTCCACGGTCTGCTTGGAAGTGGATGAATCATCATCGGCTGCTTCGGTTGCTTGTTTCGATGTTTCAAACAAATAGCACATCTTGAAATCACATCTTCAATTTGTGAGTTCATACTTGGCCAGAACAGAATGTCTCTTGCTCGTTGCTTCGTCGCAACAATTCCGGAGTGTGGCTTGTGTAGCATATCAAGCATTCTGGCTCTTAGCGTAGTAGGCACCACAATCCTA
Organism: Platynereis dumerilii; assembly: GCA_026936325.1. Lineage (NCBI taxonomy): Eukaryota > Metazoa > Annelida > Polychaeta > Phyllodocida > Nereididae > Platynereis > Platynereis dumerilii. The sequence goes on from JAPTHN010000007.1 coordinate 38,239,910, forward strand.
TTTCCTTTGTAGACTACGCCGTTGTACGTCGAAATTTCTTCTCGATAATCCCAATATGGCCTAGCTGCTTGAGGTAGCTGTCCTCGCTCCTCAGGCCATCCTGCTAACACAATCCTGCGCAGTGCTTGAAGATCAGCATCTTCGCGTGTAGCTTGGGAAATTTCTTAATGCTGCTTGTTGAAAAGCGTATCAACTGGACAGATCATCAACTCGTCATCTAACTGGGCTGCACCATCTTCACAAGGAAATCTGCTCAGACAATCGGCTAATCCAATCGACTTGCCTTTGATGTGCACAAGATTAAACGAGTAGGGTTGTAGTCTTAGTAGCATTCTTTGAATGCGCATTGGTGCGCTGTGGATCGGCTTCTTCATGATATTCTCAAGGGGTTTGTGGTCAGATTCGATGGTTACATTGTCTTTTCCATAAATGAGCTTATGGAACTTCAGGCATCCAAATACAACAGCGAGTGCTTCCTTCTCTATTTGGGCATATCTTTCCTCTGTTTTAGTTAGCGCACGAGAGGCATACGCAATCACTTTCCCCTGCTGCATGATCGCTGCGCCCAATCCTTTCATTGACGCATCTACTGACAATAACACAGGTTTCCTCACATCAAAATAACTCAACAGTGTATCAGCTGTCAGACTTGACTTAAGCTTGTCAAAAGCCTTCTGTTGTGCGGGACCCCAAATCCACTCTTCAGATCGCCGCAAATCTCGCAAGGGGGCGTTCATTTCACTCAAGTTAGGAATAAACTTGGCCACGTAGGCTACCATGCCTAACACTGTGGCTAACTCCTGATGATTTTCTGGTTCTCTCAGCTGCTTGATGGCTCGGACTCTCTCTTCTGTCGGCTTCAAACCATCACCAGTCAACTTGTGACCCACATAGTTGACCTCACTGAGTCCAATCTGTGACTTCTCATGACTAAGTTTCAAGTTCAGCTGCCTTGCTCTTTCAAGGACTTTTCTCAGTCTGTGGTTGTGTTCTTCCCACGACTTTCCATGCACCAAAATGTCGTCGACTACAATTTCCACTCCTTCCAGATCTGCAAAGGCATTCATCATTTCTCGCTGAAAGACTTCAGCAGAGCATTTAGCTCCCATTGGCATTCGAAGATATTTATAACGTCCGAACGGCGTGTTGAACGTCGTTAAATCTGAACTGGATGAAGATAACTTGACTTGGAAATATCCACTATTTGCGTCTAACGTACTGAAGACCTTGCTGCCATGCAATCTGGTTGCTATGTCCTCAATGCTATTCATTGGGAATTGTTCTCTGAGAATTGCTTTATTTAAGTCACTTGGGTCAATGCAAATTCTGACGCGATTATTCTTCTTGCGTACGACAACCATGCTGTTTACCCATTTGGTGGGGTACTGAACTTTAGCGATAACACCACAATTTTCAAGACGACTCAATTCTTCTTTGACTTGACTCCTCAAAGCCACCGGGATAGGCCTAGGTGGATGTACAACTGGCCTAACACTCTCATCGATTTTAATCTCATATTCTCCAGGGAGACACCCAATGTCATTTCCAATGACATCTTTGAACTGTTCCACTAAGTTCCTACATTTGTCTGCCATCACAATGTTCACACGGGCGACGAGACCTAGTCTCACGGAGTCCTTTCTCCCAATCAGATTAGTCACTTTGTCTGACTCAAGCACTTGGAAATCGATCATGTACTTCACACCTTTGTACACACAAGGAATGCTTATCATTCCTGACGCTCGTCTAGGATTGTTGTGGACCCCATTCAAGAAAATCTTACTTGGCTTCACATACTCATCCAATCTCAACTCTTTCACAGTCTTGTAGTTGATCACGTTACATTGAGCCCCAGTGTCTATTTCAGTAATCAATGCTCCGTGGCTTGGAATTTCTAGCCTAACTGCCCACTCTGAGTCACATTCAACAGCATAACAATTCTCTTGAATTTCATCAAACAGCCTGTCACTGGCATCAACATAGACATCATTGACATCATCATCATATTCACATGACTCATCAGCGTAGTGCACAACATTCACAACCATGTCATAAGCATCAACATAGACATCATCATATTCATCATCATCAGTGTTCACAACATTGTCACATTTCACATCATTGAGTACATCATTTTCACATTTCACAGCATTGATCGCATTGTCACATTTCACATCATTGTCACATTTCATATCATGGTCACATTTCATTTCATAGTCATATTTCACATCATGGTCACATTTCACATCATAGTCACAATTCACATCATAGTCACAATTCACATCATAGTCACAATTTACATCATCAATTGTGCAATGAAACACATCTTCGTATTGTTCATCATAGTAGTCCGTGTCGTCCTCGACATAATGGACTGCACGTCCTCGACCGCGACTCGAACGACCTCGTTGGTGTGTGCGACTGAAATTCGATTGACCTCTGTAATTCGATTGACCTCCGTAATTCGATTGACTTCTGTAATTCGATTGACTTCTGTAATTCGATTGACCATTGCCGTAATTCGTGTTGTAACCGCGACCATTCCCACGAACATTTCTTCCAGAGTAGCCTCGCTTGCTTCCTCCTTGGCATAACGTGGACCTCGAGAAATGACCTTTCTCACCACAGGCGTTGCACTTCGCCTGCACAGCTCTGCACTCATCTCCATTGTGCTGCCTGCAACATCGGTTGCACACTGACTGTTGCTGATTTTGTTCCCAACGTGGACGGCTGCGTTGATAACCTCCACGACCTCGTTTCTGTGACTTCTTGCTGTCTTTGTGTATGTGCTTGACAGATGCCTCAGCACCACTGTTAATGTTCAACGTTTTCATGTGAGCTTTGGTCAGCTCCACCTGACGACAAACTTCAATAACTTTTGGTAGAGTTCTTTCATTGTCGGGCAATTCTAGTAATCTCTCAGAACAACGTTCATCTTTGATCTTGTTAGTTATCTTGTCACAAATAAAGTCATCCTTGATATCACCGAACTCACAATATTCAGCCTTGCGCTTGACTTCCGCTATGAAATCCATAATACTTTGTTCATCCCGTCTTTCAAAATCCAGGAACTCCTGTCTCTTAATAGCTTTAAATCTGTTCACGCCCCAGTGATTATCAAACTTGGCAAGAACAGTTTCTAAATCATCTCGGTTCTCAGCAACACGTGCTTCCACCGCCGCCACGTTGTTGGCGGGATCGGCGACTACAGCATCTACTTCCGGAGCCCATTCAAAGGTATCAAATAGTTTAATGCAATCCAGACCCATACACTTCAATAACTGGCCCACCGGGCGCTTCCCTGGCGCTGCATCCAGCCCGGCCGCCTGCATCCTTATTCTGAATTCCCGTTTGTAATCCTGCCAAGCAGGAACGCAGGTGTCCTGGTCATCCCCCTTAAAATTCGGCATGTCGACAGACCCGTAGTGTCTGTTGGCGTTCTGGTCGGCCATCCTAGAGAAATCTTTCTCTTAATCCGTTCTCAAATCGTCGTACTGTCGTTCTGCTTTGCTCCAGCTCGTGGATGCACAATTTAACAGCTTGATTTTAAAGGATTAATCCCACACCTGACACCATGTAATAAAATGACACACACGCCATGTTGGATTCTCTAGTCCAAGTCCCGGATGTTTTATTTCTTGCCTCGCAAACAAATGACGCTTACAATTATTTAATATTAATTCAGGTGACCTCTTAAACAGATGCTATTTAAATATTTCAATATATTACAATATGCATCATAACAACACTCAATATCCAGCAAGATAACAGTATCAACAGTGTCAATGCCATAGCATTGGCAGGAATTAATGTCCCTGGAATTCAATATTTGCCAGCGGGATAGCCCATGAGACACACACTGGAAAATGGAAATACAAGGTCAACACAGAAGGAACACTGGATATCATTGCTAACATTGCATATACATGTATGGACAAAAACAACATATGAATGTTGGGGATATATTTGAATATATTTCTGTAAGCCGATATCTTTATTTTTGTGAGAATACTATGTTGTGGTTTACAATGTGTTTCTCTGATTTGTTTTCAACTGCTTTCGACTGACGATTGGTATCAGATGTTTCGTAACCACCTCGTGGTGCATGGAGTGTGCAGTTTGAAAGTAATTGTGAATGAATTGAAAGGATACTTTTATGGTTATATCTGATATATCTTATATGAAGGGATACAAATTGATTCCTCAAAATGAATTTTGATTGTTCTTCAAATGATAATCATTCAATGTTGAGGCTAATGGGAAAATGCTGTTAACAAAAATATATGAGTGCATAAAATCTGTTTCTTGGATAGTTGTGCTGGTTCCGTGCACTAACTGTTGCTGTGTCTCCCAAGCTGTACTGTTTTTGTGAATTATTTGTGTCTGTAGTGTTGCCATGCAATGACTTGAGTCTTCTGCATAATGAAGGAGAGAGGCCAACAGCAAGTGGAAGAAATAAAAACATTCCATAAGAAATTTGGAACACACAACAAGTCTACTCTCCTCCAGAGGTTCAGGCAATCGTTTCAAGCTTTGCTGTTTGTGGCACAAAGGTGGGTGCCACTGCAATTATGATTTCGTAGATTTAAAGAAACATTTATATTCAGATTAACAGGATACTCATTGCTTCTTGGCGCAGTGCTAGGTGCAACCGAGAATGGGCTGCCACTAGCTTTGGAAGAGGAAAGGCTGCTATATTTTTAGCTAAAATGTGTTGAGGTAGTTCCATACATATATATATATATATAAAGATCTTCAAGATCAGAAGTCTGGCGGAGATAACTGAGCCATGATGCCACACTATGGTTTTTGCCATATAGAAAGCAGGCCCCTGGCCCCTTCACTCAGTCTCTGCCATAGCTTCATGGAGACAGCAAGAATGCTGTGTGTTGGCAGAGTTCTGGAGTGGGGCTGAGCTCCGTGAAGTGCTCTTATTGGTTCTGACTGATGGATACTGACTTTGATTTGTGTGGTACATGAACATATGGTTTTAATACCACCTGAGGCACAGCTGGGCTTTCATGATTATCGACTTGATTTCAACATTTCCCCTTTGGGCCTGAATCGAGTTCTAGGAACGGATGTTGGAGGTCACATAGTGACTAATACGCGAGACATGAGACATTTCATGCGTTTGCTCTCCTTGGCTCTCACAGAGTAAGATTCTAGTACCAGGAATGACCCTCCAGCCCTTTTTTTATAAAGCATGATGGACTCAACATGGGTATTGGCCAAGTATAGGAATGGCAGCTGTGCGAGAATGGCCAATTCTGCCTGCATTCTAACTCACTGATCAAAGCAGCAGCATCTTGAAGTATTGGATTTATTTCATCACATTTGCACCTCTGAGGTAACATGCTTCAATAATTCATCAGCTGTGAGGCTTTTATCCACATTGATTTTGTAAAAACACTTTTCAAGATCTTATGGTAGTATGTGCTGACACATTGATTTCCCCCAATTAGTGGCCTCTGGCAACACCCTTTGTTATCAATTGCCATTTTGCTTCCTTTTAAGGACTTATTGAGCTGAAGTTGACTCTGCATTGATATGCCATGCATGTTGTCTGAAACATTATTAGTGTGCATGTTTCTGACTATAACTTTTCATTAATTTTATGATTAGCTATGTGATTGTCCTTTGTTGCACATGTGCTATGCATAATGTTGCACATGTCCAGATATAAATTTTACTCACATCTTTGTAATTTTCCTTTTCTTTACTTTCTGTCTTTATGATCTACTTTTGTAAGTGCCTGCTGCCAAGCTGGAGGCCATTGCTTGTGTAACTAAAAACAGTTGCTATACATTTACCTGAAGATGCCAGTGGGGCACTGAAACACCATGCAGTGTTGAAGGAATGTCTCATCAATGTCATTGTGAGACCAGGCTAGTGTCTCAGCAATCTCCACTGGTCATCTTTGACATCAGATGGCATCAACCACTGGAGTCAGATGACTTCTGCTGTGGGAGAGAGTCATGTCACCTTCATAGTACTGGCTCATGAAGACAAAATACATTGTGATTAATTTCCTGTTAAACATTCGATAATTCTGGCAAGTTGACAATTGCTTCCAAAACAATTCCCAACATTTATTGTAACAATGCATCATCATTTATCATTTTTCGAAAATCTTTTTGGAAGGGATTGATACAAACTGTTTTCTGTAAATTGCAAAGTTATTGCATTTGTCACAGTCGTCCTCTAACATTACCCAGGGATGCTAATGGAGGGATTCTGTTTCAAAACCATGCATGACTTATGATGTGGAAGGACTAAATCAGTTTTTGAGGCTACAATAAAGGCTGGCAACACCACAAAGGAATGATGGTACATGCCATAGGTGCCTTTACTGATATGCACCCGCCTGTAATGAGATCATGCAATAGTGTGACAAACAATGATTTGTTGGCGCACAGGTGGGTGCCACTGCAATATTGATGTAATAGATTATCAGGTATTGAGGTAGATGGGTGGGCTGGGATTGCTTCCCAGTTCCCAGTGCCCACTATACATTACTGGATGCAAAAATCATCGAAATTAAATTGGTTGGTTTTTCACATTAGAGCGACTGGTTTGAGGAGAAATGCAGCAGATTGTAATAGTGTACTATATTTATTATAAGTTTCTTTACATCTGATGAGGAAGTCAGTTAAGTAATCAGGTGGTGTGGCTGTCTTTGGTGAACTGTATTTTGTAAGACACAGTTGTTTTAAGTGTGTCAAGAGAACCATGTCGTTGCTCTCGTTAGCTGAAATTCACTATTCAGACATTCTTACTTCCTTAAGCCTTGAGGAAGTAACTTGTTTAACAACATTGGAGGATAAAGACACTTCAACCTTTGAGATGAAGAAAGATCACAACAGGGATACATCATTTATTTCTATTGGAAGGTCAGGTTCCGATCTGCCATCAAGGGAAAATGTGGTTCTGCCGATAAATTGCTATAGACCAACAGGACGAGCAGCCTTGGCAGGGTTAACTGAGCCGTGATGTCACACTTTGGTCTGCTTGGTCCCAGCTGCACAAAAAGCAGCCCCTCCATCTCAGTCACTGCCACAGCTCCATGGAGATGGCAAGGATGGAGGTAATAGGATGCTGGTGTCCCATTCAACCAGCTTTGCATGCCTCATTTAGACCTTCTGTGTTCCAGCGATCGAGGGACGGAGCTCTATGGCACTGCTCCGTCTGGTGACTGTACTGGACCAACTTTATATCAACTGTTTTGTAGCAATATGTGGTTCTGTTCCAAGGAAGGCTACATTTGGATTACCTTGTTGGGTTTTCTTTCCAAGCTCTTTTCTGGTGGCATTTACGTGGGATTGTCAAGGAGTACCTTATTAAGTAAAGTTAATCAAATCTTCCACTGTGGATGGCACATTTAATACCAGCCTGATTAGCTAATGCCATAATACTGCTGATTCCTTGTAACATACTTTATTGAACATTGATAGTATGGGAATGGCAGCAGGATGAGAATGGATGATTTTGCCTACAGTCCTGACCTGCTGATCAAAGCTGGAGCGTCTGGGATTGTTGGATTTCTTTAATTTCATTTTGCTGCTCTAAGGTAAAACGCTTTTATAATTCATCAGCTGTGAGGTTTTTTGTATCGATTTGGAAAAGAAAATTGTGAATTTACATGAATTTCAGTCATTCAGGCATTGGAGGACAACCTAAAACTCTTGACCATTCGTTGTCGGCAATTAACTCCCTTTGTAATCATTTATTGCTGCATAATATAACATTTACAGGTGATTTCATTACCATGTGATTCTGAACATCCAGCCCTGACTGTGAATGCAGTGCATAGAGCTGCTTACTACGTTCAATCTACTAAGTGTGTGACGTTTTTAGTGATCATAAACCGATCAGATTAGGCAAAAATGCTATGTAGCAAGGCGGATAGAGACTAGAATCTTGTACTAATGAAATCGCCTGTAATATTTGTCCAAAATGCATCAATGCATTGTTTTCTTAATTGAATCTAAATGACATGACTGTCAAAACTCATATTTGCTTTGGATGGGGTAATCTGAGCTTGCAGAGGTTGACTTATCTGCTTCTGGCAAGGAACTGTGGAGAAATGCCAATATAGCAAGGGCGGGTCATGCCATCCCCCCATGAATAATAATCCAGTATGAGAAAATGCATTAGGAAGTGTTATGGCAATGTATAGTTGATCCAGCCCACCCCATAACCAAATTGCCTGCTTGGCAGAGATTTGGCATGCTCCAGTGGCAGTTGATGACAATTTATACATGACAGTAGAGAGCACATGAGTGTGGTGGATGGCTGCTTATTACAATGGATGGGACAGGTATAGGAATGCTATATATATGATTGCAATTTTTTTATGACCTGGATACATAATTAATTTTTTTTTTAGGAACAAATGAATGAAAGACATAGATGACAAGGTAAAAATGCCTTAGGGACCGTTCAGAATTTATGACTGGGGGGGGTGGGAGTTTTGTCAGAACTTCCCGTCAAAAATTGATACCCCCCCTTGAGATTCATGCGGATTTTTAGTACCCCACCCCTAGGATTCATGCGGATTTTTAGTACCCCCCCTCGACATACAAAGCAATACATACCTATATTGTTATACATGTGGCCCTTGTACAGTCGCACGTACAGATTCGCGGACTTTTGCGCGTAAAATAGCTTGAATAAACTGAGCGTATGCGTGTTTTATTACATATATGTTTTGTTAAATTTTCTTACCCCCCCCTTGGACATCTTGTCAAAAATTAGTACCCCCCCCTTGAAACACGTGTGAAAAGTTAGTACCCCCTCGGCCAAAACTCCCACCCCCCCAGTCATAAATTCTGAACGGTCCCTTATATCGTGAAACATTCGACAAAGGCATGTGATTTACAAAAGAAATTTCCTTGAACAATTTATAGATGAAAAAATTGCTGTTGCACCAAACACAATTCTAGAAGATGATGAGTTGCCGAAGCGGCCTTGTTCTGATGATATAGGGAAAGACAAAAATCAGAGCATTCATATAGCAATATATGTTCCTTGGCCGAAACAGATGACTCTGATATCTGGTGGCATGGTTTTTCAATACATGGATGGCTGTTGAGTGTAAGGTAAACTGACAATCAATGAAATAATGTGATGAATGGCATTCGATGAATGGCTCGTCAGTGGCTGAGCTTGACTGCAATGGACCCTTGCGCACTCCTTGTATAAGGGTCCAACCAGCACACCACAAGCAGCATAATATAATCATATCTTTGGAGCAAATGACCATGTTCCAAACAGAGCTCTGCTCTATTACCTAAGGACACTGGTCAGTGTGCCATTGTGGCACAAGTGGGTTTGGAAAGAACATTCAGCAGGAATACCAGTAGTGATACCGCCAATGATTACAGTCCCTAGCCACCGAATGTTAAATTCTGCATCAGTCCTTATAAGGATGGATATCAGGTTGTATTTGTATTAAAGCTTGTAGTATAAATGCAACCAAAATGGTATTCAGTCTGTTGTCCTTTCAGTGACAGCATTCTCATTAGACAAATGTATAGTACAATATTTAGCGCATTCATTTATGATTTACAGGAAAAGAACCGACAAAGCGAATGCTGAATGGGATATTACATATAGGAAGTCAATTGAACGGAATACAAGATATCTGCATCATAACAGCACTCAATATCCAGCAAGATAACAGTATCAACAGTGTCAATGCCACAGCATTGGCAGGAATTAATGTCCCTGGAATTCAATATTTGCCAGTGGGATTGCCCATGAGGCACACAGTGGAAAATGGAAATACAAGGTCAACACAGAAGGACCACTGGATATCATTGCTAACATTGTGTATACATGTATGGACAAAAACAGCATATGAATGTTGAGGATATATTTGAATATGTTTTCTGTAAGCCGATATCTATATTTTTCTGAGAATACTATGTTGTGGTTTAAAATGTGTTTCTCTGATTTGTTTTCAACTGCTTTTGACTAACGATTGGTATCAGATGTTTTGTAACCGCCTCGTGGTGCATGGAGTGCGCAGTTTGAAAGTAATTGTGAATGAATTTTATGGTTATATCTGATACATCTTATATGAAGGGATACAAATTAATTCCTCAAAACGCATTTTGATTGCTCTTCAAATGATAATAATTCAATGTTGAGGCTAATGGGAAAATGCTGTTAACAAAAATATATGAGTGCATAAAATCTGTTTCTTGGATAGTTGTGCTGGTTCCGTGCACTAACTGTTGTTGTGTCTCCCAAGCTGTACTGTTTTTGTGAATTATTTGTGTCTGTAGTGTTGCCATGCAATGACTTGAGTCTTCTGCATAATGAAGGAGAGAGACCAACGGCAAGTAAAAGAAATAATAAACATTCCAAAAGAAATTTGGAACACAACAAGTTTACTTTCCTCCAGTGGGGTCAGGCAATCGTTTCAAGCTTTGCTGTTTGTGGCACAAAGGTGGGTGCCACTGCAATTATGATTTCGTAGATTTAAAGAAACATTTATATTCAGGTTAACAGGATACTCATTGCTTCTTGGCGGGGTGTTAGGTGCAACCGAGAATGGGCTGCCACTAGCTTTGGAAGGGGAAAGGCTGCTATATATTAAGCTAAAAGGTGTTGAGGTAGTTCCATACATATATATATATATATAAAGATCTTCAAGATCAGAAGTCTGGCAGAGATAACTGATCCATGATGCCACACTATGGTTTTTGCCATATAGAAAGCAGGCCCCTGGCCCCTTCACTCAGTCTCTGCCATAGCTTCATGGAGACAGCAAGGATGCTGGCCTCTGTAGTCACTTCATATGCCTGACTGCCTGTTGGCAGAGTTCTGGAGTGGGGCTGAGCTCTGTGAAGTGCTCTTATTGGTTCTGACTGAGGGATACTGACTTGGATTTGTGTGGTACATGAACATATGATTTTAATACCACCTGAGGCTCAGCTGGGCTTTCGTGATTATCGACTTGATTTCAACCTTTTCCCTTTGGGCCTGAATCGAGTTCTAGGAACGGATGTTAGAGGTCACATAGTGACTAATACGCGAGTCATGAGACATGAGACATTTCATGCTTTTGAGTAAGATTCTAGTACCAGGAATGCCCTCCAGCCCTTTTTTTATAAAGCGTGACTCAACAAGGGTATTGGCCGAGTATAGGAATGGCAGCTGTGTGGCCAATTCTGCCTGCAGTCTCACCCGCTGATCAAAGCATCTTGAAGTATTGGATTTATTTCATCACACTTGCACCTCTGAGGTAACGTGCTTCAATAATTCATCAGCTGTGAGGCTTTTTTCCACATTGATTTTGTAAAAACACTTTTCAAGATCTTATGGTACTACGTGCTGACACATTGATTCCCCCAATTAGTAACCTCTGGCAACACCCTTTGTTTTCAATTGCCATTTTGCTTCCTTTTAAGGACTTATTGAGCTGAAGTTGACTCTGCGTTGATGGGCCATGGATGTTGTCTGAAACATTATTCGTGTGCATGTTTCTTACAATAACTTTTCATTAATTTTATGATTAGCTATGTGATTGTCCTTTGTTGCACATGTGCTATGCATAATATTGCACATGTCCAGATATAAATTTTACTCACATCTTTGTAATTTCCCTTTTCTTTACTTTGTGTCTTTATGATCTACTTTTGTGAGTGCCTGCTGCCAAGCTGGAGGCCACGGCTTGTGTGACTAAGGCAAAAAAACGCAGTAACTACATTTACCTGAAGACACGAGTGAGGCACTGAGACACCAGTGTTGAAGGAACGTCTCACCAATGTCACTGTGAGACCAGGCTAGTGTCACAGAAATCTCCACTGGTCATCTTTGACATCAGATGGCATCAACCACTGGAGTCCGATGACTTCTGCTGTGGGAGAGAGTCATGTCACCTTCATGATACTGGCTCATGAAGACAATATTTTGTGATTAATATCCTGTTAAATATAGCATTGTGATCATTTAACCAAGTTGACAATTGCTTCAAAAACAATTCCCCACATTTATTGTATCAATGCATCATCATTTATTCTTATTTTTAAACCTCTTTGGAAGGGATTGACACAATGGTTTTCTGTAAATTGCAAAGTTATTGCATTTGTCACAGTGGTCCTCAAACATTACCCAGCGATGCTATTGGAGGGATTCCCTTTCAAAACCATGCATGAGTTATGATGTGGAATTACTAAATCAGACAACAATAAAGGCTGGCAACACCACAAAGGAATGCTGGTACATGCCATTGGTGCCTTGACAGATATGCACCCACCTATAATGAGATCATGCAATGGTGTGACAAACACTGGTTTGTTGGCGCACAGGTGGGTGCCACTGCAATATTGATGTCATAGATTATCAGATATTTAGTTAGATGGGTGGGCAGGGGTTGCTTCCCAGCGCCCACTATACGTTACTGGATGCAAAAAACATCGAAATGAAATTGATTGGTTTTTCACCCGAGTGTCATATTGGAGCAACTGGTTTGAGGAGAAATGCTGCAGATTGTAATAATATGCTATATTTATAATAAAGTTATTAAAATCTGATGAGGAATTCCATTAATTGAGTGGTTATCTGGTCTTTGGTGGACTGTATTGGTGGACTGTGTTTTAAGTGTGTCAAGAGAACCATGTGGTTGCTCTCGACAGCTGAAATTCACTATTCAGACATCTTACTTCCTTAAGCCTTGAGGAAGTTACTTGTTCAACAACATTGGAGGATAAAGACACTTCAACCTTTGAGATGAAGAAAGATCACAACAGGGATATTCATCATTTATTTCTATTGGATGGTTCGGGTTCCTATCTGCATGCCATCAAGGGACAATGTGGTTTGGCGGATAAATTGTCATAGACCAACAGGAGGAGCAGCCTTGGCAGGGTTAACTGAGCCGTGATGTCACACTTTGGTCTGCTTGGTCCCAGCTGCACAAAAAGCAGCCCCTCCATCTCAGTCACTGCCATAGCTCCATGGAGATGGCAAGGATGGAGGTAATAGGATGCTGGTGTCCCATTCAACCAGCTTTGCATGCCTCATTTAGGCCTTCTGTGTTCCAGCGATCGAGAGACAGAGCTCTATGGCATTGCTCCGTCTGGTGACTGTACAGGACCTACTTTACATCATAATGTTGTGTAGCTGAGACCTGTGGTAAGGTTTAGTTCATGAACATTTAGTTCTGTTCCAAGGAAGGCTACATTTGGATTACCTTGTTGGATTTTCTTTCCAAGCTCTTTTTTTGTGGTGGAATTTACATGGGATTGTCAAGGAGTACCTTATGAAGTAAAGTATAATACTGTTGATTCCTGATAAATAACTTTATTGAACATTGCTCAGAGTTACTTGTTCCAATAGTGAGCATTACTTGATCTCCAGCCATGACATACTCGTAAGGCATGGGTGATAGTATGGGAATGGCAGCAGGATGAGAATGGATGTTTTGCCTACAGTCCTGACCTGCTGATCAAAGCTGGAGTGTCTGGGATTATTGGATTTCTTTAATTTCGTTTTGCTGCTCTAAGGTAAAACGCTTTTATAATTCATCAGCTGTGAGGTTTTTTGTATCGATTTGGAAAAGAAAATTGTGAATTTACATGAATTTCAGACATTCAGACATTAAAGGACAACCTGTTTGTTTCACTAAAACTCTAGACCATTCGTTGTCAGCAACTCCCTTTGTAATGAGTATTTATTGCCGCATAATATAATATAACATTTCATATTTGTTCAAAATGCTTCAATGCATTGCTTTCGTAATTGAATCTAAATGACATGACTGTCAATACTCATATTTGCTTTGAGATGGGGTAATCTGAGCTTGCAGAGGTTGACTAATCTGCTTCTGGCAAGGAACTGTGGAGAAATGCCAATATAGCAAGGGCGGGTCATGCCATCCCCCATGAATAATAATCCAGCATGTGAAAGTGCATTAGGAAGCGTTATGGCAATGTATAGTTGATCCAGCCCACCCCATAACCAAATTGCCTGCTTGGCAGAGATTTGGCATGCTCCAGTGGCAATTGATGGCAATGTATACATGACAGTAGAGAGCACTGGAGTGTGATGGATGGCTACTGATTACAATGGATGGGACAGGTATAGGAATGCTGTGACTTAATTTTTCATGACCTGGATGCAGATTAAAATTTTTCGTTAAAGAACAAATGAATGATAGAAATAGATGCCAATATGAAAATGCCAATATGAAAATGCCAAGTTTATTGACTAACAAAGGCATGTAATTTACAAAAGCAATTTTTTTATGCAAGGTATAATTACTAGTTCACCAAGCAAACAGTATTATTTTAAATGAGTTTCCAAAGTGGTCTTGTTCAGATGAAAGATGAAATATATAAATTATGTAGCTTGAAATGGGTGACATTAGTTTGATTGTTGATAGCATGGTTTAGCCATACATTTTGGACAGGGGACAAAATGCATGGATGTTGATTCCATGGAGGTTAATAATTAGCAATCAATGAAGTAATTCAAGGAATCAGATGTGGTCAGATGTTGTTCTGTTGGTGAGAATCATTTTGTTGTCAAATGTATATTTAATGATAGTCATGTAAATAGTTTCTGCTCTAACAATGTTGTTAGTATAGTGGGTTGCGGAATTAATCAGTGCTCAATCATACTGTTAAATATCATTGTGCACGCCACTGATGGTCCAACTCTGGTTCAGAGCTTTATAAGGGTGGATTACAGGTTGGTAATACAGCAGGTATTATGGACGCATTTAAAAGGGAATTCAGTCTGCTGTCCTGTCAGTGATAGCACTGTTATTACAGAAATAGAGCATTAATTTGCAATTCAAAGAAAAGGTATGGTAAATAGAGTATGGAATTCTATATATTGGAAGTTGATTACATGGAATTCTATATATTGGAATTTGATTGCATGGAATAAAATATATCTGCATCAAAACAACACTCAATATCCAGCAAGATAATGGTATTGACAGTGCCGATGACAGAGTAATGGCAGGAATGAATATCCCTGGAATTCAATATTTGCCAGTGTGACAGCCCATGAACCAGATGAGACTGGAAATACAAGGTCAACACAGAAGGAACGCTGAATATCTTCGCTGACACTGAGTAATGTGTATATATGGACAAAAACAACATATGAAAAGCAAAAGAAATGTTTGTATATATTTGCTGTTCTGTCTGTAGGCCAATACCTTTATTTAGGTGAAGATGTGTTTTGGTGTATTATTGTTTATTAATGTGCTGGGAGCATACAATAACAATGTCCCAATTAATTGCAAATGAATTGAATTAGATTGATACAAATTGCTTCTGCAAAATGCATATCAGTTGCTCTTCTCATGATAACCGTCCAATGGTGACACTATTGGGACAATGCGGTTAACGGGAATGAATATGAGTGCATTGAAATTATGGCTTGTGAAGTATTGAACCTGAATACGTTTTACAATATTTTCACCTCAGTGATGTGTCTTTAGAACTTAACTTGCAGGAGCACCGGAGCAGTGTGTATTACTTTCTATCGAAAAGTCATACAAGTACCTTAAGTAACTTACTTTATTTACTTACTTCAGTGTCAAGAGTTAAAAGTTATTTTTTAAAGATTGGCAGGTCACAGGGGGGCTATTGCTTTCCTCACTAGCCACAGACAAAGTTGGAGAGAATAGTTTGGTTCTGCTTAAAGACATACAGCAGGGTCAACTGAGCTGTGATGTCACACTCTATGGTCCTGGCCACATAGAAAACAGACCCTCCATCTTAGTCCTTGCCATATACCTCCTAGGAGGATGCTTGCCTTTTCAGTCATTTCATAATGACTCACTTAGTGTATGCTGACCGGGTGTGTTCAGAACTCGGACTGAGCTTTATGAAAATGTTCTTTGCTTCTGGCTGCAGGGTGCTGAGTTTGATTTGTGTGGTACATGAACAAAATTATGGTTTTAATACCACCCGAGGCATAGCTGGCTTTCATGGATATCCTTGATTTCAACGTTTCCGCTTCTGGCATAAACTGAGTCCAGGAGAAGCTAATGCTTTAGGACAATGTGACTGATATTTGAGTCATGAGATATTGCATTCATTTGTTCAGAAATTGTTCTTCCTAGATAACATTGACTAAGATGTATTACATAAAGTGATTGAGTCTAATCTGCTCCAGCACTAAGATAAAGCATAAATAAAGCATGGATGTTGGCCAAGTATAGGAATGGCAGCTGTGTGAGAATGGCCAATTTTGCCTGCAGTCTAACCCACTGAACAAAGCTGCAGCATCTTGGATTATTGGATTTCTTTCATCACACTTGCACCTCTTAAGGTAACATGCCTCAATAATTCATCACCTGTATGGTTTTTTTAACATTGATTTTGTGAAAACTTCTTTCTAGATTTTATGAAATTACTTGCTGACACATTGATTTCCTCCAATTAGTAACCTCTGGCAGCACCCTTTATTGAGCTCAAGTTGACTCTGCATTGATGAACCATGCATTTCGTCTGAAACATTGTTCTTGTGTATGTTTTAACAATAACTTTTGATTGATTTCATGATTAGCTATGTGATTGTCCTTTGTTGCACATGTGCAGATGCATAATGTTGCAAATTTCCAGATATAAATTGTACTCACATCTTTGTATTTTTCCTTTTCTTTACTTTGTGTCTTTATAATATACCTTCATAACTCCTAACTGCATCATTACTCTTGTAATAGGTCATGTTTTAGTACTAAATTGTCATTGATTTCAGACTGACAGTTTCATGTTCAACTGATTCTTGTTCTGAATTGTTAATTCAGCTCTCAAGCCAGAGGCCATTGCTTGTGCGACTAAGGCAAAATAACGCACTGAGACACCAGTGTTGAAAGGAACTTCGGACCAATGTCATTGTGAGACCAGGCAAGTGTCACCGCAATCTCCACTGGTCATCTTTGACATCAGTCAGATGACTTCTGCTGTGGGAGAGAGTTATGTCACCTTCATAATTCTGGCTCATGAAGACAATATACATTGTGATTAATTTCCTGTTAAACATGCGATTATTCAAGCAAGTTGACAATTACTTCAAAAACAATTCCCCACATTTTCTGCTTTAATGTATCATAATGTGTGAAAAAAGGCATTTTTAGAAACAACTGATACTAATTGTTTTCTGTAAATTGCAAAGTGATTGCATCCGTCACAGTCGTCCCGTAACATTACCCGATACCCGGGGAAGCTGATGGAGGGATTCTGTTTCAAAACCATGCTTAAGTTATGATGTGGAAAGACTAAATCAGTTTTTGAGACTACACTATTAATAATTAAAGGCTGGCAAGTCCTCAAAGGAATGCTGGTACATGCCATTGGTGCCTTGACAGATATGCACCCACCTATTGTGAGGTCATGCAATGGTGTGAAAAACATTGGTTTGTTGGCGCACAGGTGGGTGCCGCTGCAATTATTGATGTCATAGATTATCAGTATTGAGGTAGATGGATGGGCAGGGATTGCTTCCCAGCGCCCACTATACATTACTGGATGCAAAAAACATCGGAATTAAATTGATTGGTTTTTCACCTGAGAGTCACTTTGGAGCAACTGATTTGAGGAGAAATGCAGCAGATTGTAATAATATACTATTTATAATAAGATTCTTAAAATGTGATGAGGAATTCAATTTAAGTGAGCGGTAGCTAGTCTTTGATGGAGTCTATTTTATAAGACACAGTTGTTTTTTAAGTGTTTCAAGAGAACCATGTGGTTGCTCTCAACATCTGAAATTCACTATTCAGACATCTTACTTCCTTAAGCCTCGAGGAAGTAACTTGTTCAACAACATTGGAGGATAAAGACACTTCAACCTTGGAGATGAAGAAAGATCACGACAGGGATATACATCATTCATTTCTATTGGAAGGTTCAGGTTCACATCTGCCATCAAGGGAAAATGTGGTCCTGCCTATAAATTGCTATAGACCAACAGGACGAGCACTCGAGCAGCCTTTGCAGGGTTAACCGAGCCGTGATGTCACACTTTGGTCTGCTTGGTCCAGTGACAATTGATCGCAATGTATACATGACACAAGAGAGCACGAGAGTGTGATGGATGGCTACTGATTACAATGGATGGGACAGGTATAGGAATGCTATGACTGTTAATTTTTTATGACCTGAATATATGATTCACTTTTCTTTTGTTAAAGAACACATGAATGTAATTCACAAAAGCAATTTTTAATGCAATTTATGCAAGGTAAAATTACTAGTGCACCAAGCAAACAGTATTATTAATGAGTTACAAAGTGGTCTTGTTAAGATGAAAGGTGAGTCATATGTAAAATGGTATATAAGGGTATTCATGGCAATAAATTATGTAGATTGAAATGGATGACATTAGTTTGATTGTTGATAGCATGGTTTAGCCATACATTTTGGACAGGGGACAAAATGCATGGATGTTGATTCCATGGAGGTTAATAATTAGCAATCAATGAAGTAATTCAAGGAATCAGATGTGGTCAGATGTTGTTCTGTTGGTGAGAATCATTTTGTTGTTAAAAGTATATTTAATGATAGTCATGTAAATAGTTTCTGCTCTAACAATGTTGTTAGTATAGTGGGTTGCAGAATTAATCAGTGCTCAGTAATACTGTTAAATATCATTGTGCATGCCACTGATGGTCCAACTCTGGTTCAGAGCTTTATAAGGGTGGATTACAGGTTGGTAATAAAGCTGGTATTATGGACGCATTTAAAATGGAATTCAGTCTGCTGTCCTCTCAGTGATAGCACTGTTATTGGAGAAATAGAGCATTAATTTGCAATTCAAGGAAAAGAAAAGGCATGATAAATGGAGTATGGAATTCTATATATTGGAATTTGATTGCATTGGATAAAACATATCTGCATCAAAACAACACTCAATATCCAGCAAGATAATGGCATCGACAGTGTCAACGACATAGCAATGGCGGGAATGAATGTCCCTGGAATTCAATATTTGCCAGTGTGACAGCCCATGAGACTGGAAATACAAGGTCAACACAGAAGGAACACTGAATATCATTGCTGACACTGAGTAATGTATACATGTGGACAAAAACAATATATGCAATGCAGATGAAATTTTTTAATATATTTGCTGTACTATCTGTAGGCCAATACCTTTATTTAGGTGAAGATATGTTTTGGCTTATTATTTTTTATTAATGTGTATGGGAGCATACAGTAACAATGTTGCAACTAATTGCAAATGAATTGAATTAGATTGATACAAATTGCTTCTGCAAAATGCATAGCAATTGCTCTTGTAACGATAATCGTCCAATGGTGACACAAATGATGTCACACTCTATGGTCCTTGACACATGAAAAACACCCTCCATCTCAATCCTTGCCGTATACCTCCTACATGTAGGAGGATGCTTGCCTTTTCAGTCATTTCATAATGACTCCGTGTATGCGGCCGGGTGTGTTCAGAACTGGGACTGAGCTTTATGAAAGTGTTCTTTGCTTCCGGCTACAGGGTACAGAGTTTGATTTGTCTAGTACATGAACATAATTATGGTTTTAATACCACCCGAGGCATAGCTTGGCTTTCATGGATATTGTTGATTTTAACATTTCCGCTTCTGGCATAAATCGTGTCCAGGAGAAGCTAATGTTTTAGGACTGTGTGACTAATATTTGAGTCATGAGCTATTTCATTCATTTGTTCTTCCTAGATAATATTGACTAAGATGCTATTACATCAAGTGATTGAGTCTGACCTGCTCCAGCACTAAGATAAAGCACAAATAAAGCATGGATATTGGCCAAGTATGATAATGGCAGCTGAGTGAGAATGGCTAATTTTGGCTGCAGTATAACCCACTGATCGAAGCAGCGGCATCTTGGAATATTGGATTTCTTTCATCACACTTGCACCTCTTAAGGTAAAATGCTTCAATAATTCATCACCTGTATGGTTTTTTAAACATTGATTTTGTGAAAACACTTTTCAAGATCTTATGAAGTTATGTTTTGACACATTGATTTCCTCCAATTAGTAACCTCTGGCAACACCCTTCTGTTATCAATTTCCATTTTGCTTCCATTTTAGGACTTATTGAGTTGAAGTTGACTCTGTTTTGACTCCAACTCATTTACGAATGGTTAGATTCATTATGGGCCATGCATCTCACCAACACACTTCTGCAGTCTTTCCTTTGGTATTGATATTCTCATATATATATAAGTTTTTTTATTATGTGAGTATTAGGAGGGTTCTTTTACTTCTATTTCATTAGATGGGTTTCTATTTGAGATTGACTGCAATGATTCCAAATCCATGTTATTTTGTGACTGGGTCTGAAAAATTTTTTATTCATGTTTTGGAAATAACTTTTCATTGATTCTATGATTGGTTATGTATTTCATTAGCTGTCTGTATTAATGTCTAATCTACTTTTGTAATTCCAGTAAGGACAACACTTCTATAATTTATCATGTTTTAGCAGTAAATTTTCATAGATTTCAGATTGATAGTTTCATATTTTCCAAATCTTGATCCTATTTCTGTGCGTTATCTTCTGGGGCAGTTAACTGTATTTGGCCTGTATAAGATTAATCGTACCTGCAGAAATGATATACAATATATGTAACTTTTGATTTCTGGCTTTTCTAGTGTCTTACTTGGAACATAAGACAATTACAAAATTCATATATCAGGGACATCTGGTCTAAGTGTCTCTACCATGTGCCTTCCTGAAATGTGGGGCAGCACTGGGGCTCTCTCTGCTCTGGCCCAGCTTAACTGGACATAATAAAGCTCCGCAGGACTCAGTCAAGACAGACACCAAAGAAAGTCCCAATTGCTTCTTCTGACTACACATTCTCCAGATTACCCAGGTCTCATTCAGCTCAAATTGGATGTTTCCTCCTCTGTAGGTTATGGTGATTGAAGGCCAACACACTGGTGTGTGTCTGAAAATTGCTGATTGAAGTGGTGAAGGGACCTCTTGTTCTTGTTTGGTTTGTCTGAAACTGATCAATATTATTTTCCCAAATTTCCAAATGACTCTTGTATCACAAACAAAATAAAGTTAGTATGGTTCTTCCTTTATTTAGTGCCCATAGTTTGTCTCAGCTGTGCCCAGAACAGTGAGCCCAAGGCTTCTGCAACCAACAGCAGTGTTGCCAAGGCTGGGGCAGATCAGCATATCACTCAAAAAGGTAATTGAATAAAACAGCTCATAAGAAATGCAACCACCGGCACCCCAGTCACCTGCTTCTTGCTCTGAATTGCCAAGTCAGCTGCCAAGCTCCATTTTTTATTCACTCTTTGCATATCGAGTTTCTTTTTATTATTTTATCCATCAATTTTGTCTCATGTAACCTGCAAGCAAAAACTGGAAGGCATAGTGTTTAAATAAATAATGAATCATAATGAACACCTTATTAACAACATCTATGCATCAGAAAATGCATCTTCACAGGGCTGAGACCCCCAACAATGTGATGAATAGGCCTATATTCTGGTGAGGCTGCTGTAAAAGTCATACTCCCAGGCTGAGCTTGTGCTGAAATGTGCATACACAAAATACACAGCTGGAACACTTTGTGACTTGTGAATATATACATTTTTTTAGATGTATGTTGGCCAAGAAGAAATATACTGTAGTGATGCCAAACATGTGTATTTGTGGTGTTCATTTTTGAAATTGTATAGATCTTCAGGTGTACGCCTATAGATAGGGATTTATTCAGCTACTGATATATTGTAATGACAACCCATGTTAGAGAATTTGCCTGGCGATTCTTAACTGGTGTCGCATATAAATATTGAGAAATTCAAATTTAATATTTAATATAATTTTATTTTCATTCAGACAAAGTAAATACAATTGCATTATTGTGAAATTGTAATATGACACTGGATATCATTGTCTTTTAATAAAGTTTTTACATGAGGGAAACTTAACAAAGGCTAACAGATTCTGGCATATCACCAAAATTGAAGTGACCTGACCTGACCTGGCTACTCATTGCCATAATCAAGTAGAGTAATCTGGATTTCTTAAGTCACACTGGTCACAGACAATCATACTATTTGTAAATTACTTTTTAAATATTGCTAGGATTTTGAAAACTCAAAATGACAGATTTTATTTGTAACTTTTACTTCTGTGATATCAAGGGGAATGGAGATTTACTGAAATTTGGCATATGTGAAACGATATATTAGCTTTTTCATCAGATAGTCAGCAAAAGAGGGCTTGGTGCTTAAACTTGTTTGCCTGCTGGCATGAAAGTTGCCGTTTCCATTCCTGTCTGGAAAAGGTTGGCCACATATGAATATACATAACATAACATTTATATAAAACTCATGAATGAATCTTCCCATGAGAATTTTACTCTATTCAAAAATGCATTCATGGCAATAGAGGTCAATCAGTGAAGGGATGTGATTGTAGGGCATCAGATGAATCGCGCTGATTCGATTGTCTGTGCATTGTGTGAAGCAAATGGCAGTTTGTGCTTCTGCCTGAATGTCAGTGGCTGGGCTGCAAGGGGCCACTGTGTGCCCTGTCATAGCAAATAATGTAAAGGGATGCAGTGTAAATACAAGCACCTTTCACTGGGACCAAACAGAATACTACCTTCAGCTCAAAGCACACAGTATTATATCATGTCCTGGAGGCTCCTACATGTGTCATTCAAACAAAACACAGTTGCTGCATTCACCTGGTGGGTACCATGTGTCAAAGAAGCATCTCACCACTGTCACCGTGTCATAGCAATTTCCACTGGCCAATGTGGTTATCTACCAGTCAACTGTGACAGCAGATGACACACCAGAAATCAGAGGACCTGTGGTGTGGGGACAGAGTCATGATAGAATAGACTAAGATGCCATTACATTCAATAGATTGAGTCTGACCTGCTCCAGCACTAAGATAAAGCACAAATAAAGCATGGATATTGGCCAAGTATAGGAAAGGCAGCTGTGTGAGAATGGCCAATTTTGCCTGCAGTCTAACCCACTGAACAAAGCTGCTGCATCTTGGATTATTGGATTTCTTCCATCACACTTGCACCTCTTAAGGTAAAATGCTTCAATAAGTCATCACCTGTATGGTTTTTTTAACATTGATTTTGTGAAAACATTTTCAATAGCTTATGAAGTTATGTGCCTACACATTGATTTCCTCCAATTAGTAACCTCTGGCAACACCCTTTAGTTATCAATTGCTTTTTTGCTTCCATTTAAGGGCTTATTGAGCTCAAGTTGACTCTGTGTTGACTCCAACTCATTTACGAATGGTTAGATTCATTATGGGCCATGCATCTCACCAGCACACTTCTGCAGTCTTTCCTTTGGTATCGATATTCTCATTTATATACTTTTTTTTTTATTATGTGAGTATTAAGGGGGTTCTTTTACATCTGTTTCTTTAGGTGGGTTTCTATTTGAGATTGACTGCAATTATTGCCTACACGATTCCAAATCCATGTTATTTTGTGACTGGGTCTGAAACGTTATTTTTTGTTCATGTTTTGGAAATAACTTTTCATTGATTCTATGATTGGTTATGTATTTCATTAGCTGTCTGTATTTATGTCTAATCTACTTTTGTAATTCCAGTTGGGACATGATAAATTATAAAAGTAGATTTCCAATTGATAGTTTCATATTTTCCAAATCTTGATCCTATTTCTGTGCATTATCTTCTGGGGGAGTTACTGTATTTGGCCTATATAAGATTAATCGTACCTGCAGAAATGATATATGACTTTTGATTTCTGGCTTTTCTAGTGTCTCATATGTGTATTCAGACCATAAGACAATTACAAAATTCATATATCAGGGACATCTGGCCTAAATGTCTGACTCCAGAGAGTTTCTTTTTATTATTTTATCCATCAATTTTGTCTCATGTAACCTGCAAGCAACAACTGGAAGGCATAGTGTTTAAATAAATAATGAATCATAATGAACACCTTAACATTTTGACTCTATGCATCAGAACATGCATCTTCACAGGGCTAAGACCATATTTCCAACAACACAATGAATGTAAACATACTGGTGAGGCTAACATAAAAAGTCATACTCCCAGGCTGAGCTTGTGCTGAAATGTGCATACACAAAAGGCACAACTGGAAAGGTTTGTTGCTTGTGAATATTTACTTTGTAGCTGTTTGTCAGTAATACATTGATGGGAAGTGAGATCAGTCAATGAAGGAATGTGATTGTAGAACTTTCAGATGAATAAATCGCACTGATCCGATTGTCTGTGCATTGTGTGAAGCAAATGGCAGTTTGTGCTTCTGCCTGAATGTCAGTGGCTGAGCTGCAAGGGGAGGCTCCTACAGAAATCAGAGGACCTGTGGTGTGGGACAGAGTCATGATAGAATAGCAAAAATACTTTGTATTTTTCATCTTCATTTTTGTTCTGTTTATAGGTCTATGTCAGTGCATGCTGTATAGTGGATAATATGGCATGGTATCGGAGCCAGTAATGTGGAAAACAATTCAAATGGAATTGAGCCCTACAGGCTTGTTTTGCCAATGCCTGACATGATAGAAAGAGCCATGGCACTGAGTGTCAATGACTGCAATCTGCTAAGTGATCCCTTCATGAGAGCACACTCATCAGAGAAAAGCGCAGCAATAGAGCGTTGGATTGCAATGGAGTGTTTCGATGGAGATTCTAGTATTTCAGCAGTACTGCTATGGAAAATTTCATGTAATACATGTATATGCCGAAGGCTTCAATAGCATTACAGAGTGAACCATACCATCCATACACAGTTATGTCAATGGCTGCCATGTTTAATACACAGCACACTTGAAAGTGATCATTGGACTTTCATGTCATGAAATATTATACACAGAAGTAAATTGCACACAATACTGGTCTTTGTCACAACAGCACTTCAATATACGCCAAGATAACATTATCGACAGTGTCAATGACATAGCAATGGCATGAATAAATATTCTTGGATGCAACATTTGCCAGTGTGACAGCCTATGAAGCATATTTGCTGCAGAACTTTACGGTAAACACACAACGAACAATATCACGATTGGATGTTTGACAAAAACAACATGAAAGGAATTCCAGGAGTATGTTTTGAGGTAAAAATGTGGAATACTGTGGTGATCAAGTTTTAGTCAAACATAATGTGATCCATGATTACTGTTAGTAATTTATGCTGAACCAGTGAACCTATCAAGCACAATGTCAGCATAAGTGTAGAAAGTGATGCTAATTGAAGGGTTTCATGGACTAAGAATTGCAATACACAAGGCCATAAATTGACAGGAGTTATGATGTTTTAGGACCAAAAGAGTTTTTTGGTTTGAACTTGTGATGTTGCATGGGATGTTCGTGTTTGATTGTTGTACATACTGTTCCCTGCAATTGAATGCTTCTAAATATAGAGTTCTTGTCAGACAGCTGTTCTATTATCTGTGACTACTGGAAAGAAGCAGAACGACTGATGGCACCATAAAATAAGCTTGTATACATGTCATTGATGCCTTGATAAAAGGCTAGTCATCAGGTTGGGTGAGTAGTGAGACAAACTTTGGTGTGTTGGCATGCGGATGGTACCAATATTGCATTGATGCCATAGATTATTCGGTATTGGGTAGAATGGATGGGCCAGGGATTGCATAGTGCTCTACATGTCAGGTGACACAACTTGATAAAAAAAGTTCCTTGACGATGATGGAAAGAAATCAACAGGATATCATTGTAAGTGTCACACTGTCATAACCGATTTAATGAGAACTGCAGCATATTTAATTTTAACTTTTACATGTGATGACTAACATTTTATTTTTTTTGAAAAGTTTTATTTATGCTGACACAGCTATTACCAGTTTATGCTATCATATACTTCCTTAGAATTTCCCTACATCTATGCAATATATCAGTGTACATCAGTATACATTGTATAATGTTATCTCAAACTGAAGAGATAAGGTCATGTCAACATACCGTTATCTTATAATGAAGAGATAAGGCTAAGTTAGCACTATGCTCATATAGGCTACCATTCACAGTAATTAACAATATAATGACACAAATGATACTGTTCAGAAATGCATTTCACACCTGAAGTCAAAAGCATGGACTACGGAGATTTACAGATAGTGTCTTCAGCCCCATGGATTTTCCTGGCAGTTGATTTTATAACAGGTATAGACTACTTAATTTCTGGATGGGCCAAAAGCAACATAACATCTTTACATATGTGCATTGTTTGTATCATGTTATGTAGTTGACCATTGCCAAAAGCTGCCATGGAGATATTGAGATTTGAGATTGACAGGAAAATGGCATATTGAGGAAGAATCCAGACCAAGAGACAGAAATTTCCATGTTCAGAGCTATAAATTAAAATATCGTTGGTTTTTTAATGACCTGGAGGCAGATAAACATTACATTTTGTGTGTCTTCAGGCCAGGATTGAGAATTTATAGAAGCTGAAGTGAAAATCTGAAATTACAGGGGAACGCAACACTGGGTAGGTAGGACATTTTAATGAAGAGGAAAATTCTTCACCTTTTTTATATTGCATGTTCCACTTATTTCACACATTCTTAGTGAGCAGTAGTATTACGAATTTCAGTTTCCCTCAACCTATTGCGCTCAATGTCAGAATGTAATTGCAAATTGATGAATTACCTTTTAGGCAATGGTGTCTATCAATTGAAACATTAATTGAAATTGTCATGAAAACCTGCGACAGTCAACCTAATGGAGGAATGCTGTAAACAAAACTGTATGAGTGCATAATTTTTAGACAGCCATTATGTGCATGGGCCAAATAAGATTCCTCAGAAAGGAACATCTGGAGTATTTCTTCAGTAGTCGTGCTCGGAAAAAATCCTTCATATCCTGTTAAAACTTCAAATTTGACATATATTTATCCATGTTCAAGGTCCCGTGACCCTACATTTTTCATTTGTCTTTTGATCTAAGGCAGTTAGTTCCATGACTTTAATCTGTAACAACCAAACACAAGCAGAGGCGGAGAGGCTGAGAGGCTGAGAACACCACAAAAGAATCTGTGGCATGCCATTGATGCCTTGACAAACCCACCCACCTTTAATGAGGTCAGGCGAGCACTGTGACAAACACTGGTTTGCTGGCACGCAGGTGGGCGCCACTGCAATATTGATGCAATAGATTATCAGATCTCGAAGTTGATTGGTAGGCTAGGGGTTGGTGTTGTTCGGCTGAAATATGGCACTTGTGTTGGACTTTTGATGTTTTGGTATTAACATCATATAGGAATTGTTGACTCCGTAGTTAAAAAGCAAGAGTTACAGAAAAGTAATACATTATGGTGAACTTATTATATGTATTGAACTAAAGTATAAAGAAGCACTGAAGTCCCCTCGAACAAGGCTACATCAAGACTCAGTGCTTCCATTTCAGAGTATTACGAACAAATTTTCAAATCGCTTGAGGTTCAGAATTCATTTCTGAGGTGGAACAGTATAGTTCCACCCACGGACCTTCAGGATGAGCAGCCTACATGGGCAGGGTTAACTGAGCCATGATGTCACAGTTGGGCCTGGCTGCACAAAAAGCAGGCCCCTCCATCTCAGTCACTGCCACAGCTCCATGGAGAGTGGAGGTAATAGGATGCTGGTCTCTCATACAGCCACTTCACATGCCTCAATTACTGAGTGCCCGCTGAGTTCTTGTCTGTGATTGAGATCTATGGAAGACTTGGAAGTGCTCTGAGCGCTGTTGGATACCGAGTTGGATTGCCGATACTACTGAGGCCTGTGAAACCGTGCAATTCAAATAATGATTGGATTATCTGTAAAGGCTTCTTTAATAACAGATTGGACTATCATGGATGTAGACTCCATTTTGCCCCACTCAATTTCTTGTGGAGCAGCTGATACATTAATTCTCTCAAGGCCAGTTTGGCAGAAATTTATGACTATTCGTATCATCTTATTGTGTATGCCAGCATGTCAATTACAGTAACAAGACAATATATCTGCCCTCATTTGTACACACATGCTTTCTATGGGCCACAGATAGTGACACCCTTTTGTGAAGAGTGAAAATTACCCTCAAGCACTGAGATATAAAGTATGGATGTTTGGCAAAGTGTACAAATTGCAGCAGAGCAAGGATT
Organism: Platynereis dumerilii; assembly: GCA_026936325.1. Lineage (NCBI taxonomy): Eukaryota > Metazoa > Annelida > Polychaeta > Phyllodocida > Nereididae > Platynereis > Platynereis dumerilii. The sequence goes on from JAPTHN010000007.1 coordinate 38,268,031, forward strand.
GCCAATTTTTCTGGCACTCCAAGCCTGCTGCTGATCAAAGCTGTAGCGTCTCGGATTATTAAATTTCAATCATCGAATTTGCACGTCAAAGGGAAATTCTGAAAGAATTACTTACCTTTGGCTCTAAGGCTTTTTCAGATTGTTTACGAGTTTTTCAGGGTCACATGGAAGTACATGTATTTGCCAACAATAGTAGCTTATGGAAATTCCTCTTGTTATCATTGCAATTCTGAAGTTCTCTGTGCTAATCTGTGTCTAGTTTAATCTTCTTTCTACAGAGACCTTAAGTTAATTTGTGTCAAGTTAAATCTTCAAAATATGTAAATTACTGCAGTATCCATGAATTTTGTGACCACCCCTTTCTTCAGTATATTTTATGGGATTCTGTGTCCTTCTCAATGTAAATTTCCAAAAATCATCGCATGTCCGAAGTATGTTTTACATTTTGGATTAAATAGTACAGGTATCACTTAACTACTTCCTCATTATAACTTGTTTAGAATTAATTTAGCATTAATTGGAGTATTAACTCTACAATCTGCCTTTTTTGTCATACTTTTTAAGTAAAAATTTCTTCCGACTGTATGTTTTTATTCTTATCTTTTTGTCTTTATTGTCGTCTTCATGTCTATTATCTCGCTCTATAGCTTTTGTAACTGCAACTAAGACATTACATCTGATATTCTCACCCAAGTTACTTTTCATCCACCTGCTCCATGCACAAGATGCACATGACATATGTGCGTTCCATACATCAGAGACACCTGCCTGAGGTAAATCGACCTACGTCTGGACAAACGCCTACATCACCAGTCACAAAGCTTTGCAGCTGTGGCTTTCTTCACGTATGTGTAGCTTGCTACACTTATGATTTGTGACAACATCTTCAATGGCAGCAACTTCAATATGTTCATAAAGTTATGTCTGAAACTGACATGGATAGGCCAATTTGTTGGGGGATATCATAAATTATAATAATTTACCTTAGTTTATATTACTCCCATTATGGCTGCTATACCACCATGCCTGTTTGATTTGTGTACTGTGACTGAATTGCTGATGCCAATTGCAGCTTCTGTGTAGTGTAAGACTATGGACACGTATAGTATGTGAGCACATAAAGAATATGATAAAAAAGGAATAATTGTAGGAAAGAACTGAAAAGAAGGAAAGAGAGGAGCTTGGCAGCTGATCTAATGTCATGATTCAAAACAAGAAGCAGGTGACTGGGCTGCCTGTGGTAGCATTTTTTATTAGCTATTTTATTCAATTACATTTTTGAATGATACGCCAGGTTGATCTGCTGCTGCCTTGACCACTGCTTTCAATTTCTGGGGTCAAGTCAGATAGCTCCTTAATGCAGGCTTCCCTTCCTAACTGTGTGATCTGTCCTCAGATTTACTGGACCCAATGAAGCTTCACAGGACCCAATGAAGCTGGGTACCAAATGAAAGTCCCAATTGCTTCTTCCTTCGATACACATTCTGCAGATTGGCCAGGTCTCATTCAGCTCAACTTGAATGTCACCTCTAACAACAGATTTTGGTGATTGGATGTTACGTAAAATGACCATGTACTGGTTAGCCTCCGAGGAACAACTTTTGATTCAAGATAGAACTGAAAAGCTAAACTGAGGTCAGTTTCCCGGAGTCAGAGAGCAGAGGAGCCAAAAGTAGGCTTAGGTCTTACTCATGAGAGCACCACTTGAATTTGGTACCGATTGAAAGAGGACACTTTGGAGTTTCAGAAACCATGGTTTTCACATTCCAAAGGTGGTAGGTTTTCATTCTGGGAGGGGTAAAAGGTGAACGACCTCTTGATTTTACAGTCATTTAATGAAAAATGTATTTTCTTAATGTTTTCAGCATAACTTTTCAAGTGTTTTACATATTTATTTCAAATTTACCAAAAGTGAAGATGATTCCATGTTATTTGGGTCACTAATTTAAAAAATGCACTTTGACCTATTTTTGGGGTCAAATGGGGTCAACAAAGTTGATAAATATAGAAAATTTCACTCAAAATAGCTATAATATGATGGCAAAAAGTGACAATGATCTTGTCAGATTCATTGCAGCCAGAGGTGACACAAACATTCAGACAATAATAGGTGACAATTTAAATTACATTCAGAACTATTTTCAGTTGTCTGATGTGAAGTGTTCTGTCAAGTTGAACTCCTGCAGGTGCTCGTCTGAAGATCTGGCCATTGTTCAGGCAATCAAAGACATTAAAGATAATGGACTTACAAAATTTACGATTGTTGAACAACTTGAACTTTTGCATTTATTATGTGAATACTAAATTGTATATATACATTCTGTTTTAAATTGTATTACCAAAATGTCAATTTTTTCAATGTACACCTATCAAGTGTGTGTAATAAATATATATATATATATATATATATATACTTGAATATGTTATTGTCATGCCCAAAATATTAAATAAATCAAGATAATTTCTCATACACCAGGAAGTCACATGGGCCAGCATTACATATGTTGGGAAAGTTTGGTTGCTATGGATACATGTTACCTACAGGGCGGGGTAAAGCTCAAAACTGCACCGTCCATTTTTGGGAAAAATTTATATTCATTTATGGGACAATTTTCATATCATTTGTTTCTTCTGTTCATGGATATGCCTCATTATGAAGAAATACCATTCCAAATTATTGGTCAAACAAATATTCTATGAATAAATATTAAAATATTGGTTGCTGTAGATACCTGTTAGCCATAGAAGGTGTAAAATCTGAAACCTAGGTCTCTGTTTTTGGACAAAATTTACCTTCATTTACAGCACAATTTCCAAATCATTTGTTTATTTTGTCTATGTATGTAATATTTTTAGGAGATACCATCCTTATTTACTGCTCTCACAAATATTTGATAAATATATATTTCAAAATATTGGTTGCTATGGATACCTGTTAGCCATAGAAGAGGTAAAGCTCTAAACGTCAACCACCATTTTCGGTAAAATTCACCTTGATTTACAGCATCATTTCCACATCATTTGCTTTTCTGTTTATGAATATGCCCTATTATGTAGAAATACTATTTCAAATCATAAATCAAACAAATATTAAACAAATATATAGCAAAATATGGGTTGCTATGGATATTTTTAAGCCAAAGAAGCCCTGGAAGAAATCTGAAACCTCGCCCTCTGTTTATGGCCAAAATTTACCTTCATTAATGGCAGAATTTCCATATCATTTGTTCTTCTGTTTATTGATATGCTATATTATGGGGAAATACCATTGTTATTTACGGCTCAGACCAATATTCAATTAATATTATTAATATATTATTAAAATATTGGTTGCTATGGACACCTGTTATCCATAGGACAGGTGAAAACCGAAACCTTGCCCTCTTTTTTTGGGCAAAATTAATCTTCGTTTATAACACAATATCATGTAACTTCCACATAATTTATTATTCTGGTTATGGATATGCCATGCTTTGAGGAAATACCCTTATTTACTGCTCACTAATAAATATGGGTTCCTGTGGATACCTGTTACAAATAGGAGGGGTTAAAATTGAAACCTCGCCCTTTGTTTTAGGGCAAAATTTATGTTAATTATTGACACAATTTCCACAGCATTTGTTTCTTCTGTTTAGGGATATGCCGTGTTATAAAGAAATACCACCCTTTTTATCTGTTTACACAAATATTAAATAAAAATATATATTCAAATATTGGTTGTCACAGATACCAGTTATCCATGGGAGGGGTGAATACCAAAATATTGCCCTTTGTCTTTGGGAAAAATGTACCTTCATTTATAGCTCAATATCACTGTGCACTAACGAGGGGGGTACCCTCGCCATCAGGGTGGCCATGACAACTCTCACTTCGTGATTTCAAAGAGAAATTGCAAAAAATGTAGGGGGAATGAGGTCTTCAAATTGTTTAGACAGGTTAAATGGCACGTGGAATGAATCAGAGCCAAGTGCCAGACTCAAGCATGCTAGATGAAGTAAGATATTTATGAAATTCAAATTCACTCGAGGTGAGGGTACCACAAAAAACAAAAAATGGCTGGGCGAGGGTACCAGCATTTTGGCGAGGGTACCAACATAAAATGGCGAGGGTACCAACCTAAATGGCGAGGGTACCAACCCGGAAGTGGCGAGGGTACTGCAAGATTTGGGCGAGGGTCACTTCCGGTTGGCGAGGGTAACCTCCATAAACATTGGCGAGGGTAACACAAGACATGTAGACAATGTTTTCTTTGTTGTGCAAGATCAGAGCATGTGCTGACACAAATGACATTGTCATGATTGCAATTCTGAAGTAAGCAATCAAGAATTCCAATCAAGAACATAGTTGCAATAAAAAGTGTCAAGGTTGTGTGATTGGCCTGAACAATCTGTTTTGGCAAGAAACTATAAATTCATTTAGACAATATTAAAGCCGTATTTCCCCTGGCATTTTCCCTCATGTGTTTGTATTAACCACGGAAAAATGTCTGTATCAGGGAAGAAATGCACCAAGACATGGAAAAACCTGCGTATTGGAATGTTTTTAAAATTTTTATTCCTTTATTTAAACTCCCATACGGGAAATACTAAAACATACATGTAAGAACGAATTTAACAATTTAAAGGCAAAAACAATGTAAAAGTAGGTAAAATATATACATGTATAACAAAGGGTAAAATCATAGGGTGATCAATACAGATTTGGTGACTTAAAAGCATACCTCGCATGTACCTGCATATGTAGTGATTTAGAGAGCTATGTAGCCTAATACAATACTAAAAAATAACGTGCAAGCACTTTAAGCTGCGTCAAAGACTCTCCCTTAGATATGTCCCTGCTATTATTATGTTAATTGTTGTGTCGGTCTATCCATGCATTTATTAATAATAATATCTTTATTCACACACATATAATATGGTACAGGTTAATTAAAAAAAGTAAAGAAGGTAAAAAAAAAAACAATGATAAAAACAAATAGTATTACAAAAGTATTACTTTACTTAAAAAACAATTATGACACACATAATGTGTTAATCATGTCTGACACATCATCAATAGACAGATACTCACATTATAATCAATAGTCAATGGATGTGTGTGACAATTAAGGATCATCTGACTATTGTAATCACTTGGCTCTTGATTGGTATTGAACCATCAAGTGCGATTATGAAGTGCAATTAGTGAATTACCCCTCAGTAATTGATAAGATGTAATTCTGGCTGCCTCAACTGATCCCTTAAACATAATTGCTATTGAACATCCCCTGTTTAAACTTCAGTTATATCAATTTATATGGTTCAATTGAGGGCGCTCCCAACATAGAGGGGATGTGCCTGGTGGAAGAAGAAGAAGATGCGCGCGCATCTCTGATAGCTTGACCCTTGACCCCCAAAGCAACAGTCCATTTATTTTCTTATTAATTTTTTTGTTACGGTGGGCCACCAAAATCGACTGGGCTTTAGGAAAAAATCCATTGAGACTGTATTTCAAGTTTGAGTGAGATTGGTGAGACAGGGCGATCGTGACAGTGCTAACAAGATTTGAGCAAAATGCTTGGGGTAACAGCTGCTTGACGCAGCTAAAAACTCAACTAATTTGTTTTGAAAGTCCAGTTTAAATTCATACATATTGGTGCATACGCAGGGTGTCTACCATGAGACTGCATTCCTTGACATTGGCCTACAAATGGACTTGCATTGCTCAGCAAACCAGTACAAAACGCAGGGTGTCTACAAGTTGGTTGTCTACCAGTCTACGACTTGAGATTCACCATTACATGTTTTGATGCTATGATGCTTTACGTAGCTGACTAGTTCTACTGTCAAGAAGCCATGTAATTGTCATAATGATAATTAGAAGTTATAACGACATACTCATTCAGACTAAGTGTTTGACCACGGGTATTTGAGCCACTGAACATGTCATGCATTGTCTGTATCAAACTGTATATAACATGATGACATATACTCAACCACTTTTGAATAATTATATGTCCTTTTGACTTATAAAGCTGTAATGGTTATGCAATGCTACAGCATGCAATGCTACGTAGCCATATATGCAAGGGACTGCAGTCAAATGCATGGAAATGTGTATAGCTATGCACTGAGAGCAGAAAAATCAAACATGTTTAACTTCAACGCAACAGGGAGGGACTACCAACTGGTAGACAACAAATTTACTGGGATGGCCAAGTCGTTGAAACAGACTTTTTGGTTTAGTATATAATATTATCAAGTTGTAGACACAGTATTTTTGCTGCTAACAAACTCGTAGACACTTATTTCATTTGTTGATTAAAAAAAAAAGAATAAATATTAAACAAATAAGAATAGCATGCGATGCATGCACTTGTCATGTCCTCGAGAAATTGAACTTTTCTAAATATTACTTACCATTCTATCTATCTATCTATCTATCTATCTATCTATCTATCTATCTATCTATCTATCTACACTGCAGGCCTAAAGTTTGGAAACAGTGCGTTGCTCGCCATTTTTATTACAGTCTTCCACTTTGATAAAGAAAAAATGAGGACCAGTTCACTGTGAAAATGGCATTTCGTGTGTCATCATACTGATGATTTGTCATGATCACACCTAATACTGTCAATGTTAATTTGATTTAAAGAGACTTATCCCTCTTGTTGGTGACAGCCAAACGAAAGGATTATGCATCTGATTTTAAATTTAAAAAAAAACAGTTAGGACAAGTCAAATGGCCTTTTCTTAATCATGACTAATCAAACTGCCTCTGTGTTTCCCATGTTGAAAGCAGAGAAGATGACACTTCATCAGCTATCATGAGTCACGAAGTGCATTTTTCACAATGACCTGGTCCTCATATTTTCTTTATCAAAGTGGAAGGCTATAATATAACACGAGACATCTTCTGGGTGCTTGGATTCTTACTTGACTATATTGAGATAGACCTATGTGAAAGGGAAAATTAGAGGTAAATTACAGAAAATGGTATTACTTTCTTAAGGTTGCTAAAAAAAATTCATGAATCAAATTGAGTAAATCTTGGTCAATGCCATTTAACTGAGATGGGCATCCACTTGTTTGGACTCATACGTATTTTTAAAAGCAAAAAGACAAATTTCAGTGCCTTTTTTTACAGAAACTACATATGACTTATAACATCTCTCTTCCTATCATGATTTATTATTTTTCTGACGAGATAATAATTAATGTTTCCACAAAAAGATTTGCATTACACTAATTCAATGATGAGCACCGTTTCCTGACGTTCGGTCAGCAGTGTATCTATCTATCTATCTATCTATCTATCTATCTATCTATCTATCTATCTATCTATCTATCTATCTAATCTTATCTAATTGTTCTAGTTAATCTCATCACATCACCATTGCTGTTTATATCACACTGTAGCAATGGTTTAAAAACAGGAAAAAGACACAATTCCATAACAGTCATTTTGGGTGGTACCCTCGCCATGACAATATTTGAAAATGGTGTTACCCTCGAGAAGCTTTTTTTGTTACCCTCGCCATGACGACATATTTCAACTGCAAAATCTGATAATACTGTGAGTAAATACACATGGAAGGTGAGTCCTGGGATTAGTTTAACATCTGAACTACATGCTTGACAAATATGGGCTTTGGATTTGATGAAATAAGATCAGGATGACAGAAAATTACTTTGAATCGAGTGTTGTAATGGCTGCTCTGATGGCGAGGGTACCCCTCTCGTTAGTGCACAGTGAATATCCATATCATTTCTTTCTTCTGTTCATGGGTATGCCATGTTATGAGAAAATACCATTCCAATTTACTGCTCACATAAATATTCAATAAATAAGATATTTAAATATTGGTTGTTATGGATACCTGTCACCCATAGGAGGGGTGAAACTGACACCTCATCTTCAGTTTTCAGGCAGAAATTACCTTAATTTGCAGCACAATTTCCACATCATTTGTTATCAGCTTATGTACTGCTCACAAATATATTCAATAAATATATATATCCGAATATGGGTTGCTATGGATACCTGTTACCAACAGGAGGGGTGAAAACTCATCATTTATGGCAAAATTTCCGCATAATGCACTTACAATATGTATCTATTTTGGTATATGTTGTGATTTCACCAAAAAACTGAGGGCGCGCTTTTAATTTTAATCTCCACCAGCGAGTGACAGGTTTCCATGGCAACCAAAATTTTTTATATTCACTGAATATTTGGGGTGACCTGTAATTGGGATGGTATTCACTAATAATGTGAAATGTCCAGGAACAGAAGAGGCAAAAGACACTGAAATTGAATCATAAATGAAGGTAAATTTCACAGAAAAAATTAAAGCAAAGTTTCAACTTTCACTCCTCCTATGGGTGGCAAGTGTCCAAAGCAAACAAAATTTGGAAATATAGATTGATTGAATATTTGTGTAAGAACAATCAATGATAATATTTCCTCAAAATGTGGCATATATGTGAGCGGAAGAGCAGAGATGTCGAAATTTTGCCTTATATGAAGGTAAATTTTCCCCAAAAATGGAGGATGAGATTTCAGTTTTCACCCATCCTATTGGTAATGATGCCCACTGCAACAGGTGTCAATAGCAACCAGGATTTTGGTATATTTATTGAATAGTTGTGTCAGCAGTAAATATGAATGGTATTCCGTCATAATGAGGCATATCCATAAAGAGAAGAAACTACTGATGTGGAAATTGTGCCAAATACAGAGGGCGAGGTTTCATATTTCCCTTTGCTGGCTAACAGGTATCCATAGCAACCAATATTTTGATATATATATATATTTATTAAATATTTGTGAGAGCAGTAAATAAGGATGGCATTTCCTAATAATATGAAATACCATGAACAGGTGAAACTAATGATACGGAAATTGTGCTATAAATGAAGGTAAATTTTGCCGAAAACCAGAGACCGAGGTTTCATATTTCACACCTTCTACGGCAAACAGGTATCTACCGCAAACAATGTATATTCATAGAATATTTGAAGGAACCCATATTTATTTGTGAGTAGTAAATGAGGGGTATTTCCTCAAAACATGGCATATCCATAAACAGATTAATAAATTATGTGGAAGTTGTGTTAGAAACGAAGACTGATTTTGCCCAAAAACAGAGGGCAAGGTTTTGGTTTTCACCTGCCCTATGGATAACAGGTATCCATAGCAACCAATATTTTAATAACATATTAATTGAATATTTGTCTGAGCAGTAAATAACAATGGTATTTCCCCATAACATAGCATATCCATAAACAGAAGAACAAATGATATGGAAATTCTACCATTAATGAAGGTAAATTACGGCCTTAAACAGAGGGCGAGGTTTCAGATTTCTTCCCTTCTTTGGCAAACAAATATCTATAACAACCCATATTTTGCTATATATTTGTTGACTATTTGTTTGATTTGTAATTTGAAATAGTATTTCTACATAATAGGGCATATTCCTAAACAGAAAAGCAAATGATGTGGAAATGATGTTGTAAATCAAGGTGAATTTTGCCGAAAATGGTGGTTGACGTTTAGAGATTTACCCCTTCTATGGCTAGCAGGTATCCATAGCAACCAATATTTGGAAATATATATATTTATCAATAATATTTGTGAGAACAGTAAATAAGGATGGTATCTCCTAATGATATTACATATATAGACAGGAAAAACAAATGATTTGGAAATTGTGCTATAAATGAAGGTAAATTTTGTCCAAAAACAGAGACCTAGGTTTCAGATTTCACACCTTTTATGGCTTACAGATATCTACAGCAACCAATATTTTAATATTTATTCATAGAATATTTGTTTGACCAATAATTTGGAAAGGTATTTCTTCATAATTAGGCATATCCATGAACAGAAGAAACAAGAGATATGGAAATTGTCCCATAAATGAATATAAATTTTTCCCAAAAATGGAGGGTGCAGTTTTGAGCTTTACCCCTCCCTATAGGTAACATGTGTCCATAGCAACCAAACTTTTCCCAACATATGTTATGCTAGCCCATGTGACTTCCTGCTGCATGAGAAATTATCTTGATTTATTTAATATTTTGGGCATGACAATAACATATTGAAGTAAATATAGCTATTTTGAGTGGAATTTTCTATAGTTATCAACTTTGTTGACCCCATTTGACCCCAAAAATAGGTCAAAGTCCAATTTTTAAATTAGTGACCCAAATAATGTGGAATCATCTTCACTTTTGGTGAATTTGAAATAAATATGTAATACACTTGAAAAGTTATGCTGAAAACATGAAGAAAATGCATTTTTCATTAAATGACTGTAAAATCAAGAGGTCGTTGACCTTTTACCCCTCCCAGAAAGAAAACCTACCACCTTTGGAATGTGAAAACCATGGTTTCTGAAACTCCAAAGTGTCCTCTTTCAATCGGTACCAAATTCAAGTGGTGCTCTCATGAGTAAGACCTGTACAAGAAATAAGCCTCTTTTATGAGATATCTCCCTGACTACCGGGTAGGCCTTTGGGTGAAACAAAAAAATCTAGTATGCTGCTTTTTTACTCAGTCAGAAGCAGTGCTTGAACAAGTGAAGCTATAATATGTAATGGCTACGGTATAAGACTCATTCTGCGGGCAAGCTAGCTAAAAGTGCATATTTGTGCAGGCAGAAGGTTGTAACATGCAGTTAGTCTGTCTTACTACTTGTATAGGGAATTACGACACCATTACAAAAATGATAATGGTAATCAGAATTAATTAAATTTCTCGATATATAAGGCGGAGATAGCATGTGTTGCTATTTTTATTGACTTTGAGAGTAATTCAAGGCCATTGCCTATCTTTCTCTGCTCTTGACACATCAACCTATTTCTGATGCCACAGAACCTTGCTCACATGCATGGTCAGTAGTATAAATTCTTCATAACTGCTTCAGTGTATCAGGTATGGAGATCTAATGCATTCTGATGTACATGGTTTATGGCACAGACAATAAACATTTGTTTTCTTGATTTAATTTATTGATGAGGTACTCTGTATATCATGTTGGTGCACAAACTACATGAATAGATTGTAACAAGGCTGAACATAAACTGGTATTGGATTCTAAGGAATGATACACTGAAGTCTTTATTTGATCTGCTTTTACTTTTCAAAAACCCATTCACCAGCACTGACGGTGCATTTACAAAAAGTGTATTGAATGTTTGATTTAGAAGTTGTGTTTGTCTTTTAAGCACCTGAGCTGCAGCTGATGTTTTGCAAATAATGATTTTCCTTTTTCTGCTTCTTTCCAGGCCAAGATGTGGGTTGGTAGCCGTAAGCAGTTTCCACTGGCCAAATTGGAGGCAGATCTCAGGCAAAACTGCTGAATAATGCTTTTGTGAAGAAAACTGTTACCTATGGAGATTTCGACAGACTGTTTGGAGGAAACGGATCTCCTGCGACTGCCTGATATTTAGACATGAAAATCCTTGTTCTCAGCAGCAAACTGACATTTTCTCAAATAACATCGGAGTTGTTAACAATGGCTCCTGTCTCCATGGCAACGGAACCAAGGACCACAGGAAGCTGAAGGACGTTTGTTGCCAGGGACAACAATGCATCCCTGCCCTGCCAAAGTGACGCGTAGCTGCAAGGCGGCTCTTATCATGCTCCCATTCATGGTGCTGGCTTTACTTGGCTCAATCTCAATTTCTGTGGACAACAATGACCGTCCTTCGGTTGTGGTGGCCAGGACTGCCACCCCAACAAAAGCAAAACTATCCCATGCAGCTCTCACCTTCCGCGCCAAAATCGAGAGAAGTCTAGTCTGTGAATCGAACGTGACTCTCAACGCCACAGTAAAAGCGCTGTGCCAGGAAATTGCAAGGGAGAAGAAAGAGTACTACAGAATCCAAGACACAGTGATCAATCCTTATCATCATAAATTCTTGAATAATGCAGCTCACTTGTGCGACTCTTCCACTGAAGTTGTCATTCTTATCCACTCATTACATTCCTACACAGACCGCCGTGATGCTATTCGAGAGACGTGGGGTGGTGCAACTACCTCTGGCAAATGGCCTCGCGCTTCCATGGCATACAAGGTCACCCTGGCCTTTGTCCTTGGCCTCAACCATGATAGCAAACAGGACAAACTTCTTGCAGAGGAGGCCAAGAGGAACCGTGATATTATACAAGGGGACTTCTATGAGGATTACCACAATATGACTCTCAAGTCCCTCCTTGGTCTCAAGTGGGTCAAGGAGTACTGTCCACATGCCAAATTTCTCATCAAGAGTGATGATGACATGGTCATCAATGTGCCATATTTACTTGACACCCTGGCCAAGACTAACATGACCAGGGCACTTCTGGGGCCTTACAATGAGAACTCGCGGGTCATGAGGCGGGGCAAGTGGTCGCTGCCTTGGGACGTCTTTCCCTTCAGTCTCTTTCCTCCGTATGAGTCTGGAGCTGCTTATGTCATAAGTGGTGATCTAGTGGAGCCCCTTTTCACCACTTCCCAATTCGTGCCTCCCATCTTCATAGATGATGTTTATATTACTGGTATTCTGGCTAAAGTGCTGAGGGCCAGACACATCATGATCTACGGGTTTTCGTACTGGAACAGCCGCCGACTGCAGCCTTGTGACATCTTAGAAAATAGAATGTTTACCGGAACCAAGATGAAGCCCAGCTACCAAATCGAGATGTGGAAGACCATCAAGACTGGCCGTTATTGTCGTTAGTGGTTGCCATGGTGAACTGATAACATATCTTGTTTTTTTGTTCTGTTTTCCCTGGACACTTGTTACTGTGCAAATGTTGCCAAATGGGAGGTAAATTGCCTTTCCTTCTGAATATATTTTTTCACTGAATAAGGCAAATGTTCAATGTTGAAGGGTTGTAAAGTCAACCACTTACTGAGCTCCTATTTTTGTTATAGATTGTTTGCTGTACTTTAAAAGAAAATATTTTGCTATCAGACTGCTATAGATAGGCTGTTACTACACACAATAAGGGGGGATATATGTGCACCAAGCCTGATTGGAACAACAATTTTGGTTTGCAGTGTTATCACTTGATTGTCAGTCTAGTTCCCTTGGGGAAAACTGAATTCATGAGTTTGTCACACGTCGTTTTGAGTAATATGTATTCTAGGATTCTGTGTTACTATACTCTATAACTATACTGTATAACCTCTTTAGTTATGTTTGACTTGGGTGGTCTTCCCACATCTTGTCTGATATTCTGCCCACAGAGCACTGCCTTGGTTCTTATGGGCATGTTTTCCTTTCTACGCCTTGGTTCAATATGTTTATTTACTGAGCAGAATTAGTTTTTGCCAGAAGATGGATGGTGGTTGGGGATAAATTACTTGGGACAGCCATCTTGAGTAAGTCTGGAGCACTCTCCTGGGATATTAGGCCTGGAAACAAGAATGACAAGCTGGGGAGAAGAGGGAGGAGGTTTGGGAGGCAACTTTATTGGACGCCTGATGGCTGCTGATATGCTTGACGAATGGCCGCTGTTCTCCACTATACATCTCGCAAACGTATTTTGCTGCCGTATAGTCTGAGTCAACAATTTCCATGCATGAGCTTCAGAGAAAATTGCCTGATTCATATCTCAGAATGGCCCTCACTTTGTATTTTGTGTCAGAGTGGGCGGTGTGACTTAAATGTAGAGTATTCAGTATCGAACCAATGGTACAAGGTTCAGATTTTATATTGAGTTAGCTTGACTCCTGGGTGGTGTAGTGGTTAAGGTTCCCGCCTGCTCCGCTGAAGGTCTTTGCCTGCATGGGTTCGAACCCCGGATGGGGAACCCGAAATTTTCAGTGGACCTTTATGAGCAAAATCCCAGCTGGATGTCATTCGGATGAGACGTTAAATTGGCGGCCCCTTTTTTTGCTGGTGTCTGTACAAATTCTGTGTTAGACAAGACAAAATCTATGCTCATTATTGACTCAGTTTGATCAAATTACACATAAAATTGAGCAGGCTTGACAGTTTTATTTGTTGTTACAGAAATATTTTTCTACACACACAACCGAATGATAATTTTTGTTCACTCAATTTTATGTTTCAGCATAATGAATGCTTGTCGGGCAGTAAGTTTGATTTTCCTATTGATTTTTAACCCACTATAAGGTGCCAAAGTATGTGTGGTTGTTAACCTACAATGATAATTATTTGCTATGCTTGTAAATAATGACTTATCAATACATGTGTGGATAAAAGTTAATGCTTAATCGAATTTTGTAACCTTTGAAAAATGTGATGGGGACAAATATGCAAAGTATGAATAGTAACAAATATCCGTCCATTGAACATATGAACCATATATATTAATAAATTAGATGAAATTATATGATGATAGGGATGTCTATAAATGATTTTTATACGGCTTTTATACTTATGTATTATGATTATGATATTGCTGATGAATTATTTGTATCACAATGGTCAATCCAAAGATTGTATTACTAAAGGAAAGGTGTTAGAATCCAATAATTATTAATTAATTATCAATGATTTGTTTTAAATGGCATTGTTATCCTGCAAATTACTTGTGAAAATTACATGTGACCAAGAGACAAGGTTGTTGGCTTTCTAAAAGCATTGTTACATTTTGTATGGAAATCAAATTAAATTTGTCTGAAATGCATCTCTTTCGTTTTGTTATTAATAAGCTTATTAGGAATAATGGTATTGAAAACCACCCCAGGGATTTGACAAACAAGCTCCAATGTAATTTGATTTACTTGCAGCATTCTCACATTTGTGCATATAGAGATCATAGTGATTAAACAGAATATTTCAACAGCTTAAACACATAGAAGTTGTAAAGCTTTACAGACAATGCATGAAAGATGCAGCAATAATTTCAATACATAATCCGCTTGAAACTAATCAGCAACTGTAAAAACTAATTTGTGTCACATGAACCAACCGAGTTGACTTGGCAGAATACAGACTCACAACTTCTTTTAAAATCTAATCTGCTTGTTCTGCAGAAATGAATGAACTTTTATTACCAGCCATTGTAATAAGAGACTGACTAAAACATTGGCAGATAAACTCACAGCTATCCGCTGTAACTAACCATATTATCACAACTGCCACTGTAAATTTAGATTTTTGCTGTGATAATACTAGAGTCAAGTATGGTAAATCCGTCCAGGTTGCTAATTCCGTCCACCCCCTAATATAGGCATTCACTGACATTCACTTTAGGTTTTATAAGTTTAAATGCAAGATAAACTAATTTTTCAACTAATTTCGGTCTTTGTTTATGTTGAAAGCATTTTAAATGGTATTTCAGGGCCATTTAGAAACAGAAGACAAAATACAATGAAATCCTGTGACGTCATCACAGCCATTTTGTGATTTAAAGGTAGTAATGTTATAGGTCTCTTGACGTCAACAAAAAATAGTATTGAAGACAAAAAATTGTTTAATGACATACCGAATATTACTATTCTTGTAGGATTTGTTAAATAACTTAATTTCATCACCCAGGAAGGAGATACAATGGAAATAAAAGTGGACGGAATTACAATCATTATTTTGAAAATTGCTTGACTCGGTGATCGTAAATCCGTCCACCCACTTCAAATGAGGTTTAAAAGTACTTTTAAGACTTTAAATATCTTTAAAAGGCATAACACCAATTAAAGAAACTAGATTGTCCAATGGGCCATTTCATGGGGCTAACAGAGTTTTTCAATTGTAATTTAGGCAGCCAATTGAAATTCTTGATATTCAACTTTACCTCTCTTATTTAATTCTTCTATTCTAAGTGTAATTTGTATCCTATTATTCTACAATCCACACGAAATCCTTTCTGAAACTAAATAAATTCCAACTCTTGAAAAATAACAAGATATGATAAGTGTGTGCTGGTTTATGTCCTGTGGACGGATTTACCATCCTTGCTGGACGGATTTACCAGCAGGGTGGACGGATTTAGGTGCCCCAACCTTCAATTTCTGTTGCCATGGTTTAAGCAAAAAATATTTGAATATTTGACTTTTTTTGGCTGATGTTAAAAGTACGGAACAAGCCCCTTCCACAAGACTAATTTTTATATACATATTACTCCCATTGTTCCGGGAATGTAGTATTAGCCAAAAGTGGACGGATTTACCCACCTTGACTCTATTTTGGCAACATACAGGAGTAATTTTTAAATAAAGACATGCCCGAAAAAGTTGGTAAAAAAATACTGTGTTCTTTCCTTGTAAGTTTCATGATTAAAAAAATTTAAACAAGAAGACAGGAAGTTTGCATGCCAAAAGAAATGCTGTAGGATCTATTTAAAGTAACAAACTAAATATACATTGTAAAGGCAACTGGGAGTTGGTGGAGTGTGGAAAATAGCTAAGGTGTTGTCTGCTTTAAAAGCAAAGGCCCATTTTCCAATTAAGAAGCAGATAGGCTTGAGGGTTGGCAGTGTGCCACTGATTGGCTGAGCTATTGATAAAAGCCACAGCAAAGATGGTGGTGATAGCTTATCTTAACCTGCTGATCATGATGCAGAGATACAAAGGTCCATTGTGCTTAATTGGGTCAGGGAATTAATCAGGGATCACCTCCAGCACCAAGGCTATTCGTGCAACAACAAAATTCACCTGACAAAATGGCTGCCACTGCAAGACAGGAGAGGGAGATGAAAGAAAAATATTCAAAGTTGGCAAAAGATCCAGGGTCTACTCCACTGGAGAAATTAAGGGCCTATGTCATGTCCAGGGGCGTCAGAAGCTTGAAAAGTCTCCACAGGTATAAACCTAGTTAAGATTAACATGTATCATATGAAAAGGAAGTTTAATTAATGTAAAGACTTAGTGTTACTCTGATTTCCTAAAAAGTCCCATCGAGACAATTGAGCATTTTATCTTCCAAGTAGTTACTGTGTTGTTTACAGTGAAACACTTTGATATAGGAAAAATCCTTTCAGGTTCATGTTGATTTTTGCATTCTGTGAGTCATGATACACCATGATTTGTCATGATCATTACATTAGTATTGGAAAAATGTATGCAGCTGATGATTCATGATCACTACCATGCAATATAGTTGTAAATGTGACTAAATATGTGAAACACTTTGACATGGGATGATGAGTCATCATAGTCATGATTTGTCATAACTGCATAACCACAGCCCATATGCTCAAGAGATTTTGTTCGTCAGCTGTTGAGAGCACCAATGCCAGTCCAAGGCAACTGGAGGCCAACAGGATGATGCCATGGGAGGAGGAGCGGTTATGGATAATATAAAAATATACTTTCATCATTAGCTTGGGTACTGCAATGTTGAATCGGCCTTGGCTTGGCTTGGTGCTTTCTGTAAGGCCAGACATAATTGATCTTTAGTTTCTCTAATCTTCTCAAGGCACTTTTTCTAGGGTAGGTCTGTAGGACGAAAAAGAAGGTGAAATCTCAGTTTTTTATGCATGTCAATTTGATAAAAATTGTGGGTATGATAATTTTTTTTTCCATAGGCAGAAAATCGGTTGGTTCGGTCGCTCTGAGAAGCAAAAAATTAAAAAAGTCTGGCCTAAATGACAATGATGTCCTGGCCAGCCTCTTTCTCTTATTTACAATGTGTTGTTCGATCTTGAAATCATGTTTTGTATAGCGACTGCTTGAAATAAATAACTGACTCTGGTACAAGTATCACAGTGCATTACTTTCTCCTCCAACCCCCCCCCCCCCTTCATTTTGGCAGATGAATAGGAAATTGTCATCATGAAGGAAGACCAATCACTGCCAGAGCCTGGTTATGACAAATCATCCAAATGATGACCAATCATCCCATGTCAATATCTTTCATACACAGCTTTAGATCTTACAGATTCACAGCTATGGCATGTAATCTCGATCATGAATCATCAACAGCATATATGCTTCCTATACTGATGCAATGATCATGACAAATCATGGTGTATCATGACTCACAGAATGCAAAAATCAACATGAACCTGAAAGGATTTTTCCTATATCAAAGTGTTACACTGTAAGTCAAGGAGCTTTGTATCTTCAGAACAGTATAGATCAGTAGGGAGTGGTAATGAACTGTATTAAATTTGGAGAATCCATTCGGTTATTAAACGATGCAATGATGGAATAAGGAATTGAATGTTCCTCAACTCGTACTGCTCTGATTCAATCAGAGCAGTGAGAGTTGAGGAACAAGTACACGTGACCTCACAAATTGGTTATGAGTTATAGAGAATAATATGGCATGGAGAGGGATATGACCTCACAAGGAACACTTCAGTCGAATTCTGTAAGCTCTTGACATTCGTGGACTGTAACTAACCTTGAAATCCTGCATTGGACCTTGTTTGTGCATCTCAGATAGGATTTTGACCTGCACTTCAAATTTACATATACAGTACAACTCAAAATAAAGTATGATTACCCCAGCAGGAGGGAAGAATCAGCCACTACTTTACCCTTTCACACCTTTTGACTACCTCTGAATCACTTCCTAGTTTTACCTATTTGAAACTACCTTTTAAAATTACATCAAAATCACATTTAAACAACACCAATTTAAACTCAATCACCCCAATTGTGTTTGATTTACTTGATATTTTGCACCTCTGTTAATTGCAGTTACATTGGTAGCCGTTTAAATAGAGTTCTTTATGTGGGCTAAGGTTGTTGTAAGGAGTCAAAGGGATTTGTAAGGAGATTTGGGGTGGAGAGGAGAAAAGAGGACAAAATAGGTAAACAGAGGACTTCTGACAGAAAATTTTCTTACTTTATTTTGGGTTGTACTGTACCTCCAGGCTCCAGATGAACATCTTTCTATCCCTTCAAAACATTCAAAACAAATCCTACACTGACATAATGTAATTCATCAGGTAAAAGATATAATAAAACAGCCATATATTCCAACTTTAGAAAGCAAAGTTTCATATTCAAAACCTTGAGAAGCATTAGAATGGCAAAATGAATGTGCTTCACATGCCTCTTGAGGGCATTTCAAGAGCTCAGTGATGGATTGTTTGTTGGAATAATAAATTAGCTGGTATGGATGAAGAGCATGCGAGTAAGCAATCAAATTATGCAAGACAAATTAATCTTGAGTGAAAATTTACAGTGGGCAAAAATTTTCAATTACTTAAGCCTTGTTTCGACAAACTAGTCTATTTCCCAAACAAAACAGTTAATCATTTCTTTCTGCATGTCTATGAGGAGAGACCGACTAAATTACAAAACTGGTTTCCAATCCTGGATCCTTGTTTTGATTTTAGCACAGTGCGGTTAGTATAGACGGCTGTTTCAAACATCTCCAATCCGATTGTTCCCGAGGATTGATTGATGGGATTGGAGAGATCATGACTAATCAAACAGCCTCTATGTTTCCCATGTTGAAAGTACAGAAGATGACAATTCATTGGCTATCATGAGTCAAGAAGTGCATTTTTCAGAGTGAACTGGTCTTCATTTTTTCTTTATCAAAGTGAAAGGCTGTGAAGGCCTTACTCTTGTCCATTGGGTGCAAAAAAGTTAGCATACCAGTCCAAAGCGGTCCGGTCCGCAACACTATCCCTTGCCATGTTATACTTGCTGACTCGTATCCAGTTAGTGATGATGTCATGTCTATGACAAGATGGACAGAAATTTTGGAAAACCCCTCATATAGGATGTCATACAATATTTGGGATTTTCCAAAAGTTCAGTCCATCTTGTCATAACTTTTGTGTGTTTGTTATAATGTCATGTAACTGTCAATGATGCGGCAAAGCCAGATTACAAGTTAAATTAAAGTAGTATTATGTCATATGGATCATCTGCAAAGAACAATAATGGATTACTTCCCTTACTACTTTCAACAGTTTAAAGGGACAGACAAAAGGCCAATTTGTAAAACTAATTATTCCGGCTAACGACGCGTGATGAAATGTTGAAATATTGTCTAAGTTTTTAGATTGGCATTCTCTGTGAGGGGGGAGGCCTCCTATGAGCAGTTTAATTAAAGCGCAATTATCTGCTGAAGTTTTAATTAAATGTTGGCATGGTGCCATATTTCAGGAAAAAAGCAGCTCTTCAAGTCTTGTTTAATCATGATCAAGGACAATCTGGTTAACATTAAAAATGAAAGGAGATAATGTTTTTCAATTATGGTTGGTTTTGTGCCAAGAAATGACAGGCAAAATGCAATACATGCTGAGGACAAAGGAGGTTGAATGGAAGAATAAGTTTGACGTCCTCTTTTGTGGCACCTATATATTTAACTGCGATTTCTGAGAACTGTCCAAAAAAATATCAGAAATCAATGAAAAACAGCTTTCCATGTAACAAATGGTTTGATGATGAATGTAAAACGCTCAAACGATTAGCAAATGATTTTGCAAAAAAGCAAAACCTTGATATAGAAGATAATGTTATTCAGTATATGTCTCTAAAGAAATCATATAAGTCAACTGTACAGAGAAAGAAAAGAGAGTATCAGAACTCTATCAGAAATGAACTGAATAATTTAGAATGCAAAAACCCAGTCGACTATTGGAAATACTGGGATAAACTTAAGAAGAATAACAAAATTACAGCTATTGGTGCTGTAAATCTTAATGACTTTGAAGTTTATTTTAAAAGCATGCAATCACCACCTGGTGACTCAGCTTCTAAATTTGACTTTAAGTTTCTAGAATCGGTAGAACAAGAGTTGGATAAGTTAATAGGTGATTCTGATGGTAATATGACTGATCATCCAATAACTGTCTATGAAGTACAGGTAGAATTAAAAAGTCTAAAGAAAGGTAAAGCTCCTGGTATTGATGGTATTTGTAATGAATTCTATAAGTACCTATCTGAATACCTACTAGATCCTCTCACAACACTGTTCAATTATGTGTGGTTAAAAGGAGATTATCCCGATAAGTGGGCTGAGGGAGTAATACAACCATTGCACAAAAAGGGTAATTACAATGAACCTGATAATTATCGGAAGCTTACATTGATGGCTTGTATGGGGAAAATATTTGAATCAATTGTGAATAAAAGACTAGTTTTTCAAAGTGAAGCTGCTAATAAAGTAGACCCATACCAATTTGGTTTCACCCAAGGGTGTAGGACCAGTGACAATGTCTTCATAATAGACTCTATCATATCATATCAAAAATCGATGCGCAAGAACTTATTCATAACTTTTATTGACTTTTCTAAAGCTTTTGACTTTGTCAATCGTAGCTTTCTCTATTATAAAATGATTAAAAAAGGATACGGAGGTAAACTGGTCAAAATCATTCGTAGTATGTTCTCTAAATCACAAGCTAGAGTTAGATGGCATGGTGAGTTAGGCTCAAGCATTGACAGCACTCATGGTGTTCTACAGGGTGGTATAGTCAGTCCTAAGCTATTCAATCTGTATCTTTCAGATATGGTTGAATTTTTGGACCAAAGCTGTGGTGTCTCTATAGATGGAACTACTTTTACACATTTACTTTATGCCGATGATCTAGTGTTAGTTTCTGAAACTGAGAATGGAATGCAAACTCTGTTGAATAATGTTGAGTCGTATTGTAGGAAATGGCATCTGATAATTAATTCCCAAAAAAGTAAAGTTATGTATATTCGCAAAACACAAAGTAAAAGTGTGAATAAATTTCAATTTACTATTGACAACAAAGAACTGGAATTGGTCAGCTCATATAAATATTTGGGCCATGTGCTTTGTGACTCAAAGGACGTACATAAAGAAATGTATACACATCTGGCGACACAAGCACAGAAAGCTATGTATGCTCTCAAAGAAAATACAAGGTCTACTGTTGGTTATCTTCCGCCAAAATTAAGTCTTAAAATGTTCGATACCCACATACTTCCGATACTAGAATACAACAGTGAATTGTGGTTCTCTGAGAAGGAAAATAAAGCTATTGAAAAAATTCAATTGAACTTTCTCAAAAATATGCTTAGTGTTAGATGTCAAACACCCACCACTGCAATCCTTGCAGATACTGGCAGATTTCCTTTACTTATAAGGCAACAGTCTTCCGCCCTGAAATACTTTGATAGACTAAAAAGTGAAACTTGTCCTATACTTCTTAAGAAGTGTCTAGAAATTCAAATTAAACTTCAGGAGAAAGGTGTGCCTTGTTGGCTCACAAGACTTAGCAAAATCACTGACAGGTTAAACATAGATCTTATGCAATGCAATTTGAATAAAACCATAACATGCCTGTATGACAAAGCTAAAGATAAGATGATTAGTGAAATAAATGATAACACTAAATACCCAAAACTACGAACGTACAAAACTTTTAAATCTGATATGCGCTTAGAACCATATCTTAACTTTAATCTCCCTAAATCTGTTTATACCGGTATCGCCCGTTTCAGACTAAGTTCTCACAATCTTAATATTGAAATTGGTAGACATAAACGTCCTTATATACCTGCAGAAGATCGTATTTGCAATAAATGTAACTTAAATGTTGTAGAAGATGAATTCCATTGTTTAATGGTTTGCCCAAAATGGACCAACAAAAGAACTGAATTGCATAACGTAGCTTGTACTTCAATTAATGATTTTCTGTTATTAAGCCCAGCTGAACAGTTTCATGAAATTTTGACCTCAAAAAATGTATACCTGAATTTTGCTCTTGGCAAATTTCTTTACACAGCATTGAAAATTGAGAGTTGAGGCTATTATTATAATTTATGCGCTAGGTTGGTTGCTCCTGGTGACTGAGTGGTCAGCGGCATGTTGATGTGTTGCTTGCTTGTGTTTGCTGTTGCTGTCACTATTGTATATAATTAAAATGTTTCTTTTGTACATATACATTGTATTATTGGTGCTTCCAATTTATTGATGATGTGATGCTTAATTCTATCTGTACATAAATATATATCTTCTGCTTTTTATACCATTTTGTGTGCTGTAGATATTACCGAGGTTAACTGTTTTTAATACCATTTTGTGTGCTGTAGATATTAGCAAATGTGGTGCTTTATTCGTCTGACTTAATTAGCCTTAAAATGTTATATGAGTTACTTCTGATTTATTAATTATGGTGCTTTACACAATTACAGTATTAAACAATTACAGTATGAAATGGACACTTCTATTAATTTTGTATTAATATATATAGTAATCCATGTTTTCTTTATCAATTTCATTGTACCATATAATGTATGACTGCTCCTTCCTAGTTGTAGTTAGTTACTATCCCGCTTTTGTACATACACATCTTATCTTATTTTATGTTTCTGTTTGTTTATTTATATGACACATGTATCTTGTTGATATCCAGATGTCAAATAAAATTCTATATATATATATATTATATCAGAAGATTTAGGAAATAATTGATAATTCACTGTTCAGCTTTTGTCCATATTTAAAGCACAACATCGACAAACATTGAAAAACATTATCTCCTTTCTGATAAAATTAGCATTTATTACAGTTGACTAATGTCAAGTGCTTACAAAATTGGACTGAAATGTTCCTTGTGAGGTCATATGCTTATTCGTGCCATGTTATTATCTATGACTCATTAGCAGTTTGTGGGTTCATATCCTATACTTGCAATGCTATCCAAACAAGTCACCTACTGAGTCACAGTGCTCGTCAATGAGGTCACAAGTTACTGAATTCATGACAAATTGACAGTTCATTTCAATGCAATGGATAGGCCTTGTCGACAACATGTAAAAAATTCTTTTTTTTCAGAAGTGTTATTGTCATGATACAGAAATTACCAATTACTTGGAATTGTTGGTTGCTATAATATCAGTAAATCATTTATGGCCATGAGTAGCCCATGACCTAAGGAGTTTATGACTTGCACAATATTTTTGCTCTCTGAAAAAATAGCAGTTCAATGTCAAATAATAATTGATGACTATTAGCTGCATCAAAGGAGTTATGGCAGAACATGGATGATGCATATTCAATTCTGGAGGTCCTTCTTCAAGGATAGCCAGGTGCATTATACAGTGCTGCTTGTAGTTAGGTGAAACGGGTGATGTTTTTCCATAGAGTCAATGCTAAATATCCTCAACTAACTGCAAGTGGCAGCATGGATTCTCATCCAATCAAATGAAAACATATCACATATAAAGAGTGACATTTGAGGTAATGGCTGACAATTTTCTTTGCACTTCAGTTACCTACAGGGTTCAAAATCGTTGATAACTTAGTGAATGCCCCCCCCCCTTTCCTTATAAAGTTTGCAGCCATTCGTGTAAGAAATACATAAAATATCTGGTTTTATGAGTAATTTTGAAATGATTTGTTTCATCATTTGAGAATCCATGCTCCCACAAACAGTATGGGTGGATGTTTTTAGAATTGACTCAATGGCGAAACATCACCCGTTTCACTTACTAACAAGCTGCACTGTAGCACATGATGTTGTGCATGTTTCACTTACTTAAAACCTGTACTGTAGCACATCATGTTGTGCATGCTGTAAAATATCTCAATTGAACTACAAAAATTGATTTTTTCACAGACTTTTTAAGAAAATTGACACAGCGGGGGATAAGAAGCTCCACTTTGATGAGTTCCAAGAGGCGATAAAAGTAACGGGGGTCCGAGTGGATGTCTCCATCCAAAGGCAGATATTCGATGAGATGGACAGGGATGGTTCTGGCTCCGTGTCTTACGATGAGTTCCTTGTAGCTCTGAGGGTAAGTTTTTCCCCAAATAACATATTCTAAAGTAGGCTACTGATTCTGAATTTGTTTTTTCAAAAACATCCCATTCCATAACATGTTCTTATATATTGGTCGACTCAAGCTTCATAAGAAACCATGCAGCAGACAGCTGGAAGGACAGACAGAATGATGGACAGAAACATGTGAATGAAAACATATATCCTGTCCTATAATAAAACCCCATGACCATAGAAATACATATGCCCATGACAGTGTTGTTCACAGCTATGATCATCATGAGTGGCAGGTCTGCTCTGAATTTACACGAGTCCGAAGGACGAATGTTAGTTCAGAAGCAGACCTGACACCTGGGGTTTTATTTATATCCCGCAATGATTTTATCAGTGGTTTTTACTAAATTTTAGTCTGATAACTTCAAATTTAAAAAACGTTAGGAGCAGCAGTTTGTTATGATGTCACCAGCTGCCCATTGTGACGTCATGACATAAACAATCGCTGCCCATTGTTTGCATAACAACGTCAGATAATTTATTTTATTGAGTTCACAAGGATGAACTCAATGGTGTGAACTCAATTATTTTTTCATGGTGTTCACTCGCAATTGCGGGATATTGCGATGGAACCAATACAACTTTTGAATGAAATTCCAGAAAAGGCTCATTGAACATTGTGCCGCAGGCCCGCAGCGACCATAGCATGAACTCAATATACCGGACAAGAAGTTGATACATAAATTATCAATCCATGCAAATTTTGAGAATTGATACACTGACAAATGTTATGCATATCAGCCTATGTTGTGCAGTAAAGAACCTCATCTGTGTACTCAATATAAGGTTCTACCACACACAAGCTTTACATAAAATTAGCCATAAAGTCTAAAGATAATGGTCTTGGGGTTCATTTCAAGGTTGAGATGTCGTCTCATCTGAAGCATCCCCTCCCCACCAACAACCTCAAGAAACATACCTTAATAATTATTACAATGAAGGGTATTGTTTTTTCCTTATCAACCCTAACTGCCTGTAAAGCTATCTTTGGTACACCTGACAGATGAACATATACACTCTGCAACATTAAGCTGGGTTTTCACACCTGCATCATTCCAATAGTTTGATACTCTTCATGTTCTGGTATCGGGGACACAATTCATTTGTAAAAGTATTGTATGCTTGAATATTTAAGCTCATATTAAACCGCTTACCTGCAATTGGTATATGTCAACAGCAAAAAGTGTTCTGTTTCCGAAAACACCCCTTGTGAGCCATTTTTGAAACAAAAACTTTTCTTTGTTCAGTGATTTATTGCTTGTGACCCTGTTTTCGGGTGTCTTATACCATGGAACCATCATATTGACCATACCCACCAAGCATCTTGGCCTCACAACATATGCATAACTTTTGTCTTTCAGTGCATTTCATTGCAGATGTCTGCTGACATTTTCCCTCTTCAAGATTTGAAGTTTGTCTTCTGAAAAATAAATTTAAAAATACGTGCAGGTGCATCTTTTATTGCAAATGATTTCAGATTTTGTCTGGAAACTGATTTAAATATTTAAACATACTTTACAGAGGCAGGTACGTTTTAACTGAATGTGGTTGTTAAAAGCTACTTTTTAAATGTCAAGTTAATGCGACTATGAATATTTTAAATAGTCAGTCAATGACTTCTGAAGGTTAAATATGTAAATAGTAATGAGTTAACTTAAGTTGGAGTAATTTGGGTACCGTAAGAGGTAATGTTGAGTGGGCTCATTGTTGGTTATGAATAATGCAATACCTGCAATTGAAATAAACTTTTGTAATCATTATTGCATATTTCAAGCTCCTGCCGTCAGTTAATAGTTCTCCCACTTCCCATAGATTAGTATTTGTGATCAATACTGTGTATTGTAGTGCCTTGGCTTTGAAAGTAAATTAAGTCATTAAAATCTTTCTCTGGCTGAGATTGTTGTTTGTCGTTTAAAATATAATGAATTTGAATGTATCCGGTACAAGTGCAAACACGTGTGTGTTTCTCAGCACCAATCTCTTTAGTATGGTGGGACTTATCTCAATGCTGACGCGAGTGTAGCGCATGATGCAACTATAACCACAGAGCTCAGACTGCAGTTACCGTCGAGGCAACCCATGTTATAAAGATGTATACTGCTCACACTTATAAACGCACACCTCTTAAAAGAGACAGAACTTGTAAGCTGCCAAAGATAATTTTTGTAACGTTCTAATTCTGGTCATTAACTGCTTGGCCAAAGATTTGAAAGTTTGAAGAAATTTCATTAGTTTTCAAAGAGCCATACAAAATTTTTTAAGGTTGTTTAAAATTTCGTAATTTGCAAAGTTCATTGAGGCTATAATGCGACGATATATGAATGCGCGCCGCATCCACAGGTTTATGATTTCAAATTGTCAACAAAGAAGTCCAATAAGTTGCACTGCAAAAAATTCTCAAATCGGGATGTGACAAACAAAATGTGAAAAACACTAAGTTTAACCCAAAACTAACAAAATGTGTTAAAATTTCTTGAAGTTGAAGCGGTCATGGGAGCCACTTTCATTATCAGTGAACTCAAAACTGGAATTCTGATGGACTTAATGCAAAAGGGTTTTCAGGTTCAATTTGCATAGGCTGTGATTTTGGTCGTTGAAGCAGTCTTCACTAAATGGCCTGACGCAGCTGATTCTCCATGTGTTTCTGCGAAACTTTTCACACCGCCGGACGGGATATTATAATATTTTATATTTATATTATATTTTATAAAGCTTTTAGAAGTTAGTTTTTAAACAGTGTTAAAAAGTGTACTTTCTTAAGTGTGAACTGCTTGTTTCATCCTTTGCAAAAACCACTACCATGCACTATAAAATAGGAAAACTGTGGAAGCAATACTTTGAGCTGCTCAATTGATGATTAGTTGGACTCCTTATTGAGGCAGGTTGTAGACCCCCATTGAGAACTAGAAGTCATAACCTTGTCGCAACCTTAAACTTTCATCTCATCTGAGAGTCATCATTTTGTCTGCCTCGGCTGCAGGTCAAAAAGCTTTGTGTCAGTACGGCATTCATACATGACATAAATTTTCACATACTATGCAAAAACAAAAGAAAAACCCTGAAATTTAATGTTATAAGGTTGCCCTCAGCACCCTGCTGCCGTGCAAGTCTGACAGGAATTGGAATTTAGTAAATGTGTGACCCGACCCTCAAAGGTCTGAGGACACCTTTGGGCCTATTCGGCCAGCACGACAAGAATATACATTTTTAAAAAACGTTTCAACCCCAACACCTTCATTTCTTTTTCATATACATTTAATTTGCCTCACAGATGAATCTGATATTGCTAAATGTCATACCATGTTGCTGGAAGGCACGAAGATTAATTTTCCTAATGTCATGATGCTTTTGGCAGTGTTGACAATCTGAGATTGAACTGTGCTTGCTCTTGTCACACAAACTGTTGGAAATGCATAATTGATCATTGTGCAACAACAACAATGACAGGAACTCCATTCCAGAATGCTAAATTGCTAAAGAAGGCTTTAAGTGTTTCCTGCTGAAAGTGCCATTTAACTTGGAAAGAGCTTTAATTGTGACCCATAAAAAATTAACAGTGTTGTCTTTTCATTCTTGAACTGTTGGCAACATCTTTCGTTTAAGCACAGAAATACAAAGTTGTTTCAGCTTAAGTGAACATTTATACATTGCATAAGAAATCATTACTCAGGCAGCAGAGAGCAATCATACCGGCTTATCCAGAACTCATGGGGCACAATAACATAAACACAACGTTGCTAATTGGCGGAGGGCTCATCTGTTAGTCATGTATAAATGTATGGTAGAAATTATGTTGCCACAACATGAGCACAATGTTGTGGTTTTTTCACAACATTGTGAGATGTTGCCACACTGTTGAATACATCATATCTTTGTCATTTCTCTACAATTTTGTGATAACATCATTTCTACTATACATTGTACAATTCTATGTAATTTTCACAAACTTTGTGATGTTGTCACAACCTCACCGCAACGTAGATGCACCCATTGGTAATCAATGGCAGCAGTTCCTTTAAAAGGCTCTGTCTGAGTCATAATAGCCGATGAGGTGGCATGATCATATACTTTTAACATGGAAACCATAGAGGCTGTTTTATTCGTCATGATCAAGAGGAGGCGATATGATTTGTGATAACTGATTTAAGTGTATGGATAATGTAAAATAAGTTGAAGGTACAAATGCCCTTCAGAGTGTCAATGTATATCAATGCTCGTTAAGGAAATGGCCAAAGAATTTAAATTTAGACTTTAATTTAGCTAATTTGAATTTTAATGTTTATTTTTCAGCCTCCCATGTCTCAGAGAAGGTTGGACCTGGTGCACCAAGCATTTGTCAAACTGGACAAATCAGGAGATGGGGTTGTCACCACGGAAGATTTGCATGGAGTGTACAGTGCCAAGCAACACCCCAAGTTCATCAGTGGGGAGATGACGGAAGATGACGTCTTCAAACAATTCCTCAACTCTTTCAACGGAGATGATGATGATGGAGAGGTCGGTCGATTAAAAGTGTTTACAATTTTTATACACTGAAAAAAAAAGGATTGTCTGATATCAGATAATCGATGTCTACTCTGTGCCCGATCAAGCGATTGTCTAATCCAGACAATTGAATTGTTCAGAATGTCAAAGAACTTGTTTGTTTCATTCAATTGAAAGTCTGGTTCAAACAATCAATTGAATGAAACAAACAAGTTCTTTGACGTTTTGAACAATTCAATTGTCTGGATTAGACAATCGCTTTATCGGACACATATTAGAGAGTGTCTGTTATCAGACAATCCTTTTTTTTCAGTGCATGTACAGCATTTATGTGAAGCAATTTTGTGAGAATTGGACAGGACTATCAAAGTTGGCAATGCAACGTCTGAGTTCTGAGTTGCAATATGTTAGGTTTGTGCTGGTTCGATTTCCAAATCAGTATGTTCATGACCCGTTTTACTTTAATTTTTGAAATTCAAGCTCATATAGAATAAGCTTGACAGTCACGATTATGAAGAGACCTACCCTGTGATGTGTCGTAATTAATTTGAGTGTTTGATTGTAGCGAATTATTACAAATACTACTGGTTTCACTGCTCTAAAATTGCTAAGATTACATTACTCATACTATATGCAGCTGGGTGGGTGAGTGGTTAAAAGATGTCCAGTGTCCACCTTCATGATCAAAATCCCAGCTGGATGTCATTTGGATAAGTTATTAAATTTGGCAGCCCCATGCATCAGTGTCTGTGCTGGGCAAGTAAAAGATCCCTCGCATGGGGTAAATGTGTAACATGTTGAGGAGTCCCGCTCTCTCTCCCATCTCATCAATCAGCTCTTGTGAGTGCCCAGAACTGGGCTTTGAGGGCTGCACTTACATATATCTATCTATTTATCCATTAAAAGGGGTCGACCATTAGATATAATCAGTGGGTTGGGCTTGGAGTTTTCCTCGACAGGAAGTTCTTCATTTCCTGGTAACGGCGATAATAATTAGCCCTATTTAATTTTAGCGCTAGGCATCCTCAAATATATGTTACTAAATCGAACAACACTACATTAAAGGGGCTATAAGTAAAGCCCTCAATTCACGTTTTATTCTAACGTGGTATTTTTTATTGATTTTTTTGTTAGTAAGTGCGTACCTAGTACAAAGCCACAAAATTCATGCACAACCAATATGCTGATTAGTGAATAATTAGCCTTTTAAAAATATAAGTGGGCCGCGGCCAAGTTATTTCAAATTGCATTTTTTTTGGCATTCAAAGTGCTATAGTGAAGTCTATAGTTACCAGAATGTCACAAAATTGTGAGAACTTCATCCTGACAATGACTGCTTATGGTTTCATGGGGTAATACATTACTGGGTGAAGATACAGTCCATTATGACATAATCAGTGGTTTATCAGGTTTTATGACGTTTTCTTAACAAAAAAAGTGCTTTAACCTTGGAATACTAGGGTAAATTAGGAAAAAAATCAAGTAATATCATTTTAGATCCTTTTATTTGTCACACACAGTATGTATATATTTTTCATTATTTGGCATGTTCACATGCTTTATTATTCATTCGTGTATCTGCTATCACTAACATTCGTGGAAGTGCTATATCATTAGGGTTTAGTGTTAAAATTAGGTTTAGAGTTAATTTTAGTCAAGTTTAAGGTCCCAGTGTTCGTTTTTGCACCTACACAAATTCGTGAATTGCTATATTTTACACTTACACGAATGCCAAATTCGTGTATATGTTAGTTTTTGCAGGTATACAAATTCGTGTACATGCCAAATAGTGAAAAATATATACCTCCCTATTTGCTTTTGATATGCGACCAGCAAAGTAGATGGTACATCGTGCCTTTTGACATCCTGGCAGTAATCTAGTTTGACTAATAGACTGTGTGATGCATTGCAAGAGTGTCACCGAAGGACTCTGCATGATGAAGTGTGACTGCATATTACAGTAGACATAGAAGGTATGGGAAATAATAATTCCTATCTGTAATAATTGACAAAAGATGGTTAAGAGGCCACCATTAGATGTTAAAAGGGGGCATGGACAAACTTGTTTTAAAAGAAACATTTCTTTTATAGTTTTGGTGAAATGAATAAAATATTTTTGGTCAGTCTGGAAATAAATAATTTCTGCTGGGGTTATTTCTTAAAGGGGCTATAGTAAGCCCTAAAACTCAAACTAGGAAATTTGCCTTAAAATGACCCAGTGTGGAGGTATATATTTTTCACTATTTGGCATGTACACGAATTTGTATACCTGCAAAAAACGAACATATACACGAATTTGGCATTCGTTTAAGTGTGAAATATAGCAATTCACGAATTTGTGTATCTATAGGTGCAAAAACGAACACTGCGACCTTAAACTTGACTAAAACTAACTCTAAACCTAATTTTAACACTAAACCCTAATGATATAGCACTTCCACGAATGTTAGTGATAGCAGATACACGAATGAATAATAAAGCACATACACGAATGTTAGTTATTACATGTACACGAGCACCAATGCTCGTTTTTTCATGTCCACAAATTCGTACATGCTCGTTTTTACACCTCCACGAATTCGTGAACATGCCAAATAATGAAAAATATATACATGAAATAGGTTGGTGAAGAAGTATTCTCTTCAAGGGCTCTGTTGCAGTGATAGATATAGATGGAAAGATATGGTGACTGAGTGCAGCCCTCGAAGCCCAGTTCTCATTGCTCACGAGGGTTGGTTGATGAGATGGGAGAGACAGCGGGAGTCCTCAACATGTTACACATTTACCTCATGTGAGGGATCATTTAATTACCCAGCAAAGACACTGATACAAGGGACCGCAAATTTTACATCTTGTCCGAATGACATCCAGCTGGGAATTTGCTCTTGAAGGTCCAATGAAAATGTCCCCAACCCGGGGTTTAAACCCAAGCAGATTTCAAAGACCTACAGCAGAGCAGGCGGGAACCATAGCCCCTCTGCATGCCATCCAGCTGCAGTGTGTTATATTTGCATATTCAATCACCAAAAGACATTTGCATGGTTTGAGAAGAAAAATAATTATTTGCTGTAAGCAGTCAAATTATTGCAAAAAGTCAATCAGTAGAAGGTGGGCACGACAGCGTATGGGAGGGAACATATGGGAAGAATTCAGTTAGAGTGGTCCTTGTGTTGAATACAGCCCCTTCTGTAGACACAAAGTGTTCTTTCCTAGGGTATATTCTCTCTTCGGATGAAAATTAAATATATGGTCAAAATACTGTTTTGTGCAAGAGGATGTTGCAGTCACATAAGGGGTAAACCATTAGAAGTTTGGGTAGGGGGGGGCAGTTTTAGTGTAATAATACATTGTAAATTCTTTCGGGGTCATCTTGAAATAAAGTAATTTCTCATTGGAATATTTCTTGACAGACTGTTGTTTGATTTTGAAGCGAATATTTGAGGACAATGTGCTCAAAATAAATAATGACTCTTGCCGATACCATGAAAGAAATAATTTCCAGTTGAGGAAAACTCCAAGCCCCCTGAAGATCTACTGGACTCAGGAAACTTAACGATTCATTAATGAATCAAGGAAACTTAATGTGTCATTAATGAATTAAGGAAACTTAATGTGTCATTAATGAATTAGGGAAACTTAATGTGTCTTCTAACTAGGGGTTTTCAAGTTGTTGGTCTGAATATACGAGTAATAAATGATTTGACTGTTTTGCTTCTAAATAAAATTAATATACACAAACTAGCAGACTGGAACAGTCATATTTCAGTTTGGTCATTCGCACATTATCTCACAATCTTTCACACAGCTAGCGGTGAGTCTCTGATGACGTGAGAATGCGGTTTGCTATTTTGTAGATCTATATCCTTGACACTTGGAAATGCGAACCACCACTAAATAATCCATACCATATTTAGTGTTATAAATTTGATGCCATTTCCAGTGCAATATTTCTAAAGAAAACGAACTGTCTTCATGAATGCATCAATGTGGCAGCTTATAGTTGAACTTGATACTGTTGAACTGCCAGCATTAAAACTTCAGTGAGGCTTTTGATGCAATTGATAGTCTTAATCCACTGGGCCCATTTCAAAGGATGGCAAGCCTATTTTTACGACTCAGAAATATCATTGACATTGATGCAATAAAACTCAAGGTTGTGGTTGAAGGTCTGCAAATGATACTGGTGATATATATATACCAGGGAATTATGGCAATTTGGTGACAACGGTTAATTAACTTATACTGGCAACCTTCGGTGTAACAAAATTTAAGATGCAATGCATTGTTGTGGTTGGGGATTTTTCATAATTTTCTATGAAATTCAGAGAACTGTTGGCTAACGTTAGAATCTATCTATCTATCTATCTATCTATCTATCTATCTATTTTCAGGTGACCAGAGATGACTTCGAGGAGTACTATGCTGGGGTCAGTGCTTCCATTGACACTGATGCTTATTTCGACCTGATGATGAGAAAAGCCTGGAAGTTATGACATCATATCCTTAGTCGACCACATCATAATTAATTAGCGGAATGACAAATTAGTTCAAGGGTATTCAATATTTGATAGGGGAGCACAACAAATAAACAAACAGACTGAAATTTCCTTGTCTAATTTTTTTTTTGCAACAATTAAATTTTTGCTGTTAAAATTTTTAGAGCTTATCGAACAAATTGACTTTTCATACAATAAAATCTACATCAGTGAAGTCATAACCGTCACAACCATAGAGGTCTAGTTGCCATGAAACACTTGATGACTCATATGCAGTAAGTTAGGTCATATCCTAGACTTGCCATGATATCAATGAAAGTCATTGAATGAAGACCCCGGGTATCCCTGAATTAATAGGGTATATTCCAGCCTCCCAGTCTTCTCATCTCATCATATGGCGCTCACCAAAAATAAAAGTGCAGCTCCCTCCAGGCCTCCACAAAAGGTGGTGGTTGCGCTGCCACGGCTGATCCAGGGTATACCATCACAACACAAGTCAAATAAAAAAAAGTTAGGCCAGACATAATTCATCTGTGACTTCTTGGATCTTCCCGAGGCATTTTTTTGGCGTCGCTGGCAGCATGGAGAAATTAAAAAGGCTGAAATCTCAATTTTTTTATGATGTCAATGTAATATAAGTGCTGACTACTTAAGTTCAATTTTTTTCCGTAGGCAGAAAATCTGATGGTTTGGTCGATCTGAGAAGCTAGAAATTAAATATGTCTGGCCTTATCAGATCTGTGTAAAATGGCCTTTGCCATTTCCACTTATGATTGTGACATGTTTTAGAGTGACATAACATATGTCCTGTGATGAACAATTTGCATAATTGATGCTAACCTTTTCAAAGCAAGTCATATGATAAAGTTACTAGTTGAAAAAGTTGTGAAGTTTAAAATATCAAATAAGTTTTAAATGTCACAATGAGCAACGTACCTTTGTGCTTACTGTGTACTTAGTTGGGCTAATTGATAATTATTTGAGACCTTTAAAAAGTGTTTTATTAGGGCAACATACTACTTCAATAAACCAGTCTTGAAAAGACTGCTTCATTACACTGCTACAGAGAGTGGCGTCCCATAACACAAGGGCTTGCCGAAAGCACATGCCTCAGAAAAAAATCAATTTATTAAAAATCAAATTACCGTCAACTATAGAAAACCACAAAGAACTGTGTATGTTATCACCATTGACCAAAGTGAATCAAAAATAACCTTGAAACGCCTTTGATATTTAATTAACTGCCTTTACAGTTTCATAGGAGAATAAGTGAACTCATACCTTATAATATATATAA
Source organism: Platynereis dumerilii (assembly GCA_026936325.1). Taxonomy (NCBI): domain Eukaryota; kingdom Metazoa; phylum Annelida; class Polychaeta; order Phyllodocida; family Nereididae; genus Platynereis; species Platynereis dumerilii. Next base: position 38,302,969 of record JAPTHN010000007.1, read on the forward strand.
TCTATTGTTCACAGGTTATTACTATGGGGTATTCTATTAAAGAGATACCCATGTTGATAAATAAATGTTCATATGTGCAGATGAATAAATCTTAGGCAATTAGTCAGAGGTTGTCAAAAACATTTTCTCATGTCCTGAAAGTGTTTAAGGGGCCCTCGACCGGATTATCTTGTTACGCATTGTTTGGCATTGACAGTTTGCTATAATATAATCATCTTTCTCGAACCTGAGGTCAAAACAGTCCAAACTTGAAACCAATTAAAAATAAGAACAGTAGCTGTGTATCCATGAAAACAGAGGGCTTATAGCTCTTTGCGGATTGGCGGCCCACTGAAAAAATTGATTTTCTTATTTTCAATTTGCGAACGGCTTTGCCACATCATCAACAGTTTTCTGTTGGTCTCATAATCTTCTTATTTGATGAAGTACCTTAAGTCATTTAATTAGTTTGTTTATTGTTACCTATGTTGCTAGATAAGAAGCACTGAATCAACTGATTAACCACAACTGACACAAACAAAACATTTTTAAGCCTGTGAAATCACACAACCAAGTTGAAAGTTAATTTCGAAACTGTTTGGACTGCTAATCCACCAACAGCTCTAACTGAATCTGGTCCGATGTGTGCCGGGACAACTGAGCAAACGTCAAACCCCAAATATTTTTCTGCATGAAGAGGTAAAGCTTTCAGCCTATGCCATAACTTCAGTGCACAGATGAAATGAATGGAAATTAACGTGAAAGGAAAATTAGTAAAATAACGATATTCCACATACTTTTGGAGATAAAACCAAAAGTATTGACGCCAAACAACTTGGGAACGACTGGCCACCCTAGGCTGGCCACTGCTTTGTATGTGTGTTGTTGGTACTATCAGCCAGGTGGAGCTTAAATCACCTGTGTTTTCTGTGGCCCAGTGATTATCAATGAACACAATTTCATGACCTTCCATGCGAAGGCTGGCTTATGCAGTAAATACAAACTATGCAAGTGCAATAAAAGCTATAGCCTATATACATTGGTGCAAACTATGAACATGGATTTTAAAATATGGATTTTACGTTTGCAGCTCTGAACTGAATTAGTATGCTACGCCATGGCAGGTGGATTGGATTTGGGCAGAACATAATTTTGTCTTGCTTGCAAATATGCAACAACACCTGCCCACTTACCGTGGAATAGTTGACATATCTGTGATAAAGTTTTCTTAAGGGTTCAAGATATATGTGTTACAGTTTTGCTGAGGTGCAACTAGGCCAAAATTAAAATTATTACATAGGCCTGCCTACATTAAAGCCATCAATGTTGGACCTCCAATCAGCAGGTAATGCATTACAATTTTGGGGTATTTCACACTCCACTAACTTTCCATTGACCAATGCAAGTCTGCCTTAACACACAGCAAGCTTGCCTGAGAACAGTAGTGCAGTGATATTTTAAGGGACAAGCCATACAACATTTATACCAGACAGGCTTTTTTCATACCACCACATGTGCTGCACATCAGCTGCATGACACATAGTACCCAGAAATTTCCAGGAATATGTACACTGTACAAGAAACTACTTAGGCCAAACGTCCACAAGTTGTGCTATATATAGGAAAGGAGTCAACATAACCATCATTTACAAACCAGTCTGCAAAAGTTGACAGCATTACACAAGCATTACACCATGGCTGATATACTGATATTCCACATGTCAACTATCAAAGGATACCTGCAGGAAAATAAGCAAGTAGCTGCAGCAACTGCAGTGATAATTGGCACAGGCATCACAGCTAAGATAGGCAAGAAATTATATGCCATTCACAAGAAGAGACAATTGCGGTTAAAGAAGAGCAGGCAGAGAGAGGAAAGTATCAACAAATGGATCAAACATGTCAATGGTGATGCAGTAAGTAACAATTGTCATTATTCTGAAATATGAAATGTAATTATTGTAGCTAATACAATCGCATGTCACTGCAATTAACCAATTAAACCATTGATGAATTCAATGGTTTACTATTATTCCTCAATATATTTGCAATGGAAACTGAAATTGCAGTTACAAACCAGTACTTTCGAGATGGTTTCATAACTCAGCATCTGTTAACGAGTCATGACAAAAATTTAGTTGTATTTTAACCATGTTAACGTTTTTAAAATGCACCACATATCTTACAACTTTTACAATGTAGGTTCTCATGCACTGATAACTTGTTATCATATTTTTCACTTGGTATCATCCCCATTGACATAAGAGCTCATAAGTGGGGAACTTGTCAACTTCCCGTTTAGTGATTGTGTCTACCTTTCAACATCAACATTTTTACTCAACCCAACTCAGCATTATATTCGTGTTACTCTTTCAGCCATGTGTTTCCCATGTATATGCATATATAGTTTCAAAAGAGCTTATCCATCAAAAAGCTTATAGATTTTAACATTGCAAGATAGATAGATAGATAGATAGATAGATAGATAGATAGATAGATAGATAGATAGATAGATAGATGGATAGATAACTTTGTTTACATAATTATTGCTTCATGTTATATACCAATAGAAACTGGACGTTTTCAAGACACTCCAATAGAATACAGATATTGTCTTTTTTGTAACTTCAACTACATTGAATCTGAAATGCACTTTATCTTTCATTGTCCCTTTTATAATGATATTAGATTTGAGTTCTTCAACAGGATAAGACAAATTAACTTCTTTTTTGACTTATTAAATGATGACAGAAAAATTGAATTCCTGATGAAAGATGATTGTATTAAAGAAACAGCTAATTTTATATGTAACGCTTTTGAAAAAAGACAAAGTGCTTTGTATACATAGTTTAATTTACGTAATTGTCGATACTTGCCAATAACAATACGATACTTGTAATTATATATGTCGACATCAAATTAGCAAAATGATATTTGTAAATATGTAAATAGGCCTAATGAAAATTAACATTCCAAGAGTTTGAATTTTATATCTACTAGTATAACTCGAACAAAGTTTATATTTTTTGGGATTGCTATTACATATTGGACTAATGTATATATGTATATCAACAAATCATTTCAAATTTAATTCAAATTTGTATTACTCAACGAAAATTCTGTTATTTTGATGTATTATTGTTTTTGAAGTGAATTGTAAGCCCAAGAGGGCTGGGGGCTAGAATGTGAGCCCATTTCACGTAAATAAAGAATTTCTCTCTCTCTCTCTCTCTATACCAAATCAATTGAGCATAAATTTACAGTATGTTTTAGCCCGTAATTTTATCTCTACACGTTTATATCTACATGTTTAGTGAATAAAATATTCATTTTGCATTGGGTACAGGTCAACAACTGATCATGAACAGCATGCTCATTTTGTATGAGTTCAGGCTGATTTTTGTATGACATATAAATGCAAGCCAATATTATGTTGGAAAATATATGTATCAATATGTTGGAAAATATATGTATCTCTAAGAGATCAAATCTAATGGTTGTTCATGATATGTTTGCCATTATATGGAAAACCCATCATTTCAAATTCATGGAAATAGAACGAATTAAGAAAATGGAAATGCTTTTTCATTGAGTAATACTTTCTGGGAAACTGCACTGTGATGGAGCTGTGAAATAGTCTTATTAACATCGTTCAGACTGCAAATATAATACAGAAAAGCATTTCTTAATTAATGACGCATAATGTAGAGAATTGAAACTGCTTTAGTATGACACTGTATTTCTTCGAAATTGAACATATTTACATGTTTTTAGTTGCAAATTTTCATCAATATTTTTGTCAGTCCTCTGTAACAGTCCTGTTTCTCTCCAATAATATGCCTGGGTTTATCAAAATAGAGACCTCAATTTGTTGGGCTTGCTAAAAGTGTTACATGTAGATTTTGTTTCAGTGGTTCATGTTTTCAAACTTAATTCGTTCGTGTTTTTTCCACTGCATAAACATGAACACTGTCAATTTGAAAGCATGCAGAAAATGTATATCCGCATAACATTGTCCTTAAATATTGTCTGAGATTTATTTCCTTTATTGTTCCGAATAAACATTTAGTTTTTAAAATGTGTCAACATGATCTAATCAGTTTGCTCTTATCAATGAATTGCTGAATGTACATAAAACTGTAGTATCTTATCAATCATTTCAACTCCATATAGGCCTATATATTCCAAGACACATGATGAGTGTATGTATACTATGAGGTTATACCATGGGTGGAGGCAGTATATCCCTGATATAGTCACCCAAGATCCAGTACCTATATCCCGAGACCCGAAGGGTCGAGGGATATACGGGGTCGAGGGTGACTATACCAGGGATATACTTCCGCAACCCATGGTATAACCTTTTTATCCCATGTCTTTTTTTTAAATAGTTTTATTTTATATCAATGTAAAACAGTTTTGAAGCACTCAATTTGAATGCAGCTGTGCTACAAAAAAAATCAATACTCTTAATTGGCAGCACTTAATTGCCTTAAATCACAACAATCAGCAAATATGCTGGTATCTACATGCTAATAAGCATGATATATGGGGGCACTGTTGTCTTTTGATTGGTCAGTTCCAGTATATCCCTGCTGATCTCATTATCTTTCAGTATATCCCTGCTGGCTAATTAGCCAAAGGAATTTGATTGGTTGAACTAAATATATCCCTGTTTCTTTCTGTTGTATTACCCTCTCTCAATCTGTATTGACCAGGGAAAAGCTCAGTATGAGGGACAAAAGTTGGCTAGACATGGGATAAAATGTATTATCCCATGTCTAGCAAACTTTTGTCCCTGATACTGAGTTTTTCCCAGGTAAATACCAAATAAGAGAGGGAAATATGTGGGTATTCAGAGGGACAAATATCAGTACACCCAATCGGAGCTCTTCAATAAATTAGCTTAGAGGGATATACTAGTTTATTCATTAGATGGCAGGGATATACTGAAACTGACAAATCAGAAAACAGCATTGCCCCATTTGCATTCCACAATCAACAAAAAGATGTTGTACATGACCCTCTGTATACCATGTTTATTAACATAACAAACCAGCATATTTTTTTATTGTTATGATTTAAGGCAATTAAGTACAACCAATTAAGGATTATTGATTTTTTTGTAGCACAAATGCATTCACATTAAGCGCTTCAAACTGTTTTACATGTATAAAATAAAAGTATTTAAAAAAGTAATGGGATAAAAAGGTTTTATCATGGGTGGGGGCAGTATATCCCTGGTATAGTCATCCAAGACCCAGTATATCCCGAGACCCGAAGTATCATAGTATAATAAAGGATGTCTCCCAGACAAGTTCCAGTTTGTATCATAATATGAGGTTATATCATGGGTGGGGGCAGTATAGGCCTATCCCTAGTATAGTCACCCGAGACTCAGTATATCCCGAGACCCGAAGGGTCGAGGGATATACTGGGTCAAGGGTGACTATACTGGGATATACTGCCCCCACCCATGATGTAACCTTTTTATCCTATGTCTTTTTTTTTTAATACTTTTTTATTTTATAACAGTGTAATACATTTTAAAGTGCTCACTTAATGTGAATGCAGTTGTCACAACAAAAATCAATAATCTTAATTGGCAGTACTTAATTACCTTAAGTCATAACAATCTAAAAAGATGCTGGCTTGTTATGCTAATAAGCATGGTATACAGAGGGTCATATACAACGTCTTTTTGTTGATTCTGGTATGCAAATGAGGCAATGCTGTTTTCTGATTTGACCGTTTCAGTATATCCCTGCCATCTAATGAATAAATTAGTATATCCCTGTTAGCTAATTTATTGAAGAGCTCTGATTGGGTGTACTGATATTTGTCCCTCTCAATGCCCACATATTTCCCTCTCTGATTTGGTATTTACCAGGGAAAAACACTGTATCAGGGAAAAAATGTGCCAAGACATGGGATAAGGGGCTATACTTCATGAAAGTGGACATAAGGGGCTATACTTCATGAAAGTGGACCTTAAATAAGCTAATAAAGAAATACAATTTCTAAACATGAAAAAAAGTGAGGTTACAGTCCTCGTAATATTTATGTGGAATCTCAAGTTCTTTTTATGCAGTTGAACTGTGATGTCACATGTTAACTCAGTGTCACAGCTTGCATCCCTATTCTCTAGCTTTGCAATATATGCAAAACAGCTACAAGCTTTGATGTCATTTTATACTTGGTCAGATTCCCCAGCTTCTAGCCAATAATAATTCACTAGGCTGTGATGTGGCACTTGCAGGGGCTCTGACACTGAGCTTAAACTATATATGATGCTCAGCTGAGGTGGATTCTTATTGGCTAGAAGCTGGGGAATGCGACCAACTATATAATGACATCACAGCTTGTAGCTATTTTACATATATATTACAATGCTAGAGAATAGGGATGCAAGCTGTGACACCGAGTTAAGATGTGACATCACAGCTCAACAGCATAAAAATAACTTGAGATTCCGCGTAAATATGACAAGGACTGTAACACTTACCCCAAAATAATGTATTCTGAGAAAGCCATCATTGAAATTGCCACTGATGCTCCAGTTCTCATGACATCAAGTTTCGACAAAAATAATTTCTGTGTGAACCTTTCAATAAGTCGTTGGCTATTTATCAGTTTGTGCCATGGAGCATAATGATGTCAGTATACAATGTTTACATGGGTGGCAAAATCTTCTTTAGTGGTTCTTCATTCGTTCCAACTGTTGGTGGTACAACTTACACCCAGGCACAACTTGCCCCACTATACCCCAGTCCCCTGTTTTCTATTGCAGGTCCCTGAGGAGATTCAGAAGCAAATTTTGAGTCTGTCTGTAGTGGAACTGAGCAAGAAAATCAAAGCTGGAGAATTCACTGCCAAGCAAGCACTGAGGGCCTATCAACAACAGGTACAGTTTATCTCCCAAACTCACTTCTACATTGTCATCGTTTGTATTCTTTTACTAAAAAAATAACATTTTACAGTTGTTGAATAATTACAAGTACTCACACTAAGCTGTTTGTAGACATCAATGACACAACCAGCACTATCCATAATACTGAAATAAACTGCCAATTTGTCACTGGGTAACTTGTGATGAGTGACTTGTGCCTATAGCATTGCAAGTATTGGATATGACCTCACCAACTACTTACAGCTGTTTGAAGATTGGTGGTCCAAAATTTACTTTCAACTTGGTCATGTGGTGTCACTGGCCTGAGGTCAGTAGGTTGATTCAGTGCTTTTCATATCAAGCAGTAGGCAAAGGTGACAATAAAAAAAATTAATTAAATGACTTAAGGTACTTCATCAAATAAGAAGATTTATACGGAGACCAACAGAAAACTGTCAATGACGCGGCTAAGCCAGTTTGCAAATTGAAAATAAGAAAATCATTTTTTCCAATGGACCCCCAATCTGCAAAGAGCTCTACAGAAAAACATGCGAGAATAGGGATATTACCTCACAAGGAACGTTCCAGTGCATTTCTGCGAGCACTTTTAATTCGCTGTCTGTAAAGGCAACTTTCCCAAATTTTTTTGTAGAACTATTTCTACCAAAATTAACAGTTCGATTTTGCACTTTATAATTATTTAGCCTGTTTTGTCAGATATAATCTGAATTGTTGAAACTACTAGTACAATGTAAGGAGATAATACCACCTTAAATATACTTTGACCTTCTACATATTACTTTCTGTAACCTAAAGTGGATAAGTTATAAAACTTCAGATTGGATAAAAGACAAATTGGGTTTGATTAAATATGTGCAGACCATAAAAAGGTGAAATGATTTCGAGAGTTTATGATGCAATATAACATTTATAGTACGAAGACAAGCTTTTGTGAATGCCATAAAATAAAATAATTGCATATTAAAATGAACAAAAAGTAAGCTCAAGTAGCAATATGATCCATACCTTTATTGCATTTCAGGCAATTCTGGCTCATAATGTCACAAACTGTATCATTGAACCAATTTGGGAGGCTGAGGTAAGTACCATCAAACAAATTAAAATACACTAAGCCTAAACAATATTTGGTAATATCAAACAATTCAAATATGTTTATAATATTCTTGCATCACATAGTCAAGGATAGCAATGAAATGTGATGGATGTATATCAGAATTATGCACCATGCTTGGAAAAAATTATACAATTGTCCTCACAGAGCACTAATGGCTAATTATAACTTGACCAAATAAATAAAAAGTGTTTCACATACATTTACTTCTGTCTAATTGTCTGTCTTGCCGCTGTCCACAAACTGCATGGATGAAGTACAACCTCAGATTTAAAATAATGAATTATAACAGTGTTTATGGAAGGCATATTGTTTAAAGACAACAATCAGGTATCAGTGAGCTTTTCCAAACGATAGTATTGGCTTGTAGCATGGTATTGTGTACAGTGGCTTTATTTCAGACTGGAAAGCTTATTATTTCAACATGATATGATATTTGGACATGGCATGTATCTGATTGACTAGAGGAGAATGTGTAGTTTTGAGAAATATATGGTTTGATATGTATTGGTTGATTTGCTTATCACCATAAATCAAAATTCTGCTAAAAAAACACATTTTTTGCCTTGTTTATAGCTCACTTACAAATAGTATAGCTTATTAATGGTGATGATTTTGATATTTTGACAATTTTCAAAATGAAATAATTGGTTCAGTATCACAGACTGAAACACAAAGAACATATTTAGCTAAAAAAATAATGGTTTTACAGTGTTAGGGTTCACCAGGGGAATTTTTTACATGGAGATGTCACTTAGTTTGAAAACCATTAATTTTCATACATGCACTTTTGATCTCTCCTGTAATATATATATTTATATTTTATTTTGATGACAAATGTATCTGTGATGATATGAGATTGTCAATAAAAGATTATATAATATATATCCTATATATCTGGAATATTGCTGATGGCTTTTTGGAAGCCCCATAGTATCCCTCTTTCAGACCAACACTTCTTCAGTTCCTGAGACCATTGTAAGAGCATATTTAGGATACTTTTGCATTGCATATGCAAATGTTCACAAGTACGTCGCATTTTACAAATTCGAAGGTCTGGGTGTCAAAGTTTTAGAGGTAAAGTTGAAATTTTTTTAACAGATATTTATGTATAAAACTGCAATATAGCACAAAATATTAACTCTCTAACAATTATATTGAACTTGTTAGAGCAGATCTTAGTGCGTTCACAAGTACGTCGCGTTTTAAGAAACCATCACTTCCTGCTGCTACGTCACCACGGTCATGTCAATTGCATGGATACTTGTGAATAATCATCAGAAAACACGTTTAAGAAGCAAAAAAAAAATTTTTGAGAAAAATCTGAACTCAATTATGTGCAAATTTAGCATATTTTTAAAAATATGATGAATGAGAGAAAACTATCAATAACCTTTTTTTTTCTCTTAATTATGCTATGGACAGGTAATTCTGGATTAAATCCAATATCAATAATGCCATTTTGAATTATTTTCTTCAATGGACCATGCATATATTTTCAAATGAAAATTAGTAGGGCTATTTTCGGGAGAGTCAAAAATCTGCTATTAACTTGGAACAAAACCCAAGACCCAACATCCTAAATCAATTATTATGTCTAATAATTAGGTTCCCTAGAACTATAACTAACTGATTTAGAATAGAATTTCCCTATTTTGATGGCTTAATCTCTATATTATATCACATGATTTCTTGTTAATTTCAGGGAATTTATCTTATCGCAATATTGAAGTGTTTAATTATTATTTACCAATTTTAAAAGGTTAAATTGATTTTCCACTATGTTTTAACCATGTTCATTATTCATTTCATATTACTAGACCCCCAATTTGGTTTTTTGTGCTGTTATTAATCATTTATTTTCATCTGAAAATGACACTGAAATTGACTTTGGCTTGGTTTTTGTTGAGTATAGTCAATGCTATTATGACTATGGTTACCATTTTTTCCAAAGTTAGTCAACACTATATCATGAATGTTTCCTGTTGGTTTGGTGGCTTTAATACTTATACTTTTTGTGGCACAAGTGTTTTGACCAGGTGTGGAGAATTCAATTTTTGCAGGGCGAAGCTTAAGATGCAGCTCCTCACTGCCTGCAGTTAGAAATATAAAACCCCATCAAAATATACTCCATAATGTGTATTAAATAAGTATTCCAAAAATTAACTTCCTGGATTAAGTTGAAGTACTTATTTTTTTGATGAAATAAACCATATTCCGGTTCCGTCACGATTCATCCCAGTGTACCGATTCAACCCATATTACGGAACAACGAAAGCTCATTAAGCTCAATCCTTTTGGATTTAGTTTCCCTAATGTATTAGCTATCAAAATATAAGAAGTAGTTAATTGTGCTATAACTTTCATTTTTCATCATCGGTGGCCAAAATGTGTACACAATAGTGTGCTACAAGCCTATTATGTTTATTAAATTATGAAAACTATATATATAACAGGAATGGGCTGACGAGTTGGACAGAAGAAAGGACAAGACGGGCTCCCTCTTCGGAGTCCCTGTCAGCATCAAGGACAACTATGGCATCAAGGTGAATATAATACCACAATCTCAGCATCATAAATAAATACAATGCAGTAGTATTTTCTACATATTATTTACAATTTGTCAATCCTGCCACAGGACGGGACTTACTTTTTCATTCGCATGTGTCTGTCTGTCCAGCCGTCTAGCTGTCCGTCAACGAGATTGAGTCAAATCAAAACTTGGAGGAAACAAGCAGGAATTTGACCACCCTGGTATCACACTAAATAAAACAGTGATCAAAATATAATATTTTTCTAGGGGTACGACAGCTGTGCTGGGTGTGCCAAGTGGGTGGATGACCCTTGGCGAGAAGACTGTGTTACTGTCAAGGTAATAATTATTTTTAACAATAGCGCAAGAAACTCAAAATAGATTGAAATTGCTTTTAATATCATTGGCTAAAATATTGGACACCATCCTGATGAATATATATACAGCAACTGAAATGTCAAATTACAGACCAAAAACCTGATTATTACAACAAAAGTAAAATAGTATTGATTCAATTTTATTCAGGTTATGAAACAAGAAGGAGCCATCCCTTTTGTGAAAACCACAGTGCCACAAACAATGATGAGGTGGGTAGCCCAAGGAAACATTTATGACTTGTAACATTAAAAAAGAATAGTATTAGTAATTTAAAACAATACCATCCATTATAAATTACCAAATTTATAGTTCAAAGATACTTCTGAAGTTCCCTCTAGAATTCTGAAAAACCATTTTATCATGATATGATTTGTTCATGTAACATAACTAAGAATATTTCAGCCATTCATTGGCTGTGTCTGACATATGTAAAATATAGTTATTGCACAGTACCAAGTCATTGAGGTGCCATAAAAACTGACATTGAACGAGGTTCTGTGCAATGACTGTTATATCATGTACATTAAATTTGTGTTTGTATCGGCCCACGACCCCATAATGTTTTGAATGTATCTTATCAGTCAACAACAATTGTGCGCACAATTTGTTTCCACACTTTTGGAATTCACAAATGCTACGCTAATTAATATTAGTCAATAGTCATCTCGGTGCCATAAAAATGATATTGCACTTCGCACTGTGCGATAGCTGTATAATTAAACCTATCATTGCTTTTGACAGCTTGGAAACAACAAGTCCGATATTTGGCCAGACTCGGAACCCTTTTGACCCAGCGCGGATATCCGGGGGATCCAGTGGAGGAGAAAGCGCCCTCATAGCCATGAAAGGGTCTCCCCTGGGATACGGAAGCGACATTGGAGGCAGCATCCGGTTTCCATGCCATTGCTGTGGGATTATGGGAATCAAGCCCACCTCAAAAAGAACCAGGTAGCCATATACACAAATATATTATTATTTTCATACAGGTCTTATTGTAGTAGATTATAACTATAGATTTTTCATCATAGTAGTCTTTTACCTGTCCGCTATGTTATTTTTGGTCTACACATTATGAAAACATTTACTTACATTGTAACCAAACCAGTAAACAAATAAATGCTCTGAAAAGAATGAGGCACTACCTAGATAGACAATGCAGAAAAGTAGTGTACAACAGCTATGTACAAAGCAACTTTAACTATTGTCCAACTGTATGGATGTTTGCTGGCAAATTGAACATGGACTAACTTGAGAAGACCAATAAAAGAGCTCTAAGATTTGTCCTTAATGATAATGAGGCAGACTATGATAACGTATGTCGAGAAGAAAAAGTATTGAATGTACAACGGAGATGCGTAAAGACAGTAGCTATTCTAATGTATAAGGTAAAAACCAATAATGTTCCGAATTATGTTCAAGAACTCTTCAAACGAAGACATTCAGTGTATGACATTAGAGATAATGACTTGTTTAACATTCCAACCTTTAAAACTGTGGGTTATGGCAAAAAATCTCTTTGATACTACGGGGCAAAATTGTGGTCGGAAATTCCTAAAGAAATAAAAGCTAAGTCCTCTATTAAATGCTTCAAAGATGCTTTGACAATCTGGTTACAAAATTTTGATAATGTCTCGAGCATGGATTTCTTGTTTTAAAATACATTTAAAATATGACGATTATAAATACAAACATATGTTATATGTACTATATGATGATTGTTCTTTGTGATATGTAATGTGTGCTAATCATACCGACGTGTGCGACTCCTGGTGCTACATTTGTACATTTGTCCTTAACTAAACCTTGCTAAGTTTGTACATAGGCTTTGGCCAACTATTTCTTAGATTAGATAGTTCTGTAGTTTCTTATAGTAGATTTTTGTAGTAATCACTTATTTGTATTTTCATATTTTACTGCTTGTCGTACAGAAGCATCTGCTTTTATCCTTGTATATCTTGTATATCTTGTGATTGACTGAATACGACGTTAAATAAAATTTTACCTACCTACCTACCTACCTTACTTTTTGCAGTGGTGATGGAATGCGTTCAGCTACCAATGGTCAAAACCTTAGTAAGTAATTTTTCTTTTACCAATAAAAGTGCCGATATATTGAGAACATTCTTTTTCCGATGAGACGTGAACTTTGTTATGAATGTTCATATGACTGTTAACTTATCATTTCACTTTTAAAGATTTTCTCATTCTCTAGTCTTGGATATTCTTTAAGCCTAAATATCTTCAATCATATATTTATGTCTTTCTTTTGTAGTTCGCCCAGGATATGGACCTTTGGCTGGGGACCTCGACAGTCTGGTGGCAGGTTTCAAGGTCATGGTGAATGAAAAGGTCTTCCAGTGCGACCCCAACATTCCTCCAGTGCCCTTCAATGAACAGGTTAGCAATTCAAAAAGTTAAGAAAACGTACATGCTTACATCTACATCGTTCAGGTTTGGAAAGTTTTCGAGCGTCACTGTCAGAGTATTTATACGGCACTTGTATAGATTGGACTAGAAAATCTCATGTTAAACCAATGTGTTTGTTTGTCCCATTGTATGTAAATCAGATCATAAATTAAATTACGTTGCTCTCTTTAGCTTAAAATCGTGTTTCTATATTCTTTAACTTATTAATTGCAGTTGTACCAGTCAAGAAACAAACTGAAAATTGCCTACTTTAGCGACGATGGCTTCTTCGCTTGCAGTCCGGCATGTGTAAGATCTGTCACTGTGGCAAAAGAGGCTTTGCTCAGATCAGGACATGAGGTAGGCTAAGATCATGCGCATGCATACCAATAATACCCTATAAGACAGTACAAGCGTATGCAATTCGAATTTGGAGATTGCAGATACAGGGTCATTTTGCAAATAACATACAGATATGGTGCGAATGCAATAGTTGACCTTGTACATCTCACTTATTTTGATGATGTTGTGGCATGCAAATCATTTTTTCCTTTACAGTATTTGCATATTTTGAAGAAATACATAAATAGTGGGAGCCTATGCCAAAATCACATAACAAATTCTAATTAACATAAATCAACAGAAGTGATCACAACCTGTTACATATTGTTTGTTACAATTTGTGCTTTTAGCAGTTAGACACAAGAGAGAAGTAGATACAAATCTACAAATTAAAGAACCAACAACAACCAACAATAACTGTGAATTTTGAGAGAATATTTTTCATAATCAACTGTTTTAAAAATTGGATAGAATCTGTGACACATACATCAAAACACACATGTCTTGGGCATTTCTGTGATTTGTCATATGCTAGATTGTAGGTGCACTGAAGCCATTTGCATGCCCTGATACTTCATATCTCTCAATGATAAGTATGGCCGCCCATGGCTAAGATAGGTCTGATGTAACTGCAATTGGTCATTTTACACTAGTGACTCAGTTATGTACAATATTCAATGACATGAATCACGTTCTCACAGCCCATAGGTAATCACAGTAAATAATTCCAATTTCATTGGCTGTGACAGAAAAATAGAGCTATTGAGGGAAGGTTAAGAATACTATGAGAATTTTGTAAAGGAAATTTAATCAAGATTATTGGGAAAATGTATAGATATAATGGTATTTTTCTTTATTTGCAGCTCGTTCCATTTGATATCACAAGGTTCAGTGAGAGGGCTATGTTTCTGTATATAAAATGTGCTGGAGCTGACAGAGGGAAAGGTGTCCAATCTTGCCTGTATGTATCAAGTCAATTTGGAATTGTAGTAACTGTTCAATAGTTTTTTAGTCATCAAAGGAAAATACTTGTCTGACTTTTTCACCACTTTAGTTGGTGGGGAAAAAATTCGAAACTAGAATGAGCGCTCGTAGATCGCATACCTCAGCCTGCCTTCAAATTAAGATTGAAGGTGAATGCAACTTTCTAATTCATGATATCCTTTATCAATAATCAAGTAATTTAAAGAACATTACATTTTTCAAAAAGTTATAGTATATGTTTCCAAAGGGTTACTTTATCAGATAAACTGTTTTTCAAAGAGCCAATTGGAGCTATTAATGGATATTGAAGTCAATGGCAGTCAATCTATCTATCTATCTATCTATCTATCTATCTATCTATCTATCTATCTATCTATCTATCTATCTATCTATTCATCTATCTATTCATCTAACTGTCTTTCTATCTGTTTGTGTGTCTATCTATCGATCTGTGTGGTTTTTTAAATATTTTTTAAAGGATTATCTGTCCGTTTTTTTCCTGCAAAGTATGATGAAGTAAAATGACCTTCAACTGATGGTATAGTTTCTATGCAATTGACATGTCTGATGAAAAAGATCTGAAGCCAAGATTAATTGGATAAACAGCCATTAATTGCATTTGATGATGATTAGACTGACCAACGCCAATCAAGAAGCAATGACAATTTGTAGAATTCTTTAATTAACAGATTCAATCAAGATTCACAATTGCTGAACAGTCTGTAGACTATCTCTTGGTCTGCTAGTGCTAAATGATGTGTATACTAATAAAGTGCATGTAGCACGGTAGAGGCCTAATTTCGAATTTCTTTAACTGTAGGCCCAAAAATTCTCCAATATTCACCAAAATTTAATCAGGTATTGTGTAGCACAAATGAACTCATCGTGCCAAAGGAAATGTAAATCCATTGAGAATTGTGGGCAGGAGTCGATTAACAAACACACAAACCCACAAGCAGAAATTCCAGAAACTGCCCACCCTCACAATACTCCGCCTGCAGGCTGAGTAAATATATGATATCCCCTAACAAGTATGTGAGCAAAAAAACTTAACTATTATAAAATCAGAGTACTATATTGACAATTTAAAACCAGGTAAAAATGGTATACTACAGGGATGAGTTTTTTGACTGATTGGTTGATGACTTTACGGAATTGCCCAGATGTATATACTTAAAAAAAAAAGACGAGTTTTATGATTTTACTTATTGTGTCTTAGGGTGGCCTCTAGGTCTCCTTGGCCCATATCCTATGATGATATCAATATATTATGTCTATATTTATCTTTAATATGGGAAAATAAATGATGTCTGAGTCTGAGTCTGCTTTGGCATTTCAAAGAGTGACCTCTGGTCGCAAAGTTTTACTATATCATTGTTACTGACAGTCTGACATGGTGACAATATATATACAGAACAATATGTGTATTTCTTTCCAGAGAAAATGACATAGTGGACCATGCAATGGCTGGCCAACTTGCCCTCTATAATCTCAATCCTACGGTGAAGACACTTGCTATTTTTCTCCTCGGTGTCATTGGGGTGAGTTCTAACAACTTGGACGAGGCCCTTCAGGCATTTCTATTGCTGTACTACAGAAACATCTTAAATCTTAAACTCACTATCAAATTTGATTGGACACCAACTTGCCAGCAGAATAATTATTTTCTGCATTTTCTTCAATTTTGCAGTACAAGAAAATGTCTAATACGCTGAAGCAGACTACAGGTTTTGAGTAAGTTACCGCTCAATTATTCATTAATGAAAATATCAATGTATCTATTAATTTCGATGGTCACTAAATTTGAACTCAAACTTATTAATATTGCCTACACGAAACTAAGCACCTGAGGAAAATTTGTAGAAGTCATAAAACAGTCCATGACATGCAATGAAATGCTTGAGGAAAGTCAACTGAAAATAAAGATAAAAGCCACATTGTATTTGTAATGACCTTATTATTTACTTTCAGTAACATTCCTGAATGGCAGGACTTTGTTGCAGAAGTTGAGGTGGGTGACTGGGAGTGAACAAAATTTATTTTACTTTTACAAGTATCCTGTAAACTTGATCAGTGCTCAGTGGACATAAATATCCAACCAATAGTTTCATATTTTATCTAGCAATATTTTAACTTCAGAAATTCAAGAAGGAGTTGAGGGAACACATGGTGAGCAATGGCATTGATGCCATCCTTGGTCCCTCCTTTTGTATCCCAGCCCCCACCATTGGAACATGGGCCAAGGCAACAGGTTGGTAGATGAAGTAACATTACATGTAATTTACATTTTGAAAAAGATGCTAGAGTAGGTCTATATATTGACATCATACAAGCTTCAGGGCAATTCTGTAAAGTCAGATAGTTGTGTCAAAATGTCATTGAGTCGGACGTTCACTGCGAGAGTACGTCAGACACAATGACATTTTGCCTTGTAGCTCAGCTCCTGTTGCACTTGGAGCTTTGGATGATGGCTTACCCCTAGTACCCAGTCTCATCGCTGTTTTTAAAACAATTATAAATGAAGTGTATTGGTAGGGCTACACAAGTTGCTAACGTGTCAAATCTGCAAATCGGACTTTACAGAATTGCCCTTCAGTTATTAGGGATATTGTAGTTTTGATTATGACCAAAAAGATCACAAATTCATTGACAAGTACTACATCTACTACCCTGACCTGGGTTGATGATAACTTCAGAAATTGTTATTGCAGCATTTTGTCATAGCCTTATTTCTTAGCAGGTTGAGTTGTTGCTGGATAGGCCTCAACTTATGCCAAATTCAAACCCAGGACATTCATTTGAGGTTCTGACCAGGCAAAATCATGTATCCAGTCAGTTAGTCAGTTAGTCAGTCAGTCAGTCAGTAAAACAAATGAAGACGCAGCATCATTTGTTGAGACATTTAGAAGTAATTAGAACAGCCATTTGTGAAGCTAAGAAGAGGGCAAACAAGGTTTATGTCTCAAGTATCACCCCACGCACTGATAATCCTGAAATCCAAACAAGAATCAATGTTGTGAATCAGATGCTTGTGGTACTGTCGAATGAAGAGAAGGTGATGTTCATAAACAACGACCGAAATTTCACTTTCAAAGATGATTCAGTTGACATGTCTCTGTTGCAAAAAGATCATTGCCACCTGTCCCACCAGGGCACCGAACGTCTTTTGTCGAATTTGGGACTGCAGGATCTAGCATGCAGTAATCATGTTCAGGAGATGAATACTGAAGGTCTGGTCGAACCCTGGAACACAGTTGTGAACCGAAAGAAGAAAAAAGCTGAGAAACATAGTCATCCTGGTAAATCAAGCAATGCTGCTGATGCTGAAACAGGAGCTGAGGCCGATGCTAATCTCTCAACTCCAAGCTCCTCAAAAGATGGCCCTCCCCCACCTCCCCCTGCCCCACCAAAGCCCCCGATGTCCAAGAGGAAAATCATGTTCCAAGGCCATCGTCATCCGCTCTCTAACTTTTTTGCTTGTGAACTCAGCATTTATGACCGATCATTTGCTAGTTCTGAAGCTGCTTATCACTACAGAAAAGCTATGGAATATGAACTGTGGGATTCTGCTGTTGACATTGCTGACTCACAGAGAGCCATTGATGCCAAGCGAATTGGTGATGAAATTGAAACTGATGAGCACTGGTGGAATATTCGAGAGTCAGTGATGATGGAGATCCTCACTGCAAAAGCCAAACAATGTCCCGAATTCAAAAACACTCTGCTTGCATCCCAAGGAAATGATCTGGTTGAAGACACCCCCCACGACTTCTGGGGCCGAGGTAGACTTCGCAAAGGCCAGAACAAGCTAGGCAGGCTCCTAGAATTTCTGAGGTCGGAAATATCTGAAGAACCAAAATCGTATAAGATCGACCGAACCGCACAGCTTAATCGAAACTCAACAAGATCCACACGCAATTCCAACTTAAGGCAGAATGATCCTGGATGTGGATTCTGTGGCGAGCGGGGCCACAGCAATGACACCTGCAGTCATGGACGACCCATAAGATGCAGAAACTGCAATGGATACCGACACAAGGAGAAACACTGTTGGTTTGACTCACAATAGGCCATGGGCCATGGTGACTTGGCCACAAGAGACCTTGAACAATGTGTTTGCGAAGACAATTGTTCTGCACTCATGAATGCCACAAAATTTGACAATAATGCAAAGGTATATGACTGTTCTCCCAATGATGATAATGTTTGTGCTACTGATGAGGTAACTAGTTACCAGGTGACACGCGGATTTTTTATTGACTGTGATGAAAATCAAATGTTACATGAATGTTCTTATGCTGGTAATACTGCTGATTCTTTTAACAATCCACATGATCAAGATGAACTGGCTTTATTTTGCAAGAAAAATTATAAAAAACTTAAGATTTTTCATTTAAATGTAAATAGCCTCAGAAACAAACTGCCTGATGTGACCCATCTTCTTGAACATGTTGATGTACTTTGTATGACTGAATCAAAATTAGATGATTCATTTCCGCATGCTCAGTTCATTGTTGATGAATTTAAAATTATACGCAGGGACAGAAATGAGCATGGAGGTGGTATTTTCTGTTATGTCAGATCTGTCATTCCACATAGAAGTAGACCAGATCTCTCTTTTAATGAGTGTGGTATTGAATCTGTTGTTATTGAGATTACAACAAAGACGAAAAAGATTATGATTGTATGTATATATAGGCCTCCTTCTATACATGTAAAATATTTAAGGGAAGCAATTGACTACATATACTCGAAATGTCTTGTTGAATGCAAACATGTGTACATGCTTGGTGATTTGAATGTCAATTTTCTGAAACAGCCAAATGATTTAACCCACACCATTGAATCACTCAATCTGTGTAATCTGATTAATGGTCCCACATGTTTTAAGAATGTTTCTTCTCCCACACTGCTTGATGTAATCTTAACTAACTCCAAGTGTGGAGTTGCTGATCGCTTTAATCTTAATATTGGAATCAGTGATTTTCACAATCTTGTAGGACTTGCCACTAAAATGCATGTTCAAAGAAAGATGTTTAGAACGATCACATATAGATCATACAAACACTTTGACATTAATGCTTATGTAAATGATCTTCAAATTGCACCTTTAATGTATCAGAAATATTCGATGAAGTTGATGACAGACTATGGTATCACAACTCATTACTGAGATCTGTGATAGATCAACATGCTCCACTGAAAACAAAGAAAACTAATGGTCAAACAGCATTTTATATGAATGATGAATTACGAAAAGCTATTAATGTCAAAGGCTTGTTGCAAAGAAGGTTTAATAAGTTGCCAACTAATCAAAACTGGTCAATTTTCAGGGCACAAAGAAATAAGGTCAACAAAATGAAAAGAATGTCTATGAAGCTGTATTTTGATAGAAAATGTAATAATGTATCACTAAATGGTAATAACAGCAAGACCTTTTGGGACACAGTAAAGCCCTACTTCTCACAAAAAATCACTAGCAGAAATGATCCAGTGTCCCTGCTTGATAATAATGATTGTATTGTTAACAAACAAGACATTGTGTGTAACCTATTCAATGATTACTTTGTTAGTATCACAGATGACATGTGTGAAAACTTAGTTAATGACCCAACAATTGAATGTTTGGAAACTCGTTACTCAACTCACCCAAGTGTGACAAAAATCAATTCACAGTTTTCAAATGATAGAAATGAAAAAGTACCTTTTGCTTTTCACAGTATTCATCCTGATCAAGTCATGTTGAAACTCAGAAGTCTTGACAAAAAGAAAGCTTGTGGATTTGATCTCATCCCAGCAAAATTGATTAAGTATGGTGCAGAAGTACTTTGTTACACATTAACTCCTATTATCAATCTCAGCTTTCACTCTGCAACTTTTCCTAGCATTCTCAAATATGCTGAAGTCTCACCCATTTTTAAAAAGGATGATCCTCTTTTAAAGGGAAATTACCGTCCTGTAAGCATTTTGACCTCTATGTCGAAAGTATTTGAAGGTTTAATATCAGACCAATTGAATGATCACTTTGATACTTTATTCAACAACTCTCTTGCTGCGTATAGGAAGAAATACAGCTGCGAGCATGTCTTACTAAAGTGTATTGAAGAATGGAAAAAGTCCCTGGACAAGGGCGAGAGTATTGGTTGTTTGTTAATCGACTTAAGTAAAGCATTTGATTGTTTGCCACATGGGCTCCTTACTGCTAAGTTGCTTGCTTATGGTTTAGATAAAGATGCTTGTAAACTTGTACTCAGCTACTTATCTGACCGAAAGCAAAGAGTGAAGTTATGCAATTATAAAAGTGAATGGAAAACATTACCAAGGGGTGTCCCCCAAGGGTCACTATTGGGACCTTTGCTATTTAATGTATTCATTAATGATTATTTTGAGTTTGTTGACTGTCAGGTATACAATTACGCTGATGATGTCACTCTTAGTTGTCATAATGTTAACCTAACAATGATTAGGGAAAGTCTAGAGCAAGGTGCTTTATTATCGATTGAATGGTTTAAATCAAACTTTATGAAGGCAAATCCTGCGAAGTTCCAAGCCATGACCATTTCAAAACATGATCATGCCATAGATATTGTAATTGATGGCAATGTTATTGAATCTTCTGATTGTGTGAAACTTCTAGGCGTTCACATTGATAATAGGCTGACATTTAATAGTCATGTCTCAACTTTATGTACAAAGATAGGCAAACAAATTAATGCACTCTGCAGGATGTCTCGACACCTAAATGAAAGATCTTTGCTTATGATTTATAATACTTTTATTAAGTCAAATTTCAATTATGCGCCCACAGTATGGCACCTGTGTGGCATAGGGAATACTAGGCGAATTGAAAAGTTACAAAAGAGGGCGCTGAGAGTAATATATAAGAATCATGATTTGAATTATAGTGACCTTCTTGAAGTGACTAAATTGTCCACTCTGTATTTAGAAAGGATAAGAAAATATCTTACCATGGTTTTCAAGATTAATCAGGGTTTAGCAAAACCCTTTTCATCTGATTTTTTTGAATATGTCTCTACATCGTATGATCTCAGGGATAAAACTATGCTAAAAGTACCACTGTGTAAAACAAGCAAATATGGTTTAAATTCAATGTTGTTTCAAGGTGCTACTTTGTGGAACAAGCTGCCATATGACTTACGAGAATGTAATGATTTATTTTTGTTTCGAAATGCTATTGAAAAATGGAATGGGCCAGCATGTTCATGTGGATCATGTATTTTATGCATAGGTTTTTAACATCTTTTGATGATCTTCAACTTTTAATGTCTCTTAATTATCTGTTTTATTGTTAGTGTATACTGATTGTTTTATTTGTTATTTGTTATTATTGTCTTAGTCGGTTACAAGCCTGCGTGCTTATGTTTATTGTTTTTAACCATATACCGACGTTAAATAAAATTTTACTTTACTTTACTTTACTTTATTAATGGGTCTTTAAGCATTCAATATTTAAATCAAAACGCTGTTTTTAGGTATGGGGTCTTACACATTCCTCTTCAATGTGGTGGATTTCCCTACCGGAAGTTTACCAGTTACCAAGGTGACACAGGAAGACCAAGATGCAATGAAGGATTTCCCTGTTCCTGACATCTGGCACAAAGCTGCCAAAAAGGTAATTGTTCCAAACTATGAAAATTTCTATGTTTTTGCAATTGATAATATTCATGAAATGATTACGGTATGTCCTCTTATATATATTACTGCAATTCTCTTTCTTCAGTCATCAGAGCAGGGCACAGTCGGTCTTCCCCTCAATGTGACCATAGCGACACTTCCCTGGAAAGAAGAATTATGTCTCAGGATAATGAAAGAATTGAATGAACAACTCAAGAAATAGCCAGTTAATGCAATTCTAGGCTATTTAATCTTAAGGTCTATACACTGTAGAGTTATAAGAGCTCTTTGCAGATTGGCGGTCCACTTGAAAAATTAATTTTCTTTTTGCAAACTGTCTTTGCTACGTCATAGACAGTTTTCTGTTGGTCTCCTTATATTCATATTTGATGAAGTACCTTAAGTCATTTCATTAGTTTGTTTATTGACACCTATGCGTAGGGCCAGCACTAGACAATGACATGATATGCTGCATGCACTGAATCAACTGATTAACCATAACTGACACAAAGTAAACGTTTTTGTGACATCACAAGACCAAGTTGAAAGTCAATTTTGAAAGTGTTTGGACCGCCAATCTGCAAAGAGCTATAACTTGACATATCAGACTGAAGTTCATTTTCCAAATCACTTGTTAAAACTTCACATCTGTGTTATTTCTACTGTTTTAACCGTTTCACATTTAATTTAGTCTCGTTTTTAATAGCTTCACTCCTAATGTTGTCTTGTCTGAGAATTAAAAAGTTTTGTCTCTTGTATCTTGTACATCACTTGCTAAAACTTCACATCTATTGGTCTGCTTATAAGAGGTTGATAAAAATGAAATGTCAATTGATATGAGCTGATATTAACCTTACAATGGGCTTGCATGTAACATCAATGTTTATACTTTTTACAAATTTTGTTAAATGGTCGTTTCTTGACTTGTGCACATGTTTCATAACTTTTGGCCGGCAGTGTATGTATGATCATATACCGGAAGGAGTAAATATTTATATAAATGGTTTTAAAATGGGAACATTCACCATACATTGAATGGTTGAGGAACTTCTTCTACTTGATGACAAACAAATAATGTGACAAGTTTTAAAATGAGTCATTATGAATGTGTTAATAATGTACTCTGACAACAGTGACAATAGGAAATGCATGTTTAACAAGCTAAAAAAATAAACAAAAGGATGTGATCCGCCTGATGGTAAGAGTTACTTTGTACTGTAAATATTACTCAAGATGGATTAGTGTGACTGAATGTAATGGGATGTGAATACTCAAAAATTACCTGCATTATTCTACCTAATTAACTATTATACATTTTGATGTTCGTTTCCAAGACAATGTCTTCTCTTAATCATGTTACCTGTTTATCCACAAAAAAATGAAAAATGTAATATAACTATATTGTCAAATAAAAGTTCTAATCTGTTATTTTTCTCTTTTTTGTACACATATCTGAATCCCAAAATATATCTTATCTACACTGAATAATCAAGTACGGACAGACTTTAAGCTGCCCATACTTGGAGATAATCTGTTTTGGTTTATTCCTCTACCTTTTCCAGGTCAGGTCCTGGGATCTCAACACTATGTAATGCACCAGACAATTTGTTATATTGTGTCTTTTCTCATGTAATTTTATATGTAATATACATGATAGACCAGCCTAATCTCAAGTCTGAAGAAAATGGACATTTCTATATATTATGTCATCTGAAAATCTGAAAAGTCTTCTCTAAAATTGGACAATATGTACTCTTTACTGCGTGGTGCGGTTTGAAAATTTGGCGCTGTTGCTCGTTTTCTTTAAGTTTATAACACAAGCATCCCACCGGAACCATGGATGTAGCTAGGCCACACTTTGTGTTCATTCTTTCAGGAAGAGTGGGTTGTCCACTGGGTTGATGAAATTATATATACTTCATAATTAACTCTTTTTTTTTTAAATTAAAATAATTTTTAATTACTAAAAATATATTTTTTCAGATGCTTATTTTTAATTTTAATTTCATTAAATGAAATCAAACAAAGACTAACTGAATCGATCTATCTTGATGATCTGGATTATCAGTTTTTTGTAGTACTGCTAGTACTGTACATGACACCATATGAACTGGGTTTGGGTGCTGCAACTATAAAAGTGCTGAGTGCAATTTGAGTGATGTGACCATGTGATGGTACATGATGCTGCATCAGGATCTTTCAGTCATGTATCTCATGTTTTTGTCTGTGTGAGTGTAACAAAGACCATTTCTCCTTTTAAGTTCTTTTTCTGTGTCCCTTTTTTGTGAGTGTATTTCCATCTGTTGGGTAGGTTAGATGACGTCAGAACTGTTTGGGTTCACCACCACTGTGAAAACCTAAAATGTGAAATTTACAATCATTTTTGGCATCAAGCAGGAGGTTGCTACAATTTGCAACAATTTTCTTAAAAGAAGGAAACACAGACTATGTGACAGAACCTCTAGATTCTGAATCTAAATAAATACTAAAGGAATTCACCTAAATTAGTTATGGAACCTTAATTTTATGTACTTGGCAGCAATTGGCTGATAGATTTTTCAGAAAAGTCATCATCAATTTTATGTTATACATGCCACGTAAAATTAAAAGTCCTCTAAATTGGGTAAAATAATATCATATCAAATTACAAAAATGAACTTGGTATTCAGGTGACCAAGGTTGAATGCAATTTATTAGCTTTTACTGGGTATGCTTGCATGCATACTCAGTGCTCATACATGTAGTGACAGCAGATGTGCAACAAATTATACCATGTGTGAATAGAAGAGGGGTTATAATTAGTCCTAGGTTCAATAAGCAACATTTTAAAAATTAATTCTGTAGATCAGATGTAGCCACCACGAGAATCCACTGAAGTCATGGCAGTGAAACAGTCAAAATGTATTCTGAGTTCAGACTCAGATTTGTTTTGAATTACTTCCACAGCTCGTGCAAAGCAATTAGGCTCCAGATATACATCACAGACATGTTTTACAGTGCTATTCACCTCTTCCCCCCTGAAACAGTAACTCTCCTGGGTAAAGCTCAGTTACCTCTGCTTCCTTGGCCTGAATCATCTTAGAACATAAACATTGACTCCTCACTCAGCTGGGGAGAGGGAGCTTCAGGCAGATCTGGAATTAAGTGGCTTATTTGTCTGTCATTATACATTTATAGGCTATTATAGCTATAATGGTCATGGTGATTTAATGGTAGAACTGCCCATACAAACGTAAATCAAAAGATACATTTCATAACTTCAAAAGGATAATTTTCTTAAAATTTTGGCAAATTGTACCACCAAAAGAAGCCAACAGGAATGGATTGGGCCAAACTGTTAAGGATTGCATCTTTGTTTCTAGTATTCCTTGGACACCAGGTAAGATGATTGTTTATTTATAAGTTTTATAATGATTACATACACACAATTTCGTTTTCTTTGCAGTTTCCAAAGTTAAGGCAGTTGTTTCACAAACAATGCTTTTGGAAGTTAATTGGAAATTAACGTTTGCTCAGGCAGTCTGTGTTTCGTTTTTCAAGTAAATAATTTCTCAAAAACAGCTATTAATGTAGGCTTATAAATGGCATGCTAACTACTAAAAGCAAGTATTTAGTGTGTCTCAATCTGGTCAGTTGTGATTGTGTGTAATTTGATATTGTTTGTTGCATATACACCACACCACATGTGAAAGTGTGAAGCAGATATAATTTGAACTGACATCATGAAAAAGTTGGAGGGCTTCATATTGCATTAAGTTGACACTAAAAACACTGAAAAACCAAACTAAAAAACCCTTTCAAAACATACAAATGTGGCTGAAGATACATGTGCACTTAAAAAACCAGAAGTTATATAAAGTAGTGTTTGTGTACATGAATGGCATTACATGTATATGGAGTGCATTGCTCTAGAGGAAATCAAGTTTTTCAGTTTTGTCTGGCTCGACTTGGACCCATCGACTGCACAATTTGTTTGAGCCACCATAGTTTATTTCAAGTTATATTATGAGATTATCCATCTCACTGTCTGTTGTCAAAACTTTTAACAACAAGCCATGTCCGCTCAAAGGAATTCTGCCACCATGTCACTCAATCACTTAAGCTTACCCAGAATTCAAAGTTTAATATAGTCATGGCAATCAAACATATTTGTTAAAATGTAAAGAAATGTTTCAGGATAAAATATGTTTTCCAAACCCACTGCAGGGGAAATAGTCAAATTTATAGGAGCACCTGGGATTCAGTCAGGGCTACAAGTAAATCACATCCAAGGATGTATTCTGTCATTCACCAAGACTGGCTCACCAGGTGTTATAAACAAATCATCTGATAATCTTGGAAATTACAGGTCTATTAAGCTTGTTAATTGCCCTCAATTTCTCAATTTGAAAGAACTATCAACTATAGATTAAGAATCAGTCCAGGAACTATAGAATTTGGAAATATCCTCCCTTTTCACTCCAGTTTCTACAATTTTGCAGGTAACTAGCAACTACCCCTCTGATAACAGATGTAATATGTTAACATTGATTCTGTTTCAAAAATGCTCCGAATGAACAATTGCAAAAAAAAACTGACAAATTTAATTCAAAGTCAGAACTTATACTTACATGGTATAACATTTTACAATAACAGAGCAAAGTTATTGTGATGACAAGTACATATCACTTTATGACCAGATGAATAACAGCACAATCACACAATAAAACTGTATTGATTCGGTCATGAAACTAAATTAGTCAGTTGAGCTAAATCCACCGCTTCAATTTATCTCTGCAGGTGTCATGGACAGTTGGAAAAGTGGTATCCAGTACCGAAGCAGGTAAGTTGATTTCATACATCAACATTGGATTTTCCTTCATAAATATAAGACAGGCTGTACTGGTGTAGATAAAATGTGTGTTTTTGGCTGTTATGAAAAGAAAAATATATACCTTAATTTAAAATTTGTCACACCATATTGAAACTCAGATTTAAGGTTTGTCAGTTTGTCATACCATGTCAAGATTAAGTTTGTCACACACATTTAAAGTTTGTCACACCACATTTAAAGTTTGTCACACCACATTTAATATTTTCACACCATATTTAAAGTTTGTCACATCACATTCATTTTAAAGTTTGTCACAAGACGATTAAGTTTGTCACACTACATTTAGACACCACATTTGACATTCATTTCCTACACCATATCAAAGTTTGTCACACCACAGTTTAAGGTTCGTCACATCACATTTTACATTTGTCACACCACATTTAATGTTCGCAACATTCATCTAAATTTTGTCATGCCACATTTAAAGTTTTCACCTATTTGACATTTTAACACTTTTTAAAGGTGAAACGCCACAGCACATCAACATATAATTTCTGACATTATAAATTTTTTGTCATTTTAGAACAGCTCATCCCACATTTTAATGTTAGTCATACCACTTTAAAAAGATTGAGAAACTGTTTTAAAGCTTAAATATTGCATCGTTGCATTTTAAGTTTATCACACCTTATAAAGTCAACATATCACGGCATCCTTTAAATGTACCACAATATCTAAGTTTGAAGTGTACACCTTCACTGTGGCAAAACTGGACGAGGGTAACTGAGTTACCCTCGTCTCAATTTGTCAAAATAAATTGAAAAAACTAGGTCATCCCATTGGATCCCATGTTAAATGAGGACGAGGGTAGCTGCTTTTCTAATAATTGAATGACGAGGGTAACTGTGAATGGTGACTAAGGTAACTGCATGAAAATCGTACAGTAAACTAATAAATATTTCTTCAACAAGCAATGATTGATCATTGACATTTGTATGGTTGTATACTATCATCATATATTCATTATGTTGTATTTGTTTATAAGGCAGAACACCAATCATGACAATAGAAAACAAGCAAATTGCAAATCAAATCAACAAAAGCATCCAAATGCTCAGAAACAGACCCTAGTTCCGTGACTTCTGTCCACTGTATTCATCTCCACTACACTGACTCTCCATTTCTCTCTGCCCTATATCTATTTACCTTTCTATTCATCTATTCATCTATTCATCTATCTATCTATCTATCTATCTATCTATCTATCTATCTATCTATCTATCTATCTATCTATCTATCTATCTATCTATCTATCTATCTGTCTGCCTGCCTCGTGTCTATCTGAACTGCTCACACTTGAAATGTGCACATTTTACATAACACAGTTTAAGAACTTTTAATTGAGGTATGGCCATGCAATTTTGCGCTCATGTATTCTTAGAAATGATAGACTCACCTAATAATTAAATCACCTCAAAAATGTCAGTATTATAAATCGATTTATGCATTTCTGATGTAACTTTATACAGCCAATAAAATAGTACTACCACTATAGCTGAATATCCAGTCCAATATGGTTTGGTGAGTTTCACTGAAAAACATTGAAAGAGGCCACATTTAGTGAGAGTCTGTGAGACTGCTTCAAAAACCAAAATCACAATCAATGCAACTGGAGTCAGAAATCAATTTTGCATTTTAGCACATCAGAATCAGTTTTGTTAACTTTTCGGGTAATGAAAGAGGTTACATTGATGCCTTAAAGCATTTTTATACCACATATTGGTTTTGGTCGGAACTTTTGCCCAAGTTGGTGCTTTTCACATTTTGTTGGTCACATGCTTTTCAAAAAAGTTGTTTCAAATAATGCCGAGATAATCAACCAAATGTGACAATATTTATCAATGCAAACCTGTTGGACTTTGAAAATCTCAAATTTCAAACACGATACAAAATTGTATCCGGCTCTTTGGAAAAGCAATGAATTTGCATCAAATTTTCGAAATCTTTGGCCAAGCAATTACAGGTGATGTAATTACAACGTGATTCAGGTAATTCACAGTTGTCAGTGAGGAATCAAGGCAATGCCGGTAGTTACCATACATTTGATCTGTCAACATGTGTGACTTTCTCTTGCACCTGCACCAATCAGATTAATCAAAAATGCTATGTATTTAGTGGGCAAAGAATCTGAGAAACGCGTACTAATTAAATTGCTTGTTACAAATTCCGTCTATTTTAAGGGGTGTGCGTTTTTAAGTGTGAGCAGAGGTCTTATAGTCAGTCACGGTTCTTGGACGGCATGTGCGTCAGCCTATCTTAGTCTTGAGGTAGATGATTGACAAGAGAGGCCTATGAAAATTCAGTTTCACTTTGTCGAGATACAAAATTTTGAAACTTGAACAACATGAATGCAGATAAACAGTTAACGCAAATTCCAATCTCTTCAACCGGAATTTAGTTGATAAATTAGTGACCATTTACCGATCTTAGCAATTTAAAGTACAGGAAGGTTTCAAATGTTCAGATAGCACATTTTATGATGCTCCATTATCTAACAATGTTCTTGTTAGGTAAGATGGCGCACATGTCTCAAAAAAAGTCCAATGATAAAATATAAAATTGCAGTGGACAATCGGAAACCATTTCAGTGAGATAGGCGTAGTCCACTCACGAAATACCCCATGTAATGAAGGTAGAATTTTAAAAATTCCATGTGAATAAATGGATGTTAAAAATGTTCAGAAAAATAAATCTCACGCAATTAGTCAATAGCTGTTGTGACAATGTATCATGCAACCCCTAACAAAAGGCCGCATCTACTCTGTATAGCTGATTAGGGAATATGAACACAACATGTTTCAAAGGTAATTGAAACTGCTGTTAAATATAGGTCCAGATGACCAGATAGATACAGAGAGGTTGAACGATAGTGAGGTAGAAAGTATAACGTTTGGATATATATTATATGGATAGGTTGATGGATCATCTCTGATTAATTAATAAATGTGTGGACATGCAAAATTTGCCATGTACACACCTGCTCTCAGACGTACCGTATCTCGCAATTTAACATTGAAAGGTTCCAGATTGAACCTATTGCAAATACACATGTGCATTCATTGAATATCTCATAAAATAATTATGTGTGTTCAAACCAGTAGATAGCTATCTAGGCCTGTTATGTTCGCAACAATGGATGCTACCAATGAAAAGACTTTCCAATATGTAACTGCGTCATAAGTTTCTGTTTGTTATGTTAAAAGACCTGTTGTAACTTGGTAAAATTTTATGCCAAAATGGAAAATGGTCCACAGCAACGTCCATAATTTTTTATAAAGGTATATATTGAAAGATCCTCAATAATGTCCAAAATGTGTCCAAAATTGTTCATGAACGGATTTAACACTTTTTAGTTGCCATGTTATGTAGTTTAGTACAACTGGGATATTTGTCCAGTTTAGTTACATGGTATTTTGGTTGATGACTGCAAGTCATAAAAGGGCAGTTACCCTCGTCAAAGCAAAATGCATGATCACAGTTACCCTCGTCTTGAGAAGCAGTTACCCTCGTCATCTTAGACGTGCTTTAAGGCAATTCCTGATTCACACAGCCTCAACTAGTGCCTAATTGTTGTTGTAATTTCATTTTCGGTATCTTATAATGCTTATACAATACTTAGATAATTGCTGACATTGCTTATTTCTTCAGATTCATTGTTACATAATATTTAAGGCTAATTTAGGGACGAGGGTAACTCAGTTACCCTCGTCTAGTTTTGCCACAGTGACCTTTGAATTCATCACACCAATCAAACCAAAGCTGATCCATTTCAGATGAACAGACAGCAGGCCCAGAGATTTGCCAGGGAAAACCAGCAGATGTCATATTTGTACTGGACTCAAGCGCCAGCATCACCTATATGGACTTCAGGAAACAACTGGCTTTTGTACAGGGAGTCATTGATGTGTTTGACATGACACCAGGCATGACCAGAGTAGGTGTTCAGTCGCCATTTAAAATTTACAGCAGTCAGTGTACAGGAAATTTCATTTTTTCAAAAACCTTACTTAATGAATCTTTCAATTTCCAAAATGAAAAAGTCCAGTATACCTGCAGTCCTGCACAGATTTATAAATCCCCTCTTGTTTCCCGGGGACTGGCATGTTAGCCCTCTTTTCCTGTTGTTCTTATGCAAAAATATTGTTTTTGCTTAGTAAATGTAGCAAAGCAAATTGAAAGACATTTCTCACATTTTTTTCCAGAGCAGTCTTAATTGATTTGCAAGGCAGTTCTGTAATTGCAGTATTCTATTTCTTCCTTCTCAGAATATATATCAACTTATTCATAACTGTTTAAATAGATGTAATATTCTCTTTTCTTTATTAATGTTAAAGTCAACACTAGTCTATCACCTTATTCTGAATGATGTTTTAATACTGTCCCCTTAAAGGTCCGCTATCAAACCAGTTGAGCTAAAGGGCCTCAAGCAAGGTGCTTAAGTGCAACCTATATACCCAACCCACCATACTATTTTAAAATCGCCAACTTCCCTGAGCTTTTGACACACTCTAGTCAACAATCTCACATCAATGTCACCTGCCACCATAAACAGGATTCGAAATGGCTACCTCTAAGTAGCCTTAGGCCAATGCACCATATAATACATTAAAGGTCCGCTATCAAACCAGTTGAGCTAAAGGGCCGGCCCCTCAAGCCAGGTGCTTAGGAGCAACCTATATATACCCAATCCACCATACTATAATGTATTCTCTTTTTGCAGGTTGCTTCTTTATCATTCAGCAACTGGGCCTTCTTGGATTTCCATCTCAACCAGTTTAGCAGCAAAAGTAAAGTCCAGGAAGCCATAGGGGAAATCCGCCAGCTCAGGGGAGACACCAACACAGCTGCTGCCCTGGCCTACATGCAGGTATGACCCAATCTGTTTGAATTGTAATGAGAGCTGAACAGTTATATTTTGATGGTGCTGTTTTTATAGCAAAACGGATAAATGGGAGGATGTTCATTTCAGTTGGTAGCACTCTGGGTCCTGGGTTTGATTCCAGCTCTGGCTGGGTCACAATGACCTCCCATTATGCTCACAATGTTACATAACAGCTCATATGTAACATAACGTGGCTAATTGGTGGAGGGCTCGTCTGTTTGTCACATAGAAATGTATGGTAAAAAATACCATGCAACGCATGTAAAGCATCAGCTGTAAAAGTAAACAAATAATGCTTAAAATGTAAATGATCTGGTACGTTAAATAAAATGATAGGAGTATCACTATCCATTGTGGCAGGATACTCAGGAATTTCAATTTTATGCACTCATCAGAAAACAGATATTCATCTGAGCTTTCAAAAATGGGGTCTGCCATTTATTTACACCTAATAGCTGTACTTGTGGTCATTCAGCTGCATTGAGTTTTGATAGAATTTATGCAGTTTTTACTGCGACTAGACCCTGGAGCCAGTCAAGTCATACTTGGATGAATGACTTGATGCTCTATGACTTCACTTGACTGACTACTTGACTAAAGTTGGATGACTGAGCTTGGCCAACTAAAATAATGAATGAACATTGTAAATATATGGAATATGTCGAATATATATTTAATCATGCTTAGGCCCAGGGGTGCCAGAAGGAAACGAGGGCGGCAGGGGCGGTTGGTCGAGAAAGGGCAAATCTATTTCGCGCGACAAAAATTTATTGTAGCGCCAATAATAATCTTTAATTCATACTATATATTTTGCCTAAATTCACTGTAAATTAAGGCCTAATAACGTATTTTCTTGGAGATGAAAAGGGCAACCTTGCCCCCCTTGCCCCTCTTAGGCCTATTGCATGGAAGGGCCTAGCTGGTGTGACCAATATATATGAAAACATTTACAGAAATATTATGTCTTAAAATGCAACCAACATGACTGAACATGTGTAGTTTGGGTCAGATTCATCCAATATTGACAATTTTGACACCATTAGAATCGTCTTTTCAAGGCAAATCCAACGGTACCAAATATGTTGGGGTACAAAAGTCGGCGGCTATATTAAACACATTACTGACGGCTTGAATTGTCAATGACTTGACTTTGCAGTGCATTGACTGACCGCAACAGCTTTTCTTGACCGCGACCGCTATGTTTTGCTTGAGCGATATTACAGAACAAGGACAAATCAAAGCAGAGAACACCCAAAGTTGCTTTGACAAACGTTTTTCCATAGTACAATGACAATAACACCTAACTTGATCAGTTTAAATACCTGACAGTCAAGTGCAAGGCCGTATATGATCAGTGCAGATGAAATTCGTCAGAAAACATGAATTGTTGTTCCTCTCGTCCTCCATATTGAAATCCCACGGAAATGCCGTGACCTGATTGGCTGATGAAGTTTTTAATTCTTTTTTTAATAAATGATTGCAAAATATGAAAAAAGGGGTGTAAATGGCTTGTAGTAGTGTATAAAGTTACTTTGATAATGATGAAATATTTGAAATCGGCAAATGAGAACCGCAAAAAAGAGCATTTGATACTTCGGGTGTTTTCGTCAGATGCCGAAGTTTGCCGACGTCAATCGCATCCAGTCAGGAAAAAATGGCGGACGAGGAAGGATGCACGGGATGGGGAGGGTAATAAAATGGCTTGAATCAGAAGATATAAGCACTCGTATGTCCGGAATATAACACTGTCCCGTGGTTAGGGGCTAATAAAGGTCCAGGAGGAATTTGGTTGGTTAACTTGTCAGATTAATAGAGAAATCATGGACGTTGTGATGTAACAGCCTGCCTGCGACGAAAACGACGATTGTAAGAAGCGATCAGCTACTGTTGTAGCTGATGCTTAAAAATGACGTGGCCAAATTGAGAACAAAACATACGTTGTGGTTTTTTCCCCCAACATTCATGGTCACACAACCTATTGCTGTGGCAATCACATTTCAAGTATGGACTCTGTTGACCTGAGGCGCCGAACAGGTGATTATAACAAACAGTCAATGCCAAACAATGCTAAACAAGATAATCCAGCCTGTTATTTTGTAACAGGGCCTCTTGAAACACCATCAGAACATAAGAATATGTGTCAGGGACATGCACTTTTTGCCAAAGAATATCTTAATTGGACCATTTTAAAATCTATTCATCAACATGGAACAACCTATTTACGAACCTTCATTGCAAGGGATATACCTGGAGAAGGCAAACAAACATATTGTCCTTTAGACAATAAAATGCAAGGTAAGAGATTGAAATTCTCCTAAAACCATGTCAACACAGAAAACGTTTGCCAACTGACCTAGCAATTTTGAAGCAATTTAATTCAGTGTCAAAGAAGTCTGAAGGTGTACTTTTGCACAGATATAGCCAACAATGACTACATAGAGAGTTCTGCATGGTGTTATATTGCTGACAACAATTAGATTTATAGTAATTTGACTTTTTTTGAGACATGTGCTTTTCTCAAGACATTGTTATGATCAAACAGGAAGTGGAACAACAGTGCCACCTTACCTACACATGAACATTGTAAAATGTTGCCACAACCTAACGTCATATAATCCTTGACGTTGCTTCAAAAGGTTATGACAACATTATTTCAACCATACAATTCTTTGTAATTTTCACAAACATTGCAATGTTGTCACAAGGTTGCTGGAATGTAGATGTGCCCACTGGAGATATATCTTTGACAGCAGTTTCAATTATTCTTCTCCTCATTGCTGTGTCTATCTATCTATCTATCCATATAATCTTTTATGGAATAAACTGTGATTGCTTTCCAAATAATTGTCATATCATTTTTGGTTTACACCTGCCTCAATTGCACCATAATTATCTTTTTTTTTCAGGATGAAATGCTGAAATCACAGCATGGAGGCAGGCAGAACGTTCCACGGGTTGCAATCGTCTTGACTGACGGTAAATCGAACCGCCCTTCAGACACCGCTGTGGAAGCCGTCAGGGCAAAGTTGAAAGGCATCCACATATTTGCCATTGGGGTGGGAGAGGATGTTGACAAGAGGGAATTAAAAGCCATTGGATCCATCCCAAGCGAGAGATATGTCTTCAAAGTGGACAGCTACTCGTCGCTGGCTCACATCAAGAGCCTCCTCGCAATAGAAGCTTGTCAAGGTATGTTTCCAGGGACACTTTCCTTCTATTCTTTTTATTGTTGTCGACACAAGTAGTTTTTTATTTTTAACAACGGAAAAGGTTTCCACATCAACAAGCAAATAAATCTATAATAGCTTGAAATTTTAATCAAGAAAATATCCCATTGAAAATAGACAATAAAGGATATAGACCACACTTGCATACCAATTCTTATTTTTTCTTGATTTACATATTTCGTTCTAATTTTATTTCCAGTCACCGAGCCACCAAAAACTACAGTTGCCTCTCTAACAGAACAAAGTAAGTTCTTTAAAAATGAAACGATATCAACACTCAAACCAGCAACAAGCAGGGGCAAGGAAAGTTCTGAAACCAACTGGCGAAAAAAAAAAAGAATTCAAACAGCGTAGCAGCTTATGATTCGTTCGATTAAAGATTAGGTTTTGAATCTTTAGAAAACTCGAAGGTGTTTGTTCAAGTCTTTCAATCATTTAGTGGAAAACACAAATTTATTCAGATGAGATCAATGCAGTATGGGCATTAGACAAGTAAAATATAATAATATAGAAAAGATGTCATCCTCATGAGTCATGAGTAAATCATCAGCAGTGATAATCAAGAGCTTATCTGCAACATCATTAATTCATCACTACACCATCACTACATCATAATGTTTTGTGAATTTCTACTTTTCAGTTTGTGGAGAAGGAGATCTCCTTGACATCATCTTGGGAGTTCCTCCAACAGCAAGCTTGGACAACACCAACAAAGCTTTGGATTTTTACCAGAACTGGATTTCTTCCTTGGATGGAGTAGGGGACACAATCCACATAGGAATGGCTCCTAAGGATTGTGTCTCCCTTCCTGGATTTGGAGACCAAGTTTTCACAAACAAGCAACAACTTCTGGATGATATTGACCTGATGTTAGCTGCTCAACCCTCTACAGGTGAGTCCCTCAAGCAATGTTTAGTTATTTTCTGAACCTTCTCAACATTATTTTTTGGTGACCGTAAATAGCAATTTCTACTATTTACAGCAAAGAAGATAGCTATTTAATCACAATGAATAAATCTGTCCCTGATCCATTGTCAGCAGTACTTTGGCTTGCAGGGATGGTGTGTGTGCCATGGTAGATGGTTCAGTCCAGTTAATCATTATATATATATGTCAAGTTTACCACAGACAGGAAGTTGAAAGACACAGGAAATAGCAAGTTTTCCAAGCAGAATCTCGGCTGTGCCTAGATAAACAGACTAGTTTCACTATGACAATGACAATGACAATGACACATAATTTATTTGCTCTTAAAATAAAACAATTACATTGATGGCATATAGATATCATACAATTTAGAGCCAGGGGACCCTCTCAAGACAAAAGTACACTATATTCTGTCGATTTCTATTATTAGCTCATATAATTGTAATGGTCACTGTTCTTTCCATTTTGCAGCAAATACTCTTCATTACATGAGGAGAGAAGGATTCAAGTCAGGACAAGGAGCTCGCAAGAAGGCGAAGAAGATTGGAATCATAATGGTGGAAGATGGAGAGATGAATATACAACGAGCACGAAGGGAAGCCGCAAAGGCCAAGATTATGACAGGAATGGACATACACATAATCTCCATAGGAGCAAATGCCACCTCAGATTTAAGCGATTTAGCCTCATCCCCGGATTTTGTACACAGTGTGCCTAGATATGAGGACCTCAATAAAGTCAGCTCTCAATTAAGACAATCAGTGTGTCTAAGTTAGGGCAACATATACATATTGTAAAGCAAAATATTCAGTCCTTAGGGGAATCTCATATAGATGTTAATTCACAACTTCAAATGCCTTCGTACATTTTCATGTCACTCCATAGAATTTCTGAAATAAACCACATCAGCATATCCAAATATTTTTAGTAGTTGATATATTTTTAACATGTCTCGTCAATTCTCTGGGAGTCATAATTTAATTACTATAGCCAACTATAAAATGAAGGAAGAGGAAACAACCAGAAATTGTCAATTTGAGCTCCAAGAGTTTTCCAAGACTTTCCTTAACAGACCTTTAATTGTAACCTTCCATGGGGCAGTATAATACAGCTTCAGAAATTTCAACAACAGCAAAATTGAAGGCATTCAATGACAATGAGCATTATGTTTTACAGCCTTAGTTGTGGAAACAACAGAAGTACAATTTGACAGCAAAATGGAGCGCCACCGTGTCATCACATGAGCCTCATTTGTTCAAAGACGGTGTCTAGTCAGAATGGGCTCAGACCAGCTGAAACTGATTTTGAACAACGGACCTTTGATTCAAGATACTGAGTGTTCCACCCATTGAACCAGTGAATATGCTTGGAAAGATATCCACTATTCAATGGAAAATAAGCCGCAAATTGATGGGATCTGTAGATGTAATTGAATATGCCAAGAACTGATAACCAAAATTGATAAAACCTCAATTGAATGAAGATTGAGCCTTGAATTGAATAAATTCAGCCTCAATCAAATAAAAGCCTCGGATTGTGAACTTTCAAATAACTGAGCCCCGAATTGAATCTGATTCAAAGTCTCAAATAGAATAGAATAAGCCTCGACTGAATGAAAAATTACCCTCAAATAGAATAAGCCTCAGTCAGAAGAATTAGTATACAACTGATAGTCTCAATTGAAGATTAAGCCTCAAATTGAATATAAGCCTCGATTTAATGAGCCTCAATATACCAACCTTTGATGAGAGTCACAGACATCATAAATACTTTGAATAATTATGGTGTCTTTTAATAAATTAAAAGAGTACAAAACAAGTGATTAATAATTTATGAAAATCTTTATCATTGAAAATCCCAACAATTCCTACAGTGTCAGTAAGTATTCTCTACTTGTGACAATTTTGTGGATCCAAAAAATATACATTCACAAGTCTTTATCTTAGCAGCATATATTCATCATTGCTCAGTTGAATTACCTACATTTCATTATGATAACAATTTGTGCAAATAAATCCCAAAATTACTTAAAATCAATCATACCAAGACCTAAGCTCTGCAAAATTGCTATGTATAATATAATTTATATTAGGCCTACCATGTTAAATTAATCTATTATATGTAAAAAAATACAAGGAGAATTATGTAGGATACAAATATGGCAGCAACCGCTGAGTTGATTTACATTTTTAAAATACAGGAACATTTATGCATTTCCATGAATATTTTGTATACATATATATGAAAATTGCTGAAGCAAATGGAAACAAATCATATTGTACTTTTTATAATTTTTACTGTCAATTATTTCTAATATACCCCATTATAATTTTTATCTTGAAATTTTTTGTTGCACAAAGCCTGGCATGCTTTAAGCATCATTATCCCCATTAAATATGCTTACAAAATGCATGTAACCAACTGACCTGTATAATTCTGTGTCACAACCTAAAAACTGCTTGACAAAAACCAGGCATATCATGACAAATTATGAAAGATTCATTTCCATTTCCAGTCTTTCATAAAACTGATGGGATATTGCATACAATAATTTTTCGATTCTTATTTCTGGCACAACAATCACACGCATGTAATGAGTCTACTAACGACAATAATTAGAAAATTAGAAAATAAATGTGCACAGTATATCGCTGTGAATTTATCTATTAACTATTAACTAAACACTGT
The DNA here is from genome assembly GCA_026936325.1 of Platynereis dumerilii. Taxonomy (NCBI): domain Eukaryota; kingdom Metazoa; phylum Annelida; class Polychaeta; order Phyllodocida; family Nereididae; genus Platynereis; species Platynereis dumerilii. The sequence continues at coordinate 38,341,847 of JAPTHN010000007.1, forward strand.
TTTCTGACTGTAAGTTAAAGAATTTTGTATATTCTCGTACAACAATAACATAATTAATTTTCAATTCATTAACAACTAACTGAATAAAATACTGATTTCTAATTACAACACTTTTCTTTAGCTTACAACCAAACTTCATTTCAATGATTTGTACAGAGATTATCTGTATTCTAACTTATCATTACGTCAACTTAGGCCAAACATATTTAATTTTTAGCCTCTCGGATCGACCGACTCAACAGATCTTCTGTCTATGCAAAAAAAAAAAATTAGTTTACCAACATTTTCTTCAATTGGCAATGTAAACAATTGAGATAATTAATTTTTCTTTGTCGTCCTGCCCATCAATCTTAGAAAAAGTGCTCCTAGAAGATCAGAGAAGCTAAAGATCAATTATGTCTGGCCTTACATAGTTTGTAAGGGAAAACCTATTAACCAACTACAAAGACAATCACAAAACATACAACAAACTAAACCTGGTACATTCAGTTATTCACTAACCAACAGATCATATACCTGACAAAAAATAATACAACCAACTTGCTAATGAAGTCACGACCCAAATTGTATACCATATATTATTATAATACTGAACCGAGTACAAGCATCGGCCTGCTGTACCCATATATATATATATTAACCATAATTATTGGATATTATTATCCTCAACATATCAATATAAACTAACCAAACAATATAGGAGTCATATAATATGAGATATTGTAAATAACAGACCTTTTACAACAGACCTTTTTTTAATTCACGAGTAGCATAATTAGGCCACAACCTTTTAATTCTATCTCAGCTTAAACATTCAGATCTTTGACAACAGACCCATTTTAGATTGATAAATATAATATCTGGTCATTAATCTAGCTTGGAGTAATGATTAATGCCATTAAAATTTTTCAGATATTGAACAAACCAAATTGAAAGTCTGCCAAAAACAGAATAAAAAGGTTTGGCCTTTATACAGAAAAGAGTCCAAATAAACACAATATCAGATCAAAGGCCATAGTCAGGAAAGAATGTGGGGAATACAACGCGTAATAGGTTACAATAAAAGCTACGGAATGCAAAACAAGAAAGCAATAACACAAATTAATACAAGCAGAACCAATGAGTATACAGGTATTGGCAAAATTATTGACACCGATATAATCAATTATAACTTATATATATTTTATCAGAAAGCAGTAAATAAGAATAGATTAATTGTGATAAACCAAGTCCACTTCACACCTAATGTGGAAGACTGGTAAAGTTATGATTTTACGTCATCAGTATAAATATGATTAATATATTAATCACACACAGGTAATGGAATTATGAGTAAGCATTACGTCCAAACACATAGTTAATCAGTCACATTATCGAAAATATGAATTTTTATGATATCTCGATCAACACCTCGAAGGCTTCCAAAAATATTTATCACAGTATAGCACTCCCCTGAAGCCCTGCTTCACTACATTAGTTTACGGCAATCACATGTAAGAACTGCATTAGAACTGCAAATGCTATTTACACATCAATTAAGAGTGAAATTGAACATTGTGGAACATTGACAAAGTGACAGAGAGAGTGAAATGGGACCTAAGAACAAGAGCACCTGGATAACATTCAAATGTTAGTAAAAGGAATTCTACATTCTACTCACTCTATTAGAGTACTTGTAAACTAATTCAGATCAAAACCAACGAGTTAAAAGTGCACTGTGATGTTAGAAACTATAAACTTACTACAATTACTGTTAAGTAACTGACACAAGTTAAGAGAGCATTACATTAAGTTATTGCAATGGTGATACACCATGTTAAAATTAATTAATCATGAACCTATGAGTATTGTGATCACACTCAAATTAGACCAACATGATCATAATTAAATTAGACATATTAAACGTGACTATCAAGATTATTAATGAACACAATGAATGGATATTTTCATTAGGTTTCGCATTTCACTTCACAGAGGGACCACAAATTGGATGAATTCAATCGCTATCATCTCTTCATACAATACCAATATTTTACGTTGACATCTCAGGTCCACAGCAGGACAGCAAATTTATATCTTAAGAAATAGTCTCTAAGTCTTTTCCGTACATTAGCTTCCACAACACGCCCAGCTGTGATTCACATCTTTGGTATTCAGGGAAATCCGATGTTGGGGACCTGGTTCGTCTAATCGTTGACCTCCTAATTTCTTCATCAATTCCTGGAATATTGTTGAAGAGAAAAGTGAAGAAATCAAAATTTGGTCTCGAAATCAATAAATCAATAAATAAGGAATGTACAATCGGAACCCTACAATAAGAACTGTAACATGCAAAAAGGCATTTTGCCTAGTTAAGCCTACATTTCATCAGAAAAAGGTCTAAATCAGAAGTATTGTCTTAATTAATAACAATAAGCATTAAGCATGTTTTCTTTCAATTACCTTAGCAAGACTTATGAATGCTTCATCAATATTGGCATTATCTTTTGCACTCGTTTCATACATCTGACCAATCCCATGGTGTCCTGCAAAGTCCCTTGCCGTAGTAAACGCTACTTCTCTTTTGTCTTCCATGTCCTTCTTATTACCTGTAAGAATATATAACAACAAAATCATCTTTTCCTTCTCTCTCTTTTTCACTCTTCTTTGGATCATGCAACAACTTCACAGAAAAAAACTGGGGAATATGTGTTGCCCCACTTTTTCCAAAATGAATGTATATATATATCTTTTCCTGTGTAGCAAACCCACCCAAAATAAACAGAAGTGCAGTGACCTGACTTTTTTTAGTTCACAACTTGGCAAACAGATTGACAGAATATAATCATAAAATGAATGAAAATACAAGGCCAAAAAGCAGAAGTCACATATTCACACTAATGCTAAGCAATATATTCCAGATGTTGAGAATTTCAAGAGCAACACATGGCATCTATATTCACTTTAAACATCCAATGGCAGAAAAAGGAAAATATTCCAAGTGGGACTCCCTTTTTGGTCAATTATAAAATATCGAGTGAGACGATGTCTATGCTCACTTTTTCTTTTTCTATCATTTTTACAAAACCTTAATCATGTTAACACAACAACCATTTTATATCATGTATGCTCTGATCGAGTTGCATAAGAGAACATAATAATGAAATTCACAATCAAATAAATAGGCGGATTTAGTTTGTATGGTGATTAAATTTGTAGGCTTTAATTTTTGTATGTATATATATATAGCACATGTTGACTCAGTCATGTTTCATTGTTGAGTTCACTACATAAATCAATGAAGACATTTTGAATTGAACAGAAAGTTAATAACATTAACCACAGATTGATATTGCACGGTCTACTATTATAGCACAATATACCCGTACATGATATACTGACATAGCTCAGACAGTCAAATTTACTCAGTATACACCAGCATGTAAATTTGTCACAAGGAAAACAAGGAAAATTAATATATATGTTTTTTCATATCAAAAGTTTACACTTCATGTACCAATTAAACTGCATGAGCTATTTAGGCACATCCAATTGGTTACTGTCCTGCAGATGTTATTATACATGTTAAATATCAGGAGTTTTTTGCATCGGATTCACAATAAATAATGCCAGACATTTTTAATTTTCAGCTTCTCAAATCGCGCGACCCAACCGATTTTCTGCCTACGGAAAATACATTGAGCTTATCCATAATTTTTATTAAATTGACATCATAAAAAATTCAGAATATAGCTTCTCTTTTTGCGTCCTACCACCAGATTCAAGAAAAAGTACCTTGTGAAGATCTGAGAAGCTAAAGACTAATTAGGTCTGGCCTTGATGACTAGAGTAAACAATAAGCGAAAAATGTAATTTCCATCTTATACATACCCACAAGCAGCTGAACTATATTTGGTCCCGCATACTTTTTAACATCCTCTAACCATCGGTTTAAGTTATTGAAGGATTCCATTTTTGTTAAATCATAAGCAATGATAACCCCGTTGGCACTTCGGTAGTAGCTTTGAGTGATAGTTCGAAACCTTTCCTGGCCAGCAGTATCCCATATCTGCAACTGTTAAAAAGTAATATTGATGTTTATGTAGGGCTTGATTGATTAATTAATGATTGATAATAATTTTTTATAATATATAATTATATATTGCATCATAAAAGTTGTCAGGATTCAGCATAAACCAAAATTATAGACAGCAGTTTTTGGTTGACAACAGAAAAACAATTTACTATGATGAGAAACAGAATCAGCAAAATAAAACAGAAAAACACCAATAAAATTACAGAGACTGCCAAATTGATGAAACAGCATTTCTCTAATCAAAAGTGGTGAAGGATGATTGAAACAGCTGTCCAACATAGGTCCAGATGTTTTGGCAAGAGCTGGTTTCGAACCCTGAACTCAGCGAATGGCAGCTCGCATGCTACCACTAGACAAATTAACCCTGCCCCTCAGATGACCCCTAAGGGAAAGAGCGTATGATTAAACAATAAGCAACTAAAAGGATTATTAATTGATCATGATAATGTATACACAATTACACATTACATCGAGGCCCAAATTGCATTTTATATTCTCTTTTGAACAATGTTAAATTTGGCACCTTGAAAGCCTTGCAATGAAGTCAGGGTAGTTGGCAAAAAATATCTTGTTTGCATAAAGATCAAGGCCAAGTCAAGGGCTGAAGAGCTCATTGATAACAATTTTTATCAAGAGCAAGCATGGTATACACAATAACACTTCCCCAGCAAAAAGCAAAATAAAATGACTTCCCTAATCATGTTAATGTGTGATACTAAAATTTGTTTTAATGCAACAATTAGGCTAACAATTAGGAATAAATTAAGCGCGTCCAGTTTAGTTTCCTAATCAGTTGCTGAATCAAGGGAGATATTGAACTTACAGCACCTGCACAGGGGTGATATTACAGGGGTGATTGTGTTGATGGGTAAGGATCCAAAACTTGTCACACATTTGCCATAATATAATGATGTCATGATGATGATGACTAATTCAACCTGTGTGTCATCTTTTTTTTAATTGCCCAACATAGATAGATCAGTGGATCCTGATCAATGCAATTTTATGTTGTAGGGATTTTAACCCAGTAGGGTATATGCTTTCTTTTCAGGATGACTTATTGGATTTTGATAAATGTCAATTACAATTAACTAGGGGATGAGCAAAAAGTCACAAGTAAACTTCATTGAGTCACACAGCAACAAATAGTTCACACTGTGGACCAATTGGACTTTTGGTCTGAAGTTTACAAACACAGAGCATAGTACAACAGTTACAACATGGCACATTTGACAATGGTATGTGATCAAGAGATTAGCAAAACAAAGGTCTATTTACATAACTTCCTCCTGAGAATGAATTAATGCTACTAGCTGCTGAATGACAAAGATAGTTCCTGATCCACCGACAATCCTATCAAATTACATCATGTGCTATGTCCATTGACACAGGATTACCAAAATCCCACGGAGATGAAAGTTTCGATACATTAATTACATGTGTAACTGTGATTATATTAGGGAAGCTGCAAAATTAGTGTTTTACATGTATCCATAAATAGGCCAACACTAAAAATATTCTTTGTAATATAGGCACAGCATAATATTGTTAAAATTGGGATTACCTGATATTGATGGAACTGTAACAGTTGTAGGTCTGCGGGATTACTAATTATCACCAATGAATCAGTACAAAGGCTTCCATTTCCATCCGATTAAATTTGATTAGTACACAAAAAACTCAAATCCATACACACAACTTGTGTCACAACTCACAACTTAACAGAGCTTTACAGCTGTCAGCTGAGCTTGATGCTGATCAATACCCCCAGAGTATGACACATTTCACTCCATTTAAATGAACAAAATCAAGACCTACATTTGAGTATTTGACTGTATTTCATATAAATTACCTTGCCCTTCATGAATAGGCACATTGTAGTTGTGATTTTTTTTTTACTTCTAACAATATGTTTACCTTGACTTTGTGGCCGTCTAAATGAATTGTTTTCATTGTGAAGTCGACACCAATAGTGCTCCCATGTCTTTCAATGAACGTGCCAGACTTGAACCTCTGTACAATACATGTCTTGCCCACTCCTGCGTCTCCGATGAGTACAATCTTGAAGAGGAAATCGTAAGGTTCTTCTTGGTCGACTGCCGTCATATTTACAAGGCTCCAATCCTCATAAGTCACATGCAGCCAAATGAAACTTCACTCTTTGACAGCTCGATGTAAACAACGGAGATTGCTAACCGGATGTTGGTCAGCCAGTGCGCGCGCATGCGCACTCGACTCCACTGATTTCGCGCCAGAAAGTGACACGTGGGAGCACTGCAGGTAAAAATTGTGACCACTGATCCCCCCCCCCCCGGCCCCTGCATGCCCCGAAACAACATTGAGGCCGAATGGAAAAAAAAGTCGATGTAAAGTATTGTGGCTTATGATGGGCATTGATGGCATTTGATGCCTTAATACTTTTTAAGCATAGGCGCGGATCCAGGGGGGGGGGGCCGGGGCACAAGGAGCGCGCGTCCCCCCCCTTTGTCAGATAAATCCTTCATATTGCTATTTGAAAAAAAAAAATTTTTTTTGACTCCACAATGTTGTAAGTTATACCGCGCCCCCCCCTTTCGAAAATCCTGGATCCGCCCCTGTTAAGAGTCGGCAGAGGATAGATCCATCTAGCGCTAAGCTGAGGGGTGTGGTGAAAGGTGACACCCTACGAGTCCGAGGGCCCGCCAGTCCGAGGGCCCGCCATTCCGAAGGCCCGCCAGTCCGAGGTGCCCTCAGGGCATCCTGAGTCTGAGGTGCCCTCAGGGCACCCCTTACGATCGTATCCAGAGGCCCGCAAGTCCGAGGGCCCGCCAGTCCGAGATGCCCTCAGGGAATCACCTCCTCTGATGCCCTCAGGGGAAATGGGAGATGCCCTCAAAGGATTGTCTATCTATCTATCTATCTATCTATCTATCTATTTATCTATCTATCTATCTATCTATCCTATGTCAATCTGACTATAAATCTGTCTATATCTGTCAATCTGACTATATCTATCTGTTTATCTGTCTGCTTGCCTCTCTGTCGAGCTGTCTTATGATAGTCTCACCTGGATGTGGGTTTCGTCAAGTGCTATTTCCTCCTCAATTCCTAATTAACCTTCCCTGGCTTCTCATGTGCATAAATGCAGGATGTATAATATCATGGATCTATAACTAAAAGGATAGAACACTCCATTTCGTCATGATCCATTTGCTTAATTTTATGTTTTACACACAAATGTGCCAAAATGTTCAAAAGAAAATTTTAAAAATCCTTTGAATTTCGCGGTATTAGCCCCTTTGCTAATGGGCTCTTTATTGCTCTCGGCACTCTTTCATCCAATCAGTGTCTCGCCCGCCAGATTCAAACCCCTTGTCCCACTTCTCTGTCTGCCTGGAACCCCCTGTCAAGTCCATGCATCCAAATCCAGGGATCCAAAGTTGCCGAGGATTGATTAATTCTATGAAATAGAGCTTTTCGAGACAAACAAGTCAGTTTTTCTCCTGAAAATGTCGGATAGTTATAACTTGTGATTCTTAATGATTTAAGTTAAAAGACTTGAAAAAAACTAATGAAAATGGTCTTTATTAAACCTATCATATCTCATCAGGGACGGTTTTGGCGGATTTCATATTTTAGGACATTAAACTTTAAATGTTAGTTGATATGATAGGCCACTTTAGAAAAGTGCGCAAGGGTGCGCACATACTGAATTTTAAGCAAATAAACAAGCACTCAAATCAAGCAAGAATAGTATTATTGTTGGTAAATATATTATTTTAAGATAGGAAGCTGACATTTCTGGCACTGTAGCATCCTCTTTGACTGATAAAGATATTTTTACAAAGTATCATTTTCGTTTTACACTGATATTTATAGATAACTTGTCTCTATGATTTATTAAATTTGATTTTAATTACGCATACATGAACAGAGCCCTAGCACACATATATAAGAGCTATCAACAATGAACTACTCGTAAGAGTAGATAGGACAAATAGCCTACAATACATTCTTATATTATATAGATCGATGGATAGATCAATATAGAGAGACAGATAGGTAGATAGACCTAGAGATAGATATAGATAGATGGGGATAGGTAGGTTGATAGACAGATCAATTAGATAGATTAAATATCAGATAGATAGATAGATAGATAGATAGATAGATAGATAGATAGATAGATAGATAGATAGATAGATAGATAGATAGATAGATAGATAGATAGACAGATTTCTTTTTTCTTACAATGCTAAACAGTGGAATTGTTGTGCTATTTAGCCACTGGAGACCGTTAGGAGGGTCATTAGATCACTAAAATGTCATTAAGAAGGGGTTTTTTAACTGATACTTGTGATTTTTCACACATCGTTATAGTCTCATGAGAGACGCTGAGTGAACCTTTGATGTAGCTAAGTGTGCCCTCTTCCCCTTCTAACTCTATGATAATATATAACCCAAATCAATCATCTGTCCAGTGACATCCTCTATCTATAAAGATTTCATGTTTATATGTATTCCCCCCTTCCTGCCATTCATCCTCCATTATTACTTCTTTTTTTTACCTTTCCTTTCTTTCCTTTCTACTTCCTTTCCTTCTTACTTTTCTTACTTCTTTTCTTACTTCTTTTCTTTCTTCCTTTGGATCAACCTCCCTGCAGCTGATAAGACTTTCCAACCCATGGCTGTTTATAGATTTTTTATTTATTTATTGAATATATTTCAAATGGGTAACACTTCCAGCAGTATTTAATTTCCTTAAAATGGCACCTGCACCTCGCACATGGACCTGCACCTCGCACCTAGGCCTGCACCTCGCACCTGCACCTGCACCTCGCACCTGACCTGCACCTTGCACCTAGACCTGCACCTCGCACCTAGGCCTGCACCTCGCACCTAGGCCTGCACCTCGCACCTAGGCCTGCACCTCGCACCTGCACCTGCACCTTGCACCTAGACCTGCACCTTGCACCTGTGTATCTTATCTGCACCTTGCATCTGGGTCATTTTCACATTTCAATTGTACAAAAGCGACTAAGACACCATAAAAAAAATCCTCCAGCAGTATTTCATTTCCTTAATATTGAATGTAACGTGCAATCAGCCCTGCATCTCAGCTCCAGTCCTGCACCTTGCACCTGCACCTTGCACCCCGCACATGGACCTGCACCTCGCACCTCGCACCTGCACCTTGCACCTCACACCTGCACCTGCACCTTGCACCTCACACCTGCACCTGCACCTTGCACCTGCACCTTGCACTTTGCACCTCCACCTGTACCTTCGCACCTCCACCTTGCATTTGCACCTTGATAATTGTACAAAATCAGTAAAGACACCTTGAAAAACATCTTTATTGCCAAATCCAGTGGTATAGAAGTTTTATTCAGAAAAGAAAAGAAATATTCCCTGAGGTAGCAATGCTGGATAAGGTTGTCTCAACGAAACTGCCTGTCTATGGGCAATTCCAATGGCAAATTTCCTAAATAAAAAAGGGTTTTTGGTGGTATTTAGCACAAATTTAACCATTTTCAGCAAACTCATTTCATCTTAATGTTCTATGTTGCAAATTAAGGCTACCAAGATCATTTTTCTTTCTTCATACAGTAACATAAGTAGTAACACCATGGCGCTGTACTCATGGCCGCCACATTCCAGGAAATTCCTGGAACTCACCTGTAATTTGGTGCTTTGTACTCATATTGACCCCTGTTGACCGGGTCAACCCTATCAAACTGGGCGCGCTGTAGTCAATTACCTGTCCGGAAATGGTTATTGATGGCAATTAATAATGGGTGATACTAATTAATTAGGTAATTAAGTAATTAATATTGACCGAACTTCCTGGAACACCCCGTTAAATGAGGCGCTTTGGCGTCAAACACCTGTCCGGAAGTAGTTTTGCGGTCATAATTACGGATGATACTAATTACAGGTGGGTTCCAGGAAAAAAAAATTTCTAGGAAGTGCCTGACGTCATCCACCTGCCCGGAACTTGTTTTTGTGGTCTCTCATCAAAAGAAGAAATAAAAAAGAAATCCGCAATGCGGATTAAACTGGTTTAGTTACCCAAGTGTTATGGAATGCACAATATGGCATTTCTTTTCCAAAAAAAGAGAGAAAAGAACTGGTTACCATGGATACAATGTCTACCAGCCTAGATTTTTTGGAGAGGGTGTGCCTTTTTGAGACACTGTGTTTGTCCTAGATTTTTTCTAAGTAGAATTCCAAAGGAGAGTGATGTATTACTCAATGTTACACAAACACTTTTAGGATAACTGGGACAACTTTTCAAGATGCTTTAGAAAGGATGGGTTTTACATCCAGGGTTTTACGTAACACGTTTATACACCTTCTACACCATAGCGCAGGAGTGAAGTTCGGTAGTTTTACACCGATGTATAGTTTTACCTCCTGAATCTATACATCATTGCACACCCAGACTATGAATCATCCGATGGTTGATGATGGTTGTTGTTGTTTTTTTAAGCTCACCGAAGGTCCAGAAGTTGTGAATGTGTCCAGTAGAGGGAGCTCTGGTCATCAGCCACCGAGTACGGTGTCATTTGTTGAGGGTATAGTGTAAGTGAAATTAGACTTACTCACCACACCGCTGTAGAAGGCATACAGATCAGACGAGGAGGGAGAAACATTTGAAAACTATAATGGCTCACTACATGCCAAACGAAACTTTCCGGTTTAAATGGTATATACTCTCGAATGTGGATTGCACATCGACCATGGACCAGGAAACAAATTGTGTAAAATTTCAATATTGTTCACCGGAGAAATATTCCAATTTCCACGAGGCCTATTTGGCCTACTCTGAATTCTGTCTCGAGAATGCGTTGTGTTACCTACCGGAGAAGGCCTATCACGTCAAAGTTGTTTGCGAGCAGGATTGGGGGGATATCCCACATTTTTCGGAATACTACAGCTCCATTACAAAAAGCTGCACTGATGGGTGTAACGACCTTGAGGAGGATGACATTGATGGTCCCTTATACCTCAGGGACGGACCTCCGCCATCGTTATTACAATTTACATGGTCGGTTTACCAACGCGTGAGTAAGTCAGACGGCACGCAAGCGGAGGGAGACACACATGTCCAGCCTATCACGTTTTACCCCAATGTTTCCGGTGTTGACGTCACCTCCATCGATGACAACTATATTCTGAAAGATTGCAGTAACCGAGTCTTTAATTCATTCACAGAGTGCAGGGATGACTTTGAGACTAATCCCGAATACACAAAATACGAGAGCTTGAAGGATCATGTTGTCATGCTGGAATGCAAAGATGTCCTGTGGTGGGGGGTGAATGAACACATCGAACGTACAACAGTGGATTAAGAAGAAGACATGGCACAGGCAATGGTATCACAAAATCTCGGATTTTCCTTATTAATGTATAGGGACATGCTTCGCTCGGAGCTAGAAAACGGTTGTCCAAGACTTTCCTACATTTTCGAACTGATGTACACCTCTCTTCACATTCTGAACAGAATAATTAAACGGGACTTACCAAACTGTTGTCACGCTGACAGCGCATGCGCCTGCGGAGATGCTGTGCAAACTCGCTTCCGGTGGATCGAAGATCTGGATAGGGAAATTACCTCATTAGCGCACGAAGCTAATTTACCCGATATCACCCTGCCCGGAGCTTGTTTCGTGACAATGATGCTAAAGAAATATCTCATACAAGTGTTGCTATCGCAGTTCATTGTCCCTGATTCCAGCATCAGCGAATGACACACTTTTGGTGACCCTAAAACCATGGAATATACACGTATCGATGATTTTATTCTTTTTACCGCCGGATTTCATTTCGACACTCTAGAGAGAGAACTTGACAAATCACTACCCAACCGGAACGAACTTGTAAAGAGTTTTAACGAAATTTTAGACTCTGTTTCAACTACAGTGCCCACCTGCTTTGATCACACCGCCGGTTGTAAGTGTAAGGATTTTCTGCTTGACCATACCCCTTGGATATTTGCACTGGAGAACCGCATCAGTTCTATCTTGGCAAAAGATGTTATTTTCAACGAGGCTGACTGCTGGATGGTTCATACGATGGATAAATACAGACTATTTTACCAGTGTGTTTTGAGATACGGCGCGCATGCTCTGTACTAGAGGGATGTGACCTACTTGCATCAGCCACAAATTCTGCCAGTCATAGAAGTATCAGACGCCATCTTTGTTGGAAACAGCTAACACAAGAGTTTTGTTGGTTTTGATTCCGAGCTGAACGTTTATTCGGATTTTAGCTTTTAACGTATACAATTATGGCCAGTCCGACGGATAACACTGATCTCGTGTTTCAAGAGGCTTGCGGTAAGGAAAACTGTACTAGCAGAAGCGCCATCGACTTTAAATGTCAGGAGAAGAATTTGCTTCCACTTCTGTTTAAAAGAGAGGTGAAGGGAAGCCAAGGGGATATTGAAAAATTAGCCCGAGTGAAACTTCCCCATACTTTAAAAGACGATATTAGCCCCCGCTACAAAGTGGATGAGCACGTCGCTGTGCTGAGGCGATTTTCCGAACTGGTTCAAGGATACGAGGAATGCACATGGAAGCCAGTTTTTACCGGAGCCTAATTTGACTTGATTACTTCGTCACCATTAGTGAACTGCAGTTACGGTCCGTATTTTAATGAAGCACGCTTCGAGTTGTGTGTTGGCGGAGAAGTTGGAGACGAGGAAGAAACTTCCACCGATTGTCCGGGAGTAAACGTCTTTATGTGCTCGGCCAAACCTTATGACAAGTCGAGCAGGGGAGACTTTTTGGACTACCTTGTGGAAAATTTGAAGACGGTCACCAACGTGGATATCGAATATAACCATTTCTACTCGCTACCGCTCTCTGAAGCAGGACACTGCCTATTCCCCGTTTGGGCGACGAACAAACAGTACCCCACCTTGAGTTTTGACGGCATGTACTTTAGCATCTGCTTGAAATTTATCAGCTGTCCGGTGTTCGAGCTTTGTGACAACTGGATGGATGTGGCCGATATTTGGTATCGGCACAGAAGCCTGCACGACTCGTACAACGGAGACTTATACGTTTCCCCAGATTTTGACTCTATTTATATTCCGAAAAACGCATTTGACTTGCTTTTTTGAAATGTATTAATGTGTGTACAAAATATACCTACATATTTGTGTAATATTGATGTCCGAATCGTGTGAATTGCTAGAAAATTTCCTGTCATTAAAGTTGATATTTAGCTTCAAATCAATTTTTTGTTATTCTTTGTCTCATTTATAAATTCCGTGTAGACCAAAAAATTGTTCAGTTCCATCTGAGATTGTCAGGGAGCAGAGCTCCGTTTTTTTTTTATGACAGAAAGAAACGAGATGGATACTGCTATTGACAAGTATCTCAAAGACGTGTATTATGACCCGAGGTCACCCGCCAGTTTTGCGGGGGTCGGTAAATTATGGGCCTACGTCAAACACAGAGCCGACAAACCCAAGGCTTTGACCAGAGCCAAAGTCAAACAGTGGATCAGTTATCAAGATACAGATTCGGTTCATCAACTGAGTAGAAAATCGTTTCCTAGAGAAAAAATTATCGTTTCGTCATTGGACATGCAGTGGGATGCGGATTTGGCAGATATGAGTGGTGTAAGGGAGTTCAATGATGGCGTAAACTTTATTTTAATAGCAGTTGATTTGCTTTCCCGGTATTGCTGGGTCAGGCCATTGAAAACTAAGAAAGGGATCGAGGTTAAATCCGCCTTTGCAGATATTTTTAAAACGGACAACCGCCAGCCTCTCAGAATAAGAACGGACAGAGGAAAAGAATTTTACAATAAATATGTCCGAAAGTATTTGGCGGACGAGGACGTTCATCACTTCAGCACATTTTCTGTTACAAAAGCCAACTACTGCGAGAGGTTAATAAGAACATTAAAGCAGAAATTGTATAAGTTCATGTACGATCGTCAAACGTTTAGATATATTGACACCCTCCAAGACATCGCTTTTTCCTACAACCATTCTGTGCACGGCTCAACAGGGGTCGCTCCGGTCAGTGTAACGAAAGAGAATGACCTTGAACTTTACATGCGAATAAACATGCCTTATGTGAATAAAATGGCTCAACAAAGGCCTATATTTTCATTTAAAGTTGGAGATTTGGTTAGGAAAGCGTTCAGAAAGGGGCCCTTTTCAAGATCCTATCACGAAAGCTTTTCGGAAGAAATATTCAAAATTTCTCACAGAATCGCTTCACATCCACCGAGGTATCTCCTTGTCGACGGTCTGGGCGATAAAGAGAGAGGGTCATTCTACTCGCATCAGCTCTTGAAAGTGCCGGAGGATGACCGGCGAGTGTACAAAGTAGAAAAAGTTATCAAGAGCAGGAAAGCGGGCAAAAGAAAAAAAGAGGTATTGGTCAAGTGGTACGGGTACAGTGACAAGTTCAATTCCTGGCTCCCAGATTCCGAGGTTAAGAATTACCAATCAGGAGGAGCGGAAGACAAGAAAGGTGTGACAAAAACTAAAAGAAAAAAACGTCGCTGATTGAGCCCGATGGCATCGTTGGAGCGAGGAATTGTTTTATCGAGCAAGGACTCCTTAATTTTTTTTCCGAATAACACTCCGACACAGTTCACCTGCGTATTAAGTAGTCCAATACACCTGGAAGGGAGATGGAGTATAGGATTGAAGGATGTTCGCGTGGGAGTAAAAGCAATAAGAACACACCTCTCCCTGATTAATTGCTTGTTCGACGTTCATCTGTCACAAGTCAGTGGAACTATATGCGATGGGGAGGAGAGTACGCTTCTCAGACGCGTTTACTCACAAGGTACTCATCGAGATGACGCCGTGAGGCAATCATATGACAATTGCCAGATGATCCCGGTCAGGGTGCAAACGCTTGACAGGCTTGACGTAGTTATTAAGCCGGTCATGATGGAGGGACACTCATTCGATCCCGAGGTCGTCACTCACGCAACACTTATACTAAGGAAAGAGAAAGACTTTTAAGCAAAAAAAAAGAAAATGCCATTCACAACGTATGTACCGGACACTAAGCAATGGAGCGATTACTTTCTGAATCAGGTCCAGTCACGCGGTAAAAACAAGAAAAAATCGGATAAATCATACCCAATCGGGGGTGGAATCTCCATCAACGATGAAGCCATTGCCCTGACAACTGTTGGGAGATTGAAAGTTCCAAAAAAACTAGCAACATCATCGGAGAAGATTGTAAAAATAGAGATGACGTCACCGGCTGAGACCACCCTGGAGCAGGCTGAATCCGAGCTGAAAAATATTAAAGGAGGGCGGAGGCAAAAACCCGGCATTTCCCGAAAGGCAACTAAAAGGAAAGCATCTTCCGGTGGTGGCGCATCCAAGGGCAAGAAAGTAAAAAAATACAACGACGTTTTTTCAAAGAAGTGATTGGATAAAGACTTGAGCTCATCGGTGATATCTGATCCGGCAAAAAAAAACAAACATTGTGTAAGATTATAAATTTTATATAACATACAAGAGAATGTCTAACGAAAGTGCACACGAAGACGCCATTATAGGCACTGTTCCGCAGTTGAACCTGTTCGAAAGCCCAGTAATACAGAGCGGGGTGGAAAAGTCGATGTTTGTGGAGTACAGACCAACAAATAGCATTTCTAGCCAAGATGCGCCAATTCATTTTAACCTGGGTGGTGACAGCGCAGATTACCTTGACCTAAAAAGAAGCAGACTAAGTATGAAATTGAAACTTGTTAAAGAGGACGGCACGGCATTACCGGAGAAGTATAACAAGGTTTGCTGTCCGATAAATTTAATTCTGCACACTCTATTTTCCCAGTGCGAGCTCAAAATTTCTGGCAAGACGGTATCCGTGTCGAATAATGCCTATGGTTATAAGGCCTATTTACAGACTTTGCTCAAGTCTACAGTCTCCTCAAAAGTGAACAACCTACAGGCCCAAGGTTATTATAAAGACTCATGGGACCCGAATCCCGATCCCAGTAAGCAAGCTGAATTGGAAATGAAGCTTAATGTGGGGAATGTGATCAGACGAAAGAAACACGAAGAGAGTAAAACCGTTCAACTGGAAGGTCCTCTGTTGGAGGATTTTTTCCAAACGAATCGTTTGATATTGAATAATACACCGGTTGATATCAAATTGTATAGGGCACGACCTGACTTTGTTGTGTTACATGAAGATGACACCGCAAAAGTGAAACTGATTCTAGAAGATATAGTGTTTAAGGCTTGTTATGTCAAAGTTCATCCGGGGATAATAACTGGGCATTCCGATGCTTTGCAAAAAGGGAATGCCCTTTACCCCTACACGAGAGTTGAAATGCTCTCTTTCAACTTAAATACTGGGGCTCGACAGTTCAACCTTGACAATTTATTCAACGGACAATGTCCGACTAAGGTCTTGGTTTCTTTCGTTGATAGCGAGGCATTTGCAGGCCACCAACAAAAGAATCCGTTTAAGATGGAGCTTTTCGGCTTGAGCGAAATACAAGTCATGGCCGACGGTGTTAGCGTTCCAGGACGACCACTGACTATAGGGGCACCTTCTGACAATTATGGCAGAGAGGTAGCGGGTCCTTTCTGCGCCCTATACGATAGCATTGGGGCCCGGGATACCAATACCTTTGATTTTGGCCTTAAGCCTGAAGATTTTAGTAATGGATATGGAATATTTGCATTTCCTTTGTACGGAGCTGGACCCGGGACAGCAATTTCCTACAAATGAAACGTAGCGCTAATGTTCGTGTGCAAGGTAATTTTACCACGGCTCTCAGTAAGTCAGTCACAGCGCTTGTCTATGCAGAATTTCCTACAGTTCTCGAAATAGAGGCATCAAGAAATGTAATTATCAATTAATTTTTTCCATTTATATATAGGGGAAACCAAACAAAAGTGGAATGGAGGGGAACCGTGGCGCAACAGATGATATCGTTTCTGTCTCCGGGCAAGATTGCTTTATACCGTTTAAATCACCGATTTCGCTTCTGGTGACTGGAGCTTCGTTTTCTGGGAAAAGTTATTTGGTCGCCGATTTAATAAGAAATAGGGCTAAAATGTTCAATCCTGAGCCCGTTTGTACGCCTACGGCGTGTGGACTCCATTGTACGAAGAACTTGAGACTACTATTCCGAACATTAAGTTTATAAACAGAATTCCCAGCAAGGAAGAGGTGGACGACTTTACCGCGGATAATAAACCTCGATTATTAATCTTAGATGATTTAATGACACAATTGGGGGATTGCCCAGATGTGACGGAATACTTTACCGTCTATGTACACCACAAGGCCCTTTCCTGTATATTACTACTGCAAAATCTCTTTTATCAGGGGGCAAAATGCCTAAGAGACATTTCTCTGAACGTGCAAGGAATGTTTCTCTTTAAAAATATCAGAAACCCGCAACAGATAGGTATACTGGCAACCCAGATGTTCCCCGGCTCTGTTAGAAGAAAGTTTTTTCTGGACGCGTATCAAAAAGCCTGTGCCAGACAGTTTGGATATCTCTATGTAGATATAAATCCTCGTAATCCTGAAAAATATCAGTTGCGAACAGACATTCTGCCGCATCAAATCACGAAAATTTTCTTACCAACCAGCGGATAACTATGTCACATTCAAAGAAAAATTTACAATTGGTCAAACTTCTGATAGACGCTGAGCCAACGGTGTGCAGGAGTGTTTTGAAAACAGCCGCTTCAAATTTTATTACATTTTTGGGTGAAGTAGCCATTAACATATTGCACCAGAATATCACCATAACTGACCATTACTTAAATAAACTGCGCACCCACTCAAAGGTCATTCGAGATCTTGGGTCTAAGAGAATCAAGAACAGACGTAGACAAAAGCTGTGTGTTGAGCATCACAAAGTTGTACAGTTAATGCTTAAAGCATCTGTTTCTCAGTTGACTGAATAGATTTCTGCCGGTGGCTAAAATGGCATCCCAAGAGCATGTGTTACTTTCAACAGAAAAATATAATCGGTTGATGGACCGAATTAAAACCTGTGAAAAAAAGCAATCAGAGATTAAAGATGAGCATCAAGTCCAATTACCGCAAAACGACAATATCATCAGTCCGCCATGGCCACAGCGCCGTGGTGCTACTACTTCTACTACTACTCAAATGGAACAGAATAATAATGAACCGGTGCAGACAGAGGAGGTAGACGGTTCACATAAGGCAGAGGCAAAAAGAGTGAACAAACAACTTGAAGGTCAAGGAGATCGTGGGACCCAGACAACAAAAGGGAAGAAAAATGAGGACAACCATGTTGGAAAACACATTAATTTGTCTGGCCCACACCCTGTCACGACACAGGGCAAGAAAAGAATAACGAAAGCACTCATAAAAACCAAACTACGCCCACCTGGAAAAAGAGCACACCCTATTCGAGTTACAAAGGGGGTAAATAAATCACAGAAAAAGAGGATATGGGTGAAGTTGTGAGTTGCTGGGGACTTTCCAACCACGTGATCATGTCATGCACATCTACACAAAAACGAAAAAAGTGGATTGCAAAAATGTTTTGCTTAAACATAGCAAAGCGGGTAAAAACTGGACCGCCCTGCTTGGCCACCCTCTCTATTTAACCAAGCTTCTAGACTCCCAAGTCATTCTACTACAACCACAAGAACAGCTACAACACTACAATACTACAACTTCAACAAGATGCCGAAAAGACGAAACGACGTTGTCGTCATAGACGAGGAGCCAACACCATCATCATCATCATCATCATCATCATCATCATCATCATCATCATCATCATCATCATCATCATCGTTGTTACCGCCATCCGCTTCATCCTCTATTAAGGTAAGATAGTACTACTTTTATTATTTAAGTGGCATCTGTTGAGTAGTTGTTGAGTATCATATAGATCGTGATGATTATATGTAGTGTGTTAAGAAAAAACGGTAACGTTTAATTACATTTTTTTTTGAAAACAAGTACATCTGTTATAGGAGGGGTGTTTTTGAAGAAAGTTTCACAACAATGGTTAAAGAAAATCTTTTGAGCGTAATTTTGTACCATTTTCTTGATGAATATTCTCGCTCACTGAATGATACAAAATGATAAGATTCTCTAAGTTAGACTGGGTTCTATTATAAATTGGATGGACGGTTGGATGGATGGATGGATGAGTAGGGTTTTACGTCCTGTATTGATGCCGACGTCCTTTTCCTGTCCCAAATTAACTAAGTGCATAAATTCAGGACGTAAAGCCCTAACCATCCACCCGTCCACCCGTATAGCCACCCGTCCTGTATTCACGCGCTTGGCAGGTCTTTTTTAATACGTGGTAACAAATTTGTATTGACAAAATTTTTTTATATTTTTTTTATCAGGTTGCGAAAATGAAAACTACGCCAAGACCTAAAAAGGAGTGCCAGGAGACTCAGGAGACTCAGGAGACCTCTCCTCAACCAGGGCCATCGTCAGCCTACTGGTTCCAGGAGGGGCAGGAACTCCCCGACCCGGATCTGGATGATGAAAACGACCTCCAGACGGAGTACGAGGCCCCTCCCGCCCCCGAACCCGTAGCCAGGGACATCCCTGACGAAAAAGATCTACTGTTCATGTTGCCGGGTCCCTTGGCGGCGTTTCGTCTTGGGTTTGGGCGAAAATTCGCTACCGTTGTACGACGCATGGGGGCGGTTTCCCTGAAACTGACAGAAGGGAAGGAGAGGGACGGCCACACCCGCCTCTTCTGTGACGATCGAAACACCATACAATTGGACGCAATGCAGGTGGCCGGACTCCATCACAGGCTACAAGAATTCCGGGCCATCATGCACGACGGGGGCCCCATCTCTGGCGCGGTCGAACGCCATATTGGAGGGTTGGTGTTCATGGGCATCAACACGCAATACGGCGATGATCTAGACGTGAGGGCCTTTTTCAGGCCCTCCAACGATCCAACGAAAGAACGTCGTGCGTCGAAGAGGGCCCTGCGTCTCAACGCACAGGAGGCTGACGACCTCGTCCTGGTTCTGAGGGCTCTAAAACCAACGTGGCCCGCTTTCTACAACATTCTCGCCCCATGCTTCGCAACCCACGAAAATGAAGCGCAACGATTGGGTTGTGATTACTGCGCACCTAGGGGCGTCCTAGCCTGAAAAAACAAAAACTACGGACTCGAATGTGTGGACAATCTATATGTGAACAATCTATATATTCCGTCGTAATTGTTCTTGCTGAATTTGTTTATTTTGTGATTGTTCATTGATGTATTCCTTTGTTACTACTCCAATATCATTTGATAGCATAACTGTTTTTTCATTAAATTTTTTTAAACTTATATGAGGTGAAAACCTGTGTTGTCTCTACTTACCTTGCCTGTTACATTCCGGTTTGGAATCTATATATTTATCCGATACTTTTTTACAAGTGAAAGTAATTTGTTCACTTTAATCTTGAAAGAGTGTAATGAAAGTTAACAGTTATACAAAGTGACTGAAAAATGTTCACTTTTAGTTTACGTAAGTTCTACCAAACTGAACATTTTTACAAAGTGTTGAATTTCTATTCACTTTAATGGTTCATATCATTGAAAATGGTAAGGACATTATATTACTAATACGTTAAATTTAACTTAAGTACGGTTGCGTATGAAAAGTACCAATTTATTCAAACTGACACAAAACGGTCCTTTTCATTTCTCTGTAAGTTGAAGGAAATGTGTGACTTTGTAAAAGTGTTCAGTTTAGTTACACATTTTAAGACCGGTTAAGTGAAGCAGATTTAACAATTATTCTAAAAACAAGAAAGTTGCAGACCAGTCAATCCTTTTCTGATTGTAAAAAAAACACGAGGGTGAAAGACCTTATCACTACTGACCTGTCGTGAACTTCTTTTTCATTATTAAGAAAGATATATCCCCATCCCCTGCCCATCCTCCCCTATTTCCCCCCTTTTTGTATTAGGGGATCTTCCCCCTTAGAGGGGGGATAGGGGTAGGGGGTAGGGGGTTCAAATCTGCAAAAAAAAAGGGCCCCCTTTAAGGGGGCCCTACCTGGAATAGGGCCCCTAAAAGGGGCCCCCTTATAACAAACACAATACATTCAAACAAGAACTCTTATTTGAGGGCTGCAATGTTAGTCTACTTGTCATGACACAGCTAGGAAGTACCGGTCATATTATTGCGGACTCCTTTCCACAGTGTCATGTATTATTTAATGTGTTTGGTACTAATGGTGAAATAAACCATCAGATGCAAAATTACTGAACGTAGAACCCTGTAAATAATATCAAAAGGTACTATAACGCGCATTTGGGGCACAAATGATGGGATGTAAAACCGTGCATACCCTTTCTTTTGCGCGAGAAGACGTTTTACAAAATACTGGAGGTAAAACAGAAAACCAATTCCCATATTTAAAGAAAGCTAGTAGTGAAAAGTTTAAGGACATAAAATAAACCATCGGATGTAAAATTACTGAACGTAAAACCCTGTCCGTAATATCAAAAGGTACATTTGGGGCACAAATTGGGGATGTAAAACCGTACATACCATTTCTTTGTGCTACCTACTGACTTCATACAATTTTGGTTAATTTCAACACGTGTTGTTTGTTCATGTGGGTTGACTCTCAAAAATTCCCAGACTATGAATCATAGCTATCAGTACAAGGCACACATGGTTCCACATGTGATTTTTTGTCATTTCTAAGAATAATGAGGTCTTCTATTCACAAAGGGGGTTAGAAAAACCTTGGTGAAAATGTGTGCTTGTCTCTAGGTTTTTACATGTCTGGAGTTGTTTTTCTGAGGCAAGTGTCCTGGATCCTTTTTAAGCATTTTTCCTTTCTTTTTTTGAATGAAAAAGTGCAATGAAAGACGTGTTCCAGTTTCAATTTGTTCTTAGTGGAAGTCTTGAAAGGTGACTTATTGCTCAACTTGCACAAGCTATTTTGGAAATGGAAGATCTTTCTTTAAATATGGGAGTTGGTTTCTGTTCTACCTCCAGTATTTTTGTTAACGCCTTCTAGTGTAAAAGAAAGGGCATGTACTGTTTCACATCCCGCATTTGTACACCAAAATGCATTACGGTACCCAGATCTGTTGATATTACGGCTAAGGGCTTTACGTTCAGTAATTTTGCGTCTGATGGTTGACTTTACCTCCTTAAACTTTTCACTACTAGTACCAAACACCTTATATAATACATTTATCGAGAATCCTGTGCTCAGACAGTTAGTGGATTAGGTCAATGCTACATCTAGAGGGCTGCACAGTACACTATAATTCAGAAATATGGCACCCAGTGAGACGAGGGACAATTCGGCAACTAATGATTATGAAGCTGATGTTGATGCTGATGAGAGTTGTGAAATTGTGATTGAGCTTACTCCTACAGAGAGTGTAAATAACAACAGGGGTGATGAAGATGTCCTAGAAATGAATACGAGATTTAAAATTCCCAAGTCAAATAATCAATTTGTGACTATAGCTTTACTCTTTTCAGGATTTGATGCCCTTTACGATTTTTGTTCATTTTTATTGTCACCCGCGCATAAATCTTTCCACTGCTTGGCACACAATGGCCGCGGGTTCGACTTTTCTTTTATTTTAAATTACTGTCTGACAGAGGTTCACATTACACCAGAGTGTGTTTTTGCTGGTAGCAAGTTGATGTCCATGCGCGTCGGTCAGGGACTTGACATAAAGTTCATTGACAGTTTGAGTTTTATGGGCATGGCTCTCAAAAAACTACCAAAGGCCCTGGGGTTAAAACCCGAATCTGAGTTGGATGGTGACATTGACGAACTCCGTAAAGGCGAGTTTCCCCACAAGCTAAATACGAGAGAATGTCAAAATTACCGTGGACCCTTCCCATCTCTGGAGATGTATCCTACCGATTCCATGAATTCGGATGAGAAGGAAAAATTCAAGGAATGGCACTCCAGACAAGAGGGCAAAATATTCGATTTACAATGTGAGATGCGGGCTTATTGTAAATTAGATGTCACTATTTTGAGACTCGCCTGTGCTAGGTTCAGGCAGATTTTCATGGACATAACAAAGATCACGGATGATGATGGTGAGGTTCTCGGATATGTCGATTGCTTTGCCCATATTACAATAGCATCCGCATGCATGCAGGTTTTCAGAGTGAATTACATTGAAGAGTATCACGATGTAGTCACCGTAAGCCAAGGTCAAGGACGGGCTAGTTACAAATCGGGGAAATGGTGGTTGGATGGTGAAAGAATTGAGCCGGATAACATAGTTTCCAGTAAATTTGTTGCCTCTAACATTGCTCAGGTCCCGGCACAAGGATATGTGCGGAATAGCAACCATTCCAGAATATCAATTGCCTTTCTAGAATGGGAGAGTAGGAGGTTGGGGAGGCAGATTAGACACGCGAGAAATATAGGGGAGAAGACGTTAATCTTAGGCAGCAAACGATATAGTTTAGATGGCTATGACGAGCAAACTAGCACGATTTATGAATTCCATGGTTGCCGATATCACGGATGCACTTCCTGCTACCCAAATCAGAAGATGCGTGACCCGAGGTCGGGGTACACAATGGAAGATCTAAACAAAATGACTATCAACAGAACGGCCGAGTTACGTCTGGGTGGGTACAGAGTAATAGAAATATATGAATGCAAATTCCGAAAACTAATTCAGGCCAATCCCCAACTGAAAAAATTTGTTGATGACTTAGATATACCAGTCAGAATGAACATTAGGGATTGTTTTTATGGTGGAAGGACCTCTGTCTTCACAATGTTTCATGAGTGCCTTGACAATGAAGAAATTCACTATGCTGATGTGTGCAGCTTGTACCCTTACATCAACAAGTATGCCAGAATGCCTGTTGGACATCCAGAAATTATAACCAGAGAATTTGACCATTCTCTTGCCAGCTATTTTGGAATAGCTCACTGTACTGTGTTACCACCAACAAATGAATACTGTCCGGTTCTACCTGTGCGCTCAGGCGGTAAATTGACCTTTCCTCTCTGTCAGACGTGTTGTTTTGAAGGAAATCAAACCACTTGTGAACACGATGATCGAGCCAGACAGATAACGGGGTGCTGGTGCACACCGGAACTGATGGTTGCGGTTGAACAGGGGTACAAAATACTCAAAATTCATGAGGTGTACCATTATCCTCAGTCATCCCAGTATGATCAAAAAACAAAAAGCGGAGGCCTATTTTCGGAACAAGTGGATACTTTCATCAAAATAAAGACAGAGGCCAGTGGTTGGCCTGATTGGGTGTCGTGTGACAATGATAAGGATTTGTATGTCAAGCAAACTGAAGAAAAAATAGGGGTCAGTCTTGAGAAAGAAAATGTTTGTAAAAATCCCGCCCTCAGAAGCATTACGAAGATCTGCCTCAACAGTTTTTGGGGCAAGCTAGGCCAAAGGTCAAACAAACCACAAACAAAGTTTTTGACCAGTACCGTTGAATTGGAAAAATTGCAAAACAATTCTCAGCACATCATGAAACGCTTTCATGTAGTTAACGAAGATGTCTTGGGTGTGGAGTACGAGAATGCGCGTACTTTTGAAGAAGAAAGTTTTGTCACGAATGAAGTTCTGGCAGCATTTACGACGTGTTGGGCTCGGCTTGAGTTGTTAAAACATATTAAGTCTGTCGGAAAACGAATTTTGTACTGTGATACGGACAGCATCATTTTTGTTACCAGAAAAATTGATGACTTGGAAGGTAATTATCATTACGATGTCTACCCAAAGATGGGTGATAGTCTAGGAGAGCTAACTAACGAACTGCCACTGGGTGTTCATATCACATGCTTTGCTAGCACTGCACCAAAATCTTATGCTTACAGATGTAATGATGACACCGAAGTTACAAAATTTAAAGGCGTTACTTTAAACTTTCAGAACAGTAGAAAAGTTAATTTTCAGGCTGTAAAAGATCTCGTTTTTGGAGAATTGAAAAGTGTGTCTTTGAACCCCCAAACGCAGTTTGTGCGCTCCAAATTTGACGGTATCATTTGTAATGCTGAGCTGGTAAAAACTGTCAAGTGCACCTTTGACAAAAGGGTAGTACTTGACAGTTTTGACACTATACCATTTGGATATGTTTCCCATTAGAGTTTCTACTTTGTGTATTGTGTATATTAGATGTTCACTAAATAGTATGCATACTTTGAGTATGGATGATGTACTGTATATTTATGCATTATTTGATGTATAAAATGATTTGAACATGTAAAGAGTGCAATCTGTATATACTAATTGTTTATAAGTTGTATGGTATAATTTCATTCTTTATACTGAATAAAATACAATTGTTTTTCTACTTCAATTGCGTCGTTTGTTGTGTTTTTGTCCTAATAAAAGTGTTTGTGTAACATTGAGTAATACATCACTCTCCTTTGGAATTCTACTTAGAAAAAATCTAGGACAAACACAGTGTCTCAAAAAGGCACACCCTTATAGCAGATTATCTAGGCTAGTAGACATTGTATCCATGGTAACCACTTCTTTCTCTTTTTGGGAAAAGAAATGATATACTCAACATTCCATAACACTTGTGAAACTAAGCCAGTTTCAACCGCCTTGGTTTTTTCTTCTTCTGACAAGACATAATATAGTGTACAATAATTTGACCCTAAAAATCTGATTGCATCATTTAATTAGGCAGGATTAAACCTGCCCGGAAATTCCCAGGAAATTCTTACCGGGAAATAACTAGAATCAGGTCAATAATACTAATTGGTCAATAATTAATCCGTAATTGTGACCTAAAAACTATTTCCTGGCAGGCGGATGACGTCAGACAGTTCCTAGAAATTTTTTTTCCTGGAACCCACCTGTAATTAGTATCATCCGTAATTATGATCGCAAAACTACTTCCGGACAGGTGTTTGACGCCAAAGCGCCTCATTTAACGGGGTGTTCCAGGAAGTTCGGTCAATATTAATTACTTAATTACCTAATTAATTAGTATCACCCATTATTATTTGCCATCAATAACCATTTCCGGACAGGTAATTGACTACAGCGCGCCCAGTTTGATAGGGTTGACCCGGTCAACAGGGGTCAATATGAGTACAAAGCACCAAATTACAGGTGAGTTCCAGGAATTTCCTGGAATGTGGCGGCCATGAGTACAGCGCCATGGTGTTACTACTAACATACAGTGGCATCAGTGTAGGTAGGGCTGGTGGGGCTTTATACTAGAAAAATCCTACATCTTCCTTTAAGGCTGTGGCTCGATTTGCCCCATCAATTTAAAATGAAACTGATGGCTCTGGTCACATATGGAAACTTTTGCATATATAGTAGAATTAGTGTAGTATTTGGGGGAGCCATTGGGTCATATCCCCCCCCCCCCGGCACAAAATTAACATGATATGAACAGGAGAGGAAATTAACGCCATGCTGCACAGAGTGTTAACACCATGTTTTTCCAAGCATGATTAGCAATGATTGAGATTCAAACGAGTAACCATAAAGACAATATTTCCTCACAGTGGGCCATATGTGTTGAACAGACTCAGCAGAGCATTTTTTAAGGATTTTTCAGCACACTTAAATTTCTTCCTGCACCTTCATATTCTGCAATAAATTCTGCAGTTCTGCAAAAAATTCTGCAGTTTGCAGCTCCATGCAGTATTTGTCAACCTCTGGTACCAGTGCCCGGTTTAGGAGTGTTTGGAGTGTGCAGCCGCACAGGGTCCCCACATTTAAGGGGGCCCCCACACAAGCAGATCACGCGTAATATCTATAACAAATTCTTAGTTCACGCAAATGATGCAGATCTGAGACATAACCTAATTGTGCAACAAGTAGAGCATTATGAAAGACTAAAATGTGGGGGCCCCAACCTTCTTAAGGCAAAATTGCAAACTTGTGGTAATATTTTTACCAAAAATGTTGGTGTGAACAGGTGATCTGTTAAACCAGCGGAAAATTGTGGTTGATATGTGGGGGCCCTGCTCAAAGGTCCCCTTCCCTTATGTCTCTTGCCCGTCTGGGGCCCCCACTTTTCGTCTGGGGACCCCAAGGCCTCCTATGCTCCTCCCTTCCTGTCTGGGCCCCCTCCCCTGCCGGACCTACGCCTCGGGGGGGGGGGGGCAACTTACTCTTGGACCCAGCCGTTCTGGGATCCCCCTCCAACTTTGGGGGCCCCCTCCCACAAAGGGGGGCCCCTCCCACTTTGGGGGCACCCTCCCACTCTGGGGCCCCCTCTCACTCTGGGGCCCCCTCCCACTCTGGGGGCCCCCTCCCACTCTGGGGGACCCCTCCCACTCTGGGGGCCCCCTCCTACTTTGGCCTCAGTCCTTCTTCAGATGCCCCAGGTTAAATACATGTTATTTCAAATTTTACTTTGTCTTTGTCAAAGGTGTCCTCAGATTTTTGTTTTGCTGTTGCGTGTACATGGATTCTGAAATTTCTGAATTTTATAAAAGCATCATGTACAATTAAGAAAATACATAAAAGAAAAGGTTATCATATTCACATGCCAGTAAATATGTTTAAAAGTTAAATTCAGCAGGACGTGATAGTGCAACTTCCATTGCAAGATGAGACCATTCTTTCTGTATTTACTCTAGGGTAAAGTTAAAGCACAAAAGTATGTACTTCATAAAGAAGTCCGGTTTGTGCGGTATTTACCAACATTAACTAGGCAGAAAGCCCTTTAGAAAAGGTCTCCTATCTAACTCAATAAACATATATATTAATTAGTTTTAGTATTTTATTGATTTAGCCAAATCACATGCACGTGCATGCCAGGACAGAGTCTGCATGACCCTTCTGAAAGTTAAAGAAACATCTCAACGAAACGCATTTCGGGGGCCCCAACAATTTCTCAGCACAGGAGCCTCCACACACCTAAATCGGGCACTGTCTGGTACTATTAATGCATGATCATGAATTGCAATGCATCTGCTAAGTTCAGACCTCTTTGACAAGGGTCTTGCCACTACCCAGGAAATTTTGGTTGCGGTTTGGGCTGAGACAGATAAACACGTGTTTATTTGTCTCAGGTTTGGGGGTCGGTTGGGGAGACGTGGGTTTTGATGCTCATCTGCAATGAATTCTGCAGCTTGTAAAATGACATTTTTGCGAGCTGACCGATCGCCGAAAAAAGTGTCGTACGGCGAAAAGAAACAACGACGGACAAAGACTGACTGCTGCTGTCTATTGACCTGGTTGTAGGGTACCTGAAACTTTTTTCTGAGTGAAATTTGGTTGAGAATTGACCGAACAGATAGGCAAAACGTCCATGGAAGTTTATTTTGACAGAGCACTGTCAACAGTATAAAATGACATTTTTGCGAGCTGACCGACTGCCGAAAAAAGTGCCGTTCGGCGAAAAGAAGCAACGACGGACAAAGAATGACTATTGCAGTCAATAGACTTGGTTGTAGGGTTCCTGAAACTTTTTTCTGAATGAAATTCGGTTGATAATTGGCCGAACAGAGAGGCAAAACGTCCATGGAAGTTTATTTTGATAGAGGTGCAGAATTCTGCAGCTTCCGACAGAATTCTGCAGTTATAGCTGCAGAAGTGCATAAAACCTCCCAAGCTGCATATTTCCTACAGAATTACAGATTTTGCTGCAGAAATTTTTCAGAAACACAGCAATGACTGAAGACTACCAAAACCCCGACCCCCCCAAACCACAACCCCCAAAACCAACCCCCGAAATCAATGTTTCCTTGGTAGCGGCAATCCCAATGTCAAAGAAGTCTGAACTTTGCAGATGCAATAGGCCTACACTGGAGGAAGTAACAGAGGTTCAGACGCAGGGAGCTGCAGAACTGCAGAATTTTTTTGAAACTGCAGTATTCTGCAGTTTTTTTTTTTGCAGAACTGCAGTTTTTTGCAGAACTGCATAAAACCTCCCAGGCTGCATATTTCCTACAGAATTACAGATTTTGCTGCAGAAACTTTTCAGAAATGCTGCAGTAACAGAGGACTACCAAAAACCCTCATCCCCCAAACAACAATCGCCAAACCACGTTTCCTGGGTAGTGGCAAGCCCCATGTCAGAGAGGTCTAAACTTTGAAGATGCATTGCAATAAACTACAGGAAGTAACAGAGGTTCAGAAATCATGCAGGGAGCTGCAGAACTGCAGAATTCTGCAGATTTTCTGCAGAACTGCAGAATTCAGCAGTTTTTTGCAGAATTCTGCAGTTTTTTGCAGAACTGCAGAACTGCAGAAAGAAATTATACTCCTCGGATTTTGACTGGGAGACCAATGCAACAACATTAAACCATTATCGGTACCATCGCAATAAAAGGCATTTATATTTAGACCAAGTAGTGAAGATTCGTTAAATGTACTTCACATGTCACAAGATCGAGCAATTTGCGTTACATGGCCAATTTGAACCAAAAATTATTTTCTTCAAAAATGAAAATAGACCGAGGATAACCAATTAAAACCAAAATCAGTCACGATTTTGCAATAATTAAGTCTGTATATATGGAATTAACAAATTTTACACCACTCAAATCAATTTAAAATCCAGATTTCAAATGTGTTTTCCTCAAAATTTATGTCATTCCATTATAGCTGCTGTAAAATACATTTGAAGTACTTTATGCATGTTTTATTCTCCCTGAAGTTGGGCAAGATTTTTAATATGGAAGTATCTCTTCCTCAAAACTAATACTTAGATCCACAAATTTATTATACAGCAACCCAAAAAAAAAAAGCGTTTTCAAGCATCATGTGTATAACTAATGGCCACTTCTCACGGCATGATCCGGAGGCACTTTTTACGGCAGCATTGCAGCTTAAGATGATTTCTAGGGAAAGTGGCCGGAAACGGCAAACAATAATATAATTAATTAAAAGGCATAGAACCATGCATGGGCCAAGAACATAAATCGGAGGGGCCAGAACATAAATTGGCGGGGCAAGAAGATAACCACTAAGTTCCAGGGGCTTGGAGTTTTCTTCGGCGGGAAATTATCTATTTCAGGGTAAGCGCTGCAATATTCATATTTCAAGCACGCTGAGTCCCCAAATTTTCATTTCTCGAACTGAAGTCGACATAATAACCCAGACAGCATGCACCGTTGGTCCGTCAACGGCAGTGGTCGGATGGTTGGCAGCGGCAAGCCTCCACCCAGCCGCTGGCGGTCCATTCAAGGCAAGCCTATATGTACCAAGAGAACAGTGGTGCGTAAATGGCAAGCCATTTGAGGCCCGCCGATGGCATGCCACTGGTACACCGCTGATGGCTAATCAAAGGCTAGCGATTATGTACTAAGGTAACAGTGGTAC
The DNA here is from genome assembly GCA_026936325.1 of Platynereis dumerilii. NCBI lineage: Eukaryota > Metazoa > Annelida > Polychaeta > Phyllodocida > Nereididae > Platynereis > Platynereis dumerilii. Next base: position 38,372,150 of record JAPTHN010000007.1, read on the forward strand.
GTAATCGGCAAGCCATTGGAGGCCTGCCGATGGCATGCCACTGATACACCACTGATGGCTAATCAAAGGCAAGCAGATTATGTCACAATCTGATGGTGGTGTGCAATTGGCAAGCCATTGGAAGTCCGCCAATGGGGTGCCACAGTCACACCGCTGAGGGCTAATCAAAGGCAAGCAGATTACGTCACAATCTGACGATGGTGTGCAATTGGCAAGCCATTGCAGGTCCGGTGATGGCGCACCACTGACACACCATTGATGGCTCATCAAAGACAAGCCGACTATGTAACTATATCTATTGGTGCTGCCCAATCGGCAAGCCATTGGAGGTCCGCCAATGGCCTGCCACTGACACACCACTGAGGCAGTGTTCTCATTAGGGTTCAGAAAAAAAGAGTCCCAGGGACGCATTGAGGTCCAAGAAAATCCGTCCCTCCTTTAATCCAATGTGTCCCTCAACATTTGATATGTCAGGCATGAACATCCATGCCGGTCAGGACTACTTGATAAAAGAAAAGTATGCACTTCTCTCCTCTGTAGTAGGCAGCTTAACTCAGTACTTAGGTCCTCCTGCACTTACACTTACTTTCATAATATGTTGTGTGCAGAATTTCCATTAAATACTTATTTGGTTAAAGTATTGCGTACAAGATATGTATGGATGTCTATACATACTTGATGCCACACTGGGATTATTTACTAAAATGTTTCACTAATTCATTAAATGTGAAGTTCTGACTAGTCTTTCAAAAGAAGTTTAAACAAAATCTAACCTGATTTCAGGTGGAAAGACTGTTCTATAAGGTCTGACACATTTGGAAAGGTGTTAATTGCAATTTGGGGAAGTTGGGTGTAAATAAGTTTGCCCCTTCTCTTAGATGTGTTAATTGCAATTCGGAGACTGACTGAGGTGTCAAGTCAAGCTGAACAATAAGCTGAGATGTCATTGCAATTCTGTATTGCCAGGATAACCTGACACTTGTGAGCATGTTATACTGGCCAGTTTGGGCTGATCTCAGTGCGTCCTGGGGACGCATGGGCAGTCTTAAAAGCGTGTCCTTTTTAAAAATGGTGCGTAAATTTGCAATGGGGACGGCGTTAATGAGAACACTGCACTGAGGGCTAGTCAAATTTATGATGGCGCACAATCGGCAAGCCATTGAAGGCCCACTGATGGCAAGCCACTGACGTACCGCTGGTGGCTAATTGAAGGGTAGCCAACAAACCGATGGTTGTACACAATTGGCCAGCCATTGGCGGTCCATTGACGGTAAGTCGGAAGACGAGAACTCATGAGTCCAGGGAAAACCACATGCTACTTCTACAAAATGTCTGCTGCAATGAAGAGGCATGAGGAAGTTTGTGACTTTGCGCGAATGAAAATCAACACTTTGAAGCTGAAAATGTCTTGTATTGTGAGGTAAGTAGTTTTACGAAACATCCAGGCATCCTAAGAAGCCAATTTCTACCTGTTTTTCATTTTGGTTATACTGCAGACTACAATCAGTCAGTTCCATGTGGCAGATTCGTTTTCCCTCCATTTTCGCATGTGGTGCTCAGTCGGCAAGCCATTAGCGGCCCGCTGAGGGCACCCACTTGAATATGGCTGGGGGGCTAATTGAAGGCAAGCCAATATTGGTTGGCCTACCAATCGAGGGTCGTGTGAAATCGGCGAACCATTGGTGGCCCGCCGATGGCATGCTGCTAACGTACCGTTGAGTGTTAATGGAAGGCAATCCTATATTGGTACAAATCGAGGTGGCGCACAAGCGGCAATCCATTGGTGGCTCGCCAATGGCATGCCAATGATATTTCACTCGGGGCAGCCATTATATTTCCAGAGAGGGCCTTGGCATATTTGGACATGTTTATTAGATATGAGTGAAGTTATATTGTCCTGCTTTCTTTCTGTACTTCCCTGTACCTCCCCTTTTCTAACTTATTTTCTTCCTCCTTCCTTGTTCTTGTCGTTTCTGACCATTGCTTTTTTTTTCTTAAGGGGGCGACCATTTAATAATCAGGGGTGCTTAGAGTTTTCCTTGGCAGGAAATTATTTATTTCATGTTAACGGCGGCCATAATTATTTATCTCAAGCGAGCAAAGTCCCCGAATATTTATTCCTAAATCACGCTACACCTTGTTAAGGAAAACCCCCACCAGAAATCATTTATTTCAAGACATCCCAGGAAGAATTTATTTTTTTCACCAAGACTGAGCAAGAAATTATTTTTTGAAAAGAAACTCCAAGCCCCCCCCCCTCTTGATATTAAATCGTCTCCCCCTAACGAGAACTCCTCTCCCTCCCTGCTTCTTCTCTCACTCTGGCTCCTCTCGTCTCTGCCTACTCTTCTCTTATATGTAATTGTATATGATAAAAATGTTTCATCGTTTGCACAAGAAATGCAGTATTACGTGTTATAATATTTGGTTCTTACAGGTTCATCACTTTGCACAGCATTTTGAAGAAAATATGCAGTGCTATGGAAATGATGCCCGGAGCCCCTTATCTACCGGTTTGGATTCGCCAAATCTCATATTCCCTGCTTTTACTTTTTACAGTCTATATGTTTTGTAAATGAATGATTTCATATCAAAGAATTTTGTTGTATTAGTATATATCTATAGGTGGCTTAATCCACTCATTGTAAATCATAATCATAGTAGGATCACTATGTCAATTATTGATGCCCATTGGTGGGCTACTATGGTATGATGATTTGTTTGTTGAAGGTTTATCATTGGTCTGCAAGCAGGCCGACAACGGCCCACTGATGGTCCGATAATTGACAGGCCATTACTCAGCCATCCCGCCTTAGATTTGCCATTCTGTCATTGATGGTCCATCAACTGTCCGTCTACAGTTTGAAGGTTTGTATTATTGGCCCATCAGCGGTCCAAAGACGGCCCACGGATAGTCCGATTGTAGGCAAGCCGTGAGCAGTCCAACAATGGTACAATCGACAGTGTGTGTCTGGTATATCATTTGTCAATTGATGACCCAATGACGGCCAATCGATGGTCTGATCATTGGCAAGCCATTGAAGGACCACAGTTGGGGTGCTGGCCAAAACGACCATGACCCGATTACTGGCAAGCCATTAGTTGTCCATCGACAATCCATCGACAGAAATTCGAGGGTATATAATTTGTCAATCAGTGGCCAAATGATGGCCCGTCAATGGCTCGATCATTGGCAAGCCATTCAAGGACCACAGTCGGGGTGCTGGCCAAAACGACCATGACCCGATCATTGGCAAGCCATCAGTGGTCCATCAACAGTCCATCGACAGAAATTAGAGGGTATATAATTTGTCAATCAGTGGCCAAATGATGGCTCGATCATTGGCAAGCCATTCAAGGACCACAGTCGGGGTGCTGGCCAAAACGACCATGACCCGATCATTGGTAAGCCATTAGTGGTCCGTCATCAGTCCATTGATAGAAATTAGAGGGTATATAATTTGTCAATCAGTGGCCAACTGCTGGCCCATCAATGGCTTGATCATTGGCAAGCCATTCAAGGACCACAGTCGGGGTGCTGGCCAAAACGACCATGACCCGATCATTGGCAAGCCATTAGTGGTCCGTCAACAGTCCATCGACAGAAATTAGAGGGTATATAATTTGTCAATCAGTGGCCAAATGATGGCCCGTCAATGGCTCGATCATTGGCAAGCCATTCAAGGACCACAGTCGGGGTGCTGGCCAAAACGACCATGAACCGATCATTGGCAAGCCATCAGTGGTCCATCGACAGTCCACCAACAGTTCTTTAAAGGGATATATAAGTTGTCAATCAGTGGCCCAATGGCGGCCCACTAATGGTTGGATTGTTGGCAAGCCATCAGTGGTCCATCAATGGTCCACTGACAATTCTTTGCAGTGTGTATCATTTGTCAATCAGTGGCCCAATGGTGGTCCGTCAATGGTCCGATTGTTGGCAAGCCAGTGAAGGACCGCAGTCGGGGTGCTGGCCAAAACGATGAAGGGCCGTCGGTGGCTCTCTACGATGGTCCGCCGATTCGGCATCGGCGGACCGCTGATGGTCCGTCGGTGCAGTGCTGTCTGGGAAGGGACCGTTCAGAATTTATGACTGGGGGGGTGGGAGTTTTGCTGGAACTTCCCGTCAAAAATTGATACCCCCCCTTGAGTTTCATGCAGATTTTTAGTATCCCATCTTTAGGTCTCACACGTTTTTTTAGAACCCCCCCCCCCTCGACATACAATTTAAAGCAATACACACATACATACTGTAATACACAGCCACGCGTACTGTCAGATTCGCGTCATTTTGCGGACTTTTGCACGTAAAAAAGTCCAAATAAAATGAGTTTATGCCAGTGGCGTCCCTATGGGGGGGCACGGGGGGGGGGCCCCCAGGTGCCCCCATTCGAGACTGCCTAGTTACGCCACTGGTTTATGCGTGTTTATTAACATATATATATTTTATTTGTCAAAATTTCTTACCCCCCCCTTTGAAGTGTTGTCAAAAATTAATACCCCCCCCCCCCTGAAACACGTGTGAAAAGTTAGTACCCCCTCGGGCCTCGGCCAAAACTCCCACCCCCCCAGTCATAAATTCTGAACGGTCCCTTAAACCGAAATTACCGAATTCACCCGAGCGCAGCCGAACCTACCAGAAATTATTTATTTCAAAGCTGCTCCAAAAATGTTTTACCAAAACTGAGCAAGAAATGATTTATTTAAATAAAAAGATAAACTCCAAGCCCCCTCCCCTGGACTGGACATTAAATGGTCTCCCCCTTACTGTTGCTGAAGATGCTGAAATTATTTATTTTTCAAGCCTGCCCTAGAAAAAAAACATTTCACCAAAACAGGACAAGAAATTATTATTATTATTTTATTTTTCACTCAAAGCCACCCCCTTGATATTACACGGTCGCCCCTTAGCTCTTACAATGGCTTGCCACGTGGACACATGCATTATCAACTGCTTTTGCGTCTGCATTTCTGCCTGCGTGCTTTACAGGCTTTATCCACCTACACACGTGTCAGGCTGAAGCACGCGAAGGAATGTGGTATCTTAACATACAGGTGTCGCTGCGAGCTAGCACATGTTTTCGTCGCCCCCTGGTTTGTTTTGCTTGCGTTTTTTGGACGAATGTGCTGGAAGAGGTGTTGACTGTTTTGGTTGCAACTGGCGCGAAGCAGCAGTTCTGAAGTTATCAAATTTTGGAAAGCCCAAGTAGGTACAATATAGTTGCAACTTGTACTGTCTACAATGTTTCAATGTTTTCTGGTTGTCACAAGTCTGTAATTCTGTTGACTGTCATCGCATTGTCATTGCCATTGGTAGATCAGCAGACAGAGCTCAGTATCCATCATGCTGCACACCAACCTTTTCTTGTGCAATTCTTGACGAAGCACGCTCTGGAGGCCTAAATATCGGACGCAGCACCTTCTAAGTAGTACCATTGTTTCGGAAATTTAATTTCCTACATTTGAGCTAAGTTTCGGCTCTGTAAGACCATTCTTTCTGTGTTAAAAGTGCGTCCGAAGCACTCGAGATTGATGTCCGAAGTTGTGTTTATATGTGATATTTACTGTGGGGGACGGTCAAAACGGCCAAATCCAAGACGGCCAATTATGTAGGACGGCCAATTTCTCAGACGGCCACCAGGATTGACGGCCTATCACCAAGACGGCCACTTTCGAAAGCGGCCAAAACATTATATTAAGTGCATTTTTGCTTATTTGAATTTTAAAATCATTATTAGGCCTATTTGTTTATTTGTTCAATCATTAACTGAACACACATTGTTACTTTTTTGCCATTAAATTCATTGTTTGCAAGCTTTTAGATCGACATCATTTAGCCGACGCAAAAAGATCACAAAGGTCATTGCACCTTTTAAAGGTCACCTGAAGGCTGGCTTCAATATAATTAGGCATATTATATAGGGCCTATATGCTATGTTGCTACTTTGACAGAAAATTAAATAACTTACGTTATTTAAGTTGTCTACTTTTTATAGCTAGCTAATTGTACATGACTAGCAGCCAAGCAGGTCAATTCTATCGATCTCAGTGTGGATAGATGAAATCCTGTTTCACAGAATTCATTTTAATATTCCGTTTTCTTCTTCATTTCATCAGTGTCATTTGACCAAATCATTAGGCCTACTTGCAAATAATGATTGGGCCCTGTCACGTATCAACATTGTTTACTTATTTCCTCAAAGATGCAGATTTTAATATTAGCAATTGAATACACATTTAAAAGAAAAACTGGAATAGGCCACAGATACCGAAGGGGTGCTTCATAATTCCATGAGTTCTGTGTTTGTTATTTTTGGGAGGCTATTTCTTATTTTTTTTAAAGTTTAGGAAACCATTGCAACAGGTTAACTGTTCATGTATCCATGACATTTTGAAGACATGCAGTTTGCAAAACTAAAAGAAGAAAACGATTTTTCCAATGGACTGCCAATCTAGAACAGCGGTAAATTAGCCGATAATGTAGCGTAACTTGTGTCATGATAAAATTACATGCATTTGAGTCAATTTTAAATATCTCTTGATATAAATCTCGTTTGTGAAAAAAAAAGAGTCAACTGAAATTTTTTTATTTATAAACATTTTATTTTCCAGTTTCTTAATTGCTAAACAAACATGTTTACCAGAACAATTAACTTGACACGTTTTATGTAATTATGCAATGGATTGCACAGTTAAGACAACAGTGTCATTCAATTGAACTTCACACCTTTTTAGAACAATAAATACATTTTCTTTCTTTGTTAAAAGCAACCATTGATATCAAAGATTATATTTTCAAATGGGGCTTAATATTTAAATAGTATTATTGCTATATTAGGTGCTAAGCTAAACAATATTTAAACATTTTATTTTTTAGAACAACAGATAAGGCCTTAGTATGTCGAGAAAAAAAAGATTAACAATTATTAAATTAAAAAGTATTGTTTCGACTAATGGGTTGGAAATCTGCAATGATCCAAGAGCATTCTAGCTAAGATTCTTTTCATTTTTGCTTAATTTTATACATATCGAAAAGAAACCTGATCAATGTGGGATGAATAGCACCGGAGATATCACTATACCTGATATTTGAACATACCAGGTGAAATCTTAATTAAAAGGTCATGGGTTTAAGAAACTTGTTGAGATGCAGATGACAGGGCCACTCACAAGAAGGAACAGGCTATCTCCTGACTCTAGAGTAGCCCTGGGACCCATGCGTAAGCATGGGTCATTCCATTCAAAATCATGAGATTTGACATGGTATTTGGAGAATTGTCCTACATAATACATTTTTCCTCCTATCTTCCTAAAATTTAGAGTTCAGCTATACCCAAGATATTGCCCTTGTGACGGCACTACATTTAAAGCATGTACTCCAAGTTAAAATTACGAAAAATCATGCACTTAAAAAACCAAAAATGCCATGAAAAAAGCAGCAAAATTAATCAGCCTGATTTTATCTTAAACTTTGGGGAGGAACAGGGATGTAATTAGGCCTAACTCGGGACAACTTTGACAACCAATTAATCCAAGTGTCACATTCTCACCTGTGATCCTGGAAAGAAAACCAACAGCAATTAACTATTAGTTACAATCCAGCGCAATCTTACTCATGAACACAAAGTATAATGATCGAAAATTGCAACTGTAATCTTTAGTCAGGTAGCTAATAAACTCAATACAATGACTGCATATATATTTATTGGCCGTTTTGGGGGTTGGCCGTCCTAAATTTGGCCGTTTTGGGTATTGGCCGTCCTAAATTTGGCCGTTCTGGTTAGTGGCCGTTGTAGAATTGGCCGTTTTGGGTGTTGGCCGTTATGACTGTACTCCTTTACTGTCATCTCTCCATAAATCGGCCTCATCAAAATATTTCAGGAATCCAGTGTGTTTTCTAAAGATATAAGGTAGATGCTAGTATTTTTTTTGAGATTTTTCAAAGCCACATATCACTTTTTTTGCATAGGGATGTGCCAGTAGCCTGGGGGGGTATAATTTTTTCTGATACGTATGCTAGGCTGGAAGTTCGGCGACCAGACCCGGTGCTAGGCTGTCGGTTGTCGCGAAAATACCCCGACTCTAGGAATTTTTTTTGTCGCCGCAATGGTATTTGCCTGTTTTTCCCATGTATTGACCCGTAATTTCACCGAAAAATAACATTGCGATTCGATAAAAGTTTCTATTCAAATTTAGGCGCCAACTCTAGGAATTATGTCAGATTTTTAGACCCAACTCTAGGAATTTTTCAGTTGAAAAAGGGGGCCTTACTGAGCCGAGCATAGGTGTACACTTGAACATAGGTCGCCCCCCCTGGCTCCATCTTGACCAAAAAAAAAAATTATTACAATGTCATCAAACGTTGTATCTTGCCGATGTGCAGCCGTGATAGTCATCCCAGTCCGGATAAGATGGATTACCTGACATGATTAAAGATTATTGGCTTCTTTCCTCTCAATCGAGAGTGCTATTTTCCCCTCATTTTGAAAACCTAAAAAAATTGTATTTATTAACTTGCCTGCTGGCTTCTATGGGGTGTTTCAATTCTTTTAATTTTGTCATCATAGTGACTTTAAACCTCTGCTCTTTACCTTGTCATGAGCACTGTCGTTTTTACCAGGCCTGCAGATCACTTAGTAAGTTAAATAGTCAAACTTTGCTGAATTTGTCAATTTAAAGGAGCAACCAAATGTTCCACGTAAATTGCCTTTGTATGAGAATTGTTCCCCCAGTGACTCCAAATGTATAAGTTAGGGCCTGAAGACCTTTTGCTTGAGAAACTTCCACGAAATTGTTGAATATTAGAAGACAGTTGAAATCTTAAGTTTTTTACGGGGTAGCATGAACATGGTCACCTGTGTGGTTGTGCAAAAATTAGCAGTCATTGATATACTGGCCAAGATTTCTAGGGGCATTAAAAATGAATTAGTTACTTGTGTAGTTTGTCTGGCATTTTCAAATAATTATTTATGACTATTGCTATTAGCAAGTTGAATAACTTATGAATGAATGTTCCAAGGCGTTTAGTCACATGACAAAGTTAATAAGTAAATTTTCACCTCTTCAGTCTTCAATCGCCAGTTTGGTAAAACTCAATTGAACGCCTTCTGATTAGGGGCCGACATTTAATCTTGGGGGGGGGGGGGGCTTGGAGTTTTGGAGTTTTTAAAAAATATGTAATTTCTTGCTCAGTTTGGTGAAATAAATAAATTCTTTTTGGTCAGTCTGAAATAAATAATTTCTGGTTGGGGTGTTTCTTAACAAGGTGTTGCTTAATTTTGGAATGAACATTCCGGACTTTGCCTGCTTGAAATAAATTATTACTGCCGCCACTGCCGAGAAATAGATAATTTCCTACTGAGGAAGACTCCAGGCCCCCCCCCTCCCCGGATGTTTAATGGTCACTCCCTTTATCAATAATTGAACAATGAAATATACTGTCATGCTACTTGAGACTTTAAGTTTATGTGACTGACTTCTGGGTGTACCCAGAAATATTCATGAAACTTGAAAGCACAATATTTTTGTTGGCTACGTACTAAAAGTGAAAGAATCCTAATAAAATAGAGCAGACATGGTGTCACTATCACATTCGGCTACACATTTCATACTATCAGCCATAATCATGCAAGCCATAGCTGATCTATTAAAAGGTTTCAATTTATATTTTAGTCTTCGTTCATTAGCCTAGTACATGTCCAACAAAAGAAGATGAAACAATACACTAATCGGAATAGTCTTGTAAAAATGTACGCCGATCCTATCGTAAAAATAAACCAATAAATATTTTTATATATTTCTATAAATGACTTGAAATTTTGCCCCCCCCCCCCTGGAAAATTTCCTAGCTACGCCCCCAGGGCCAGTAGAATGTATTAGGATTCATTAAAAAATATGCAAATACTGAACACAAGCATGCAGGCAGAGTAAATATGGAAACACAAACACAGAATATCTATCCATACAAAGGCGCTATTCTGGATGTTTCGGTCTCTCTTACGAGGCATCTGGGCGACCCACAACTGCTAAATTTGGACAGTGTACTAATATTGATGTCCTGCAAAAAGTGGGCATATTTTATTTTTCAATTTCTAAAAAAAAAATTTCCAAAATTTTTTTTTTCAAGATTCAGAAAAAAAAAAAATTTTTGAAACTTTTTTCATTTTCTCTAATTTTTTTTTTTTCAAAAAAAGAGGAAATCAAAAAAGAGGAAATCGGCCAACTTTTTTCAGTCTCTGCTACGCGGTGTCTGTTTTAACGACCTCCAACTTTGCACAGGATAGACATTTTTACCTGAGTGAATGGGCAGTTCAAGTCCAATATAAGGAACAGATAGTTCGGCTCAAGTCCAATATCCGGTTAAGTAGTTCCAGTGAGACTCTTTACTCTTTAAAATCATTGCGTCACAACCGTTGTCATGGCATCACCTGGGGCTGCCGCCCCCACACCCCCACTTATTGGCCGAAACATTTGTTATGATGACGTCACAACCAAATAACACCCTTATTGTTACACCATGGAACTATTTGGTCCTTATATTGGACTTGAACCGATAGTTCCATGGTGTAACAATAAGGGTGTTATGTGGTTGTGACGTCATCATAACAAATGTTTCAGCCATAGAAATACATAGAAGGGACATGAGGCTCTGGCAGATGAAGCAACCAAATCAACCATCTTGGAACTGCCCTGAATACTGGCACAATGGACAGTGACGTCACCAATAACTGTGATGTCACTTATAACAATGGCATGACGTCACATCATAATCAGTCTATTGTGACGTCATGTCTCAGGGCAGTTCCAATATGGCGGATTTGGTGACCTCATCTTGAGGTGGCATCATACAGCCTCATGTCCATTCTATGTATTTCTATGGTTTCAGCAAATGAGCGGGGGTGTGGGGGCTGCAGCCCCCATGTGAGGCCATGACAACGGTTGTGACGCAATGATTTTAAAGAGTAAAGAGTCTCACTGGAACTGCTTAACCGGATACTGGACTTGAGCAGAATTGGCTACCTTTTTTCCCACAGTGCACTTACATTGTTGTCCTGAGGGGACTGGGCTACTGCTTTTTCCAATTTCAGAAATCGTTTTTTCCCCAATTTTTTTTCAACATTTTTTCTGCACACTTTTTTCCAAAATCTTTTCCCCGCTTGCATTGCATCACCATGGCAACTACACTGCCTCAAAGAGAATTTGGTAGCCATAACTACACACCAGTTTTTAAATACTCTATATTGCCACAATGGGCATTTCTAGTATGTAATATAGAAACACAAACACGGAAGAAAGAAAAATGTAAAAAAACATTTAATGTAAAAACAGGAAAAGAGAGTCCAGATAGTATCTAGATTACAGTCGGTATCAGCTTCCTCGTGAACTGTGAACTAAATGATGCTGACGCCACTGTCTATTGTCGTCACGTCATAAAATTTTTGTGGTTACGTCACGAGTGAAAATGTCCGGAGATCAGCCTGCTGCGGAAATTGTCAGATAGAAGTGGTTTTATCTCGCCAAAAATTGGCAAAAACGGCGCAGGAACGCTGTGAAAATGTACCAGGAACTTATAAACAGCCAGCACAAGCATGTGAGTGAAGCATGTGATTTTGTTCATAGGGCTTCTGATTGCCGAGATATCAGCAAAAACGAGTGTTCGCGAGTGATGTGACGTTGCCTGTATTTTAATTATAAACATCAATAAGTGCAAAGTAAATTGTAGTGACACCGAAACCGCAGATTGTGCAGGTTTATAAGTTAATTACTTTTATGTATTGAACTCTGAATGACGGAATCCCACTTTGTGTATTGGGCTGATGTACATTAATTCTACTTCTATGCTGGTAATCTGCAGTTGTAAATCCAATAACACAGATACTGCTGTGCTCACGTCAACCTGTGCATCTGGTAAAATGGGGTGTGCAGGATAAAAACTATTTAAAAATCAGGGCTGAAGCTGGTTGTGGCATTCAGAGCAGTTGTTATACTATATGGCTGTCCTGAAAGCTCTCTGCTGATGGTCATAGGTCAACTCGCCAGACGAAAACTCACTGGCCGCTAGGGCTCTATATCGTTTCAGACATTCGATAAGATACGTATCATCGATACACTTGATCGATACACGATTTGTACCGTCGGTCCGCAAATTCAGGTCCGATCCGCATTTTAGAGAAATCCGCTAACCGAAAACGATTTTTTGGCCCGGAAAGTTGATCTCGCAGTAGAGCGGACGTCAACATGACAGCCATCTCGAGTTCAGTTCATGATTTTGTGGATATTTTCTGTTAAAACTCGGCAATAAAACAACTTTTTTAGCTGGATATGGCATTATTACACCGAACCGAAAGTGCTGCTTCGAAAACCGGTACGGGAGCCAGCCAGACTGTACCGGTATGGCCGGTATTTATCGAACCTGTGTAGACCCCTACTGGCCGCCCCACTTCTGAATTTCTGGCTACGCCACAGCATGGATCTTGTCTTGACTTAGTTTACTCAAATAAACCAAATATCAATGTCACGGTCCTTGAAAGCGCATGGTCCGATCACAAACCCGTGTATCTGTACAACTACACGCATGATGTGCATAGCCTGTAAATCACACTGTCATCAAAATCTCTCTTGCTCAACATGGCCCTCCATTGTTCTGCGTTGCAGGAAAATTTATCACTTTTGTTTGTTTCTTTGTTTCTTTCTTCATTAATTTGTCTGTTAAATCATTCCACTTTGTTAATTTATTCCACATTGTTAATTTATTCCACATTGTTAATTTATTCCACATTGTTAATTTATTCCACATTGTTAATTTATTCCACACTTTGTTAATATATTTCATACTTTATTCATTTATTTGACACAGGAAACCCTGACATAAGACAATGGGACATTGCCAGTGCTGCTGCAACAGTCCTCTATTAAACATAACTATTGTGACGCATAACTTACTATATTTACAAAATTCCTATTCTAATTTCAGACAGCAGAATTTTAAACTGCTCCGAGCAACTCTGTTGTACTCTCCAATGTTTCCACACACTACAAACAACAACAGTCACAATTTCCCATGATTACTACAACCAAACGTCAACAACGTCAATCAACACAGTAAGTTTCAATGGGACACAGTAACACTTTCAAATTACATTTTGCAATCAACCTTGAAAGTTAAGAAATCAGTTTCAATTTTCATCATGGTAAACCATGTTAGCACAACTTCTGATGTCTATGAAACTATACCTGCGATTATACTCTAAAGATGTAGTTGACTATATTTGTCTACACCTATGCTCGACTGAAAACAGCTCTTCAAGGGTCATTTTTCCTTGCTAAGGGTCCTAAAATGAGGTCTGAAATTCCCTACACCTGGTCCATCATTTCTAGAATCCAAAATTTGGCTATAAAATCTGTTTCGCAAGCCCGTATTTTCCCACTGTATGGCAATAAACAAGTGTCAATTTGTAGACATTCTTGAAATATTTACTTTTAAATGAACTTATGGAAAATTCATGTCTCTTTGAGAATCCTCTATTTTGGTTCAAAGCACTCCGTTACTGGGTCTGGGTGCGAGATGCTCAGCTAAACACCCCCATAACCTTTTGCGACGACAACTCCCCCCCCCCCCCCAAGGATCATTTGAAGATAAAAAGCTGTGTGTAAATAGATAAATTTACAAATAGACTGATATATAGATAGATAAATGAATATGCTGCACCATAGGCAGCTGCAAGTTGCCTAAAATTATTCAGTGTTCAAATCATATAATAAATCTAGAAGGTGTTTAAAAAGATTTTAAATAATCTAGAGGTACCCTAAATAAGAGTTATGCAATCCCATTTCTTTATTCACAGGCGAAAGACCTCCTCCTGCTGTTTTGGCCAACCATATTGCCCCAGATAAATTCCAAGGACCATGTCCTGCACAGTGTCATCCTCCTTCTGCATATGGCCTGGTGCAAATTTTTGCGTATTTCAGGTGAAGCCAGCATTTTATGTCCTATAAAACCATGCATAATAGGAATGTTACATCCCAAGGTACCTTGTGATATTGAATACTGTTTTGTCAGTAAATGTTTCAAATTTCAGGGCAATCGGAGCATTGGTTCCAGATATTTGAGGTCTTAAACATCCAGAAAATGGCAATTTTTGGCATTTCAGCGTGACATGCATATTTTGAGCAATGTTTGACCCTTCATTTGGAAAGTAATTCTTACAATATGTCAATGAAAAGTATTCTCAACTGTAGCCATGGGATTTCTGGTTCTGTGACTATCAATTGAAATTTGATACTCTGTGTAATTGTCAGATAGTGCTAATGAGACTCCAAAGTGGCAAATGAAGCCAAAAATTGAAATTTTAGCAATTTCTGTTTAACAACTCTGTGTGCTTGTTGGTGTTCGGTATTCTATGTAGTTTTAGCTCTCCCATCGCAGTTTGAGGATCCCTCTATAGCATATTAAAGCTTATTTCCCTGTACTCATGTCATAGCTACTTGTTTGCATCATTTTTGTTTGCTTTGTAAAAGTTGTCCCGACCCTAACACTAACTTTGTTGCTCTTAGTCCAAAACAGGCTGTCTACATATACCATTTCACTATTGCATTTTTCCTCTACAGTGACTTAATCATTTAGCACTAAAAGGGATGCATATGACTGCCTGGAATTTTAGCTAATGTTGAAAACTATTGTATGTCCCGACCCTAACACCTCTGTCCCGACCCTAACAGCTTCTGTTTTGCATCCCCATGTACCCTGAAACTTGCAGGATTTGGTTTTTTAGGGATTCTACAAGACCTCTGTGTTATTAGAGATGGAAAAAAGTGCCAAAACAACTCCAGAAATAGTCTAGATCTTCAGGAATGGGGCAAAAAAAAAGAGTAATATTAATATACTTTAAGATTATCAGATAACCTTCTTTCATGAATGTAAAAGCTATTAGAGATTAAAAATTGAGTTAGAAATAATTTTAGGCCAGCAGGGTGACTTATCTGTGGGACCTGGTTGTAGTTTATGCATGTCTTTTTGTGATTTTCAACTGGTGTCCCGACCCTGACACCTCCAACAAAATTTTCAGTGCCATTTCAGCATGTTATATCTCCAATACTTACATCAATATCTATTAGAAACTTAAATTGTATACTAGGCTTTGTATACAGAGCAACATTTCATCATCTTTATCAATTTTGAAATATTTAAGTCTTTGTTTGGGAAATATTCAATTCTATCTTGAGTTAAAATGGGTAAATCTTTGAAAAGGGCAGTTTTGAATATTGGAACAATTTAAACGGTTCCTTGGCCCACCAAAATATGCATTAGGGTGCATCAGTTGCCCCAACATCAACCGATCCAGCTGTACCTTGGTCCATAGTTGGATTTTACCACACAAAATAAGATTATGAAATTTCAGCTTGATCGATGGATATTTAGGGGTGCCTCCGAGAGCATCTTTCTTTTGAGTTTTTCAGGATAAATTACGTTTCCGTAAGATCGCGGTTTGCGATAACTTGAGTAATATAGAAGATAGAAAAAAACTAATGACATATTTGGATTCTGCAGAAAATTTCCTTCAAAATGAATACCTGGAACCTATGTTTCCGTCAACATTATGGTGATCATGTACTGCAAGATATGCCTTTATTTCGATTATTAAGTACGACGTCACTGATATACACAAGTTTCTGTTTGTATGACTGCGTGGTACTTATTCTTCGCTTTTCTCTTCATATAAATTATGTTTCATAAATGTCAGTAGCGATTTACTCAGTATTCAATTTTATCTCTCAAAGCAATTTCAGTTATTCATGATGATCTCAAAAAGTTTTATGACTACGAAAAGAGAAAAAAACAAGTTTGCTATCCCATGTGGTGATAAGTGACCATAAGTCCCAATTTATTGAAACCTTATGAAAAACTAGCCCTAATACTTTTTGTGGACAAGGAAATGGGTCCAGCTTGAGTTATGGTAGTTAGAGGAATGTAAGTACTACTTCTCTTTCTTTCTATATTTCTGCATTTGAAATGATATTCTCTTTCTTCATTATTAATTTACTGCAATATCTTAAACTTGACCATTCTTAACACGTGCAGGATGATTGGTTTTAATGAATTTAATCTGATTTATTTATACTAGAATACCCGCTGGAAATAGATTTGTGACATATGAAGAGTTTGGTGTATGCATTTAATATGTAAATGGCATGGCCATGAAATGCGCGCTGCACTTAAAACGACGTTGTAGGAAATTGTTGTGTTACCATAACTTTAATTTGTATTTCATATTCAATGTATGAAAGGCAGTCATTTAACTGTTGGAAATATTATTGAAAGAAAATAGAATTTGTAAGGCCGTGTGGAATTGTTCATGTTTTGGTAAATATGAAACTAAATCATTGATAAGAAGCTGGACCCACATAGTTGCCTGCTGTGGACTGTTGATGTTAAGACCATTACTGCAGAGGTTTGTGAGACCTTGCTTGGGCTCAATTCGCTGCGCGAAGATGAAACGGTGGCTTCAGTTGTATGTTGCAAGGAGGGGGGGGGGGGGGTGGGGAATTTTCAATGTTAATTAGTGGGAGGGACTAATGAGCTGTCTGTATGTCAGTCTATCTATTTATTGGCATATCTATCACGATCTATCTATGTAGCTATGTATATATGGCGATATATGTATGCATGAATGATCTGTCAATCTATGTATGTATCAAGATATCTATAGCTGTAGCTATCCATGCGCACTTGCATTGTAAATGTCCATAGATGCATTATTGCACAGATTTATGAGTCCTCTCTTGGGCTGAATTCGCTGCGCAAATATGAGACGCGGTGGCTTAAGTTGTATGTTGAAAGGGGGCGGGGATTTTCAATGTTAATTGGTGGGACAGAGTAATTAGCTGTCAGTTTGTGTATCTATCGATCTATCTATCTATCTATCTTTCTATCTATCTATATATATCTATCATTCGGGCTTGCATATTATGTTAGTTGAACTTTGCACTATTGTAAAGACAAATAAGCATTTGGCTAATAATATAAGACCTTAAGTTTTCATGACTCGTGTGAGGTCATTATTTGGACTCATTTGACTCGTCCCAGGTGGTCTTGTGATTATGCAAATGATTATGGTTGCAGGCTGTTCTTTTTATTGGAGTACCCCTCCGAAGCACATGGGCTGAGTGAGTGGAGGAGGGGGTGTGAGCAGCACTGATGGAAGAGCCCTATGATTTGGAAGGTTGTTTTTCCGTGAATAAGGTGTCAAATAAAGCAGATTGCAAAGGAATTAGAGCGTTTTGAAGGATAACAGAGCTTATTTCAAGGGAAAATGTCAATTCCTGTCTATATGCCAAGTTTCGTGATGATTGAGACAGGAATGGAAGAGAAATAAGATAAACAACAGAATTAGAGAGATGTTCAGTTATGTGATGGATTTATGAAAATATCCTTTTAAAAGGCCTATCCACCTTTGCCTCTCAAAGACTTTTCTTGAAGGTCACACAGTATGGCATCTAAAACATTTATCACTTATGCAGATCTCACACATTCCAAATATAATGGAATTTAAGTAGAAAGGTTTGTACCTTCTGCATGAGACTGCAAGTAATCAATACCTTTTTTAAAACGCCATGTAAGTTTGAGCGAAAATGTTAAATAAATATTACATTTGTTAAATTGCTTCTATTCTAGTCATGGAATTGTGACTATAGATTAAATCTATGAATTAAATCCTCCTTGGACCTTGCCATCCATCTAGTGCAGGATATACATATTATGTATATTGACAGTCTCGGTGAACATAGTCCCGGATATACATGTAGGCCTACTCTAAAAATGTTGGTTTGAAGCTTAATGTGGCCTCAGAAAGTACTTCCAGAAAATATTCAATGTGCAGACAATATTTGTATTTCATTAATTTGCAGAATATGAATGGTTGATTACAATATTATGTACAATTGTACATTGACACATCTTCATGTGCATTATAATATCAGGCAAGTTTTCTCAGTGTTAAAACAGATAATGACTTCTTAATGTATAGCATATCAGTAATGTTGTTTCTTATTAATTGTCATATAGTCGTAAAACATTAATCAAGATCATTGAATCCTTGAATAATAGAAATAGCTTTGAGAGCCAAAGAGAAATACTTAGTATATTATGACTCATATGTACCAAACATGATAAATAAGAAAGGAACAATTAAAGCCAAAGTATCTTGCAGTCATTTAAATAAAAAAATTTGTGTATCAGTGAAGTCGAATAAAATATTCAAAATAAAAACACATCCTGCCCCATGGCATCAACATTATCTCTATGAAAGTATAGGTTCCAGGTATTCATTTTGAAGGAAATTTTCAGCAGAATCCAAATATGTCATTATTTTTCTTCTATCTTTTATATTAGTTAAGATATCGCAAACCGCGATTCTGCGGAAACGTAACTTTTCCTGAAAAATGTCTTAGGAAATATGCTTCCGGAGGCACCCCTAAATATTATTTGATCTGGCTGATTTTTTAGTATGTTCATCTGGCTACCAAAACACAACTTCATGACAAGGTACAGCTGCCTATCTCTATTTTTTATTTTTCATGGGGCGGCTGATGCACCCTAATATGCATGTGTGTCATTCATGGCCTAAAATGTTCAGTAAGTGATAAAATGTGACCAACACATTACTTATAAGAGAACTAAATCATGCCAGAGTGGTATGCTTTCTTGTTGCTTTTTCCACTGAAAAAATCGTAATAGCTATGTTGGAAATCATTACTTAACCCTGATTTTGTTGTTTATTTATTGCCATGTATATGTACTTCGAATTGCGACAAGATTCCAAGCAAAAACAAAACCTTTATTTTTCACCCTATTGTCACGCTCTTATTTGCACCAGGCCATATACTACCTCAGCTCCTGCATTCCTGGTGAGTTTCACAGAAAGGAAAAAGTTCATAATCATAACCATATGTCACAAATCCAGTACTACAACTGAAGTAAAAAAAACATGAAATTTTTAAAACACTCCAGCAATACATAATATGTGCATGTGTGTATGCAAAATATTTCCCTATATCCCACAATAGGCAGTGTAGTTCTGGCAAAAAACCATGTGATTCACACCATGTGATTCATCGTATTTGCATTTGCATTTTCGGAGTTCCGCTGCTAATCATCAGATGTCGCTGCTTCTCCAGCCCTCCAAATTCCTTTCGTTAGATGGCGCCAGTTATCTCGATTTTGTGCTAATCTTCTTAAAACTTCCAGGTCTTGCTTCTTGCTAAATTTAAGTTTACGGCAATAATTATGGTCTCTTGAAATTAAGTTGCTGTGATAATATTTGTTCAAGTCATTTTTCAACACTTGGGGTAAATCAGTTCTTGGTTTTCCTTTAAATCCTTTTTCTTTTCTTGGTATGAAGTACAGTTCCATTGCTTTATTAGCTGGTAATTCCTGGTCTCTTCTAAGTATGTGTCCAAATAGTTCCCATCTTGCCTTTTTCATCGTAATCGATAACGGGATTTCTTCTGTTTTTTCATATAATTTCTTGTTTGTTATTTTGACAGGGAATTTAATGCCTAACACTCTTCTTAGTTGCCTTCTGTGAAAAGCATCTAGTCTCTGTTCATCGTTGTGAACCACATGAAAGAAGTCCTGACGTTGCTATGTAAACAATAGACAGTAAAGTGATGACGTCACAATGTTTTGAGGCTCTGATTGGTCCTTGTGGTTGCTAGGGATATTTTTGGCGTCATTCAAACAAAATAGTGCCATATGAAATCACTCTATTTTATTTACTGGAGATTTATTTTTATTGTGGGATATAAATAAAACTTAATGGGAGTGTGGTTCACAGCAATGAACCTCACTCATGTCAGGTCTGCTGCAGAATAAACACTCGTCCTTCGGACTCGTGTTGTATTCTTCCGCGACCTGACATTCATGAGGTTCATTGCTGTGAACCACACTCCCATTAAGTTTTATCATAAAGTTTCCAATCGTGAAAGTGCTCCTTCACCAATCCGCAATTGCCTATTGAAATCTTTCTTGTCTTTCCACAGGAAAATGGTATACACATCTGTCAGGAGATTGATATGTCAAGCAGTACCAGAAATGCTTTTATCAAGAATCGACACCCTGCTTGCTTGGACTGCACTTATAGGCTCGGAACAGAGCCTAGACATGGGTTACTTCTCAAGGTAAGCAACAGTTCAAAACACTCACTTTTCCTCTAATAACTATGACAATAAATACAGAACATATCTTGCCGTTGTACAAGGAAACATAATGTAAGTAACAAGAACCCGGTCCATACGGCTTATGTTTCAAGTTTTCATATGCCACTTTTGTTTCTTTCTATTTAGCTGCCTGTGCTATTGATCCATCACATCAGATAACCATGAAAGACGTCCCCAGAACAGATAAACATTAGACTGCAAGGAACATGTACAACCAGACAGTCATCTTGTTGTCTTCAAAACTGCCGTAGGGGACACAAGTAATAATGCGGTTTATCCCTTCATGGATAAGGATGTCACAATCATAAAGCTCTTCTACACGGGAATGCAGTAAGTTTTGAAAACTTATGCAATGCACAATTTCATTGATGCTATGGTAAAGCTCATTATTTCAATAATCCATCATATCCACATGATTTTTGTAGCTCATGTTTCCCACATGCTTTTCGAACCTCAAGTTTTGTCTTTGTCACCCTTGCAATACAGCCGCTCATGTTTCCGCATTCTGTAATTTCAGGCTTCTCGCTTCAACGTTACTGCAAAATAATCTGTCGTCACTGCCAACGAAGTAAGCGCTCCATTCTTCATTTCAAAACCCCACCACAATTATAAAAATCCTCAAGGAATCTCAAGAATCTGCACAAGTTCATCAAACGACTGACAATTCCCTCAAGCCCCGGTAGAGTACAGACACTGATTTCATCCTTAAACACAAATCACATTATTCTTCACCTGAGCAGTTGCTCACATACCGCTGACAATTAACACCTTAACCACGACTGTCCAATACAAAAACCCTGAAACAATTCTGTCATGTCATTCAAGACAGCGTTTTCCAATAAATTCTTATAAACAATATGACCTCTCTTTGAGTCACTTTATTCATAATGCACCTTCAATTGTGCAACTATACTAACACTCCAAAGTCACCAATCAATCTCTCACTTCTTCAAAATATCAGTTGCTCAGTGGTTAGAGCAATGGCACCAAAAATTGCGTTAGGTCGGTTTTGAATCCGCGGATTCTTGTTTTTCAATTTCGCCAATATTTTCAAAGGAGGAAATTGGGCGACTTCAAGATTTTAAAAAATCGTACATATTCTTTTTGTGGTTATTTGGATATTATTTTGTTCATGGACAACCACAATAACAGCACTTCACTTGCCGCAATTCAGAACCACCTTTCTCTGCCACTTCCAAAAAGTAGACTTAAATATTTCACCAGCATTGCTACATATTTTGCCGTCATCACTGCCACATATTTTGCCGTCATCACTGCCACTTGAGCCAGGCTTTGAATCAGCAGATTCTTGTTTTTCTTTCAATAGTCTAGTGTTTGTTGCTCCCCAGTATCTACAAATCGATCTCACCCGCATTAATTTTTTTATGTGTCTGCTTTTGGCCAAATCCTGAGGACCAGTAATTGAATTTGTATGTAACCCTAGACATTCAAATCAACTGTCAGATTCAAAAAAGACTTGCAAAACGCAACCCTATTTTAGAACATTCCACCTGCATTATGTAACCCGCGGGTTCTTGTTAGCTTGTCTGTTTACTTTGTACAAACAAAGAGCTATTGCTGTCACTCGATCGTCGTCATTGTGACTTCAAATTGTACTAATGCATAAGAATGTTTCTTGAAAATAACTACGAATTAAGATGTCTCATATCATAATGCTCGTTCTCACAGAAGTATCTTTTAAGAAACTATCCAGTTTCCTGGCATTGCATTTGATGCATTTGTAATTTTTAGGGAGCATGCTACTTTTCTTTGATGCGATTAACATGGATTTGGCGAATGGTGTCTGTCAAATTAACCTTGCGTGGCAAAAATAAGCCAGCTGTCTCTGTTTTGACATTGGTATTCAATATTATATTTTATATATATGACACTGTAGATTGATTGAAACCAATTGTGTTTTTTGGGCCTAAATATCAATTGTTATATTGTACTAAATGTAGATCTGTGTAGAGCATTGTAGGCCTTTGTAAATATGAATAAATATCCATGAAAGAAATTGTTTATTTAAAGATAATTATTTGCTAGAAGCATAAACTATTTTCAGCGGACCTGGGATAGTGACATGCCTTTTGTAAATGTGTGACATGTTGGGATTCCTGACAGGAGGGTTGACTCCTGGCTTCACAAGTGGCAACATTCACTGCGACAACCAACTCCCTGTGAATTGAATTCCAGTACCATGATTTGCACGAGTGTTCTGAAGAGCCATTAGATTTGCAGTCAAGCACTCAAACCATTTGGTGGTTAGCTGGGTCAGTGGTAGCACACTGAGCTGCCCATCGCTGGGCCCAGGGCTCAAGTCCAGCTTCTGCTGGATTACCTTGTCCTATGTTAGATAGCAGTTTCAATCATCCTTCGTCTCATTGCCAGTTTCTACTCCAGACCTAATTAGACTACCAAGTGTTTAATTATAGGACGCAAAATCCCGCTCATCCATCCCAGAACACTACCAGTGAGCCTACACTTGACTCGAGTTAAACCTTCGACCCTACCCCACCCCCCCCTACAACCAAGAACATGCAGGAGGTGCGTTCTGAAATACTACACTTGCTGCAATGCAGATGCATCCTGAAATGCTACATGTGCAGGTGCAGTCTGAAATGCTGCACATGTGGATGCAGTCTGATATCTGCACATGCACATGCAGTCTGAAATTCTGCACATGCAGGTGCTTTATCGGGGCTTTAAATCCCATAATTATGGACTAGGTAGGCTAAAGGATGATTAAAACTGCTGTCCAACATAGGCCCAGGTAATCCGACAAGAGCTGGATTCGAATCCAGGACCCAACAATCGGCAGCAACTCAAAGTGCCATCACTAAGCTAGACCCCCTGCACATGCAGGAGTAGATCTAATGCAGGAGGTGCACTCTGAATGCTGCACATGCAGGTGCGACCTGAAATTCTGCATGTGCGGGTTTGGCCTGAAATTCTGCATGTGCAGGTGCAGCCTGATATTCTGCGTGTAGGTGCAGCCTGAAATGCTACACATGCTGGAGTGCAGTCTCAAATGTTGCACGTGCAGCTACATTCTGAAATTAAAACTGCTGTCCAACATAGGCCCAGGTAATCCAAACTATAGCTGGATTTGAATCCTGGACCCAATGATCGGCAGCAGCTCAGCTTGCTATCACTGAGCTAACTCTCCACCCCCTGCACATACAGGAATAGATCTAGTGCAGGAGGTGCACTCTGAAAGCTGCACATGCAGGTGCACTCATAAGTGCTGCACATACAGGTGCAGTCTGAAATGCGGCACATGCAAGTGCATCCTGAAATTCTGCATGTGCGAAATTTTGCATGTGCAGGTGCATTCTAAAGAAATCATATATTCCTCGCACATGCAGGTGCTTTCTGAAATGCTGCACATGCAGGGGTGCAGATCGACTGAAATGCTGCACCTGCATGTGCAGGTGAAATTCTGCACATGCAAAATTCTGCACATGCAGATTAAATTCTGCATGTGCGAAATTCTGCACGTGCAGGCAAAATTCTGCATGTGCGAAATTCTGCACGTGCAGGTGAAATTCTGCATGTGCAGGTGAAATTCTGCATGTGCAGGTGCATTCTGTAGAAACATATTCTTCGGGGTTTTAAATCCCATAATGTTATGCACTAAGTAGGCTAAAGGATGATTAAAACTGCTGTCCAACATAGGCCCGGGTAATCCGGCAATAGCTGGATTCTAATCCTGGACCCGATGATCGACAGCAGCTCAGCTTGCTATCACTGAGCTAACCCTCCACCCCTCTGCACATGCAGGAATAGATCTAGTGCAGGAGGTGCACTCTGAATCCTGCACATGCAGGTGCATCCTGAAATCCTGCACGTGCAAAAGTCTGCACGTGCAGATGAAATTCTGCATGTGCGAAATTCAGCACGTGCAGGGCAAATTCTGCACATGCGAAATTCTGCACGTGCAGGGCTAATTCTGCACGTGCAGGGCAAATTCTGCACGTGCAGGTGCATTCTAAAGAAATCATATATTCCTCCAGCACTTCAGCAACGCTGTTTTTCAAGTGGCCCATATACCATGTATATACAATCAGAACATAAAATAAAGATATATAATCAAAATAATAAAAACAATAGACAATAAAGAGAATAAGACATGTAACAGATTAAAAACAAAAAACTAAATGTACAATTAAAATAAAAAGTATAGATCTTTGTGTGAATTACGCTCTGAAGACAAGTGATGGAGTTAAATTGTTTATTATAATTGATAATGAATTAATTTGGGAAATATGTACATGGAATAAATATTTGGGAACAATAGGAATAGATATAATGTGAACATGTTGAGCACACGAGGTAATAATTAGATAGGAGTCAGAATATATACACATGGTGGTAAAAGTCCGAAAATCCTCACTTCTTGGGGAAGAACGTAGTGATAGGCCACAGTGCACATAGAGATCTTTATTCGAGGTTGTACAACACATCCTGTAATATTACACTATCAGGAGTGATGAAAATTATTGGAAGGGTTGGCGGTGAAGGGGTGGATGGTGGGATCAGAAAAATTTTTAAGAATGGAAACGAGGCACGGCGCCAGTGCAGGTGTGGGTAAAACGCGGATCCAGCGGACTGAGGGCACTGAAGGCAGCAAATAATACTTCATCGCTTTCCACACAAAAGATTTCCCCTTCGGTCAAACTTGTCTTTGTGTGAATTACGCTCTGAAGACAAGTGATGGAGTTAAATTGTTTATTATAATTGATAATGAATTAATTTGGGAAATATGTACATGGAATAAATATTTAGGAACAATAGGAATAGATATAATGTGAACATGTTGAGCACACGAGGTAATAATTAGATAGGAGTCAGAATATATACACATGGTGGTAAAAGTCCGAAAATCCTCACTTCTTGGGGAAGAACGTAGTGATAGGCCAAACAACCCGCGCAGTGGGTTGCGCCAAGAAGATGAGGAGAGGAGGAGAGGAGGAGCAGACAAAGGAGAGGACCATGACTTTTGGGATGGAAGGTTATCCTATGGAACTGAATTGTAAACCGGTATGGACTGGATGGTATGATAATAAGATAACCAGTGGTCTTACACCCGGAGAATGAATATTGGTCGGCATGAGGATGAATAATGGGAATAACTAAGTTATCCTGTGGCATAACGCCATGAGGATGAATATTGGGAATAAGTTATCCTGTGGCATTACGCCATCAGCATGAAAAATGGGAATAATAACTTATCCTGTGGCATAACGCCATGAGGATGAATCACGGGGATAATAATTGATCCTGTGGCACAACGCCCTGGATGAATAATGGGAATAATACATGTAAGTGATCCTGTGGCATAACATCATGAGGATGAATAATGGGAATGGCAACTTATCCTGTGGCATAACACCATGAGGATGAGAAAAAGGGAATGGTCAGTTATCCTGTGGCATAACACCATGAGGATGAATAAAGGGAATAATAATTTTATCCTGTGACATGACCGAGATAAGGCCATGGATGGATAAGTGGAATAATAACGTATCCTATGGCATAACGCAATGAGGATGAATAGTTGGACTAGTAATTTATCCTGTGGCATTTTTATAACACCCTGAGGGTAAATTATGGGAATAATAAATTGTCGTGTGGCATAACAACCTGAGGGTAAATAATTTGAATAAAGAGTTATCCTGTGGCATAACGCCATGAGGATGAATAATTTGAAAAAAAGAGTTATACTGTGGCATAATGCCATGAGGATGAATAATTTGAATGAAGAGTTATCCTGTGGCATAACGCCATGAGGATGAATAATTTGAATAAAGAGTTATCCTGTGGCATAACACCATGAGGATGAATAATTTGAATAACGAGTTATCCTGTGGCATAACGCCATGAGAATGAATAATTTGAATAAAGAGATATCCTGTGGCATAACGCCATGAGGATGAATAATTTGAATAAAGAGTTATCCTGTGGCATAACGCCATGAGGATGAATAATTTGAATTAAGAGTCATCCTGTGGCATAACACCATGAGGATGAATAATGAGAATAATAACTTATCCTGAGGCATTACACCATGAGGATGAATAAAGGGAATATCATAACTTATCCTGAGGAATAAGCTATGAAGATGAATAAAGATAATAGATATCCTGTGGCATTATGCCATGAGGATGAATAATGGGAATAATATATTATCCTGTGGTATTTCACCGTGATGATGAATAATGGAAATTATAACTATCCAGAGGCATTACACCCTGAGGATGAGTTAAGATAGCAATCACCACTTGTATAGACGTATAAATTGAGATTGTACCAACTGGATAAGCAGGACAATGCCAAGAAAAATAATAAGCATATAATAGGCCTATGTCAAATGGTATTTGTCCCTCCAAACAGATCAGGATCGCAATCTGGCGTTTCATTGCATGGGTGTCTAGAGGTGACGCCAGATTATCCATTATTTATCTTGGTTGAAACGGGTGTTACCTATGAGTAACCCCATGTGGTAGTGGGTCGCATAGGGCTTCCTTCCAATAGGTTGAGGTGATTATCGTGTGAAGTGGCCCAATCACGGAGGAGATGCAACGCTAATCAGAAGTGTGTTTTCTGTGGAAGGACGTCTTCCTGCTGCAATGCATTCCGGACAACATGTTCTGTGACATCACAGATCATACCTAGGTTGCTAGGGTGACGACAGTAGTGACGTCACCTGGTGTGGAGCCTTCAAGCGCATGGGATCTTCGTGGCCCAAATGTCCTGGCGGATTGAAGGAGTGGTGCGTCAGAACGGGACCATCGTTGTTGTGGGCATCTGGAATATCAATAAGAACCCAGGCAGAGGCTTAACCAGAGAAAAATGACTACCGGTACCAATATAAAGCAAGAACGGTTTAGTGTTAGTCTAAATGGGGAATGAATAAGTCAAAATAATTTTTATTAGGTGATCAAATTAATTTAATAAAGAAATAATATCAAGGAGGGGATGATTATAATTTATGTATGTATATATATATATATATATATTTGGTTAAGTAGAAATAAATAGATATAATAATTATAGTAAGTGGGTAAAAAATATGGTGAATGTTGAGTATTATGATCAGTAAGATGATATTTTAAGTAAATGTATGTATCATAACTGAGAAGTTTAAATTTAAATCGAAGAAATGCAGGATGTTTTGA
This sequence comes from Platynereis dumerilii, assembly GCA_026936325.1. NCBI lineage: Eukaryota > Metazoa > Annelida > Polychaeta > Phyllodocida > Nereididae > Platynereis > Platynereis dumerilii. The sequence continues at coordinate 38,399,545 of JAPTHN010000007.1, forward strand.
TGGAAGAATAAAGATTCAGTCAGTAGTTTGAACCAAAGAAGTAGGATGAAATCTGGTTAGAGGCCAGGCCGGCATGGAAGATTCCCTGTGATAATCGCCAATCCGGACTCGAATTCTCAACCGTGAGGGGGATGAGTCGACGATGAGCTGGACTTGTTCTGGATGTATCACCCGTGAAAGCTGGTAGGAGAAGCGCTCTCGTGAGCCGTGACTGTCTCTTGCAGGTATTGGGTCTGGTCAGCCTCTGATCTCCCCGAGACCTCCACGATGGTGTTGTACCACTGTGTTACCCAAATTGAATGTTCTCCGCAAAGACTGCGTTTCCCATTGACTGGAGTGGATGGAGTACACCTCTTCGGAGGCTTGCGATGGCGACCTTTGGATTTCGGTATCTGGAATTACACAATAAGACAAATGAGGGAGGTGGAAAGTGTTGTTAACTAAGATCGGATGTGATCGTGTGTAACCATTGACCCATACAGTCAAGAGTAAAGGAATGATTTATTCAGTAGGATGGCCCAAATTGCAAGATCTAAAGAGATTTATAAAAAAGATATAATGGAGCAGGTAGATAGGAAAAAAAATAATGGAATACACAATGCCAGTAGTGGCTGAGTGGCAAGATTTTATAATTGATCACAAAAGAGTTTGGGCGGGGTAAAGGAGAGAGGATAAACATATAGTTGATCACAGAAGGAAGTGCATGATCTGGGAAAGACGACATATAAATGATCACCAATTGTCCATACGGTCAAAGGTGGTGACCTGGGATAGGTGTTGGAAATGGAGAAGAAAGAAATGAAGAAATGATGAAGATCTTAATGTGTTTAAGGACAAGTAGTAAGGAGGGTATGCTAAAAGTTTAATTAGGTCAAGTATTAATATATAATGAGGGAGATGGGAGTAATATAGTCATGAATCATAATTATTATCTTATTGGTTAAAGTGGAATATACTACAGGTGAGTGAAGTCTTCCTGTGGCATTACGCCGTGGGGAAAGACTGAACGGTTTTTTGTTTTTTTTCCTCTTTTTTTTTAATTATTATTTTTTTTTTTTAGTCTTTATTAGTTGGTTGTAAGGATGGTCGTGAGGACCACGGAGTATTTTGTATTTCTATATATATATTAATTATATTATAGAGATATATATTATAGTAAAGTACGTTGGAATGAATATAATTGATCACAATGTGGCTTTAGCGGCCGGGTGGTGATCAGAGGTGGATATTATAAGTGATGAAGAACGGGTTAGGGTGGGGTGATTGGAGAGGATAATCAAATACATATAATTGATCACAAAAATGAGTGACCTGGGATAGTCGACATATAAGTGATCACCAATTGTCCATGCGGTCAAAGGTGGTGATCTGGGATAGATGTATGGAAATAGAGAAGAAAATTAATGATTAAATGAAGAATTTTTAATGTATAATATGGATGTGGATAAGGCTGTGGCCTTACACCATCAGCCAATCCCAATCATGAGGTGTTAACTTTTTTTTTTTCTTTCAACTCTCTCAATTAGATAATAGGATTAGGCCTATTTAAAGTGGAGAAAGTATAGGAATAATTGAAACTGTGATATTACACCATCAGTTGATTGGAAAGTGGTACAATAAAATTTGAGATCATTTAGATAATGATTGAAAGATTGTATTAGTAAGATGTAAGAGATTGGTAAATATTTATAAATTAAAAAACTATGAAGTACTGGACTAAATGAGGCTGTCGTATCACACCTTCAGCCCAAAACTGGAAAAGATGGATGAGAATGTACACGTATTATAAGGACATCAAGTATCTGATTGGGTGTTGAATTTTTTTTTTTTTTTTTAACACCTGTTGAAGCCTATGGATATGCGTTGAAATTAAAAGTGATAGAAATCAGAATGGTTTATTGGAAATTGTTGATGATTTTTTACTTCCCTGATCAAGCTGTGTAGTCATATTGAGATGACAGGTGGCGCCAGGTTCCCATGGGTTTATGACGTCACGTTCACACTTGAAAAGTTTAGGTCACTGAGTGCAAAGCTATATTGGTTGCTAGGACACTAATCATATATGACGTCATCTTGGACATCGTCATCTTGGACATCGTGGCCACCCTGGATCATCATCGTGGCAACCGGCAACCGTAGGGCATCTGGAGTGTGTCCTGTCAAGTCTGTATCCAATGGATGGATTAGGAGAATTGGCACAATGAATGATGGCTAGGAGAATGGGCACAGTCATGTTCTGATGCAGGCTTCACGCACGTCTTATGGGTAGGTATGACGTCAGATCAATCGATAGTGAATCAGACAGTAAGTTACCGCAAGCGAGTTTTTGACACTAGGGACACTGCAGTCAATCATGATGTCATCTGTGGTGACGTGAAAAGCCTAGGTGACGTCACATAGTGTCAACCAGTGCAAATCTATATTGGTCGCTAGGATACGAGTAATGCGAAAAGTGTGTGATCCAGCCACGTGATTCAACATGCAGATCAATGTCGATCATGAAATATAGCCCAAGCATGCAGTGGCCCAAATCACAGGCCAAATAACGTCCATAAGATGGTTCCACAAAGATGGAATACGTGAGACTTGGTGACAGTTCTGGTAAAAATGATAAATCCATGAATGATTGAGGGCTCCAGGGCATGCGTCTGTCTTCATCAGAAAAATTTTTAAGAATGGAAACGAGGCACGGTGCCAGTGCAGGAGTGGGTAAAACGCGGATCCAGCGGACTGAGGGCACTGAAGGCTGCAAATAATACTTCTTCGCTTTCCACACAAAAGATTTCCCCTTCGGTCAAACTTGTCTATAATATTATACTCTGTTGTCTATGTTTATCTATCTAACTATCTATCTATCTATCTATCTATCTATCTATCTATCTATCTATCTATCTATCTATCTATCTATCTATCTATCTATCTATCTATCTATCTATAGTAACAAGTAACAAGAAACAAGTAATTAAACATGGACGCAGGTCCGGAAAAGGACCTCTATGGACATCTAATTTAAGTATTGTTCTCCCATGGGCACGGCGAGATTTAAATGGAAAGTTAGTTAAAAGCCTCGGGCCAGATGGGATTGAGGGTGAACCTGTTTACAGATCTATGAGATGGAGTGTAGAGAAATTGAAACTGGCTATTTCCGTATAAATACTATGTATACAATAGTTGAGGCAGCAGATAGTGTATTCAAAACACTTCAAATTGCTATCTATCTATCTATCTATCTATCTATCTATCTATCTATCTATCTATCTATCTATCTATCTATCTATCTATCTATCTATAAGCCCTACTAGGGGGGTCTGGGGGCATTCCCCCCCAGGAAAATTTTTGAGAAAACAATGAAAATGGTGCATTCTGAGACTTTCTGATGATGTTGAAGTCAGTCAACATGATGTCACCCACTGGGCTAAATTATAGTAGTGCTGATAAAGATATGTAATTCACCCCCCTCTGGGCCCTCCCCCCCCCCCGGAACAATGGAACCCAGATTGCCTGAGATGCATTTTCAGCAATTCAGACGTATATGGCAAGCGCAATGATGTAGTCACTCAAAACAGTCAAAATGTCATCAGGCAATCACCACATAAATGTACGAGAACAATCAGGAATGGCATGAAATAAATTTTGGAAGTGGATGTTCCTCAGCAAATGCACAATATTGGAAAATTCTTTTTCCCAGAGCTTTCTTGTCAATTGTCAATTGTGACCTGCTTCACCAAAATGGGTTCAAAGTCGGCCTCTTATCATATTAATTATGAAAATGACTTTATTCTACTAGGATTGAGCCTTAAAATGATGTTTAGTATGTTTTGATATCTCCATCCAATCCAAAGATATGGCACCTCAAACATCGATGATACGAAACATTAAGCTTTGAGAAAATGGCATTTGAAATCCCCGCCATAGCAATAAAAGAACTAAGAAAATCAAGAGGGACACTCAATTTAGATAATTTAAAATCAATTTTTGGTAAAATTGTCTTGAATACAATGTATTTTAGGAAAATTACTTTTACTAAAACGTGGCACCAACAGCTAAAAAACATCAAAATGTGACCTCTTTGACACATTTTGCTAATTTCTGAGAAATGAAGAAAGCCTACTTTGATGGCACAGGTCACAATTAGTCATGACTATTTTCTTTCTCATCCCACTCTAATTCTCCATTTCTTCCTTTTTCCTACCTTTTGCCTCCTCTTGATGGCTCTTCTCTCTCTGAATTTTCACCCCTGTCTCCTCCTAACTTTTGCCCCCTCCACTCTGTTGTCCCCTTCACCTTCCTCCTAGCTCCTATATTATCCTTTCTGCCTGCCCCGATAGCTCTTGCCCTCCCCAATCATTCTTCTCTTTCCCTTCTATGCCGTCTCCCAAGGTCTTTCCTCCTCCTCTCTAGCTCTTACTCTCACACCTGTGTCTGCCTCCTTCAGTCTCATTCCCTCTCTCTCCATACAGCTCTTGCCCTCTTCCTGTAGCTCTTCTATCTTCCCTCTATATACCTTCCCCCAAGCTCTTTTTTCCTCTTCTCTAGCTCTTGACTGCAACATCTCTGTCTCTGCCCCTTCCTCCTACATTCTCCTTCTCGGCTTCCCCCTGTAACTCTTGCCACCCCCAACTGCCCTCTCTTTCCCTCTATACTTTCTCCCAAGGTCTTTCCTCCTCTTCTCTAGCTCTTGCTTCCTACACCACCGTCTCTGTCTGATTCTTCCTACATTCTCCTTCTCTACCTTGCCCTATATCTCTCGCCCTCTCCCAATTGTTGTTCTCTCTTCCTTCAAAGCAGTATTAGACTAATGGGCCTTTCTGTCCAAATTTTTTAAACCCCTAACCTTCACAGCCTGTCATTTTGATATAGAAAAAGAGAGGACTGTTGCACTGTGGAGATGGCACTTCGTGTGTCATGCTGATGATTTGTCATGGTCATACCCAAACTTTCAATGTTAATTTGATTAAAGGAAACTTGTTGGTGACAGTCAAACGAAAGGATTATGAATCTGATTTTCACTCTAAAATCAGTTATGACAAGTCAAATAGCCTTCTGTAGATCATGAGTCATTCATGTCTAATCAAACAGCCTCCATGTTGTGACACATTTACTGGAAAAAGGCATTTTGGCCACTTAGCCCTATTGTTGCCTTTCAAGAGAATTTTGTATCATCCTGTTTCAGACATTATCTTTAAATTTGTCATAAAATCTTCACACATCTGCGTACCACAAAATACAGATTAGCAGAACGTGAGTGGTCCATCATGATCTCATCATGCTAGTGGTGGACCTCAGTAAAATATGCGGCTGAGATGGACCATTTAAATTGGCTCTCCTATATGACCTGATCTGCTGATCAACTAATGATAGGTGTAGCCTATTTCGGATATTAAAGGAGGTTAAACTGAAGCAATAGCCAAAACCCGAATCAGGAATTGTCTTTTATAAAAAATGGTCTTATATACATGTCTCTATAGTCATATCCCTACAAGACTCCACAGACAAGTTAGGCTCTAGAGATTCTTTCAAACTTGGACCTTTACTTCAAGTGGTCGATCTCAGCCACATCTCCCCTACATGCATTTAATTGTCCCAATGTAATAAAGATAGACGAATGCTATGCACAGTTTCAAAGTGCAAAAATAATTTCTAGTACAAAAACGTTGGCAAGCCTTCCTTTTTGAGGAAAAAAAACTAGAAAAATTGACTGTATTTTCATCCCAGAAGGGACAAATTGCAATTAGGGGTGGGGGATTCATTCATAGGTGTGAATTGCAATTGAGAAAGACTCTGAGTTCTATGATCGATTGGCCAATTCAAAGGCAGCTAATTGCCATTTGATTTACCTGGCATGAAGCCAGTTATATCTTCTTGATTCTGGGACAATTATGGACCTAAATAGTGGACTTTTTGGGACCATTTTCGGCCGTGGGGGGGTGCGTTCGCACCCGTCGCACCCCCCCTGGCTACGGGCCTGAGTCTATCTATCTATCTGTCTGTCTATGTATGTATGTATGTATGTATGTATGTATGTATGTATGTATGTATGTATGCATGTATGTATGTATGTATCTATCTATCTATCAATCTATCTATCTATCTATTTATCTCAGCTAGCCACATGAACTGCATTTGCATAGCACTTTTTTATTCCTTTAATAGGGCACTTTATTGTTCCTCAGAGTACTTTGATATTCCTCAGGGCACTTTTTTCGTCCTCTGGACACTTTTTTATTCCTCAGGGCACTTTGCGGTTCCTCAGGGCACTTTGTTATTACTCGGGGCACCTTGTTGTTCCTCAGGGCAATTCTTTATTCCTCAGGGCACTTTGTTGTTCCTCAGGGCAATTTGTTGTTGCCCATGGAAACTTGTTGTTCCCCAGGCACTTTGTTGTTCCTCAGGGCAATTCTTTATTCCTCAGGGCACTTTGTTGTTCCTCAGGGCACTTGGTTGTTCCTCAGGGCACTTTGTTATTCCTCAGGGCATTTTGTTGTTGCCCATGGAACTTTGTTGTTCCCCAGAGCACTTTGTTCTTCCCCAGGGCACTTTGTTGTTCCTCGGGGCACCTTGATGTTCCTTGGGGCACCTTGATGTTCCTCGGGGTACCTTGATGTTCCTCGGGGCACATTGATGTTCCTCGGGCACATTGATGTTCCTCGGGGCACATTGATGTTCCTCTGGGCACATTGATGTTCCTCGGGGCACATTGATGTTCCTCTGGGCACATTGATGTTCCTCTGGGCACATTGATGTTCCTCTGGGCACATTGATGTTCCTCTGGGCACATTGATGTTCCTCTGGGCACATTGATGTTCCTCTGGGCACATTGATGTTCCTCTGGGCACATTGATGTTCCTCTGGGCACATTGATGTTCCTCTGGGCACATTGATGTTCCTCTGGGCACTTTCTTATTCCTCAGGGCACTTTTTTTATTCCTCAGGGCACTTTTTTATTCTACAGGGCACTTTGTTGTTCCCCAGGGCACTTTGTTTTTCCCCAGGGCACTTTGTTTTTCCTCAGGGCACTTTGTTGTTCTTCGCGGCAACTTGATGTTTCTCGGGGCACCATGATTTTCCTCGGGGCACCTTGAAGTTCCTCGGGGCACATTGATGTTCCTTGGGGCACATCAATGTTCCTCGGGGCACATTGATATTCCTCGGGGCACATTGATATTCCTCGGGGCACATTGATATTCCTCTGGGCGCATTGATATTCCTCTGGGCACATTGATATTCCTCTGGGCACATTGATATTCCTCAGGGCACATTGATATTCCTCAGGGCACTTTTTTATTCCTCAGGGCACTTCTTTATTCGTCAGGGCACTCTTTTATTCCTCAGGGCAGTTTGTTGTTCCTCAGGGCAATTTGTTGTTGCCGATGGCACTTTGTTGTTGCTGATGACACTTTGTTGTTCCCCAGGGCACTTTGTTATTCCCAGGGCACTTTGTTGTTCCCCAGGGCACTTTGTTGTTCCTCATGGCACTTTGTTTTCCCCAAGGGCACTTTGTTGTCCCCCAGGGCACTTTGTTATTCCTCTGGGCTCTTTTTTATTCCTCAGGGCTCTTTTTTATTCCTCAGGGCACATTTTTATTCCTCAGGGCACTTTGTTGTTCCTCAGGGCACTTTGTTGTTGCCGATGGCACTTTGTTGTTCCCCAGGATTTGGCTTAGCCAGACCAGGACTTAGCTAAGACCAGGCTTTTCTCTTAGTACCATGTTGGTGAAATCGACCCTTAAAGTTTCATTGTGATATTAGTCAGAAGCTTCATAATGAAAAAAAAAAGTAATTTTCATTTAAAATTTCCTTCTTATTTTTGTCAGACTCACAATTAATTCCTCTAGCTGTCTCCCAGCAGAAAATTTCAATTTTAATTGTTTTAAGGTACAACTGACACTTAGAAACTACATAAATGTTTGAGGTACCTGGCGCTTTCTTCTGCGTGGGCTTCAAAAGTAAAATTTTTAACAGAGCCATGGTCAGTGGCATTACAAAAAATGGCCATAATAAATGACAATGAGTGGCAGCAAGTGCCTGGATGCTGTTTAAAGCATAGATTGCTTCATACAGCATGAAATTTGTGGCATGCCCTACTCAATAATCCTTCGGATCAGCACCAATAAAGATAAACATTCATGTTAAAATAACAATACAATTAGGCCTAGGGGAGAGGCAGGTTAGTTGAGACGTTTTTCACGAAAATTGGCCTGCAAGCCAAGTGGAGGATAATATTGAAATTATGAATAGTTTAGATACTGGAGAATAAGATTGTTTGTATATATGAAGAAACTTGGCTTGATCTATTGGACGGTTTTTACCCCAGAGGGTGCCAAAGTAGGTCATGTCAAACGTATCAACTAACCCTACTGGGCAGGTTAGTTGATACACCTGGTCAGGTTAGTTGATACACCCAACCCAAAGGTAAATGTAAAGAAATTGTCACATGTTACAGCCTATGTAGGAGGTGCTAAGGTCATAACGTTCCACGAAGTTACTTCTTGTTCCCGTAGAAGCATTTCTGTTCACGTTGTGAGTCGAAAGTGATGGTCAACCTCTTGAACTGTAGATACCTCACGAAGAATGCAGCCGATGATTTTCCTGTTCAGTGTGGAGTTGTTTGGTACCACTTACCATTAAAGTTCCACTCACAAGTCAGGGCTGTGATTGTGACAAGGCCATCCAACCGAACCTCCTTAAGCCTTGAGCGACCATAAATATGGGTTATTCTGACCTCTACTACCATCACATTACCTTAACTACCATTTCCAACAAAAAACTAACTCACTTTCATTTTGCAGCAGTTTAATTTAAGGGGCTACAACCCTCAAAGAAGCTAAAATCCTCAAAATGTTACATCTACAAAATTAATTCTTAATACAAGTAATACCAAAATTAACATTTTGATTCTGTGTCGAAAGGGAAATACAAAAATCAGAAGTACCCAAAAGCCACTTAATCTACATGTAGGCATTTATTCTTTGCACAATATAGGTTGATTCAGGTCAATTTTCAAAATTTTAATTTGAAACATTGGTAGGTCAACTTGACATTATGCAGGTTGGGTTAGTTGATACGTATCAACTAACCCTGCCTGTTCTGTCTCAACTAACCCATCCCCGCCATTTTTTCTGAAACATGCTGGACTCGGGACCATGTATGAAACTGGGTCATCTTAAATAGCTTATAGGATAGCTATTTTTATAAACTATACCAAGGTACTAAGTTACTCTGAGATATCCTTGATCCCTTGCCAGAACAAAAGCATTTACCTGCTGAGCACAAACTCACTCTGAACTGTGGTTTTTCCACTTTTTGGCTTCACTCCTCAACCTTTATTCCGATTACCTTTTGACTTAAAACCGAGAAAAATGTTTTTTCATTCTGCTTCTCACACATGGCACAATTTTCTCAAATAATCATTTGTATCACCAGGAGATTGGGCGTATCAACTAACCTTGCGTCTCAACTAACCTGCCTCTCCCCTATATACAATTTATACAGCTGTTTCTTTAGAAACCCCTGCCAAACAATTTACGTTGCAGTCTTCACCTAAGACTCTTGGACCTATAGTCTATAAGACTAGTAGGCCTACAGCTAAATAAAAATGTTTCCTACACAAGTTACACATAATGATTAATTTGTTTAAGGCCAGATCAGCTGCAGATTTCAAATAATTAGATATCAAGTAACTAAAACTGCTGACTCATTGTTAATTCCCCTGCGCCGCGATCCAAAAAGATCCAAATTACATAAGAGTTGATAAGATTACGTAATAAGACGTAACGTTCTATAATACTTGGCACAGTGCCAGCAAAGGTCACTGAGTGCAACTTCAGGCGTTACTGCAATGTTAAAGATAGGAGGTTAGTTAAGTTTAATACAACTTTAAAGGTTTGAAATGACTCTAAAAATGCCTTTTTCGGATTAAATTGCCATATAGACTAAATACAGTACTACAAGAGCTATACAATGCACTTGTTTTGATAAAGATATGTTGAATATTTAAGTCATAATTCATTAAATGAGTCAGCACTGAGTTTAAAGTTCTTTTAGAGCCGATAAGTGGTTGAAAGACAGCCAGTTTGCGTCTTTTCTAAGCAATCAGGTATTATTGCCTGTACAATTAGCAAATGCAGGAAGAGTGGGTCATATACTGACAGGTCTGCTGTTAGCGGCCGACCAGATGATCTTGGGGGGGCTATGGACATTTCGTGAAAAAAAAGATTGATTCCCACTTAACACTGAAAAAAAAAGTTTGTTCAGCACATCACATGGAAATAAAAAAAGTTTGTTTCCACCTGTAGCTAGCATACCGTAATGTTAAAATTTACATTAAAAAGTTTGTCGCAAGTGCTCATGCGAAAAATTGTTCTGGTCGAGCATCTGGTCGACCCCTCACCTAGTTGTGGATTTTGAGCAGCTTGCGTCACAGCCAATATATGATCCTCTGATCTGAGTTGATAGGCTCCATCTCTGCAGGTCTTACTCTTACATAGTTTTTAATTTTGGCAAGAGATCTCCTGGACTTCATGCAGACCCCAAATAAGGATCAAAGTAATGAGGTTCAAGTTCAAGATGGTGACTTTTGGAGATTTTCTGATCTGAGGATTTAAGAGACCCGCACCATCAGTTTTGATGGGAGCCATGATCTATCCAACAGTTTAACACTTGGCTCCTTTCTGCACTGCACATTTCTTTGTAGAATATGAGAACAAGAAAATTTTTCAACAAAAAAAATAGAGGCTTTTCAGCAAATTAGTGCACATCTGCATGTTTTTTGCACCGATCCCGCAAAAAGCGTCCCGTCCCGCACCTGCACATCCGCGTTTTATTACGAAATCCCGCGGCCCACCGTTCCGCAAATTTGGCCCGTCCGCATTTTACCACGATGCTAACCACCCGTTCTGATGACGAAGTTTCACAGGCTGATTCTTTAATCTTAGAAAAAGCCTCCTGTCGGGAGGCCTGTGGCCATCTATACAGAGGCGAGTGGCTATATATAGAGTCACTAAGACTATATCAGCGAGGGGCTGACGCATCGCCTCAAAAAAAAATTCATGGCAAACCAACCGACAGTCTCTTCAAATCCGGAAGCAGAAATTTTTCATATAGAAAATCGCTGTATTGCCCATGTTGTGCATAATTCCCATGCATAGTTCCCACCACCAAAGAAGTTCCCTGATGTCCCTATGCAGTTATAATTTCATGGAATTACATGTACATTCTATAGTTTATCATTTATGCGTCATTTTAGAAATGGCCAAAAGTTGGCAGAAAAATAATAAGAACAAGATGAATTTCCCTACGGTTAATTCATAATAATAAGTAATACATGCGTACAATATCAAGAAGAACTTCCCTTCGGGAAGTTCTGAATAAATAGGAAGTGAGTCTTAATTATATATATAATATATATATAATATATAATAATAGTGATTTATATAGCGCCTCTTCCAGTAAACTGCTCAGAAGCGATATATATAGGCCTATATATATTGCAAATGGAGAATAAGAAAGAGTTCAACTCTAATCTGACACTTCAACTTGTTCAATAGCAATCAGATAAGCACTCCAATCTGACACTGTATCACAACTGTGGCAATTCAATAGCAATAAGGCAATTTTATACATTGTGGCAATAAGGCAATTCAATAGCAATCAGGCAATTCAATAGCAATCAGGTAACTCAGTAGCAATCATTACCTTCATCAAGCCCTGAAAGCTTCTAAAACTTATGGTGCCCTAAGGGCACCTTGCAATGCCCTGAGGGCATTTTCGGAGTGACGGACCTTCGGAATGCAGGGCCTTGCCACTCCTCCAGTTGGTACTCTAACATTCGGAGTGGTGGACCCTCATAGTGGTGCCCTCAGGGCACCATGAACAGGGTATGCCCTTAGGGCACCATAATGCCCTCAGGGCACCAAAAACTCGGACTGGCGGGCCCTCGGAATGACGGGCCTTCGGAATCGCCGACCCTCGGACTGGCGGGCCCTCGGACTGGCGGGCGGACACCGTGGTGAAAGGGCCGGGTCAGAAGCCAAAACTTTGATCATCGACAGAATGAGAATGTTTTTTAATCTCAACATAAGGGGAGCAACCATTAGGGTTAGGCCTCTATTGTATTTCAGCAAGGAAATAGATCTATCATTTCGGACATTTATAAAGAATTTTTTTTTAATCTATGACGGTATGACTTCAAAGTCTTTGATATCATATATGCCTAAGTGAAAGAGACCCCGGAGTCAGTCGAATAAGTTGAAAAAGTCAGTTGAATTTCTTTTTCAACTCAGTCAGTCACATTTGGATCAACTATATAGACACTGGTGTGTTTTGCGAAAGTCAGTTCAGTTGGAATTTTTCAACTATTACTAAATCTGACTGAGAAAATATATATTTCCAAGAATGAAAGCCACTTTGATTGAATCGTATTGAAAGGGGATAAGAGTTTTATCTGTTGTCTTTGTTGAATGTTTTAAAAACAAAAGTTTAGATAATTGTAATTTTGAAAATGAGAATCCAATTGTTCGTGAATCTTACCTTTCGGCCTTTTCTTGGAAATAATTTGTGAAAAGTTGGATTTAATCAGTTGTATAATGGCTTCAACTAGTTGAAGTTGAATGCTGCCATGATTTGATTTTCAACTGACTCTTGCGTCTAAAGTGAAAAAACAAAATCGGGGGGGGGGCGGGGGTTCTTTTCGCTTATATCAAAGATTTTGCCCCCATGTTTGTATGGCAAAGAAAATTGGAGACCCCTCATAATAGACTGGCGGGATTTCTGATATATGTGAATGGTACGAGCATTTTGGGGTAAAAGTCGGGAACCCATCTTTTTAGCATATTTCAGGTATGCTGAATCCAAAAAAAACGGTTCCCAAGCGATATTATTTGCATAACAAAATGGCCGCCAAATTAGCAATTTTTGATCGTTTCAAAACAGTAACCTTCAATATCTTGCTGTTTAGGAAAGCAACAAAGGCAAACCAAGTGGCTCAGTTCATGTTATGAAGACCAGGGAATAACACACACAATTTTTTCAGCAGTTATACAAGTTTGATGGTCATTAATATGCTAATTAGTAGCCACCATTGTACAAGAATGCCTTTTCTTCAATAACTTCCTTACTAATCAAGCAAATCAAACCAACTAAAGTTCTGACCAATGTTTTAAGGGCCAAGGAAGATAATGAAACCATCTATTAAGTTATAACACTCACCCAATATTAATTTTGCTGGAATAATGGTCATTAGTATTCTAATCAGGGATGGAACATTACAGAAAAGAACAATCTTCTTAGTATCTTCACTGCCAATCCAGCAAACTCTACAAAGTAAAGTTCTATACCAATGTTTTGAGTCAATGACGATAATGAACATATTTATAAATTCATAACATTCATCAAATATTAATTATTGAAAATAATAGTCATTAGTATGCTGATTAGCGATGCCATATTTCAGAAAAGAAGTCTTGTTTGTGTCTTCCGTGCTTTACCAACTAATTTTTTATTTTACCAACTTTTTATGGGCCAATGAAGATGGTGAACTAATTCATAAAGTGATAACACTCATCAAATATAAAATAAAATAAAATAGTCATTAGTATGCTAATTAGCGATGAAATACTGCAAAGAAAAATGTGTTTTTCATATCCTCTCTACCAATCCGGCATACTTTACAAATAAAAGTTCAGTACCAAAGCACAAAGACTCAAAGGATGAAGAATTTATTTATAAAGTCATGGCATTCATAAAATATTAACTATGCAAGGATAATCATCATTAGCATTTACTAATTAGCAGACAAAATATATTTTTCTTATACTGTCTTCCTTACTCATCCAACACATTTTACAAATAGAACTTCCAAACCACTGTTTTAAGGGTCAATGAACTCATTCATAAAGTCATACAAAATATCTTAATAAAGCAGCAATTATAATAGTTATTTGTATGATCATAGCGATGCCATATTTGCTAAAAAAGGTGTTTCTTCTGAATTTTCAGGACTCAATGCATGGTGGCACATGCCTGCCTTGAAATTCAGCAAAGGTTACACCATTTCATCCTGACTGGGTGTCAAGATGACATCATATGCATTACTGGAAGATCCCTCAACTCAGAAATGAAGTCATCTTGCTACTCCCAATACGCAAAAAATATTCTGAGGCAATCATGTCATTCCTACTATTATGAAACTGCTACTTTCCTCTTATGACCAGTAAGGCCTACAAGAAGAGCAGATAGAGTAATCATTCTTTTAATCAAAATATTGTAAAAATGATGTGTGCATGGAACATTGGTAGTGAGAGAGAAGCGTAGGGATGGTCTGGAAAAATTGGAGATATTCTAAAAGGACCAATTGATGGAGACAATTGAGCGACAAGGGAGAGGAAGGAGCCAAGAGAAACTGGGAGCAAGCAGGGAAGGAGGAGGCAATTATATAAGCTAGGAGTAGGCAGAGAGTGATGGAAGAACCACTCTAGAGGAGGAGGCAAGAGCTGGGGGAAGCAGACAAAAGAGGGGAGAGCCGACGGGCAGGAAGAAATGCAGGGAGGACTCCCGGAGGAGGAAACCAGCAATGAGCTGAGAAGTAGACAGTGAAGGGGAGACAGACAAGCTATTGAGTAGGGAGGCAGGAGTTAGGCAGGAGTTAGGCAGGAATCAGAGAAGAATGCAGGTATGGTGGAGGCAAAGAAAGATAAGCAGACAGGTAGGAAACAATTTTATGAGGCAAGGGCTGTGGGAATGGGTAATAGCTTGGTAGGTCTGAAAGAGGAGAGAAGAGCTGATGTGGAGGCAAGAGCTAGGAGAGACAAGAGCTAGGAGGAGGCAGTCAGGTAGAAGACAGGAGCCATCAGGCAGGAGGGGAGAGCCAGGAAGGAGGCGGAAAGGGAGAATATGAGGCAAATAAAGTTTGCTGGATAAACAGAGAAGACATAAAGAAGATTATTATTTTTCTGTGATATTTCGTTGCTCATTAGCATGCCAATGACCATCATTCTTGCATAATTAATATAGGATGAGTGTTATGACTTAATAGCTGGTTTCATCATCTTCCTTTACCCTTAAAACATTGGTATAGAACTTAAATTAGTTTCATTTGCTTGATTAGTAAGGAAGTTATTGAAGAAAAGGCATTCTTGTTACCTTGTATAATGGCAGCTACTAATTAGCATATTGATGACCATCAAACTTGTATAATTGACTTTAAAATTCATAACACACATTTAGCCACTTGGTTTGCTTTCTTTGCTTTCCTAAACAGCAAGATATTGAAGGTTATGGTTTTGAAACGATCAAAAATTGCTAATTTGGCGGCCATTTTGTTATGTAATTTAGGAGGTGAAGGACACGGAATATCGCTTGGGAACACAGCAGCTGCGACACCCCTCCTACTAATCCTGGTTCTATGGAGGCCAGGATAAACCTAGATGAAGTCCGTAGCTTTCCTCGATGAAGTTTGGCAAGGCCACCGGATTTGATGAGCTTCCCTTAGAAGTGTTAACCAGCAGTGCCCTCTGTGAAATTATGACTGTATTATTTAACAGATGCTTTGATTCCCAGGTAGTGCCCACCATGTGGATGAGAGGTATCATCAACCCAATTCCAAAGGACAACACTAAGGATCCTCATGAACCCTTGAACTCGCTTGGTATTATGCTTGCATGTGTTATGTATAAGGTTTACTGCGGTGTGCTAAACCGTAGAATTTATCAGTGGGCGGAGAATAACCACCTCCTGGTGGATGAGCAGAATGGATTCCGTAAGGGGAGAAGCACGTTAGATCATCTGAATACCCTCACATCAATTATTGAGGAACGCAAGTCCCGCAAGATTAGCACCTATGTTGCTTTTATAGACTTTTCCAAGGCTTATGACTGTGTGGAGAGGACTCTTATGTGGCATAAATTCGACAAAATCGGAATGCCTACTAAAATGTTGAATGGCCTTAAGTGCATCTATGATAGAGTAGAATGCTGCGTAAGAATTAACGATTTCCATTCCGAGTGGTTCCCAGTAAACAGGGGGCTAAGACAAGGTTGTCTTTTATCGCCATTAATGTTTAACCTGTTCATAAATGACCTGGCTGTTGAAATTAAGAACTCTGGTCTTGGAGTTAAGTTTGGTGATGAAATACTATCTGTAATGTTGTATGCTGATGATATTTGCCTCTTGTCAGAGTCTGAGCATGATTTGCAGCTGATGTTAAATATACTAAGTGATTGGTGTGATAAACGGAAAATGTCTGTTAATATCAATAAGTCCCAAATTGTTCACTTTAGAAATGTAGCAAAACCGAGAACAAATATTGTATTTAATTTTGGTTGTGGTCAATTAGAGATTGTATTTGGGCCTTAAGCTGAGTTCATCTAGATTATAAAATTACTGCAAAGATGGTAAGCCAGGCTGCAGGTAGAGCACTTGGATTGTTAATAGCTAAGTTTAAATCCTGTGGAGGTATGCCTCATGAAGTTTATTCACATAAGTATGATGTTCTTGTACAGTCAGTCATAAATTATGGTGCTGCCATCCGGGGTACTAGTTCACATTCATGTATTAAGGCGGTACAGATGAGAGCCTCAAGATTTTTCCTGGGAGTTGGCAGGTACACTCCTAATGCTGCTGTCATGGGCGAGATGGGCTTGGACTTCCCAGAGCAGCGCACAAGTGCATGTATAGCTATGCTTTGGTGCAGGCTGACCAACACTGATAATAGCCGTGTAAATAAGCGTGTGTTTGACTGGGTAAAACGGCAATGAGGTAATACCTAGTATAAAAGAGCAAAAGATATTTTTGCTAAGACTGAAGATGATTTTGTGAACCTAGAGTATGTTGAAAGTGTAAGATCTGTAATTACTAGAGTTAATATTAAATTAAGGAACAAGCAAATATGTGAATGGAAAAACTGTTTAGATAGAGTTGAAAGTCTAAAAGGCTCAGGTAGAAACAAACTGAGAACCTGTAGAATGTTTAAGAGAGAATTTGCTACAGAGTGGTATGTAAAACTTAACATGGCTAGACGTAGTAAAAGTGCTTTGGCAAAATTTAGGTGCGGAGTTGCACCTTTGTGTATTGAGACAGGGAGATATGCTGGTACAGAGGAAGGAGAGCATTTCTGTCCATTTTGTAAAAATGTCATCACTAGTTGTAGCTTGTATAACAGTATTAGAGACGACTGATATGCTAAAGCCAAATCAATTGTTACTGATTTTACTAATTTAAACGACTGTGATAAATTTGTGGTGCTCTTTAAAAATAATGATCTGTCTTTCCATGTTGCCAAAGCCTGTGATGAAATTTTAACTAAACATCAATTGTTTTTAACTAAATGTTTTCAGTCACATGTTTTTGATATGTTTTAAGTACAATACATGTTTTATTGAAATATATATAACATTTATTTTTTATATTACTGTCTCTCATAATTCTTTTTAGAATGGATCATCAGAATTGTTTTATATGTTATGTATTTTGAATGATGATGTGAGATGTTAATAAACATATCTGTCTATCTATCTATTGACCAGGCCAAGTCAGACTACTATAGAAAAACCATTGAAGAATGCAAAGGTGATTCAAAGAAACTTTTCACTGTCTTGAATGGTCTTCTTGGACGATCAAAGACCCAAAGTTTGCCACCAGACTGTGAACCAGTTGAATTATGCACAATGTTCAGTGACTTTTTTATTGAAAAAATTGACAAAATTAGACAGTCAATTAATTGTGACAATAACTTTCATCATCCAGCTTATCAGTCAGTGGTTTCTTGCAATTTAAGCTCATTTAAACCTGTCACCTGTGCTGAAGTGTCCAAAGTCATCACATCAAGCCCGAGCAAGAGTTGTGCTCTTGACCCAGTTCCAACTTCCATCATCAAAATTGCAGCTGTTTCCATCTCTCCTGTTATCACAGATATTGTCAATAAATCCCTTGCCAGTGGGATTTTTCCTGATAGCTACAAGAAGGCACTTGTTGCCCCAGTACTGAAGAAGGCTAATCTTGACCCCAGTATACCAAAGAACTATCGTCCTGTTTCAAATTTGGGGTTTGTTTCTAAAGTTATTGAAAAGGTAGTTGCATCTCAACTTTCGTCGTACCTCAACATCAACAATCTCACCGAGCCATGTCAATCGGCTTATCGCAAGGGACATAGTACCGAGACTGCCTTACTATGCGTCCAGAATGATATCATCCATGCCATTGGAGAGCAGAAGGCTGTGCTACTTGTTCTACTGGACTTGTCGGCCGCGTTCGACACTGTAAATCACGCTCTCCTTACTGACACTCTCAAGCAGTTTGGTGTGTCGGGTTCTGCACTTGCCTGGTTCTCTTCGTATCTGCAATCGCGTCAACAAGCTGTTAAGATTAAACAGATTACATCTGGTCCTCGGCAACTGACTTGTGGTGTGCCCCAAGGCTCTGTGCTGGGGCCACTACTCTTTACGGTCTATACAGCTTCGTTAGGTAGCCTCCTTCGATCAACTGGCTGCAATTACCATCTCTACGCTGATGACACCCAGCTTTGGGCCACTTGTAAATCAAGCGAATTACCCCAAGCTATTAATCATCTCCAGGAATGTGCTTCGCTGATTCAATCTTGGATGATTAAGCATCAACTCAAATTGAATGAAGATAAAACGGAGTATCTGGTAATTTCGTCTACTGCTGTTGGACGCAATCTCCAACCATCACCTCTAGTAATTGGTGGCCACAGCATTTCATCATCTAAAAGTGCTCGTAACCTCGGAGTGATCATGGACTCACATTCTTCAATGGAAGCTCATGTATCATCAATCTGTAAATCATCATACACGCATATATACACGCTGCAGAAAATCAAAAAACACATTGATCGCGACTCCATGGAATTGTTGGTGCATGCCTTCGTAACTGCTAGACTCGACTACTGCAATGCTCTTTTACTTGGTCTTCCATCGAAACTTATTGCCAGACTCCAAAGAATCCAAAATATAGCAGCTCGGATATTAACTGGCACAGGGAGCAGGGATCATATTACACCTGTGCTGAAGTCACTTCACTGGCTCCCTGTGCAGCAACGGATTAAATTTAAAGTCCTCACAGTCATATACAAAGCAATTCATCAAGATGCACCAGTTTATCTGAACAAACTTGTACATCACCATAATCCATCTAGACTACTTCGATCCAGTGACTTAACTCTGTTAGATGTACCATTTACTAGATCTACACTGGTGCAGAATCGAGCGTTCGACGTTGCAGGTGCTAGACTCTGGAATGAACTTCCTCACTGTGTCAGAAAATCTCCATCGCTAGTCATTTTCAAGTCAAAACTGAAGACGTTTTTATTTACACAATATTATAACTGACATTTACATTTCCGATTTATATTCATTGACTCTACTTTTATTGTTTTTTGACATTTATTGTTTTATATTTTATATCATATTTTTATTGTGAAGCGTTTAGAGTATTTATAGATTCTACGCTATAGAAAATAAATTTATTATTATTATTATTATTATCTATCTACCTGAAATATGCTAAAAAGAATGGTTCCAGACTTTTACCCCAAAATGCTCGTACCTCTTTAAATAAAGCCCCTTTTTTTAAATCCCGGCAGTCTATAAGCCACATGCCGCAAATATTGTCCTTTATGACCCTATATAAAATTATATGTCTTCTGCTGATTGGATGATGAGTATCCTTGCTTAATTCCGAGAGCAGTTTGGTTGAGAATGTTTAGCATCAATTTGTTAATTTGACCTAAAGGAAAAACTTTTCGTATAGGTCAACTCACCATTGCTTCGCAAGTTTGATGCAGTTATTTGACAATATTAAGAAACTGGGTAAATGTACCAGATCAGATGTCTTGGTATAAACTGACTCTACCAAATCATCAACTTTTGCATGCAATTTGAAAAAAAAAAAGTGCAATGGTTATCCTACAGGAGATGATTTGTTGCAAAATCCTGCCCTTTTTTGGGGTCACCATGTTTGGCAACTTTTCTTGTAAAAATGAATTCAGCCCACAATTAAAATTTTCTACTTACAAGCAGCACTGTATAGTGTATAAAGGAGACCGGGGTAAGTGGTGCCATGGGGTAAGATGTATCACCCATTGTTTGGTTGAAAAGAACTGGGCAATGCCATGCACTCATGTAGGCTCATATATACAATTGGTCAACATCATTATGCAACATGGAAATGAAAAGCTACAATCATAAATTCAAATTCAATTTTGTTGTAGAAAACAAGATGTACCGCGACGAATGATATTCTGTTTCTCAGTCGTTTGGTAGGCCTATTTGTAATTAAGATGATGTCGCTTGGGTAGTATAGAGTTATCTTGACATTTGTGTTGTTAGATTTAATCTTGCATTGTATAGTTGGTTTATTTTTGACAACCAGTATTCTCCAGAAACCAATTTGGGGTAAATTGCGTAGTTTGGATTGGGTAAAGGTCCTTAAGTTAAGGTGCTCTGTTGTGCCAACGGTAGGCTATGACATACGAATAGGATTTAATTTTTATTCATCTATTGTTGTCACTTCAGCAAAGCTGATTTTTGTCTGCATTTTACACAAAGCCTAAACATGTTGTAAACTAGAAATGTCATAACCGGAAACCGGTGAGTGTTGCGCTGCCCGGACTTAGTCCTAAGGGTGAATCACACATGTATCTGTAGTTTGTGTATATCCCTCCGCGTAATATTTCAGTCAAATCTTCTCTCACAGGATCACTGCTGTCTTGTCTAAATACACATTTCCTGGCCATCCCACTGACCCAAACTATCCACCAGTCTTTGATTTTACTCTCCTGTCTTTCTGCCCAGGAGTAATTTACCAGCTTGTTATTGCTCTCTTATTTACGATTGGCACCACTGTTATTCCTTTAAAAAAAAAAACGTGCAAGCACTTTTAAGAGTTGCTTTCATCTATCTATCTATCTATCTATCTATCTATCTATCTATCTATCTATCTATCTATCTATCTATCTATCTATCTATCTATCTATCTATGTGTTTAGCTGTCTATCTATCTGTCTATCTATCTGTCTATCTATCTAGAGGCCTTCCCTTCCTTCCCCCACTACATTCGGCATAATTACAAAATAGCCCCCGCCCTCTGATAACGGAATGAGATAGACCATTGAAAAGCGTAGGCTGCCACTCATTCCGTCAGAGGTGCGGGGCTTATTTCGTGATTATGCCCTACATTCCTCCCTTCATGCCTTTGTTCATTCCTTTGTTCATTCCTTTGTTCATTCCTTCCTTCATTCCTTCTTTTCTTCATTCCTTCCTGCATTCTTTCTACTGAATTTGTAAACACTGGATCTAGCTGGCACTAGGATGCTTTTAGGACAAATTTAGTATAAACAAGTTGTTGATAACAGCTAACTTTTACAGTTAACATCAAACAGGACTTCTACAAGGTGTGTCATGTTACTCACACATAGTTCCATGTGATAAATAGACATTCTTGAAGTATAAAGTATATGCTGACCTGCTTTTTTCACTTCTAAGGGAATACTTGATATGTGAACATGAATTAAGGTATGTTTTTCT
Organism: Platynereis dumerilii; assembly: GCA_026936325.1. Classification (NCBI taxonomy): domain Eukaryota; kingdom Metazoa; phylum Annelida; class Polychaeta; order Phyllodocida; family Nereididae; genus Platynereis; species Platynereis dumerilii. The sequence continues at coordinate 38,421,080 of JAPTHN010000007.1, forward strand.
TTAGGCTTTCTTATCATTGTCAGCTAATAGTAAATAACATGTCACATGAAATATTGTCTATTAGATTTTTAATATGATTGCACCATTTTCAATGAACTTCCTGTTGAGATTAATTGAGTACAAGCAAGCACTGACATAGACCAACTGCAAAAATCAAGTTAAAAAAATCATTGTACTTATATTTGAAATTAAAGATTAGATCTGCCAATTCTACATAGAATTCAACTTGCATTAAAATAACACAACATTGGGGTGATATGAAACAATACCAATCAACACAATTGCATGTTTTTCAGAATTAAGTGAGTTCAATTCATTTTATTAGTCCAGTAGAGCCCAACTATGTCATAGGAACCCAAAAAGCTGTAAAACAAATCTCACTGAATTGAAAGCGAGTGCCCCCCCTCAATGATGACTGTGATGCAGCCATAGTCCTGTGCCCTGCTATGTGAATGCATACAGGCCAGGAGACCAGGCTAATGCAGCCATAGCCACACTGGGGGAGTGTGTATGTAGAACTGGGCAAGAAATACTTTCAAAATGTCACAATAAAGGCACTAAATGTTAGTTTAAAGATTCGGGGACAAACTTTATGACAGTAACGTAACATACAGTGAAGAAGGGCTCTGAAAGTAGTGGCAGGTGCCCAGTAGCTTTTACATAAAATTGGGGCAAGAATGTTAACATTTCAGTGTGTGCAAAAAAGCTTGCTTACGAAACCAAGGCTTGCCCAAGGGGGGGCACCCCCAGGGCAGCGCAATAACTTACACTGAGAAGAACATGTGTTAAAAGTATTATACCACAGTTTACCACCCTGTCTAATCAATGAATAATTTTAGTTTTGAAGCATTTTGAATTTTTGCGTAAAATTGCACATAAATGTTTGATAAGTTTCGTGTAACAGATCAGACATATATATTATACAATTATGGACTTCGGTTGAGGTCAATATTATACAATTATGGACTTCGGTTGAGGTCAATATCAGGTTTTACGGACCTGACCGGTGATATTCACCGAGGCCGAAGGCCGAGGTGAATATCACTAGGTCAGGTCCGTAAAACCTGATATTGACCGAAAAGGAAGTCCACAATTGTTTTGTTCCATGATAATTTTTTTTTGGGGAAAATTTTTTTTTTCTCTTTTTTCGGAAATTTTTTTTTTTTTTTGGAAATTTTTTTTTTTCGGAAAATTTTTTTTTTTTTTTTTCGGAAATTTTTTTTCCAGAATTTTTTTTTGAAGTTTTTTTCCAGAGAGGTCAATAACAAACGTTATATTCACTGATCAGTGAATAACACTTTTGTTATTGACCTGCCTGTTAGGGTGCATCAGTTGCCCCTTACCTTTTCAGATGTTGATGTCTATGTGATATGTTTGGAGGCTGGATAATAAAAACATGGAAAAAAAATTTCAGCTCAAAATTTTGATGGGAACAGCCACCTCCAGGCTCACGTTTCTATAAAATTGGAGTATCCCAAAAAATATGAATATCTCAGGAACCACTTGGCCTAGAGACTTGGTATTAGGCTCAAAATGCGCGGAATGTCCATATTTATATTCACTTCAATAGAAACTATCCCTCTATCTCCTACCGTTTTTCCGTTATTTGACAAAAACACAATTATACTTGGAAATTCTGTAAAAAATGGGTAATTATTAAAATTTGGGCTCTTCCCAGTGTACATTGATTCAATCTGCATTATTTCTGCCTCTGATCATTCAAAGAGGATTCATGTATCCATAGTGTACATTTCTGGCGATGGATCTTGTTTAGTCTGACTTCTGCTTCAAACCGAAAATAGACTTATTCAATAAAAAAGCAGTTTTTCCGATCTTGCTCTGAAACTATTGGTCCCAGGACCAAAGTTACAATTGTAATGAATGTAAACTCATTTATTCCGCACATTTTGAGTCTATTATCAAGTCGCTCGGACCATCGGTTCTTGAGTTATGACAATTTTGCAAAATATTGTAATTCAGCTTCATTCAAATATCATTGAAATAAGTAATGCCCTGGAGGTGGCTGTTCCCATTGGAATTTCAACCTGAAATTTGGTTTGCATGCTCAGGACACCCAACCTCCTAACATATCACATAGACATCAAAATCAGAATAAGTTGGGGGCAACTGATGCACCCTATTGCCTGTCACACACAACCGCACACAGGTGAACATCACATTATGCAGGTGGGTTGTTGGCCAATCAGGGGGCTTGTTACACAGGGGTCATGGAACAACAGGTTTTACGGACCTGACCGGTGATTTTTTTGGGAAATTTTTTTTTTTTGGAAAATTTTTTTTTGGAAATTTTTTTCCAGGGAGGTCAATAACACATGTTATATTCACTGATCAGTGAATGTAATATATAGATAGTGGATGGTGAGGAGACCAATATTGAGTTTTATTGGCCGAAGCAGTAATATTGGTCGAGGCCGTAGGCCGAGACCAATATCACCTGCTAAGGCCAATAAAACTCAATATTGGTTGACTCAACATCCACTATTTGTTATATTCTGCACCAAAATTTTCAGACTTATACATATTTGTAAAATAATGGTTTTTCTAAAGATACTTAATTTTTTTATATGAAATATACTTAATTTTTCCCAATATTTGCAATGGGCATATCTATAAAATGATAGATTGACTTTCCAAGAAGTTAAATTTTGCAAAACACAGCCTTGCCCTTAATAATTGGCAATTAAGTGCATGGTTGCTGCTGAGATCATAGGGGCACGCCAATATCACTTTCCACTAGCCAATAACACTTTTAAGACACCAATATCATTATTTATTGGTGTGTCATGTGACTGATCTCCTGCTACATGATTGGCCTTAAAATTTTGATGCAGAATATCATTTGTTATTGACCTGCATGTCACACACCACCGCACACAGGTGAACATCACATTATGCAGGTGGGTTGTTGGCCAATCAGGGGGCTTGTCACATAGGGGTCATGGAACAAATATATATAAATGCTAAACACATGATAAAAATGATGTATAGATCTGAAGATTAGGGGCCGACCAGACAATAGTTGGGGGGGGGGCTATGGACTTTACCCCAGGGACGAACTTTTTTTTTCGTTCGCGATGCGTCGACGAAAATTTTTTTTCGCATGCGCACTCGCGACAAACTTTTTTTATCAGAATTTTAACATTACGGTACCCTAGCTACAGGTAGAAACAAACTTTTTTTTTTATTTCCATGTGCTGAACAAACTAAGTTGTACAACTTGCTCTGTCATTTGGCACCGGTACAGGGCAAGTTGTGCCTCTTGACCCACTCTTTTAAAATGCCTACCATGATCTTCCAAATGGTCCGATTGCCCTGAAACTTGTCTTGATTCGGGCCAAGGTGTTATAGTTTGCTACCTGATTTTGAGATTACATTATTTAGAAGCTTTGGTTTTTTGGAAAATCACCCTGAAGTAAAAAATGGCACAACTTACCCAGGCCTCCTCAAGGCTCATTCGAAAATTACTGGAGCTCAAATCAATGTGATATAGGGTGCAAATTTGAAAATTTGGGATAACTCAACACAATTTCTTTTTTTTTAAAGTAAAGTCTTTATTTAATGAATTCATTATTTGAGAATTGGTCCACGTTAATTAGGATCAATTTCATAAATAATTCATTAATTGCACTTATGGTGTGGATCAGGTTTTGTGTTAATCCTTTTGCTGTCTAAGCCTTATTATTCCCGCTGTCCTTATAAACTGGCTAGTTTTATGTTCCCTCCTCTTTTTCATAAAAATATCAAAATACAGCCATGCATGCCAAAGAAAGTATTTTTGGCCTGAAGTCATAAAATTGGTTTATGATATTCTATTGTCCCAATTTTGCTTGTTCAATAATAAATATAATACCCTTATAGCATCTACAGTACAGACCTATATTCATTGTAGGCTACAACATATTAATTCAATAAATGTTTTCATTTATTTATTTTCTTGCATTAACTTTAGCATGAACAAGAGAGGAAGAAGTGGTGCACAGTTCCGCTGGACATGGTTGTGTTGGCATCTTTACTTGTGAACAATTCACAAGAGGGCGCTGTAGGATTCCAGTCGAAGGCGGTGCAGCGCGGTTCATTCAAACAAGTGCTCCAACAAGACATCATAGTAGTGGATGAAGCATCGGTGTAACCTCCTGTGGCATCACCCAGGGTTTTTGAAAAGCCAAGACATTCTGTAAAGGACAAAAAGTGTGCACGTTATTGCAGTGTTCTTCACAATATAGAACATAACATGTATGCAACAGGTCTACCGAAACAACTTCATCATAATTATCGGTAAGTACGCCATACTTATAATTTCTCAAGATTTTGCAAGATGAGAAGTGCTTTCTCTTCTATCGATCTGCATCTAACTTTACATTTGAAGACTGTAAGTAAAAGGTAGGCCTACACTTCCAACAAAAATTTCACAGCTACAGTAGATGGCCATGCGGGAAGAGACTTGGACCATAGAAAGGCCTTGTCTGGCTTGGCATAACTATACTTGAGGGTCATAACCATATTTAAACTAAAGCAGTGGTCATGGAAGTCATTGATCCACAATTCTACATTTGCGGTCTCCTGTAATTCCAGATTGCTGCATGTATTACTTTTCCCCCATCCAAATATTGAGGGATATTTAATTATTTGAGATCATCAAAATAGTTAGGCCTATTATAACTAAATCTCTGTTAATAATTGTAGGGGGCTAGCCCTTTCGTCTAAATAAATTAAAAAAATCTGGGCATTTTTTGTGCATTTGAGGACAGAGGAGACTCTCTTTAGTCCTAACATTCCCTCATTCCTCCATTTTTGCTATATTCTGAATATTGGCCAATCTAGTGATCTGGTTGTTCTCCAAATGTGTCAATGAAAGCAGAATATTTAGGCGAAGCATTCTAGCTCCATTTTGCCAAATTTTTTCAACTGACAATATCAGAAGAAGTGACCTGGTTAACTACAAGTTTTACATTATCTTTTTGTGATCACTTGGCTGTGACATATCTCCATGACCGCAACTAGTGCTATTTCCAATTTCTCAGCAATCTTGCAATCTTAGCGATATTGCAATGCAGGACTTCCTACTTTCCTTTTATATGCAGACACCTCCAATCAGTTGATAACTTCAAATGCTTAAAAAAAAACCATACTTACTGGATGGAGTTGGATAAAGACAGTTGGTCATGTGGTATCTGTTGACATTGGACTGGGAAGAAGAAGTGTCAGAAGCTGGTTTTGGAAACCAGGTGCAAGTGGTGGTCATGGTGTTCCAGTCTGCAGCATAGCATATTGGGTTGTGGAGGCACTGCATGTAACAGGCAGTCTCAGAATTGGCAGTAGAAGACATGGAAGTGCCACTGGTGGCGGTGTTGATGTACTTGGTCACAGTACAGACTGATAAAAGAGAAAGAAAAAAAGAAAATGATTATATAATTTTTCTTTAATGTTGGTTTCCTCATTTTATTCGGTAAGAAGGAGGCCAGCTTCATGTAGAAGTGTCCTGCCACAAGGAGTCAGACGTTGTCAACTTGTCACGTAGATCTAAGTTTTACACAAACACAATTTACAAATTGGCCTATCCGCAGAGAAATGTGTATGTGCCTATTTTAAATTAACCAAATATCAAAATTTCTCTCTGTATGCACTTCAGGTGGGTAGATGCGGAGGGGAGACCCGGGAGAGGCTTCCCCAGGATCAAATCCCCTCTTTGTGTTGGTGATCATAAATAGCATGGCAGTTTTGCTCTAGAGGCTTCGACAAACAGTCAGACGGATAGACAAAACACAAAGAAAATGTGTAAGCACTTATTGGGATCTATTCGACATGCCCACTACAATAGGTCTACCATGCATTGTGTGTCATACAAGAAATTAAATAATCCAAATTTGAACCATTGGAGGAATACTCACTGTCTTCTAGGACAACTGGAGGGGTTTCTGAAACAGAATTATCTTTAATTAGTAGATCAGAATAAAAGTAAAGTCTCAAAACCTTTTCATCTAGTGTGCATACCATTTGATTGATGATGAATATATTACAAATCTACAAATGATGAGTACAGCATCTATGGCATGCAATGAGCCAATGTCTATAGGAGGACAACTTTGAAATGTTGGTTACCTGATGTCGGAGAAGTCATTTCTGATGTTGGTGCATCAGTTGTTGAAGCTGAAAAGTAAAATGGAAAGAATAGTCCGTATCATGACAGTCGGAATGGAAGGCAGCTGGAAAATCTTACAATCAAAAAAAGGCAGCCAACATGTTCCAAATGACATTGGTTCAACATTCACTCTGTCAGATGTCCATTTTTTCACTCATTCTAGTAGTGACACTGCATATTTGAAAATTATATTTTTCTGCCAGACGGCTCGCACAACTTTTAAGATCGCTGTTATGTCCAAAAACTTGGAAAAGTGAAGAGAAGTAATGCACTCATTGAAGCCATTGTAACAACTTACATATTAAATTAGCCGAAATCTATGTCATACTTACTACATTCGCATGATATGACATACAGTGTGACTTGAGATTGAGTCTGTTTGCCCGAGACGGTTGTGTATGTCCTACAGGAGCTGTCTCTGGCATCCCAAGTAGTTGCAACACAGTCCGTCTTCAGCAGACAAGCTCTCAAACAAACTGCTTCAGAGGAGGCTGAAGTGACTGTGCCTGATGCCGATGGTAGCGCTTCCGTATTTTGGTAGACCTTCGCTCCACAGTCTCGAGGGGTCACTGGACAACAAAATTACAGTTTCGGCTGTTTTAGAATGGTTGTGCGGATCCTATCTTTTACATGGAAATGAGTCGGTCGGTTTGTCACTTAAGAGGCATGTGACATCAGTAGCGGTAAGCAACTCATTCACATGTAAGCACAACATTGTGACTCACTCACTGAATATGAGTCATCAAAAGCACATGTTTTTAACATGGAAAGCATACGGACATGACATCACTTATTATGTACAGCATTTTGGTAATCACACATATTTCCCCTGCTGTAACATCGCTTAAACATATGTTACATCAAATCTATTCTGAAATAAAGTGATGAGTACAATGGATCTATATCAATAGTGCAAGTTCATGAAATTTCCAAACAAACCTTACCTGCAACTGTTACTGTGGTACCAGGGGTAGTCACTGCAATTGCAAGTGAGGGATATTAAATCAAGTTGTTACATATATGATTCACAATGGAAAGAAAAATCAAAAATCAAAATTGCTATGAAATTAAGTTGAAATAAAAGAACTGAAGCAATGAAGCATCTCACCAGCAGGTGTAACTATATCTGTTGTCTTCCCAGCTGTGGTCACTCTTGTCATCTCTGGTGTAGAAGCCACAGTGGTCTCCTTGGGAGTGGTAACTACTGTCGACTTCACCGGTGTTGTGGTCTTTTCTGGTGTTGTCATCTCTGGTGTTGTGATTTCTGTGGTCTTTTCTGGAGTAGTGACAACAGTGGTCTTTTCTGGTGTTGTTACTTCAGTAGTTATTTCTGGAGTAGTTATGACAGTGGTCTTTTCTGGTGTTGTTACTTCTGTTGTCTTTTCTGGTGTTGTGACAACTGAGGTCATTTCTGGTGTTGTAACTTCTGTTGTCTTTTCTGGCATTGTTACTTCTGTAGTCATTTCTGGTGTGGTTACAACTGTAGTCATATCTGGAGTTGTGACAACAGTAGTCTTTTCTGGTGTTGTAACATCTGTTGTCTTTTCCGGTGTTGTTACTTGTGTAGTCATTTCTGGAGTAGTGACAATTGTGGTCTTTTCTGGTGTTGTAACTTCTGTTGTCTTTTCCGGTGTGGTTACTTCAGTAGTCATTTCTGGTGTGGTGACAACAGTCGTCTTTTCCGGTGTTGTAACTTCTGTACTCATTTCCGGTGTGGTTACAACTGTAGTCATATCTGTAGTGGTGACAATAGTTGTCTTTTCTGGTGTTGTAACTTCTGTACTCGTTACCGGTGTGGTTACAACTGTAGTCATATCTGGAGTGGTGACAATAGTTGTCTTTTCTGGTGTTGTAACTTCTGTAGTCTTTTCTGGTGTTGTTACAACTGTAGTCATTTCTGGAGTGGTGACAATAGTTGTCTTTTCTGGTGTTGTAACTTCTGTAGTCTTTTCTGGTGTTGTTGCTTCTGTAGTCATTTCTGGTGTGGTTACAACTGTAGTCATATCTGGAGTTGTGACAACAGTGGTCTTTTCTGGTGTTGTAACTTCTGTTGTCTTTTCAGGTGTTGTTACTTCAGTAGTCATTTCTGGTGTTGTTACTACTGTAGTCATATCTGGAGTGGTGACAACAGTTGTCTTTTCTGGTGTTGTAACTTCTGTTGTCTTTTCTGGTGTTGTTACTTCTGTAGTCATTTCTGGTGTGGTTACAACTGTAGTCATATCTGGAGTTGTGACAACGGTGGTCTGTTCCGGTGTTGTAACTTCTGTTGTCTTTTCAGGTGTTGTTACTTGTGTAGTCATTTCTGGAGTAGTGACAATTGTGGTCTTTTCTGGTGTTGTAACTTCGGTTGTCTTTTCCGGTGTGGTTACTTCTGTAGTCATTTCTGGTGTGGTTACAACTGTAGTCATATCTGGAGTTGTGACAACAGTTGTCTTTTCCGGTGTTGTAACTTCTGTTGTCTTTTCTGGTGTTGTTACTTCTGTAGTCATTTCTGGAGTAGTGACAATTGTGGTCTTTTCTGGTGTTGTTACTTCTGTTGTCTTTTCCGGTGTTGTTACTTCTGTAGTCATTTCTGGAGTAGTGACAACTGTTGTCTTTTCTGGTGTTGTAACTTCTGTTGTCTTCTCTGGTGTTGTTACTTCTGTAGTCTTTTCTGTTGTGGTAACAACTGTAGTCATTTCTGGAGTAGTGACAACTGTGGTCTTTTCTGGTGTTGTAACTTCTGTTGTCTTTTCCGGTGTTGTTACTTCTGTTGTCTTTTCCGGTGTTGTTACTTCTGTAGTCTTTTCTGGAGTGGTAACAACAGTAGTGATTTCTGGAGTAGTGACTACAGTGGTCTTTTCTGGTGTTGTAACTTCTGTTGTCTTTTCTGGTGTTGTTACAACTGTTGTCATTTCTGGAGTGGTGACAACAGTGGTCTTTTCTGGTGTTGTAACTTCTGTTGTCTTTTCTGGTGTTGTTACAACTGTTGTCATTTCTGGTGTGGTGACAATAGTGGTCTTTTCTGGAGTGGTAACTATCGTAGTCTTTTCTGGTGTGGTCATTTGTGGTGTAGTCACTACTGTTGTTTTCTCTGAAGTCATTTGGGTTGTGACAACTGGAAGATATAATAACGCTATTTACCAAACTAGTAATTGTGGCATTTTTGTTTAGAAGAACATTTTGATAGATATATCTCTCACCAGTTGTTACGGCACAGTACGGACACAGCTTCTGGTAAAACCTATCAGAGGAGGAACCAGTGGTGGTTGCAGAAGAAGAATATAGCATGCAACCAGAGGTGAATACTAAACCTTCACAGGTGGAGTCATTGTGGCATGCTATCATGCAATCCATTAAAGAAGAAGCAGGAAACGCAGCACCTGCCACGGATGGTACTACACCTGACTTCAACTGAACGGCACATTTTGCTGAAATTATCGGTTATTATCAAGTTTGATTAAAAGAATGAATCGATATACCGCCATCTAGTGGTCCACGAACGCATTTAACATTTAAAGACTGTAACTAATAATATTATCCTTTTTTAGACAATTCACAACTTGTGCTTTAACAACAATGTCAGCTGTAAGTAGTGTCAAGAGTGACAAGTTAAGAGTTCACTTGATCTATTCCTTCCTGATAAAAGTTTAAATATCAAGTACCGACACGTTTTGAATGATTATAAAAAGTTAATTTTCAAATTGAATGTGAACTGCAAAGCAGATATGAATAAATAGCACTTCCCATTGGCATACCTGTGAAAGGAACTGTAGTTGTAGCTGATGTCATTTCTGGGCTTGTTGCTTCTGACGTCATTGCAACAGTGGTCTTCTCCGCCGTGGTTACAACAGTAGTTTTTTCTGGTGTTGTGACAACTGTTGTTTTTTCTGGTGTTGTGACTAGAGTTGTCTTCTCAGGTGTGGTTACAACTGTTGTTTTTTCTGGTGTTGTGACAACTGTTGTTTTTTCTGGTGTTGTGACTAGAGTTGTCTTCTCAGGTGTGGTTACAACTGTTGTTTTTTCTGGTGTTGTGACAACTGTTGTTTTTTCTGGTGTTGTGACAACGGTAGTCTTTTCTGGTGTTGTGACTAAAGTAGTCTTTTCTGGTGTTGTGACTAATGTGGTCTTTTCTGGTGTTGTGACTATCATTGTTTTTTCTGGTGTTGTGACTATTGTTGTTTTTTCTGGGGTTGTGAGTTCTGTTGTTTTAATAGATGTCACTGGTGTTGTTGTAACCACTGTTAAGGTATTATATAATACTTGATATTATTTTGATAATGATAAACAACAACAAAATAATCAACAACTTTTTCAGATGCATTATTAAGGCAATGCTGCAGGATCTTTCCTTGAAGGAAGATGTCAAACAACTTAACAAGCATCTACAGTATCAGACGAAAGTTTAGACCACGTCAATATTTTGTCAATATAAGGGAAAATAGGAGCTCAGCTAAAGAATTTCTGCATGGATTCTCTTTCCTATGCATCAGGGAAGTTCTACAATAGAGAAAACTTCTTATCACTTACTTGAATATGTGGGATAAACAAAAATGTCAGTGGTCTAAACTTACGGTCTGATGCTACTTACCTCCAAAAAGGGCTTTAATGGCATTGTACATTAGAGGAAAGGTGGGTAAATTATCCAATATGATTTTAGACAAGTTATTCAATCACGTTTCATGTGATTTAAAGGCAACCAGTCATGACACAGGAAAAAAAAGTAGTTTTTAATTTTTTTTTCAAATTCAACTTAAGGGGTAAAGATGATGATTCGATGAGCCAAAATTGTTAATAATGAAAGGTCAATGACAAAGCATCAAGAAAATAAATGTCTGACACATCTCCATCCCAATAATGGAGAATGAATAGACTTGACACACAGTCATAGTGCAAAAATGGTGTTCTTTCCTTCGTTTTGTCTAATAGACACCTATTTGAGTTTGTAAGGCAAAATATTGACGGCGTCTAAACTTTCGTCTGATACTGTACTTTGAAAGGCCTAATTATTGATCTCAAATGTTTTAACCTCGTATATTACTTAAATTTACTTTAAACACTTCAACCCAGGTTAGCAGGTATTGAGCACTCTATCTGTGGAATATACACTGTAAAATTTGAATTTTGAGTTAGCTCAAATGATTGAGTGAGATGGTTGCACAATTCCTTTGAGCCAACAAAGCTTGTTTGTTTTAAGTTATACCAGCGAAGAGATTATCATAACTTTGAACAACAAGCTATGATAGCTTAAAGAAATTGTGCAACCATCTCACTCATTCATTTGAGCTGACTTAGAATTTCAAATTTTACAGTGTACTGAACACTGGCAAACCAGATGATTATTTTACACTCCTTGCCTTACAAACTACAATAGTTGAGCTGTTAATCAGAAGCCCGGTAAGTGGTAAATTGCTGATGATTTTTAAGAATTAGCATATATGACCCCCCATGGTGACAATGACGAAATATGATAGGGTTCTTTGAGTTCTATAACAATATTATTAAGAAAAGCTTGATTAATACATTTGAAAGCCATTTATAACTTGTTATTTAACCTATTAGTGATTTTAGGATATGAAAAGATGAAAATATGCAGGTGATAGTATCGTATTGCCAAAATAAGGTGATAAAACAGCTAAACCATGGAGTCCCAACAATTAAACTTATATATGGGCCATTTTCACCAACATAGTATTAACAGTTAGAGCTGGTCTTAACTCCTATATACCTGGTTTAACTACCCAGCTGACAAAAACTGGTGGTTAACTGAGAGTTGTCACGTGAAATTGCCCCTCAGTTATCACGTGGAAAACTGATAGGTTATTGCAAACGATAACCACGTGATTTTGTCACCAGTTAACCACGTGATTTTCTGGGGGCAATCTTCACCAGTTAACCACGTGATTTTCTGGTGAATATCTTCACCAGTTAACCACGTGATTTTCTGGGGGCAATCTTCAACAGTTAACCACGTGATTTTCTGGGGGGCAATCTTCACCAGTTAACCACGTGATTTTCTGGTGAATATCTTCACTAGTTAACCAATAACCACGTGATTTTCTGGGGGGCAATCTTCACCAGTTAACATTATTTGAGAAGAGGCAAAATCTCCAACTGGTTAACTTGGCTCTTCATCAAGCCAGTCAACTTGGACTGTTTCAAGCAATATCTTGGGCTTTCAATAGCTGTGGGGCTGAAGTAAAGCCATAAGAACTTGCTGAAAATTTGTCACAACCAGTGTGATGCAGTGAGTCTCTTTTCAGTCTTCTTAATGGGTTACCAGAATCAAGGATTGTAGTTGTACATGATTCACATTTCGGATAACTAGTCTTTTGTAATAATATCCAATATGTGCTCCTTTTTGAGCTAATAAGTTTCATTCCGCCATATACTGTGCATTAATTCAGATTTAGAAATCATAATCATTTGTTTAATTAGTTTAAACTCAGTTAAAGTAAACTTAGTGCGGAACTCGGTAAACAGCGGTGTTTCTAGTACAGGTGGCTCCATCTATATTTCTGGGGGGCAATCTTCACCAGTTAACCACGTGAAGAAAAACATGTGATAACTCTCAGTTATGTCATGAAGATAGTCAAGTGATAATCTGGTGAAGTTCATCACGTGGTTATCCTATGAAAATGCTGGGGAGTTTTTTCATGTGAAGAAAAACACGTAATAACCCTCAGTTATGTCGTGAAGATGGTCAAGCGTTAATCTGGTGACAGTCATCACGTGGTTATCCCATGAAAATGTTGGGGAGTTTTTTCACGTGAAGAAAAACACGTGATAACTCTCAGTTATGTCATGAAGATGGTCAAGCGTTAATCTGGTGACATTCATCACGTGGTTATCCCATGAAAATGTGGAAGTTTTTCTCACGTGAACACAAACACGTGATAACTCTCAGTTATGTCATGTTCACCAGTTTCCCCCGTGTTTATCACGTGAACTTCACGTGCATTGTCAGCTGGGTAAGTCCCTTTCACCAAGAGTGCACTAAGTGTGGAAACCTGTCAAGGTTCAGTGAATCATACACATTGTTACTAAACTCAAGGATCAGCAGTCTCAAACAGATTTGTGTCAAGAAGTTATTAGGCCAATGAAAACAGAACATACGTTCCTTGACATGACAGATTAGTATTTTTGGCCTTTTGTCTGGTACATTTATATTTGCAAGTTTCTCTGTGAGTCAACAGTTACCACTCAAATCAAATATTGTTTCCCGGGGATTTTTTCAAGGTAGATATGTCATGTCATCAGATGCAAACCAAGAACCCATGTCTACCTTGACCATATTTTTGTTGAAGTAACTACTTGGAATGGGAATAAACTTTCCATTCGCAAGAATTGAATATATTTTACGTTATGAAATTATGTTTTTGTTGCATTTGCCTATGATACCACAGCGGCAACTTTGTGTCAGTTGCTGCAAAATGGCAAAAAGCAGGGTGTTGTCATTTCAGTGAATCCGAACGGCATTATTTTTGGTATCAATAAGATAAAGTTAAAGTGAAATCGAGAGTATCAAGCTCGATGCCAATATGACCGCATAAGTGTACAGAACGGCCCTATCTGTCATGGAGGGGGGGGGGGGTACTATTGCTACTTTGCCCTGAAACTTTAACATGGGAGGGATGTGACCAGGGTGGTGGAATCTGCCCTGATATTGATCAGGATTTGCCCTGATGCCGGCAGAGGCCCCAAACCCCTGAAAAATACGCTTTTGCTACCAAGAAAAAAATGCAATGATGTAGATGTTCCCAACGAAACCCAAGAAATGGTTACTCAATGCAAGAGCCTAGATGGGAACGCCTGAAAGTGAATTCCAAGAAGGAGATGGTTACTGTTGGAAGGTCCCACAAAGCAATCGGTGGAGACTATTGTTGTCAGCACAGATACATTGTTGTGGATGTTTTGGGAGATGATGTTTTTGCTACCTAGAGAATTTTTTTGATGATGATGCCTCACTCGAGGATGCTTCAGAGCCCCCCCCCCCCCAAATGTAATTCTTTGTCGGTGAAATGTCAAAGCTACTTTGTCGTCTTTTGAATGAATTTTTTTCCCTGCCAAGTGCAGGTGCTTTTGTATTTTAAAGCATCCATCCATTTATTTTATAAATCTACAAGCCCACCCGTCTTTCCTCTTCAGTTCGGCAAAGGTCAAAATACGGCAACGCTGCTGTTAAAGGCATCCCCGATGCAGTTTGAGGCGTCCCCGATGCTGTTTAAGGCAACCGTTGCCATATTTTGACCTTTTCAGTGACTAATGAGTAAAAAAACACCAAAACTAATAAAGTAACATTTATATTTGATGTTGGTGGCATGTATGTTAGCGATGCCTTATGGCGTCAAAATGCGTGTCTCCCAGCTGATTAATTATTGTACTTATTGTTATCACCTAAAACTATTGTTATTGGAAATAAACAATCTCTCTCTCTCTCTCTGTTACTTTCATGCAAGGCAAGAAGAACTTCTAAAATTTAATGTGTTTAAAGGGGACACAATGTCACAGGTCAGGGGGGCAGTGCCCCCCCCCCCAGTTAGGGAAACAGAGAGATTCCGACAAAAAGGCTATACATTTTGGGCAGATGATTAAATAAAACTATTGAAAACTGATTTCCAGGCAATTTAATTTGAAAGGTCATTGAATTTTGATCTTGAAATTTAGGCAAATGTCGCTGCCCCCCCCCCCCCAAAAAAAAATCATGCGCGCCGTATGCCTATTTGTGACAGTGGTTCAAAGGCAGTATGTCCTGCCATATACACCAGTTGACATAAGTAGGATATATGTAGTATAGGCCTGTTATACCAAAAAAAAACCATTAGCTGGTCCTAGAGCTAGATCAGATTAGACCACTGCTCGTTAAATGCATTAAAAAGTTGCAGAGGCCTGATTTGTTCTCAGTTCTGCAGGAATTTCGCAATTCTGTTACAATCTGTGAATTTATTTGATTGCACGGATGTAAGTTTGGCAATGAACTTTGCAATTGTTGTCAGTGGCGTCACTAGAAATGAAAGTTTGGGGAGGGGAGCTGATCGAAGCCCAAAGTTTAAAAGTGTTGTCAGAGGCCTGAAGGGTCAAATGCAAGCCACACCAGAATCTAAAGAATATAGATCTCTGTGGATTTGTGCACTTTAATAAATAGATGAACTTCAAAAATAACGGCACTACACTCTAAAAAATGTCGGGACAAAATTGGTTTTTTAGATTCAAAATGGTTTTTTGAAAATCCAAATTTCAATGCAAAACCAACATGGATTTTTTTAAAAATCCATGTTGGTTTTTTGCATTGAAATTTGGTTTTTACAAACAACCATTTTGAATCTAAAAAACCTATTTTGTCTGAAATTATTTAGAGTGTATGTACAACACACTATGTACAGTGTATTTTCATGGGCTCTGGTTAAATTCAATCACTACCACTGCATGCGTCATACAAGGATTTTTTTTTTGTTGCCCAAGATTTGTTTGGGGGGGGGCTGAATTCTCCGTTTGGGGAGCTCAGCCCCCTAGCATCCCCCTAGTGATGCCACTGATTGTTGTAAAAACTTCCAAAGACTGGAAATTTGTGAAATTTTTAGCAAAAATCAACCAATTTCTACGGGCCAGTCAAGAAAGAGCAAAGCCATCATTTAGATGATATTTGGGTGGCATCATTTTCATATATATCTCTACATGAAATGTGCCAAATTTTATGACAATACCTGGAAAAATGTAACTTCCACTGCCTTATCAATAGATATGAAATGTTGCAAATAGCATTTTTCATCAGAAGTTGAAAACTTTCAAGATGATGTCAAATTGTAAGTACTTTGAATATGAAAGAAATATTTTACAGGTCTTCTTTACACAATACACATGTGGATATAAGTTATATTACAATTTCATCTTAAAAAATCTGAAGACATGATGTTGGAGCTGTTGGTCCATTTGCCATGGAGTCATAGTTAGGCGTACGGGACGGATGATTCACCGGCAGTGGCGGATCCAGACACGATAGTCTAGGGTGGGGCCCAGATGTTTTTCGACATTCGCGGGCCGCGTTATCGCAATTTTTCTTAAAAATGCTATTATTAATCTTGGTGGTCTGGGGGGGGGGGCGGCCCCCCTAGGCACCCCCTGTATACGAGGGGCGTTCAGAAAGTTCGAGGCTTTTTTTTCATATGGATACTTATTTTCAATGTAGAACTATAATTTTTTCACAGGATGAAATTCAGCATATTTGGAATGGATTTCCAAAATTTTGGACAATTTGGACATTTTATAGTCATTCTGTGGTTGCCATGGAAACTGAAAGTTCGGCTTCTTGGGGCAGGTAACACTGAAACCAAGAATGCCAAGAAATTGTGACTGTGGGAGACATCTCTCTGTCACTTTTATTAGTGGGATTGACAATATTTGACACAAGAAATATGGTATTAGCTTCTAAATATGCTTTGAAGCACACCAAATGTGCGTATTCTCACACTGAACCCATGTACACGATGTAGAAAAAGACTCCTGCACGCCAGATTTGGCGAGGGAAATTCAGGAGGCAAAGGTGTGTTTCCCTGACTATACAAGGACTTGTGAAAACATGGATTCACCAGTATGAACAAGATACAAAATAGACATCATTATCCATTCAAGCTATTCCTATGACATGTTGCTTTACATAAGTGCTGGTTTTCCCTTACTTTAGTCCATGGGGGCTATAGTTTCAGGCACTGGAGGAGAAAGGCTTCGGATGACTGAAATTCTTTCACAGAACTTTGTTTGGAGGACTTCAAGGAACATTTACTTCAATGGGTCAGGTGTATGAATCAATGCTTTTGGTGAGCTTGGGAGTATTTTCTAAGGCTAATATTATACTTTTTGTGTCAAACATTGTCAATATCACCAATGCAAGTGATAGAGAGAGGTCTCTCACAGCCAAAATGCATTGGCTTTAGTGGTTTCAGTATTACCTGCCCCAAGAAGCCGAACTTTCGGTTTCCATGGCAACCACAGAATGACTTTAAAATGTCCAAAATTCTGGAAATGGATTCCAAATATGCTGAATTTTATCCTGTGAAAAAATCATAGTTCTAGATTGAAAATAAGTGTCCATATAAAAAAAAGCCTCAAACTTTCTGAACGCCCCTCGTATACGCCACTGACCGGGGCTCTCGCTAGTTTGTCCGGAAATTTTAACATGGTCCGAATTTGACCAGGGCAATGGATCTGCCCTGATATTGGACAAACCAAGACAGGACCAGTCCCTCTGATGCTTAACTTTTTACACAGTAGACAGATAGATAGATAGATAGATAGATAGATAGATAGATAGATAGATAGATAGATAGATAGATAGATAGATAGATAGATAGATAGATAGATAGATAGATAGATAGAGAGGCAGGAAGAAAGGAATCAGATAGAGGGGAAGAGAGAAAAGCTAATTGGGAAAGACGCATGAAGACAGGAGGCAGGGAGAGAATCAAGTTGTCAAAACATAAGCATTGAAATTATTTTATATAATGACTTGTGAAATTCAATTGAGTGCCTATAGATCTGTTTAGGCATAGGCCTTCAGTCAGCATGCATCAGCACTCCAGATTGCTCAGAATGCCTTTCATACAATCTTGAAATTGTTGGCTTCTAGTAGCCTAAAGTAACCTCTGGATGCCCTGCCTCATTGGGCTCCCATCTCAAAAATCCCAGGTAAGCCCCATGTAATTATTATGGATATTTCTTTATGTTTTATTTTGTATCTCTAGTGCTATATAGGCAAGTCTTGGTGTAATTAACAACAAAATTAGTGGACACTCACTGGACAGACACCCAAATTAGCAAAGTAGCTCTTAAAAACGGCAAATAAGTCATAAAATCTGGGATAGATCGTCATTTTCCTTGGGCAGATTTAAAGAAATATATATATTAACTCAGTGTGGCACCACTAGTACTATCCCCGATCATTGGCGCCACCTGCCGAGAAACGATCGAAGTACAGAGATGCCGAATTCGGCATCTTCCCGATGCCATATAAGGCAACGGTTGCCGAAAATGGCATCGGGGGATGCCTTTTGAAGCAGCGTTGCTGAATTTTGACCTTTGCCGAACTGTCTTGTCATATAATTTGGCCTTGTTTTGGAACTTCAGAGATTAATTGTGTTTGTAGCAGTTGAGTTGTTTAAGTACTATGTGTGGACTTTAACTTAGCATATGTTCCTTGATCCTGTTCCGCTTGGGTGATTGGCTTAGCCAGACCAGGTCTTAGCTAAGACCTGGCTCAACTCTTAATACCATGTTGGTGAAAACTAGCCATAAAATTCGCAATTACACTTATAAACAGTTCACAGTTCAGCGTATGAAGCACAATATGATAATAATAGGAAAAATTAACTTTCAGAAGTAGCTTCAATTAATTTGGATTTTTGTGCACTCCCACATTATAGAAACCAGTAATATTATTTAACTTGTAGTATGACAATTTTCTGTAGACAGAACAACAAAATAAAACAAGATGGTAACAGTCCTTAAAGTGCGAAGGCCCGCCATCATAAAAATAGGGAGAGTATAAAATACATTTATGCATAAGGAAAAGGAATTTTTGGCTTTAGTGTAGACAGTGGGTCCATCTGTGGCCTGTGTAGGTATGACTACTGACCAGAGATACAGTTTACCGAGTGCTCAGTCATGCATAATGCATACGCCGGATAAGATAAATATTAGTAACAAGGGGCTCCCTCTGTGGAGGAGTAAAATATGAGAATTTCAGTTGCATGCACTCCTGGTGGGAGATCAGTGGTGGAGACGGGAAACGGAAATGAGAGAGGAGTTACACCGTTGTGGGCTGCCATCTGAAGTATTAGACCAAAAAATAAGAATAGGAAGATAGTTTGGGTGAGTGACATGCATGTGGCAGGCGTTTATAGCTGGCAACTGGGGTGGTTATGTGACCTGAGTTTTAACTCAAATATTAGTGGCGATATTAGTGGGGATATTTAGTAAAAGTGTATATGCTGATGGCAGAGTTTCAGTTGGAAGGGCCCAGCAGTTTTTACTCAATCTTGTTGACAAATGGACGGATAGACAGACAGACATCCACATATGAAAGCTTTGGACACTGATATTATTATGCTTACCTGTTGTGGCCGCACAATATGGACAAATCTTCTGGTAAAACCTATCGGTGGATGAACCAGTAGTGGTTGCAGAAGAAGAATAGAGCATGCAACTGGAGGTGAATACCACACCTTCACAAGAAGCAGCATTATCACAAGCTATCATGCAATCTATGAGGGAGGAAGCTGAGTCGGCCATGCCTGCCACTGATGGCACTACGCCGGACTTCATCATTGTTGGACACTTTGCTAAAATGTGAATTAGTATGGCATTAGTATACAATAGTGTCAAGTAGTATACATTTTGTGTGCAAAATACAGGAAAGTGTTGTGCATAACAATGTTGTGTAGTCGGGGTTCTTGCATGCCATTGCATGGGCATAGCAGTCAGGGATGGAGATAATCAAGATTTTAAAAAAATATACTTGTATTTTAGATTTAGATTTAAATCAAATAGGTCTGATATAACCAAATAAATCACAGTATTGATTTAATTATGATATGTATGGGGCTTGACCAAATCTATATTCCTGATAGTAGTAACGGATCAATAATCAGTTTCGAATATCAGACACTGCTAATTTGAAAAGTATTACTATTAAATAGTAATTTTCATTAGGAGACATTAGTATGTTAGTATTAAGACACATAATTATATATCTCTATTCTCATATCTTACCTATGAGTGGAGTGGCAGTTGTTGGAGAAGTCACTTCTGGACTGGTCATAGAAGTTGCAGCTACACTGGTCTTTTCTGGGGTAGTAACAATTGTTGTCTTTTCAGGTGTGGTTACAACTGTTGTTTTTTCTGGTGTTGTGACAAGAGTTGTCTTTTCAGGTGTGGTAACAACTGTTGTTTTTTCTGGTGTTGTGACAAGAGTCGTCTTTTCAGGTGTGGTTACAACTGTTGTTTTTTCTGGTGTTGTGACAAGAGTTGTCTTTTCAGGTGTGGTAACAACTGTTGTTTTTTCTGGTGTTGTGACAAGAGTCGTCTTTTCAGGTGTGGTTACAACTGTTGTTTTTTCTGGTGTTGTGACAAGAGTAGTCTTTTCAGGTGTGGTAACAACTGTAGTTTTTTCTGGTGTTGTGACAAGAGTCGTCTTTTCAGGTGTGGTTACGACTGTAGTTTTTTCTGGTGTTGTGACAAGAGTTGTCTTTTCAGGTGTGGTTACAACTGTTGTTTTTTCTGGTGTTGTGACAAGAGTTGTCTTTTCAGGTGTGGTTACAACTGTTGTTTTTTCTGGTGTTGTGACTAGTGTTGTCTTTTCGGGTGTTGTGACAAGAGTCGTCACTTTGGATGTATATGCTGGTATGATAGGAAATGTTTGTAAGTAATTTTCATTATTAGTAAACTACATCATAAGTTTTTTCAATTGGATATAACAGTACATGTTACAGAAACTTTATTTGTCTTGTCTGCATGTAGCAATTGCTTCTGCATGGTGAGAGCCGTTATCGTTTATTAATACACGTGGAGCGGGTTTAAAATTATCCCATGAATTTGTTTGAATAGAGGTATTACTTTAAATTACAAGCCTTCATGCATATTTTACTTAGTTTTTTTAGTGGCATAGATCTATAGAAGTTATGCTTAGTGATATTAATACATGATAAAGAAATTAGTTGAAATTAATCATTTTCACACATCCACCGGCAATGATCTACAATTAATTACAATGATTTTCCACGGAAATTATAGGAAATTACAGTGAACAATTCAACAATTAATTTAGATAGGTCATACCTGCTGTGGTGATTGCCATAGTGGTGAGAGGCATTGTAGTCAGCTTGAGTGTAGTCATTTCGACAGTTGTCAATGGTGCTACAGTGGTGGCTGATGGGTGTGAGAACATGATTGGGATTAATTATGGAAAATTTGAAAAGCATCTGAAGTTACGTACCAAATAATGAAATGTTCGTAAATTAAAAATATTTTAATCATACTTGCTTTTTCATGAAAATTACATTAAACACCGGTGACACGAGTATATTCTAAGAAAGTTTTTAACTAAAGCTTGCTTATAATATTTATTTAATTATCTTATCATCTGAAACTATAAACATTTACTGTTTGCTACCTCCAAGAAAATCTAAACTTGATGTGGCTGATACTGAACAAAACTAGGTTATGGTAAGGAGGTAATGACAGTTGATTTTAATATTTTTCTGCTTGGAAATGTTGAAATCATCTAATCATTAACTTAATGATTGGATGACATTGAGTAATGTGCAAGCACTTACAGTTATCACATGCACATGATTTGACAAACAAGGTGCTGGTTGCGGCTGCAGCAGAAGTTGTATAGGTTGATGGGAAACTTGTGCAAGTACTTCCGTCCCAAGTCACAGCTTTGCATGAAGTGTAGGTCTGACAATGTTGCATACAGGCGAATCTCGAGGAAGCAGATACTGTCATGGACCCTGCTCCTGAAGCAGTGGTGTTTGATGAAAGTATGAAACCACATTCTGGAAATGATAATATTTTGGCCTTTACGTGTATATTCAATATTGCCATATTATTATATTATTATATATATTATTTCCTGCTCCATAGTACCACATATTGCAGGTCTGCAGGAGCCTGCAGTATGTGACAGAAAAACAATATTATGACATAACACATAAACATAATGTGAAAACCTCACACTTATTCCAAAATGGCAGTGGTTAGCTCCTATCAGATGTTTCCACCTGGATTTCTTCCATGTTCTACTTCTGTATTATGGTGGTACTGCACATACATGTAGTGAAAGGTCTATTATAAAATATATTACCTAAGTTTTCCTGAGGGCCAAAATCTGAAAAAAGTAATAAAATATGTCAGGTGTTTTTCAAGTGATAGTGAGAGTATTGAATATAATCATACATTTTTAATAGAAACTCAGCATACCTGGTACGGTAGGAGCTTCGGTTGTTGCTTTGCTCATCTCAATGGTCGTTAAGGGTTGTTCAGTTGATGCTAGTGAAAAGGTCAAAATGTGATAGTTTGTCTCTTAATAATTTAAAATTGAAGTATTAATTTCATTGCGAAGAAGAACACAATGACAGCGAAGCTACTTTTTGCTCTGTGCTCTAGTATTCTGAATAAAGTTGTCGTTGTCATTTGCCTTGTTACTATAGCACTTCTTTCCACAAAAAACAACATGGTGTCAACAAAATTTTATAAACCCGAAATTCTCTTTTACTAATGGTTTTTGGGGTAAATACAAATATGTAAAAATGAATAAGATTTTTTTTAAATCTGAACTGCTTCATTTCTGGGTATTCTTTTCAATGGCTTATTTTATTTTCCTTTGAAAATTTGATTTTTTGTGAATTTCCTTTATAAATATAAGTGTTAGAGATGAGTAAGAGAAGATATGGGAAGCAAAAGTAATAGAATTTGTGCATTGTGTAGAAAAAAAAACAATTTATAGGTAAATATAAATTAGAAAATGATTTCAATTGTGATAGTTTCGGTCATTTTAATATTACATATGACAAGAATGAATATGATGAAAGTCAAACCAATCATGAACTTACCAGCACATTCACATGATCTGAGAAACAAGGTGCTGGATGCCGAAGCAGAAGTAGTGTAGGTTGAAGGGAAACTTGTACAAGTACTTCCATCCCAAGTCGCAGCTTTGCACGAAGTAGAAGTCTGGCAATGCTGCAAACAGGCTAATCGTGAGGAAATTCCGGATATTGTAGCAGAACCTGTGCCTGTCGCTGCCATCTTGGGAGACAGCAAAAAGCCGCATTCTGAATATGTCGAGAAAAAATGTTTCATATCATCTTTAAAGACAAAAATTCTCCTACACACGTAGATCAAAGGGTAAATAAGGATAATTTAAGAAATAGGAAAGTGGGGCACAGTGTGAATAACAAAAATATTTGAAGATCACACCATGGGAATGCTTTAATAACTGGGGTGTTATACAGTACATTATTTGACATGTAAAATTAAAATTGGGTCTAATATATGAAGAAGCACCAATTTATACAGAACATAACTATTTTTCTCACAGCCGTGGTAAAGCCAGCCATACTTTTCAAATGACCCCCCCTCCCCATTTCTTCCATGCTCTGCAAAAAAATGTTATGTCTGGCAAAAGGGAATAATCATTAAATTTTCCTTTTTTTTCTATCAACAGAAATTTGTTCGAAATAATAAAAATTATTCTCCCCCCTATATAACCAATGTACTGTAAGTACCAGGAACACTTGTTTTGTTATTGTTGAGGTAGTCATATCTATGTTTATTTCACTGTGTGGGTGAAGTCACACTGTTGTAGAGTAGGACGGGGCAAGAGGAACATATTTAGCTTCTTTGCTCCAATGTTATGAAATTAAATTAATTTGAATATCAAACTGAATACCACAACTCCTAACTAATATTAATGGGGCATAACAGGTATTTTAAATAATATTGTAAACTTTGGCCTTCTCATCCCACAGGTGCGGCAAATGGCACATACGTCATACGGTAGACATTTTTTACAATTTTCATTTGTCACTTACCTGCACATACAATTGGCTGAGTTTTGCAAGTTGACATGCCAATAGCTGCCAATATTTGGGATTGAAGAAATGACAAATATATTTCTATAAAATATGTGTGATGGAATGTATGACATGGTGAAACTTATTTAAAAACATTTCAAGAAAATCTTGTAAAAACTGTTATTACCTCTTGCTCCCTTATGCTCAGCTGTTGGTGATCCCATGCCAATAAAATGTGGGCCACCTCAATAGTCGTTGAGAGAGAAAAAAATGCAGTGGGCTTTTTGCCCCACCTGTGCTTCTTGCCCCACCCTACTCTAGTTGTAAAACATAATAATAAAGTGGCTGGTGTGGTAAGATTCCAGTGATTACCAAAATGCTGTGTGTGATGTCATATTCCCTGTGTTTCCTATGTTTCCTATGTTAAATTAAAAATTCCACATGCATTGGGGAACTCATTGTTTGTGGCTTGGTCATAAGGCCAGACTTTTTTAATTTTAGCTTCTCGGATCAACCGACCCAACAGATTTTCTGCCTACAGAAAAAAAAAATTGAGCATAACCAGAATTTTTATTGAATTGACATGATAAAAAAAGATTTCCCTTTTTTGTCTGTCGTTCTACCAACCGACCCTAGAAAAAGTGCAACGAGAAGATCCGAGAAGCTAAAGATCAGTTATGTCTGGCCTAACCTACTCACTATGGTAACTTTAGGATATGTGGTGTTGGACAGAAACATATTTTTTATAATCAATGAGATAAAACAACAAATGCATGTTTTTTGTGCAAATCTGTGAGTAACTTTTCAATGTATATTTATTTCTTGAATGTCTTTCCTACCACTTTCTTATATTTTAGGATCTGTGTTATTGTAGATTACAAAAGAGCAATACAGTTCATTGCAGGAAAATCTAAATAAACAAGTGTAAAAATCAATACGTGTTGTTGATATTATGTGTTTTGTATATCTTTCCTGGGTAGGAGATAAATAACATTTGGAATGACAATAAGTTGTTAAAACATCCTGGTTGGAATAAGTCAGATGTTGAATCTCTATAAAGACAACGCCGTTTTCATAAAAGTTATTCATGCATCTTTGTGGAAATATAGGAGTAAGAATTCTACTCACCTTGAGCGGACGTGTGATGAATGAATGTCAGGATCTGCACAACAAAGAAACAAGTGTTGCTTTAGCTTTAGAGCTGTTTGCGGATTAGCGGTTCAAATAGTTTCAAAATAAACTTTCAACTTGGTTGTGTGATGTCACTGACTTAAAACTGTTTTCTTTTTTACCTTGGGTTGCCCCAGGATAATTTTATCTGAAAAACCAGTCTGAGAGATTTTTGGAAAAAAGTTTTCCCAGCCTTAATACAGGTGTGGACGTGGTCAAGTGGGCCATTTTGTGTTCATAATATATAGAGGTGAACTAAAATGTGTTGTTGAATTGTGGATAGTTTGTTTGTTTTAAAAACAAAATTTTTTCTTCAAGTTAAAATTAATTTTTTTTAAATAGTTTGTTGTGTCATAGATCGTTTGAGTCTTGAGGGGTTGTTTTCAATCTGACTTTGCATTATAATATCGCCCACAAGACGATTGTCCATGCGTTTCAAGGAAGGCCAATTATGCATTGGGCAATTGCTTATTGCAGTGCATCTATTCTCAGAAGCAGCCTTACAATGCTTATTGCAATTCTGGAAGGATTTCACCCTCAGTTTACCAAATTGCCATTGAGATACAGCACTTGAAGTCAATCTGACAGATGTCAAAGCTTTTCATTACAGTTTCTCACAAAATCTATCAAAAAACCATTCTATTCATAGAATATGGTTTTGCACAAAAGGATTTTTGAAAAAACATTATTCAAGCTTATATGTCTCTCTGGGGTAAAATAGGTAAGTGTCAGAAAACATTACAAAACAGAAAAAAATTATTTAAAAAAGTAAATACTCTATCTTCTATGACATCAGGTAAAATTTGAATATTTTTGGATAAAATCAATTAAACTTACCCCAAGTATATATAATAAAAACATATTTTTCCCTGACCGATCCATTTGTCAACGTATCAGTGACACTCCTTGTGTTGATCATAAAATGAGTATGTTTATTTCTGATCATTTGCAATTATCGCAAAAGTCATTAGCTGTAGTTAATTAGTGTCATTTTGGTCCCCATCCAAAGATGTAGTCAATGAGCCAAATCGGTTGCCAAAACACCTATTACGCAGTAAGACATCCTTAATGATGACTTTACATATTTTAATTAATACATCAGGCTTATGTTGTATTGGCATATATATTTGTACGACATAGATGTATGCACAATTTTTGAACTTTTTTGTAGTTGAATTTGAATACCTCCTCCCTGGAACATGTTGTAGAAAAATTATTACCCTTCCCCTCAGTTCACATGGGAAAAGTTAGTACCCCCTGAGGCAAAACTCCCACCTCCCTAGTCATGAATTCTGAAGGTCCCTAAATTCACAGAAAATGAAGAGTAGTGAGAGTTGGTAGGACACAGTGAGACACCTTTTACCTTTGGGAAGATTTGTCAATCAGAATTTTTGCCATACACCAAATGAGTAATGGTTCAGATGTTAATGTTTAAAGCAAATTGTAGTTAGGCATATTACAAATGCATATTTACAACTTTTAGATTACTAAAAAGAGAAAATGTAGTTCTAAACATAATTATATGTGACATCAGTGATGAATGATTATACGCCAGGGCATTTTACTTAATAATAATAATAATAGTAATTTATGTTCACTCTTAGTATATAGTACATATATGCAGATCTGTGTGATGCGTGACTCCAGTGGAAGCTTGTGCAGTATGGATATAATGAATATGTGATAACACAGCGGCTGGCCTCTACATCTGCCCGCCACTAACATATCTACAAAAATATATATAAGATATAAGATATATATTTAAATGTGTGGGTTGGCTGTTATTTGTGGAATGCATGAAACAAGTAGGTTTTAGTTTTCTCTTGAAAATATCCGGAGTCTTTGCAGCCCTGATGCTTCCTGGTAACTTGTGCAGCGAAAGAGAAAGCTGTATCTTCAAATTTACACTTCAGCAAATTTATTGTGGCTGTCTGAAGCTGGTTCTGTCTACAGAAGGTTGCTGGTGCGATCCATATTAAAACTGATGTGCTGAATCAATGATGACAATTGAGATATGATAGCAGCACCATTATCCCAATTGTTATTCATTTTGCCACAACTACCCAGCTGTGTTTCCTGAGAAGAATAAATACTTCTATGTAATATAATATAATATGTAAATGGCACAGCCATGAAATTCGCGCAGCTCTTAAAAAGTTTTTTTCGGACTTATGGTTTTATCATAAATTTATTTCATATTCAATGTATGAAAGGCAGTTTTGGTACTGTTTCAATGAAATTGAAAGACGGATATATAGAAAAATAGAGAGAAATTCAGTCTAGAAACTATAAGAAAAATAAAATAGATCAAAAATAGAATAGATAGATAGATAGATAGATCTATAGATAGATAGATAGATAGATAGACAGATAGATAGATAGATAGATAGATAGATAGATAGATAGATAGATAGATAGATAGGTAGGATAGCAAATAAATAGGATTAAGAATGAATAGAATTGATAGATAATCAGCTAAATAGTAAAAAGGAAGACTACACTGGAAGCTGCCAAATTAAAGTCTATGCTAGATTGTTGATATAACATATAATAATAGTGATAACAAAAACAATAACATGAGCTGCATGTAGATTAATTGCTCACTGTTAAATAATCATCAGTTGACAAAGATTATGTAGCCTTTATTTTGTTATGTTTTCTTGTTGTCTGTTTTGAAATGAAATGAATAACATGTTAATAATTTAATTTAGCTTATCAAGGCTTATAATGAACTATTCCATAAAAATAATAGAAACAGGGAATATTAATTGAGAAAATTGAATTTTTAAGACACTTTTGAATATGAATATGTCATGTTTTGTTAAATTCGAAACTAAATCATTGATAAGAAGCTGGTCCCACTTGACCTAATTTCCTGCTGTCGACCATTGATGTAGAGACCATCACTGCACAGATTTTTGAAACCTTTCTTGTGCTAAATTTCGCTTCGCGAAACGGCCTTCGGATGTTTCGCTGCGCGAATATAATGATCTTTAAAACATAACAACACTATCTTTGGAACTTATTTTTGATACCTGTTTGCCTCATCCACTCCTTCATCAATCACAACCAAATTTTTACATACTCTACCTTGCTTTCACGGATGTTTTACGCTACTCCAGCACAACCACTCATTCCTCGGCCGTGAAAACTTCCCAGTTGCTTTCTTTCAGTTCCTACAAGATCTTTATCTGGCTTTGCTCCCATAAACTTTTTTTTTCACGGGTACTGTGCTATTATAATATAATAGGCATTTGTATAGCACTAATTCCAGTAAACTGCTCACTATAGCGCTTGTGCATGATGGATTTATTTGTAGAAACTCTTAAACAGGTGAATTTTAAGATTTCTTTTGAAACCATCAAGTGTTTTGGAGGCCTTGACATTCTAAGGGAGTTGGTTCCACGGTTTTGGAGCAGTGTGTGAACAGGCTGTCTTATTACTTGTTTTTGTTGTAGGAAGTTGGTTCATTTAAGAGTATTTTGTTGTTGCTTCTCAGATTACAATTTCTTTCAGATTTTGGCTGAATCATATTTTGAATATACAAGGGATCTTGTTCTTTTAATGCTTTCAAAGTTGTTAACATGAGTTTGAATTGTATTCTGGCCGGGATTGGCAGCTGATGTAGTTGCTTCCTATGCCGACTTACACTGTCATGCCTTTTCAATTTTTCAATGAGTCCAACTGCCAAGTTTTGGGCTAGGCTAAGTGCCCTTTGGGCTGATGTAATGATGAGATGGATGCATGATATTGTTTTGCATTAAAACTTTGGATAAAGTCATATTTTGATGAAAATCGGTTCTTTTGGGAGTTGGTGTGCTTTTATTAAGAGATGCCTTTTAATACAGAAAATACGGTAAAGCAATGCTTTCTGGCTATGGCGCTTTCAACAAGAAGCATTGTGTTGTTAATCTGAAAGTGGACACGCCGTGCGGTCCATGTGAAGTCATTACAACGTACTTATCAAAGACTTTGACACATACCTAACTCCTTGTAGAGCAAAGAAAATTGGCAGCCATTGTTATCTCATGTGCCTCATATACTGTCCTTTATGACCCATTATGTTTCCATCTCATCAGATGAGCATCCTTGCTTCCACAAGCAATTTAGTTGAGGATGTTTAGCATAGACACAACGGCAAACCATCAACTGTTTCACTAACTTACAGGCGGCACTGTGTATAACACTAAGGCATTAGGGACCGTTCAGAATTTATATGTATGACTGGGGGGGTGGGAGTTTTGTCAGAACTTCCCGTAAAAACTTGATACCCCCCCTTGAGATTCATGCGGATTTTTAGTACCCTGCCCTTAGGTTTCATGCATATTTTTAGTACCCTCCCTCTCAGCATACAAAGCAATACACACATATCACAGATGTGCCACTTGGACGGTCGGGCACACAGATTCGCGGACTTTTGCGTGTAAAAAAGCGTGAATAAACTGACTATATGCGTGTTTCATTACATATATATGTTTTGTAAAATTTTCTTACCCCCCCCCTTTAGGGTGGTCCAAAAACACTTTCTTCTAAATTTCTCTGATTTGAATCTTGCATTGTGATCTTATATCTATAGAAGGTATTGAGTAAAAATTTCAGCAAAATCAATTAATACTTAGAGGTGGCACAAAGCCGTTGAAGTTTAACTTGCGATTCCCCTGCAGCAGACCTCAAAATCATTGGTATTTGCAAATCTTTCAAAAATGACCAATTATTTTGATCAAATAACCTTTTTCTTGGTATGTCAAGGATGCCCAA
Organism: Platynereis dumerilii; assembly: GCA_026936325.1. Taxonomy (NCBI): domain Eukaryota; kingdom Metazoa; phylum Annelida; class Polychaeta; order Phyllodocida; family Nereididae; genus Platynereis; species Platynereis dumerilii. The sequence goes on from JAPTHN010000007.1 coordinate 38,450,717, forward strand.
TCTAGTCCTGATATTCTTTATGGCTTACAAAGTTTCGTAGAAGGTCAGCAGAGATATTACATAGGTCAATTATCAAGCATTTTTCATAAAAACAGGTAAATATTTCACTTACTATATATATATGAATAATAAATAAAATAACCTCCAGATATTACTTTGCCATGCTAACTTTATCATATGCTAAACAAGAATCCGAGGATTCAAACCCTGGGTTCTGTTGGGAATTAGCAATTAAGCATATGATCCGTGGATACAAGATCAAAGTAGCACTGCACTGCGAAGTGCAATCAGCTTTGACACCTGTCAGATTGACTTCAAGTGCTGTTTCTCAATAACAATTTGGTAAACTGAGGGTGAAAAAACGCTTTAGAACTTGCAGAATTGCAATTAGCATTGTTAGACTGCTTCTGAGAATATATGCACTGCAAAAAGCAATCGCCAAATGCATTAAAGGCCTTCCTTGAATCGCATGGACGATCGTCACATGGGCGACATTATAATGCAAAGTCAGCTTGAAAACAGCCCCTCAAGACTCAAACGATCTATTACCCAACAAACTACTAAAAAAAAAGTAAATTTTTTTTTTTTCAAATTTAAAAAAAACAAAAACACAACAAACAATCCCCAATTCCACAACGCATTTTAGTTCAATTCTATTTGAACACAAAATGGCCCACTTGACCACATCCACACCTGTATTAAGGCTGGGAAAACTTTTTTCCAAAAATCTCTCAGACTGGTTTTTAGATAAAGTTACCCTGGAGGAACCCAGGGTAAAAAACGCAAAAAAAATATTCACTTCGGAGAAACATCTGGGAAATCACGAGCACTTGAATAATCTGTCGATCTTGACACTACCAGAAGTATTATATATATATATAGAGAGAGAGAAATTCTTTATTTACGTGAAATGGGCTCACATTCTAGCCCCCAGCCCTCTTGGGCTTACAATTCACTTCAAAACAATAGTACATCAAAATAACAGAATTTTCGTTGATAATACAAATTTGAATTAAATTTGAAATGATTTGTTGATATACATATATACATTAGTCCAATATGTAATAGCAATCCCAAAAAATATAAACTTTGTTCAAGTTATACTATTAGATATATAATTCAAACTCTTAAAATGTTAATTTTCAATATTTACATATTTACAAATATCATATTGCTAATTTGAGGTCGACATATATAATTACAAGTATCGTATTGTTATTGGCAAGTATCGACAATTACGTAAATTAAACTATGTATACAAAGCATTTTGTCTTTTTTCAAAAGCGTTACATATAAAATTAGCTGTTTCTTTAATACAATCATCTTTCATCAGGAATTCAATTTTTCTTTAATCATTTAATAAGTCAAAATAGAAATTAATTTGTCTTATCCTGTTGAAGAACTCAAATCTAATATCATTATAAAAGGGACAATGAAAGATAAAGTGCATTTCAGATTCAATGTTGTTGAAGTTACAAAAAAGACAATATCTGTATTCCATTGGAGTGTCTTGAAAACGTCCAGTTTCTATTCTTAATGGTAGAAATAAAGCAATGTAAATTCATAAGTTATATATTTACAAGTATTATATTGTTATTTTTACAAGCATTTAAATTTGTGCAAAACAATTTATGTACAAAGCTTTTTGTCTTTTTTCGAATGCATGCATATAAAATTTGCCGTTTCTTTAATACAATCATCTTTCATAAGTAATTCTATCTATCTATCATCATCTAATAAACCAAAATAAAAATGAATTTGCCTTAGTTTTTTAAAGAACTCAAATCTAATATCATTATAAAAGGGACAGTGAAAAGTTAAGTGCATTTTAGATTCAATGTTGTTGTATTTTCAAAATAGACAATATCCTATATATATATCCTATCCTATATATATATATATATATATATATATATTTATATATATATTTGTGGAAGAAACTATATCATCTCAACCATAAGGCTTTTTCCTGTCAACCAACAACACCATGAATCTCACCTCCAAATTCCCAAAGTCACTTGAGGATTTCAACCAAGCAACCATTAACCTCAATTCTAATTAGTTTTGCTAATTACAATTAGTTAAAATCGCCATCTGCTAAGCCTGCTACCCTGGTTAAGGCTTGTGTAAGTGTCCATTTGTCACCTTAGTATTTCACTTAGAGTTATAAAATTTGGTACTGATATTGGCCTGTGGGTATTGGTTGGGAACATGTCGAGAAATCCTAGATGGCTGCCATTTTGTGGCGGCCATCTTAATTCATTATTGAACTGCCTCCTGTCATCTTAAATTTCCCTTACAGTTATGAAGTTTTGTCCAGGTATTGGCCTGTGGATATGGATTGGAATCATATGTCATGAAGATAGAGGCCATTTTCTGGGGGCCATTTTGCCAGCCATCTTTCTTTGTTCTAAACTGCACACTGTCACCTTAATATTTCACTTACACTTATGAAATTTGCCACAGGTATATTTGCCTGTGGGTATGAATCGGGAACATTTCGTGAAATCCAAGATGGCGGCCAAATTCACCGCTACAAAATGGCCACCGTTATTGATTTGTCCATTTGGAGCTTAGTCTTTCACTTACAGTTTTAAGCTCTTGGCCTGTGCGTGATAACCAGGCACACATTGATAGATTTCACATTATTACAGATCTCTTATAAGTGTGCCATGTTCTTTTCAACTGCCACAGTGCTCTTGTGATGTCAGTATCAGCATAGTGATTTCACAGTTGGTATATTCACAGTTTCAGCTGTGTCACTTGGAACCCATACTGATCACACCATTACAAATCCACAATAAGCTGTTAGATTGTTGCTCAACATAGATTATTCAGTTTGATGTTTTGAATAAATCCAAAGGTTACAACAACCAGCTATATATAATGCTTGGATTTTGTGTATAACTGCTATCAGTTTTAGCACTTTTACAACAAAACGAATTCATTCACTCTCACATTCATTTGTTGGTCTGAGAGGTTATCATGTGCTGCTCTGTCTTGGCAAAAATAATATACTCAGAAACCATTCAGAATTTAAGACCTAAGGGGGGGGGGGGAGTTTTGCTTGGGCGCATCCTTATCACTGATTTCCAATAATGTTTATTTGATGATCGAATTCTTAGCCTCCTTGTCTGGCCTTTTCCCAAATTTTTGGGGAGCAACTTCCCCCCCCCCCATTTCTGGTCCTCTAGTATGCCCATGCGACAACGCCATGTTTACTTCCAAAAAATCTCCCCATCATCCCCATTCCAGTCATCAATTTTGAACAGTTTCTTCGGCAAAGATCTCACCTAAAAGGCTGAAAAGCCACAAGGTGCTGCCCTCAAGGAGAAATTTCACAACAGGACACCATGAATGTCCATGATGGATCAAGCAAGTGGCTCAAACATATCAGTTTCACCTTCTCCAACTGAATCAAACAACCATACCAATGAATGCAGATTAATCAATTGTTATTCACACTTAGCCCATAAGCGTGACTTGTTGGTAGCAGTTGGAATCAACACTCAAGCTTGGAGTGCCAATAGTGATGTCAGTATTACAATACTGACATCAGCTGTGCATATATTCACATGGAACATGGCACACTTATACGAGATCTGTAATAACAGACAAGCTTTGACACTGCTTGCAGTTATGGTTTATCTACAGATTAAACGGAAGTTCACCTACATGTCGCTTCAAACATTCCTGACTGCCACTTGTGTTATCCTTTATCGCGAGTCAATGCTAGTATATATCTATATTCTATTGGAGTGTCCTGAAAACGTCCAGTTTCTATTCTCATTGGTAAAATACTATACCCAAATTGCGATAAAAGTGCATGTTTTTTCCTGTTTTGGATATTAATTACAAAATTTTCTACGTTAAAAGTTGTTTTAAAAATATTATAGAAACATAATTTTGGCACAACACAAGTTTCATTTTGCCATCTTTCACAATAATTTCTGTGTAGAATTTCTTTGGCGTTCTGTATATTAATAAGGGTGTTATTTTCAAAACTTGTCAACATGTTGATATCTTCACAAATTAATTTTATTTCTTTACTCCAATTTTTGCATATTGACTTATCCCATAGAAATATTTTCTTAACTATTCTACAATTCTCTTTATTTAATAATCTGCTCCATAATCTCAAATGAAAATCAAGAGAAACATGTGTATATTATGGATTTTTGTCAAATAACTCCCTAGTTCTTGCCAAAGGGACATTTCGTTATTTCTTTTTAATGTCCGTCCACAAACCTAATCAAAATTTCGGGCAAATATTCAGCATAGGACAGGTTGGACTCTCGTATTTTGATTGCCGCAATGCATTTGAGGCTTGGTACCTTGAAGTACATGTAGTCCTTTAGCAATTCTACTACATCGTCTTGTGAGCCATGTATTCTGAGTTCCTCCACCAGATCTAGAGGAGTTAATCTGTTCTTATTGCGGCAGAAACAATCTGCGCCATTTTCTAACAACATCTTGATGAGAGTGATGTTCGGGTATGCGCTGGCAACAACATGAAGGAGGGTGTTTCCATTGCTGTCAACGGAATCAACATCGAAACCCTTATCAATAAACAGCTTCAACACATGAGGGTGATACTGGATATATTTCCCCGAATGCCCTAAGCCGCTTGCCCAGTATGACCGATCAAAAGTGAAGTGAGGCAGGGGTGTCATGAAGCCAGAATTGGGTGACACAAGGACCGGAAATTGTTCCCACAACTTGTGAAAGATGTCAGATACTAAGGACAGATCATTCTCAGGGGTACTGACTCTCTCGTCCACACCTTCTCTGTAGCCATCAACAGAGAACAATGCCCGATTGAATAACATGCACAAATAGAACGTTACATACAACATGTTGACTTTAAATTGAATAATCAATTGCTCGATCAATCCAGGTTTCATTGCGACGTTTAATTCTTCTTGGACTTTGCTTAAGCTTTTGAAAAGCAATTCCATGGTCTTTAGAATGACATTGTTTTCCATCACCAAAGGTTGACAAGACCGGAATGCAAGAACCTCCAAGATGGTGTTTGTGTCAGAAAATGAGCTTCCAAAATCAATGTAGGCTCCATTTTCCTCCAAGAGACTAATGTGTCTCAACTGGAGTTCATTCATATTCATAATGGTCAATCCGGCTTGCCGAAATGCTGAAAACAAAAATTGGATTCTGCGTCAAATTAAAACGAACCCACGGAAGGAAATTAGTAATTAGTAATGCATGTGACAGCCGAAGACACGTATATATTGTAATTATTGTATACCAGTAATACTGATTAATAGCTTTAAATTAAGTATCCACTAAAGTAATTGATTACATTGCCGAGGAAGCCCTTGAGAGAAGGGTGAAAGCTTTGGGGAGTCAATACACAGACTTTGTGTTATGACAGCTAATCGCAAAGTAATTGAAATTTGGTGCATCTTAAAACTTACCATGTGTAAAATAATCAATGTCTTTGTGGAGATCGAAGAACTTCCCTTTAAATATTCTTTCTCTTGCAAGAATGGCATTGATCATGGTAAGTGCTGGGTCACCTGCACATTGCAGCAGCTCCTCCAAATTCTCACATTCTTTGACGTTCTGGTAGCACCCCAAGGGTTCTTCAGCGACTTTGGGGATTCTAAACTTCCTGCGAAGATGCATGGCTTCGAGTAGATCTTCATAAGGAGCTTGACAAGAGCAACTTGATGCTAAGATTTCGTAAGTCTCAATCCGAGCCTGACAAGGGATACTTGTGCAATCTTTTAGCAAAGATTTAGCGAGATGATAACTCTCCAAAGCAGCATACTCCAAAGGAGTGCGGTTTTTGCAGTCTTTAATGGTTATGTCAGCCCCGTTACCTAGCAATATTTGCACAGTATTCCGTTTTTGTTGCTGGCAAGCATGATGGAGCGGGGTCATTCCAAATTTATCCTGACAATTTACATCAGCGCCGTTTTTAATCAGCAACCCAACAATCGCCAATAATGGTCTGTCCTCATATGGGTACATAGGATTGTCGATAACCCCCAGCTCCTCATCATAATAATGATCACTGTCCGGACCTAGGCTAGCTCTGCATGCTTGATGGAGAGCGGTTTCTCCTGCTGCCGTTTGTTGATTGATATCCACTCCTCCCATGCGCAGTAATAGCTCAAAATAAAACCTGTTCTGCAGCTTTACAGCGATGTAAAGAGGAAATAAGTCGTCATGTGCCCTCAAACGCTTATGCAAGTTATGGAGTGGTTCCGGATGTCCTCGCATCTCACCTGGAAGCAGTCCCAGACCGTTCAGTCTGATCAAAGGAACCATGTGTCCGGTAGCATTCACGTTTGCTCCTCCGTGCACCAGGCGCCTGACAATTGCTATGCCTACTGCAATATGAATTTGTAGATTCGGATTCAGAAAGGTGTTCACTTAAAGCAGTGTAGGTTACACCTTTTAGCCATAGGCCTGACGCAGAAATCAGTTAACCCCTTTACGATGGTAAATACGATCTTACTCATGTCAAGAGTTCAACCCAGCATATTCTATTCTACATCATTGGTGGTTTCCAAACAAAAGTGTGAAGAACTACATAAGCCAGTAGAAAAAGGCCCAATATCAGCCATACGCTGGACCTCTTTATAACAGTACAAATTTGGTACCGAATAAATCCTTGAAATCTCTAGTTCACCAAAAAAAATTCCCCAGAATTCCCAGGTGGAGGATTTTTTTTTTTCAAGTTTCCATGGTAACGCTCTTGAAAAAATAAGAACCCACAAATGAACAACATTTTATAGAATAACTTTCTTCCTGCTTTAAGGAACAATTTCAATTTGGGCTCAAAGTACCTCCACAACCAACTCTCTCGGATGCGTGCAAAAATTGTGGTTTACATTATGCTTGTGTGTTGCTATGGTAACAGAAATATAGAAAATCATCAATATTTTAAAAGACGGTCTTACAATGTTTGATGTTGAGGGAAAAAATAAATATCCAAGCAAAAATGTGGTTATGATATTGATAGAGCATCTCTTTGTGGACAACCTTAAACAAAAATATTGGAAACATCTCATATAATATAGTCGCTATGGAGTATGGAGACTGATTTAATGTTTGTTTAAAATTACTTTTATAAACCTGAAGCTAAGGAGAGGCATGTTCCCATGTTTTCTTCAAATTCATTTGATGAATGGACATAATTTGGATATAATATTCATCTCTGAATGCAATTAACAATTTAAAAGTTTACCGTTGCCATGGAAACACTGCTGTAGCCAGTTCCATAGCAACAAACCTCAAATTCATCTTTCTGATCAAATACATAGCCAATGGCTTTTACAATTTAATCATACATCTACCCAACCCTATTAGCTATATCAGTAAATTAGTTTTACAACTTAAAATTAGTTTTTTGTTTTGTTTCTTTGGTAACAAATGCCTCCAAACATCATCAATTTCTAATATAGGGCAAAAAATAGGCAGTTTCTACAGTTTGCAGTCATGTAATAAAGTTTCCAATGTAATTGTGGTTCTGAAAAGGCATTTGAACCTCAGTATTTAGTCACAGAACACCCTTAACTTACAAAATGACAAAGGGTTGCCTTGGAAACCACAATAATGTACCATAAACTGTCAATAATAATTCAACTATTGATTGAAAGAAATTCTTAAATTCTTTTATTGTCAAAAATATAATTGACCGATTTTCACGTATGATGCATCAAAAGATAGCTGGTAATGGCTTCTATTTTTTAAATTTTAAATTATTGTTGCTATGGCAACCAGTTATCAGTTATGTTCAGTTTCAACCAATTTTGAAAAACTTCATAAAATTAGTTTTTGCCATATTAAATCATTAATATTCATGACAAATAAGATAAAATTCATTTATTTTCAATCATATTATAAATTCTGAGATATTTTTGTATAAATTTGATTGGAATAAAGTTTATGATGGCAAGAAATTTGGCAATATGATGATTCATAATATTGAAGTCAAGGAGATTTTCTTTGGGACATTATGAGCAACTAGAACCTTTCGGTTTTAATGATCTTATGAAGACAGCAGTTGGTTGGAACAACTTGGGTTCAGCTGGGAGGCCTAGCATATAGAAGTTCCTAAATGACACAGTAACAGCACTCAAAAATTGTAAAACTAAAATTTCCCGGTTTTTGTTCAGTTATGCTGCCACAGTCCTCTGTTAATCCAACCAAGAGAAACCTGATCCCACTTGCCTGCATTCCAGAATAAGATCTGAGCTGACAACTCTCCACACCCCTTTGCAATATCAAGGTCTGTGAAGGGCCCTGGGAGTATGAGCACTGTGAGAGTCAAACCAGTTTAAAATGCTCCACGTGGTCCCATTTAGTTGAATGCCGACAATGTAACTGTCACAAATCCACTTGAAATACAGAATAAATTTAATCAATATTTTTTCAAGGTGCTAGGCCTGCCTCACTGCTAACTGATGCTAAATATTGCCATCCTCAAAGTCTGATACAGTATCATGAATGCATTCATTCACTGCAACGTGAACCAGCATTACAATCAGTGGCATAACAGTTATCAACTGGATCCAATTACATAATAATTCAAAGTATAGAATAGATAAGTCAAATTTACCCACTGCAGGCCCATGGCACAATTATTGACTGCTAATCTACCAATGTCATGGTTCACCAGGTTCAGTGATTCTGGTGACCTACTTTGGCATGGCGGCCATTCTTTGTTTGTGTTGTAAACAAGATTTCAGGAAGTCATCGCAGTAAAATGGCACTCAAATATTGTCATAACTAAAATTTCCCGGTTTTTGTTTAGTGATACTACCATGATTTGCTGTCAGGAAAACTAAGTGAGACTGCCCACCAACTTGCCTCCGTTCCAGAATAAGATTTGAGTTCAGACCATTCTCTCACCCCCTTTGCAAAGTCTAGGACACTGTCCTCATTAGACAACTGGACAGAGACAACTTCAGGATGAGAATAGATCTCATAAAAGCTTCGCTTTTATGAGATCTAAAAATGGAATTTCTAAGGTTTGAAAGGAGATATCTTATCGTATGATACATCATTTTAAAGCTTGAATAAAGATCTATCTTTTGCAATGAAAATTTCTGGTAACCATGGCAACAGAAATGGTATATCAGGCTAATCAGTCATTTTTGTTCCTGAGATTCTAATTTTTTTATGTAAGAGTGCAAAAAATATCATGAAGATCAGTTCAAAACCATACATAATGTAATTATATTTGATACTTAGTAGTTAATGACATGGTTGCCATGGTAACTGAAAAATAATGAATACGTAATTTCGATTATTATTCAAGAGAAAAGACACTGGTGTGTCACTCCTGACTGGAACCATGATTTTGTGACAATTTTCAATGTACAGCAGTAGTGTAAACTGATTTTTTGATGCACACTGTACCAGCAGTACAAAGCTTTTGGTATGTTATGTATTTTGACAGCTCTAGGACAGCACTTTACCAAAAATGTCATGATATCATAAACTTTTCAAGGAAATGGTACAATTATATGCGTTTCACTGCAGAATTTTTTGGCAAGAAAAATAGTCAGAAAAGTCCCAAATCAAGATGACTTTCATGAAATTATCTGGCACATCAAAGAACATGAAAGACGGGTTTCACCTTAAACACTGAGATAAGTATCTTGCATTGCTTGATTTTTGTGGCTGTACTAACTATAGAGTAGGTCGGGGCATGCGGCTCCCCTTAACTTCGAGGTGTGATTAGACCTACTTTTTATGGGCGATTATTTGAATGCTTATGCTGTCAGGAAGGGGCCACTTGACTCTACTAATAACTAGTGAAACAAATGTCTACCATTTTTAATAAAGGAGATAAGGCCATTTTTGTAAAAAAATTGAAATTGCCTTCTTACCCCACCTATCGGGCAAGAAGCCCCCCTATTATAATCCTATGGCAATTCTTTTTGTGAGCGCATTCAGCCTAAAAGTTATTTCTTAGGGTTCTTCTATCCTTCTTAAGGCATTCTATTCACTTTTTCTGAATTTCTGAATTTTTCTGTTCATACTTTTATTTTTAAATATTTTTTGCCGTCTTTCAATTTCGGGCCAATTTTTTTTCTATTTTAATTAGCTACTCTATCAAGTTTTAAGGTAAAGTACACATTAATAATGGTTCCTGAAGCAGCTTCGACCCCCCAGTGAAGGGGGCCTCATGCCCCATATCATGCGGGGCCTCTCGCCCCAAACCCACATATTTTAATTTGACCTCTATATTTTGAACTAAAATGCAAAAAACATGATCCAAATCATATTGATGTGATAGTCATAAAGTGAAGCAATGCAGATATCCATTATACTTTAAAAAATTTCCAAAGTTATTTCTGACAACCCCTTTCAAAGAATTAGTAAAAGTTACAAAAACCATGCACATTATTTTCTTTCTTTAATTTCTACTACGGTTTAGTGCTGTTTGCCCTGAAAATTTGTGACGTCACCTAAAACGCCTCTAGCTTCAATCCTATCAATAGATAAACGCACCAAAAATGTAAGTTTGGATATAAGCCTGGCGGGGCCTCTCACCTAACCTGGGCTTCTTGCCCCGACCTACTCTATCATAACCCAGCTGTGATGCATTTAGCAACTCTCTCATAACTATGTCTATTATTGAGACGCCAATATACACTGAAAATTAAGTTTCTTTTATTAAAGATGCCTGTCTGTGTTCCTTGATTATTTCTTTTGAAAAAATTGTGCTAATAATAATGCAGACAGTTTAGCCAGAAAAATACAAATTCTGATTCTATACAAATCTCTGATGTTTAGGATGACGTTCGTTGAGCCGGACACCTGGATTCTTGACATCTAAAAAATGTGAAATAGTATATTACAACCCATACAACCAAAAGGCCAAGCAGTATTTCAGAAATACTGCTTGGCCTATGGGTGGTATGGGTTGTATTTCATCAACCAGAGCCTCAAATTAAATGTTTTCATTTACACTAATAGTATATTTAAGTTGGTATGGTAAGAACAATGAATATCGGGAGAATTCCTTGAAACAGAAAAAGGGAGCGCGCGGGTATCCTTGAGTCAGACAGTTGTGTCCCAAAAACATGACATTTAAATCTATAGCTGCAAAATAACTTTTCAGTCCCTTGAAAAGGGGGGAGGGTTGGTCAAGTGGTATAGCGTGCATGGCCTGGGGTTCAAATCCAGCTTTTGCCGGGTCACCGGGGCGTATGTTGGACTGCTGTTTCAATCGTCCTTTGCCTCATTGCCGTGTCCTCTCCCTGTCCTAATTAGAATACCAAGTGCATAAATACTGGACGTGAAGCCCAAATCATCCATCCATCCAGTCCCTTGAAAAAGCCAAATTTGAGCAGAAAATAGCACGACATCCTTCCTAACTATGTGCTTAACAAATTGAAGTTAAAATCAATACCATAGGCCAGCAAAGGATCCTTCAAATGAGGCAAAAATTCACTAAAATACACAAATTCATTGCAGAATCATGAGAAAAACAGGGTTTTTACCCCTCGTTTATAGCCATAAAGAAGACACTAAATGTGTTCATATCATGCTGATACTTTTGGAAAGGCATAAGGATGTCTTTGGCTACAGGTTGGTACCAAATAAGGTGGTATAGAAGATCTAAATTAGCCAGGTCAGCCCCACTAATAGTGTCCGACTCAAGGTTACCTAAATCTCTAAGTGTCCAACTCAAGGAAACTTACCCCACAATTCCAAACCAACAAACATTGAGGAATTAACTTGAAAATCAGTGATAAGTATAGGTTATTCACCACGGGAGAGGGAATATGTGATTTATTAACTGAGGGCTTTAGCCAAGCTGTGATAAACACATATATTCCTAATCCCGCTGTGAATAACTGGCTTATAACATGAGACAAACAATCAAACATGAAACGATAAGTGGACATCAAAAATCAGAATTATCGCCCTGAAATACTGGCGTGTGATTGGCTGACAGCAGTGTGAAATGGTACAACACTGATTATGATGATATGCCTGGTGTATATTTTAGGCTTATTGCTTTTAGGTCCAATATCTTGCTATCGAGAAAAATCTTGAGATTTTCAATTGAATCACTAAATTTAGATCGCTTGGCTGAAAAACCTCACAGTCGTTCCAAATTGGTTTTCAAAATTAAGCTCACATTTTGTCCTGTCAATTAATTTCTAGTTGCCATGGCAACTAAGTTGTAAACTAATAAGTATCATAAATAGATAATGTATACCATTTTATGGTTTTGGACTAATCTTCATGATAAGTTTTGCACATGTTACATTAAAAAAAAGAGAAACTTGGGAACATAACTGACCACAAAAAAAAGGACTGATTTGCCTGATACACCCTTTATATTGCCATGGTTACAAGTAATTTCATGGGAAAAGATAGATCTTTACTCGAGCTTTAAAATGATGTATCATACATTAAGATATCTCCTTTCAAACCTTAGAAATTAAATTTTTGCTCATTATGTCCCAAAGCAAATCTACTTGACTTCAATATTATGAATCATCATATTGCCAAATTTCTTGCCATCAAAAACTTTATAGCAATCAAATCTATACAAACATACCTCAGAAGTTATAATTTATGATTTGAAATAAATGAATTATATCCTATTTGTCATGGATATTAATGATTTAATATGGCATATACTTATTTTATGAAGTTTTTCAAAATTGGTTGAAACTGAACATAACTGATAACTGGTTGCCATGGCAACAATAATTTGAAATTTAAAAAATAGAAGCTATTACCAGCTATCTTTTGATGCATCATACGTGAAAATCGGTCAAATGTATTTTGTACAATTACAGAATTTAAGAATTGGTTTCAATCAATAGTTGAATTATCATTGGCAGTTTATGGTATATTATTGTGGTTTCCATGGCAACCCTTTGTCATTTTGTAAGTTATGGGTGTTCTGTGACTAAATACTGAGGTTCAAATGCCTTTTCAGAACCACAATTACATTGGAAACTTTATTACAAAGAGATCCTCTATTAATATCATAGCCACATTTTTGCTTGTATATTTATTTTTTCTCTCCGCATCAAACATTTTAAGACCGTCTTTTAAAAATGATTTTTTATATTTCTGTTACCATAGCAACACACATGCACAATGTAAACCACAATTTTTGCATGCATCTGAGAGTGTTGGTCATGGAGGTACTGTGTGCCAAAATTGAAATTGTTCCTTAAAGCAGAAGGAAAGTTATTCAATAAAATGTTGTTCATTTGTGGATTCTTATTTTTTCAAGAGCGTTACCATGGAAACTTGAATAAAAAAAATCCTCCATCTGGGAATTCTGGGGAATTTTTTTTGGTGAAACTAGAGATTTCAAGGATTTATTCGGTACCAAATTTGTACTGTTATGAAGAGGTCCAGGGTCAACCCCACTTTTTACTGGCCTATACAGTCAGACCAAGAATTATTCAGACACTTGCGGTTTTGTTGTCATTTTAAGGAATTACCAATTAAACCAATGAAACATGCAATCGAAAACATCCTTGGCATTACATGTAACCTGCACAAAACAAATTTATTGCGAATTGACAAGAAAATTAATGTGTTGAAAAAAGTTACTTTTGTAAACTCTGTGAACCAAAAAATATTCAGACACTTTTCACAATGTTATGGAAAGTGAACTGTTTACAATTATTTGTCAGTATTTATATCAAAATAATGTTCATAAACTACCTAGGGACCATTATGACTGCATAGAATGACAGGTGTGACCATCAATTGAGAAAATTTGGATAAATATTGGAGATAAACATTATGTCCAGTTTATCACATTTTCTTGCACTCTTTGACCTCAAACATGCCTTGCATTTATTCAAATTGCTTTAGTTTCCCATAGAATTGTACCGTAATATGGGGTGAATCGGGACACTGGGGTGAATCGGGACAGAACAGACCAGCATTATATCCCTTCAAAACACACCAACTTCTATTTGCCTTAGAGATTTGATTTTTGGCACACTATTAGAATACATTCTAGTTAAAATTGTGATGAATTTTCATACTTCTACCTGTAGGCGCAACGGCGCTAGAGCACTTTTAATTTGCGCCCGCAGAATTAGCACTTTCATCAAGTGGTCAAAACTTTGCTTGTGCCACAAAAAGTCTAAATACCAGAGCCAAAATAACTCACAGGAACCATTTTTCAATTTAAAGTAGGGTCAGGGGACCAGAGTACTAGACCAGATAAGGGATTATCTAGGTTTGGTCATGGGTTCAGATCCAGGTCAATGGCAAAGTTTAAGGAATAATAAAAAGTATACCATATCAATTTTCATTTGAATGTACTAGCATGGTCTTTCAATGAATATTATTGAACTTAGTATCATTTATAGTGGATTTAGTCCAGAATTCACAATCACCTGCGAAATGAGCAGAAAACAATAGTTTTCAATATTTTTCTGTCATTTATCACATTTTTTTAAATTTGCATAATATTAATGAAATTGATTTCAGATTTTTCTCAAAATATATTTTTGGCATTTGGAACATGTCTTCTAATGTTTATTCACAAGATGCAATCACTTAGGGAAGGTAGGAAGTATTGATTGTGGAAATAATGGACTGTCCCGATTCACCCCAATGCAAGGGGTGAATTGGGACAGTAGTTTTTTTGGCCCTGAGCCTCAGCAATTTAAGATATCATTTCAAGCTCCTAGGGATACCGAGATATTATGCTCAGACACATTTTGACATAATATTTTGATATCAGAGTTGATTTGTGACCATGCTATGACAGAAAAACGGCCAATTCTGTCCCGATTCACCCCATATTACGGTATTCTTAAAACTTTGAGTCACAATATGAAACATTAGATATAGAGGCCTCATACCAAGTTCAGTGGGCTTTTGTATTTATTTGTCCAATTTTACCAAAACAAAACATGTCCATGTGGCACCAAAATCTAATAAATTTTCGGAAATCAAGATTCATTATCTATTTCAAGCTATATTCCATGCATGGTCCGAACAGCAACTCAATGGGGCACTTTGAACTTCATTTGGGAAGGGGGCAAAAATGTGGTTGTTTGGCCTCAATCATCAGTCAATGCTATTCCAATGGAGATTGCTCCAAGAAAGCACCCTATAGTTTTAGTATGGCATACCATTTGTAAGCAACTGGTATAAATGGGCTATCCTGTATATGCAAAAGAGTGAACAACCTCAGGAAGGCCATGCAACTTTATTTTAAGTGATTTGATGGATTGCAGTGGCTCAATGGGCAAGGATTCAGAGAGCAGTTGGAGCCTAAAACGAAAATGCCAAAGTGCATAAAATTTTATTTAGATAGAATATTTAACAATTGTCATTTTATGATATTCTGAAATATTTCCAATTGATATCAGAGAGATTTCAGCCCCATTAATCAAGAAAATGTGATAAAATGAATCAGACGTTTATCTCACATATTCATCAAAATTTTCTTATCTGATGATCACACCTGTCATCCAATATGGCCACAATGATTCCATGGTAGTTTATTAGCAATATTTGCGAAAATGTTACTAAATAGTTCACTTTCTACAACTTTGTAAAAGTGTCTGAATAATTTCTGGTTCCTGAAATCAACAAAAGTAGCTTTTTTCATCCGATTTTATGTCAGTTTGCAATAAATTTGTATTGGACAGGTTACACTTAATACCATTTTTGAAGATGATTTTGACTGCATGTTTCATTGCTTACTTTGTAATTCCTTCAAAATAATAACAAAACAGCAAGTGTCTGAATAATTCTTGGTCTGACTGTAAATTTGTGTATGCAATAGTTAAATGCTTATTCGAAGGTGTATACATTATACAATACAGTCCTAGACATAAGTCTTATCGCTAACAAATGTAATTGACACAACTGTTAATAACTTGACTTGTGATTGACTGATTTTGACAAGACATGGCTTATTTGAAGGTAAAGCCTTCTACACCTCACTTCTATTATGAAAATAAAGTTTCATCTCTGTCTAAATATTCAACAAATTGATAATAAGAATCTGTCACAAATGTGGTTGGACAAAAGTCCTGCCGCAAGCAAGACGTAATGCTGAAAATTTGTTTTATTGTAATTGTGAAACTGCAAAAATTGTGCAAAAACGATTGAGAATTTAGTCATGGTGAAACTGGATGAAAAATGCCACCTTGCACGAATTCCTGATCTTGAGGACAATATCCATGGGGTTCCACAAGGACTAATGTAAAATATCAACATTTTATCAATAAAAATAATGTGCAAGCACTTAATTTAAGAGATGCTTGTAGACAGACCAGCAATCATCAATATTTTAATACATCCAAAGAAACTGGGTTTCAGCACTGATAAAATGATAATCAAACTATTTACTTGAGTGATCCTGAAATTTTAACAGAGAAGCTGTCATCCCACCACAACCAATGACAGCCACAGGGCCGGCTCTACCATGAGGAGAAATAGGCGGTCGCCTAGGGCGCAGAGCAAAGAGGGGGCGCGCAGAGCAAGGAGGCATGTACATTGTACACGTGTAACCACATGCACTCACTTTTTTGGCATAGTATTTAACAGTCACATAAAATGAAAGGCGAGAGAAATTGTACTTATTCAAGAAAATTAATAAGACTTGAATATTTGTGATAAATCATGCAGTTGTGTAAAGTTCAAAAGTACTGTGATGCCATTTTTAATTAAAACTTAACTTTCCTGGCTATTTTATCTATTTATTTCTTCTTATTCTTTTTTTTTCGAATTGCACCCCTCCTTGCTCTGTGACCCCTACTTAATGTGCACCCCCTCCTTGCTCTGCTCCCCTTCATGTTATGTGCCCCTCCTTGCTCTGACCCCCTCCTAGCCCTGAGCTCCGTCTTGCTCTGCACCCCCTCGTTGCTCTGCATCCCCTCCTTTCCCTGCACCCCCTCCTTTCTCTCCACCTCCTTGCTCTGCATCCCCTTCTTGCTATGCGCCCCTACTTGCGCCCCTCCTTGCTCTCCACCCCCTACCTTTGAGCCCCCTTCGTGCTCTGCACACCCCGTGTTGCTCAGTGCCCCCTCCTTGCTATGCGCCCCTACTTGCTCTGTGCCCCTCCTTGCCCTGCCCCCCCTCCTTGCTCTGCGCCCCCTTCTTGCTTTGATCCCTCCTGGCTGCTCTGCGCCCCCTCCTTGCTCTCCACCTCTTACTTTTGCGCCCCCTTCTTGCTCTGCACCCCCCTCATTGCTCTGCACCCCCTCCTTGCTCTGCACCCTCCTAGCTGCTCTGCACCCTCCTCGCTGCTCTGCGCCTCCTCCTTGCTCTACATCTCCTACTTTTGTGCCCCCTTCTTGCTCTACTGTCACCGCTGAGCTTTTAGCTTCAGAGGTGTCTTCATTCTTTCCTCTTATAGGAACTTTCCTCAAATCGCCATGAACCTCAAGACCTTAATTCTGTGATATCATTTATATTATTATTGTATAAAAGTAATGTAATATATTATATTATTGTGTAATGAGATTCAATGATAGCAACGGGGTAGAACTCACCCCATGTTTCCATGGCAACAGTTACCCTGGTGTTTCTGCGCAGCCGCAGAACACCCTAGTAGCAATCTCTGGGGGCAAGCTTGTTTGCCCAGCCAGAACAGAGCCCGCTCCCGCTGAGGCAGCAGGAGGGCTACCTGTCTCCCTGACGGGGTGACGATTCGTCAGGTAAGGGTATCGTTGTTAGTGGTATGATTAGGGGTTTTCTCTTAAAGGGACCTCAGGTCATGGTTGATTGAGATGGCATTAGTTAATGATGTATGTAATTCGTTAAGATCGTTGTTTAATGTATTGATAAGTTGAATACCGTCTGTTCTTCGAATGACTCTTAATGTAACTGTCTATAAATTGTGTATTAAATGGATAAGTGAATCTAAACTGTTGAGCCTCTGGTATTTCTTGAGTAGGTGTTTCGTGGTGGCAAGTGCTAAGGTGTCTCCCGCAGGATCCCCGGTAATGAGTCCATCTACTCAATTAGCTACCTCTGAGAGAGAAACGTGCGCTAACCTTACACAGGGGCAGCTAAAGATGGCATGGTGAGAGAATTCCGGTCTGCGGCTTCTTGGCGCTTGTCTGCTGTGTCACACTGTCTCTTGATTTACTATGTTTTTCAAATTTAAGGAATAGCAAACATATTCAGTTCTTGTATCATTGAATGTATGGAATTAACAATGGTAACTTAGGCATCGACAACACACGTCGAACTGTAGAAGCAGAACTCTATGAAATAGCATAGGAATAATTCTTCATATCTGTAAATGATCATACATAGCAACTCAATGTTTGATGTTCGTACGATGTAAGATTCACATTTAGTGACGTTTCTTTCCGAAACACTAGCCTTGCAATGCTATGGGCTATGGGCCTACGGTTTCTTCGCATGAAGAAAGTCCACTTCCTTGATGTGGAAATTCGATTATGTCACAACTTCATATCATGCATAGCGGGTTCGCCAGCTATGGCTAGAGAGCATTGGTTCAACGCCATGCCATTAGTCGCTGTTTTCGTCTCCTAATTAGCTATTGTTCTGCTATATCGTTAATTAAATTGATTAATACGCTCTACTAAACATACAAAACCAAAGCCTAAATTTAAATTCACGAAGTTTTAGAGAGCCATGTTATGTCACCTTAATTCACCTACTAGTATAGGGGGCGCAATTTTCCTACCAGGTAGCTCAGGGGCTTCGCCCATATCTTTATTTGGTTACCTATTAGCTCATGTTCAGCTTCGATATGCCTGCCTCTCATCTTCCACACTTCTCACAACTTTACCTACACACCTCATCCAGACCCGGACCAGACAGCGCACTCAAGTCTCTGGGGCATCTCTCGCATCATTAGGCCTTCCTTGCAACACAGCACATCTTCCAATACGGTAGGAGCTCATTTTGCAAACATTAATAGGAAAGGCACTTGATTCTTACTTTCTTAATTTATAATGTTTTCTTAGGCTATCTGTCATTTCCTCTTATATTTTAACTCTTGCATTTTAACGTTACATTAACAATATGTCTGTCTGTTTCCAAACACATAGCATACTATTTAGATTTTATATACACGGCACTTAAGGTCTGATAGCCTGGTCTCATGGCCACGCTATTCTGCCTTCTTCTTTCCTCACTTTGCAACTTAGATATGTAACATTTCATTATTTTTAAAATTAAAAAAAAAAAAAAATCGCTATTGCCCGTCCAGCGAACATTCTAGAGAATTTGATTATCACATACTGATTGTCATCCCATTATTGTTTTCTTGAGTAACAGCATGCTCTTCTTCATTTATGCATGTTTCCATTCATTTATTGACGTTGTGCACATTGATCATTGATAAGGTATCGTGTTGTATTTTGTTGTGTCAGGTCTACTGCTCTACTTTTACCTAGCCAAAGTTAGTTATTTCCGTTTTCTTTCAATCACGCTATCTAGTGAGTGTTCTCTCTTATTGACTTGAAGGGACAAGTCGGCATTTTTCTCCATGTATGGTGACGTGTTACAGTTAATCCTGCATTCTATATATATATGTATTTAAAGCGAGACAAGTGATTACTTATTTCATCATTACTGATATATGGTTTTCAAGTTATGTGTTCATTTCCTTATTTTTCGGGTCGTTGGTTGATATGTGTTATGAGTTACATCCACGTTTACTGCAGGGAATCGCTGTGGCACATTTTGTAGCCTTTACCCTTATTTTGATTTTAGGCTCTCTTTTCATACGTAATCTCCCTCAAATTAGTTATATTTTTGCTCTAGTAAGTGCTAGTATGCACGGTACGCTTGCTCTTCTTACATCTATTTTCGCTCTGAATGTCTGTCCCGTTGACACAGCTGACACTTCAGCAGTGGTTACTTAAGTTCCGTTTGGAAGCTCAGACAGCGGTTGACGAGGGATATTTGTCTGCTCGTGCTTCTCGTTATATCAAACATCACACTCCTACTATTCTCTTTAATAAATGGTTATTGTTGGCTGCCAATAATAGGAACACTCAATGGCATGTTTACGAGTCGATACTAGATCAGCTTGGTTATTTGTCTCTCCCCTTACCAGAACTTGCTCTGTTTCGTGAGGCTTCTTTTGCTCGTTATAAAACGTATTTGAGAAAACCTACCAATGTATGGCTTTACCCTCTTACCCTCATGATGTCAGAAACTGACTCATCCTCTGCTAGTACAAGTCAGGGCGATAAGGGACACCTCGATGTAACTGACATTTACACTGACACATCGCTTTCAAGTGAACAGCCTAATACCTCGGGCCAACACATTGCCCAACAACCAGATAATTCTTCATTGACTGTTCCTTTACATATAAAAGTTGGGGATATTACTGACGGGTCCCGTGTTTCCACACCTTCTCATGATAGCTTAAAATCTCGTGAAGAATCACCTGCCCGACACGATTCTGATTCTGACGAGGACAATTCACATCTTGCTCTAAAGATTGCTAGGGATAAGGTTGATAATTCCGATAAAAATAATTCTGCTGGCCATACCTTTGATGGTGATAACTCTGATAAACAGTCTTTTGATAGGAATAGATCTCCAGCTCTCTCTGATTCTGAACGTCAGGAACATCCTTCTAATATTGCTGGCATTCCTGCAAATTCTAATACCGCTGAAACAGGTGAGGATAACTCTGCCTCTCAGGCTGGTCAGTCTGACGCCTCTCTTATACATCAATTAGATTCTCAGCAACCTGGTGCATCATCATTTGATAATACTACTCAACAAACGCCTGTTTCACAGCCTGGTGCTGCTGCACAAACCCCTCCTGTTACGTCTACTGTGAACAGCAGTGAACACCCCAATTACCTCCTGTTTCTCCTAGTCATCCTCTACACGGCTCTGATAATCATCACCATCGCACCCCAGACGACAGTCCACGATCTTCCCCCCGCCATCAGACCCCTCCACGTGAACCTGGATCAGATTTGAGCGACGACCAAATTCCTTCATTGGGAGGTCTCCGTCAACAGCATCAAGTCCCTCCTCCTGAGGACCCTTCAGTGATTGATAACGTTTCCAATAACGCCTATCAAAACCAGGAATTCGACCAGTCTCTTAATAACTTTCAATTTAATCATTCTTATCAGGAGCCTCCATCTCAACAACACCCCCCATCGTCTCCCCCGGGCCACGCACAACAACCTCCCCCGCGGACTGACACGTCGCCCAGCACCACCAGGCCTGCTCCAGGACCCTCTGCTTTCTCTGTACCCCCCGTCCCATCTCATCCATTTACTCAGAGAAGCCAGCCCGCATCTTTCACTTCTGCACAGACTTCTCTTACGAATACAGTTCAGTTTGCTACAGTCTCATATACTGTAAATACTATCACTAGACCACGTACAGCTAATACAACCACTCAAGTACTGTTCCCTTCTCACACTCCTCATTCTAGTCGTAAGCCAGTTATAGGTTACACTGATCCCAGCCATCAAACACTTTTGCATAGCCTCTCTGCTCAATCTCCTTCTGGCTCCAATATGGCTTCGAATAATCACAACCCGGGTGTCTCCACTCCTTCCAATTACAATGCCACATCGGGCGCCTTTTCTCATACACCTGCAACTCGCACTGGTGATCAATTATTATTTGAACATGCTAATCAGCCTTCGCATTTTTCTCAACAAGTTACCCAGTCTCAAGCCGCTTCAACCAATCAAACTTTCCAAGACCTCCCTAACTTTGATCCTACTTTTAATAATCTTAATTCCCAGGCTCAATCTCAGCCGCAAGACCTTACTGGCTTGCGCACATCTCTGCCCTACCCACCTTCCTATCAGGACTCCAGAGATGCGTCTTACCGAGCTACTCAGTCTATTCACGGTCCAATTTCTACTTCCTTTCCTGTGTCTCGTTCAGGTTCCCTGCCTTCTTCTTTTTCTGCAGCAGCATTTAATACCCAAATGCCTGAAACACAGCCTAGAACTAAGCCTCTTAATTTTTCAGAGATGAAACCTCCAGTATTTAATGGAGAGTCCGATAGTTTGACACCACAGGCATGGATCACCAAATTCAAGGATCATGTCCAATTACATAATCTAAATGACCAGCAGATATTGCATCGCCTGCAGCTGTTCACTGAAGGACACGCTCGCAATTGGTGTAATGCTCTGAAGCCTATGACTTTGGCTAAACTTGAGAAGTTGTTCTTAGACAAATTCTCATTGCTAAGGAGTCGAGCATCTATCCTCGATGCTTTGTCTCAGAAACGTATCACCTATGGTGATAACGTTGGCAAATACTTGGATGAGATTAAGGAATTGGTGTCACGTTTGGGCCTACCTGAATCAGTTGTGGCTTTATACTTTCGTAAGGGATTACCCTTGACCTTGCAGCATTCTCTTCAATTAATTGATGATAACAAACCTCTCGATGAATTAATTCCAATAGTCCAAAGCATTATGGAGCGCGAAGTTATCGCCCAGCACGTTGATGTCACTAAAATCCCTAGTTCAAAATTCGACACAGGTAATTCGCAGTCAACTTTGCTCACTTTACAGGAATCTATGGGCGCTTTGAATCAATCCCTGCAGCAACTGCCTCAAATGCTTGCACCTCGCGACGTTCCCATGGATGACACTCAACCCCAATATGTCTCTCAGCAAATGCCTTATGGTCAATCTTCTTTTTCTGGTCTTACTTGCTTCCGTTGTTGACTCCAAGGTCATATAGCTACTCATTGTCGTAGATTCATTCCCAACCAGCAATATAGTTTACCAACATCTTCTGATTACCAGTCTGCCGGGCGTTCATACAATCGTGACAATTCTACAAATGCTGCCTTCAATCAACGGTATAAACAACCTAGCAGACCCTTTCCTAATAGGTTCGGTAACTCGAACAGGAATCTCCAAGAAAATGGATTTGCTAATTCAAACAGATCTGGTAACAATAGGCTATTCTCCCAGAATAACCAAAACTTCAATAATCAGCAGCATGGCAATGCAAATCCCGCGCAACAGCAGTACAACAGTAATGCCCCTAATAACTCACGTGTTCAGTACCCTAATGGCATTAGAACTGCTTACCGCTCTCAGAGCGCTGGCCCTTTCCCTCGTAATCAACGACTACCACCTCAGAATCGTTCACAGGGACCACCACATCAGCAACCACGACGTAATGGATCATTCTGACTGTGCACAGACACGGCCGTGTCTCGTCCTAACTCAACACCTGCCATTTCTTCAGATTCTCACCACTTGTCTCCTATCGAATCTAATGACCTTACCAACTCTGCTCCTTCCGAAACTTTTAATTTTCATGATTTTTCTCATTCCGATATTATTGTTGGGGACGACTTCCCTGATATCTTATATGCAGTACTTCAGCCTCCTATTCCTCTTACTCCTTTATCTATCAAGATTCATGATTGTAACTTTATTCCATCACTTTTGCCCGATGGCACTAAATTCTTTACCTTGTTTGATACTGGCAGCTCACACAATTTGGTTAGCACGTCTCTTATCAAACGTAGTCCCTTTTTGCAGGGCCTTCCTCGTGTTGATGCAGAGCCAATCAAGCTTATGGTCGGCAATGGTTCTTCTATTTCTATTTCTCAATTTATCTATTTTGTCATTCAGTTTGGCGAGTGTAAGGTTCCTATTAAGACCTTTATTATCGATGTGGCTTCACCAATTGATTGTGTTATGGGCTTGGATGCTCAAATTAGATACAAATGTGTTTTTCGCTCAGCAGAATCACGCATGGATATTTCTGTCGACCAAATTTTACTCGTCGTACATAAATCGACCACTATAACACCTAATACATCCTGCGATGTGCCAGTTCGTGTAAATCATTTGGCTTTTTTTTTTAATGGTCCATTTGAGGTTAACATATCTCGCATTATTTCTGAAAAGAATTACAAGGCACTTGTCGATTTGCGCAGTGGCTTTGGTTCAATCAGAATTAATAATGTAGATTCTGAAGATATACATTTGCCTGCTGATATAATTCTAGGAGCACTAGTTATGGATATCCCGTTTACAACAGCGCCTTCTGTGGTCCAACAGCCTGATACTAAATCTGTTGATGATAATTTACTTGATAACACTAATTATGTCATCATAGATAATGGCCCTAATGCTATTTCACAGCTTTCATACCCAGATTATGATGCTATGGATCCTGACACTCGTGCTCAAACTAGACTATGCAATTATCCATGGCTTCAACCTGACGATCCAGCTTTACGCATGACTGAATTCGATATAGTTAATCAGCAATTGAAGCTCGATAAGTGTGCACTTCAGCCTAACGAAGTAGATAAACTTCGTGAGATAATTTTATCGCACACTCCAGCTTTTAGCTTATATGGTCAGATAGGAACCATCACCCGATATGTTTGTGATATCACCCAACAGCTTATCACTGATTGTTCTTTTAAAGCACGCCCTTATATCACTTCCCAAGCTGATATCGCCTACGTACGTAAACAGGTACAGAAGCTTTTGCAACTGGGAATTTTCAAAAAGGAACTCACACAAGCTACCAGTGCACTATTCTTAGTCCGCAAATCACGCACAGACGAAAATCCCCGCCTGGTCGGAGATATGCGTTCTGTCAACAAAGCCTTTCAGCTTTTGCAGAAGCCTTGTGCTAATATTGATTCCTTTAAGCAACAAATGGGCAGTCGTCCTTTTCGTTTCGCTACGGCCATTGACTTAAAACAGGCATTTTTTGCATGTCAAGTAACTCCTCAGTCTCGTCAGTACCTCGGCGTCGTTACATTCTATAACGCAGAGTCCATAACCTATACTAGATTACCGATGGGATATATCAATTCGGGGGCGCTATTCGCTGAAATAATGACTTTAATCACTGAAGAATTGCCACGAATTTATGCAGAATGTGTTTACAACTATTATGATGATTATTTGCTTCTTAGTGAATCCTCTGAGGAGCATCTCGCTCTCATTGATGCTGTTCTTGCTCTTTTTCATAAACATGGCCTGGTTCTTAACTTGGCTAAGTGTTCTTTTGCCTCTAATTCTACCTTTCAATTTCTTGGCTTTGATGTTGATTTACAGGGACCTAATGGACCTACTTTGCGTATTAGACAGTCTAGAATTGATGCTATTATGAACTTGCACGTTCCTCAAAATAGGAAACAGATTAAATCATTCTTAGGCTCAATTCAATTCATTTCTTCGTTTATACCATCTTATCAAAAGACAGCTGAACCTTTGACGCGCCTGTTGCGCAAAGCTAACGAATTTCTCTGGACTGATGAACAACAAGTTGCCTGGGATGCCATTAAGAAAATTCTTACATCACCACCTATTTTGTCATTCCCAAGACCTGAAGGTGAAATGATTCTGGTGTCTGACGCATCCAGAACCGCCTCCGGTGCAGCTCTTTATCAGTTACAAACTAATGGAATTGATGATACACCTAAAAAAGTTTTGTTAGGTTATGCTAGTCGATTACATGGTAATATTGCTACCCATAATTACAGCATTCGGAATTAGAAATGATGGCAATTTACTTTGCTGTCCAATCATTTAAATATTTTTTAGCTGGACGTGGTAGGTTTACGATCCTGACGGACCACGCCCCTATTGCTCAAATTCTTAAATCTTCCAGTCATTTTGTAACACCTCGCATAGCAAAATTCTATTGGAAATTACAAGATTACCCTTATCGAATTTATTATGTAAAACCAACCACTACTGAGTTGAAATTGGTTGATATGTTATCTCGTCATCATAACACCCAATGGCCAGCAGATGCTGAACCCATTATTCCAATAGCAGTGGCTGATAAAGATAGGAGCATTAATGACGAAGAGCAACATTCTTATTATAATTTCCTGGATACCAATACTCATCCCCTTTTGACATCTCGTCACACTTACTATGAGAACCTCTATGCCAACTTTTCGGGCTATTCTCTATTTTGTGTTACAACAAGGGCCCAGGCCAAGGAACACTCAGATAATGGTATCTCCCACCCTACCACACAGCCCACAAAGCCTATAAAACCACTGTCACATCTTACCAGTGAATGTACCCATACCACTGGACCAGTCTTACCTATTACCGAAATGAAATACAAGACCATCGATAGTAATCAACCTACTATCTTGACTAAAATGCCTCATCAAGCTGACTTAGAACCAGCTATTCGTAAATACATCACAGATGCATTTCATTACGTCAAGATACCTCATGATAGAGTCCAGCTTATACATGCCCAAAAGCAGGATTTGTATTTGGGACCGGTTTATAACTTCATAGCATATAGCACGTTACCAACTAGTAAGCAAGTGGCAAATCAAGCAGTTGTATTATCTAATCATTTTGCTTTAATCGATTCACTTTTATTCTATGTTCAATCTAGTCCTAAAAGGCATGACGTCATTCTTAAATTGGCCATTCCTAACATCTATATTTTCGACATCATTGAATTCTTTCACTTAAATTTAGGTGCTCATGTAAAGTCTAATAAATTGTATGATGTCATTACATCAAACTTTCACATTAAGAATCTGATGAAATACATTTTGGATTATGCCAGAACATGTTTGATTTGCCAGCGCTCGTCTCAGGTTATTGAAACAAATAAGCAAAGGGAATTCGTTCCTAGACTGCTTACTGATTGTACTCCCTTTGTGCATATTCACTTTGATATCAAAACCTTTCCCCATGCTACTGCTCAAATTATTCATTGTCTCATCCTACAAGATATTTTCTCCCGTTATGTCGTAGCGATTCCGTTACGCAGTAGAAAAGCTGATGAGATAGCTAAGAAATTTATTGAGCATTTTTGTTTTTTTTTCATGATACCTCATAGGGTGACTTGTGATAAAGAAGCTTCTTTCGTTGGTAAAATTATGACAGCAGTGTTTAAGTCGTTGAATGTTCAGGTTCATCTTGTCCCTACAATGATACATTCAAGCAATATGGCTGAAAGGGCTATTCAATCAGTTTCGAACCTATTGTTAACTATGATAGAGTATAAGTACTCTCAATGGCCTTCCCTTATTCCATATGCTTGTAAAACCTATAATTCGTTGCCTCACGCAGTTACCAAGTATTCTCCTAATTTCCTTGTTTTCCTTAGAGAAGACCGCAATCTTGTGGATATTAATCCCGAGGCTCTTTCTGTGGTTGCTACTTCTTATGATCAGTATGTATCTTCGATTAGAGAGAAATTGCGATTTGTTAGACAACAAGCTGTAGTTTCTCATAATAAAATTAAGATTAGACAGACCCAGCAACACGCAAAACGTATGCCAAAACTACATTCATTTAAAGAAGGAGACCTTGTCTTATTACTGGCACCTAAATACACCGGGGTGCAATATTCTACCAAATTAAGCATTAAGCTTATTGGCCCATTGTATATTGCATCAGAGCCACTTTTGAATCAATTTTTGCTTAAGACCATTGACGACCGTACTTTACCAGGTCTATTTCACATAGGTAGACTGAAGCATTGTATGGTTCGTTCTAAGAATGGTTCACCAATTTATAACCAGCAACAATTGCGCATTCAAATTCTGTCCGAAAATCTCAAGATTGATGATGTGGCTGCAGCCACTATGCAATTACACAGCGACGAATCTCGAGGGCCTCCATTACAAGTCCCTACCCCAGCCTCACAGGTCAAGCCTGGCCCTTTGTCTCAATCATTGCTTGATTCCCATGACCTTTCACATCCTTCGCATCAATTACCCCAGCCTTCTTATAGCATGTCAATTTCGAACCCTGATGCTCTTCTTTCATATTTTAAAACTCGGCAAGATGATACTCAACCAGGCCCTGGGTCTGCACTTCATGAATGGTCCTGTATTCTCGATGATGACAGTACAGTCACCTCAACAATAACATCAGCCCGTTGGCGTGACGGTCATCTCCAAGTATATATCAACTATCCATCTCAGATATCATGTGTATCTGCTTGGCATTTTGTGTTTCAGGAATATGGTCTGTTTCCATTGTTCGACTGCATTTCGAACCTGAGACCTACAGGCCGACCTTTCTTCCCTATGACTTAAGTTATTAAACCTTTATTTGTATCAATATTATCTTCCTTCCTTCTTCCCTATGGATTTGCTTGCCTTGTGGAGGCGCGAGATCGTAACACACGCTTATCCAACCTGCCCTCAACACAGCATTAATGTAATTTTAGTGATGATATTGAAGTTCGTAAGAAAACAAGTAACGAGCTCTCGCCTTATAAATTTGGCAAATTGCTCGTGAGGAAAAGCATTTAGTACACGATAAAATTATACTTATGAATAATGAAAACAGAGCTGCAGTATAGCAGATATAACATCCATTTGTGATTGCCATTTATTATTTGAATGTACAATTACAGTCATGATTACAATTCCACAACAATCCATTTAATAATTTCATAACCTGCAGTCAGTCTCACCTGATGCCTACCCTATTGACCAATTGCTAATTTTATTAAACACGGTAATCATTTTGTTCAATATTTTTGCCCTACATTTTCATCTAATATATATATATTTTTCTGTAAAACTTTTATCCTCGTAATTCTTGTGGCACAATATTGTATAATAATCTCTGAGCATTAAGTCTTATTTTCAATATAACCTTTATCCTATTATAACATAGCTCAGACTTATAGCAAAGTCAATAATTTCCAGAAGGATAGTGACCTTTCTTCCTTCCTGTAAGTCATAAACATACCTAGAACTACTCTATAAACTTTTAGCAAGGAATTTGCAGACTTTTCAGAATCTGCTTATGTAAATAAAAGCACCTCTCCAGGTAGTGCTCTAAAACGTTTCCATTGCTCTCATTTCACAGGAACGGCACACCTTAAACAAGTTTATTCACCCCTCCTTCCAAAGTACCTATTTTTACTTTCTATTTATCAGATTTAGTAAGCTAAAACGTTTTCCTAGCCAAACCTACTTGAGAAACGCCTTCCCCCATTCCTCATGTTTACTTAAGCTAAACTTACTGTAGTTTCGTTTGTCCATTTGCCAGACGATACTTCATGTCTTGCATTTTACCTCCTCCATCTGTTTACCCCACATGACACATCATTTCTTCCAGAACACATATCTGTTTCAGACACACACTTTATAGTGTCTCACCAGTCACCTTCGCGGTATGTGGATAACACACCAGTCAGACTCCTCAGTCAACACTCCTTGCATAGTCGACTGTAGTCGTTGTTATTTGCGATGCTACCTTGTGTTGGAATTACACATCCTTAAGAGTAATTGCACAATTAAAAATCCTGACTTAGATATTAAAAGTCAGATATCAAAGTAAGTTTTAAAGATAAAATAACGACTATAAATTGCTTTATGTCTCATCAATGCTAAATGGCTGCAATGATTGCGTTTCCAGTAAAGTCTTTAATTGCCATTTCTGCATGTTTCCACATGCTGCCACATATGGTCTCGTGAACGTCAAGCATTTCTTCCATAATTCCTTATCTATAACTTATGTCATTGTCCCCCAGGCTTTCATTTTGCAATAATACCTAAGTAACGCCACCCGGTCTGATGCAACCTCAACTTTGCCTAATGAACAGGTGCTTGCATCACTTTCCTGGTCTGTTTGCAACTGGTCTTTCCTTGCGACATATCAAGCCATATGGCGAAGTCAATCACCATAGACGCATATCAATACGCACAGTTGCCACTGCACATGAATAGGTGCACAAATTCCATTATGACCACCAAAATATCAGGAACAAGCACCAACTCATATATGTACATATATAGCACTGCCTCCGTCGTCGCTATTAAACATGATAATTAGTGATAATTAATGATAATGAATGATAACTTCTTAAGCATCAACGCCGAACAGATGAGTCATTTGCACTCAACAACGATCTCCTAAAAATCGCATCATAAAACCATGGATGCATTGGGCTATTCTTTCTTGTTTTCTCAAGGCTTATACGATGCACTCATCCTTCCTTGTTTCAGCTTTTGAGTACGTAATGCATTGTCATCGTCTGGATTTCCTCCAGCCACGCTTGGCTTGGTCATCGTCCAAAAATTTCTTGTGCACTAATAACAAGACCTCAGCCTCTTGTGGTACCAACAAGTGATCACAACATTGGAAACAGAAATGACCCAATGAAATAAAACAACCCGTTGACATATCCAGTCCAAACAATCCAACGTTTAGATACTGAGACCAAGAGCACCTGAAAACAGCTGTCCCAAACAGCGTAACTAAAATATCCTCTTCATAAAGCTTCACTATAGCATTCTTCCATAGTTTTCCATCCAGTAAGCTCTGACAATGATTTCCTTTTGGACCTGTCAGACAGGGCGGCAGTCATCCTACAGTACTTTCATCTTGTCTTTTGCCAATTTGATAATAGTAGTGAGACTGGAACCGACTATGTCCAATCAGTGATTGAAGTGCCTGGCGAGTCCTTTGGGCAATCACACCGTTTTCATCCTTTTCGGTATTGTCCTTGTTCTGATTGGAATACAGATTCACTATCCTTTTGAATCGAATGCTTCCAAATTTCCCAATAAAACAAGTGAACAGCTCTCCACCGATATAATTCAAGATCATGTTTAGGATCTTCAATTCTAGGTTCAAAGAGAAATTAAGTGAAATGCAGTACTCAAGATACGGACAATGCTATATCGACAAAATGATAACAGAACTGTACAATAGCAGTGTTAACTTAGCCTTCATGGTCCTACTCTGGAATCTATGCATGGGACAACAAATGTATAGCAGTAAAGTGAAGTCTCTACGTAAGCACCTTCCCTAAAATTTCACAAGTTTTCTTTTGTGCTGACCATTCACAAATGTTCATGGTTACCAGCATACAAGAACAATATTCAGGTATTCTTTCCTTTCATTACAAGGCTGACCATCGTGTTACCATTGTACATGCAGTACATCTTATCTCTTACCATTCAATAAATACATTATATTCCAATTCCAATTACAAGTCATTCTTTATATGAAGTTCATTGCAGTGTCCCTGCGATTCGAACTCGCGACCTCGCACATACCCTTTCTTCCTTCAAAATCAAAATCTTAACGTTAGTGTCCGGACGCGCTACCAATGTCGCCACCGAGTCCACTGACTTGTAGCTCTTATAATTGCATCAAATTAATTTCACCTTTTCTTCCACATTCAGTGTTGTCATAAGCTGACAAATGCACGAAGTTTATTGTATCTTCTTAGCTCTTTTAATATCATATCGTCCAACCTGTTCGCATTAATTTCCTCTCTTTTCATATAAATACAATAATTAGATTGTTACAGCACATTTATTTTGGCCACGTGCATGAATCATTACCCGCTATCTTCAGTGTCTATTTTTAGATCACTCTCCCAGTTTGAAATGAAAACGAGGCTCTCCGCCAGCTCAGCAGCATACATCGGTCACTAGAAGTCTTAAAAATATGCTGTTGGCCGGTTCGGCCTTGGTCTAGGGGTAACGTCTTCGCTTCTTAACTGACCAGCTAGCTCTCTCGCAAGAAGAAGTTGAAGTTCGTCGCTTCGAATCCCGTTGGGGACAAGTTCCTAACTCAGAAGCCAAATCTTGAGGCACGGAAAGAAATCCGATGACATCCCAATCTTCTCCACGTATTCTCTCCTCTCCGGATATGACTGGATATTCGAGTACGTAATAAGAAATAAATGGCATCCATATAAAGACAAGCAATGGCTCAGTGAGTTACACTTGAAGATAAACACCTCCTATCCTCCAAAGTCCGAACCAGGCTTTTGTATTTGTTACTGTGTCTTGTTTATTTCAGTGACAATATGACAGAAGTTTCCCTTCTTTCATTTCCTTCACTTTCTCTCGTGTAACACATTTGTTTTGCATTTGGGCTTCTTCCATTATAAAAGTAATGCAGTTCCATAGAGAAGAATATTCTCTCGCAAATAATAAAGATACAGGGGAATCTACAGGAAAACCTCCTGGCTCTTTTGTTGTTAAGTGTTGTAGCTCTGGCTATGAGTTGTCACTTTGGCAATTATGTCCATTTGCATATGGTATATCCACATGCATAACTTCAATAGTTCGATTAGAATTTCAGTTATTATAGACATGTCAATAAATCGGTAGACACAAGACTCAATTTAATTTTCCTTGAGTTACTTCAAGATGATCCTAGGTACTCCAAATACCATTGGACCACAATCCTATGACATCAGTGTCTTATTTTGGTACTTTGATACCTACTCTCTTCTGCACAATACTGACCTTAGGTCAACATGAATAAGAAAAAGAATTACGATTCCTCTAATGTGAATTATGGATGCTACCTTTGTATAGTGCATACCTGTATGTCAGCAAAATCATGCATAGGTTGCCTATTATCGCCAAATAACAACTGAAGGGATCACCTGCTCGTGGTCTATTTCCACCTCACTGGAAAGTATCATCAGTAAGTGTCATAGTGACAGTGTCTTGCTTCAATAGTCCTAACCTTTATATTTTGTCCATACACAATTTAAAGGGTCGTCCGCACGTAGCATATTGGCTGTACCAAAATGCCTAGTCTCTCGATTTCATATTTACATGTATTCCATAATAATCTTTTATACACAATATACCGAGTGCTCTATATAAATGTCATTACAAATAATGCTAAGTTTCCTTGCTCCAAGCCTTCCTCTTGAGACGCACATATCTCTCAAAGATTGTCTCCTATCATAGGATCATCTCCTTCCTTTAGGACATGTTTTCCTCAAAAATCTCTTCCGTCAAGAAGTATCGGAGTGTGTCGTTACTGGCATTGTCTTAACCTGCTACATTACTAAATTCGATTGTGGCTCAGCATCCTGTGCATCTTTTCGACGTTTGGTTCCTTTGCAATGTCCTGTTTCGTCGACATCCTGTCTCACAACGACATCCTGCCTCACAACTCATCTCAAATAAATAACAGATATTTAATTTAATATCCCACATAATTTCACAAGCTTTTCTGTCCAGAAATAGTTGGACTTATTTCAGTTGACTGTGGACTGATAACTTCCGTTCTCGTCGAATGAATGTCTCGCTAACATCTAAACGTTATCATTTCAGTACATTAGCTAGCACCCATGAACCCATGGGAGCCCAACATCAGTTTCCCGCACCTTATCAGTCTTCTCTTAAGCTAATAATTAGTTTTATAATTCCACTTTTAGACCCAAATAGTGCAAGTAGTCAATTCAAATCACTTATGAATAACCTTCTCCTTATGCCGTATTCCTCTTTCGCACATATTCATGCCACATGTGTCTGTGTGATACTTTATGCGTTTCTCATGGACAAAATTGGTTATCATTCTCCTCTGTTATACAGACTTGTACTTGCCTTTAAGATCTCATATGGCTTAATGAGACACATGAATTCTTGACATATGAATTCATCACTCCAACCGAGCTGCCAGCAAGCAGTGACACACGAAGGTGAAAAACACAGAGTTCCAACAACATTCAAGCAGTTTCATCCTGATTACATAATCCGAATACATGTGTAATCACTTACACCTAAATTAGTCAGACCTATCTCCACACCATCTGCGATTCCTCACTTATACCCCCCCCCCTCCCCTCAGTGATACTCTACCTCTTGTTTATGGCCCCTCCATCATTTGGTATTTGTCTCCCGTTGACTCAACTACTGTTTCCTCAGTGTATTTGCAACAATGCATCGAAGGCGAATGTCGTATCCTCCTTCACACAGCAATATGGAATGGTCTACAGCAACTGGTGTGAATGTTGCTCAGCTACAGCAAGTTCCTCAGTTCCAGGGACCTAAGCAGACGGTTTCTGTTGCTACTCAGACCGAGGCTACATGCATCTTTCATTCACCTCCAACCCTCGATATTGATGCTTTTAACTCTGCAGCCAATTACGTGGCTTGCACTTATGCTCAACAGAAACCTCTTGTCAATGGATGGGACTCTGATTGTCCTAGTCCTACACCGACACCGGACTCATCATGGTCAACAGATGAAGATCTCCCGGGCTACACCATGTCAGCCGAAGCAGCTGCTCAGCCTACACATTTTTTGCCACCATTGCGTCCAAAGCCTTTCCACCATCGTCATTTCTTTGATAACGAACAGGAAATACACATGGTTCCATCACTGCCGATGTATACGTCGACTCCAGTATCATCACCCCCACTGTTGATGCTTTCTCAGCGTCTCCATCACATACAGGAATTACCCGAAGATTTCAATGACGCAGAGGAACAACAAACCGAATTGAAGTCGACTCTACAACGACAGTAATCAGGTTTCCTTTTAACCTTATGAACTAATGGACTCATTCAAATCCATTTACTTCTTTAAAAATATAGACTTAAATGTACCATGGAACAGTTTGACCCATCGAATGCCTTTCTCTCTGTTAATCGAACAATTATATCATATAATGTGAACGCTCTATCACTGACTTTTGTGTTACTTACAATGCTGATTTATACACCTATTCATTAAATTTACAAATTATTACCGAATTATATTCTTCGTCCATTCTTCATAACCAAATAGTCTTCAAATATTCGCATTAGCATACCTTAATAGACCCTAAAAACCTCAACAAGACTTCTCGACCCGCACATTTCAGTAATGTGCGATGGTATCTTGCATTTGTTGCGTCGCCAACTTGTCGCTTACATGCCACCAGGAGGGTGTAGTCCCTTCATATCGTTCCCAGACCAATACGGTTAACCACCGTTAAGTCTTTTCTGTAGCTCACACGCATTCAGCCGGATTATTCATCTGCTTTGAGCCCACCAACAACGCTCTTAAACCTTGCCATTCTTCGTTGAGAATTGTTTTCCATCTCTTATCACTGTGTTCCTTGTGACCAATCGATAGTATTTCCATACGTTGGCCACTGTCTCCTCGCAGCATTGACCACGTATTCCCTTGTTCTTTGCATTTGATTGCCTTCTTGATATAGTACTTTATCGGCTTATCATTTTATCCTCGGTAAACACCATTATTTGGTACGCATATTTCAGAGACAGAGACTCTCCACAGAGATCCATCACGATCCTTTCTTAATAAATCTGATTGCCATTCAGCCTTCAATTGCCTTTTATAACCTCTTGTGACTGTTTAAGACTTGTTTCTTACCTATCTTTTAGTTCTGAAACTATTTTTATGATAAGATTATTTTATGAGATTTTTCTCTTGAAGTAATATTACCTTTTCTTTGGATAACGTGATCGTGACAGTGGGTAACACTTGTCAACTTAAGTCGAATTCAGTTTGTTAAAATTACCGCGTCGTATCATTAGCATTTTGTACATATTCCATTCTGCATTTTGTAGATATTCCATTTTATTTGAATATTACTGACTAGTTTCTTTTTCTGCATTTTCTGCTCATGTTGTGAGTGTCGTTTATTACAGATATTAGCCGTCAAATATCTTGCCAATTGAGAAGTGATTATATGCCATTGTTGATAGACTGTTTTCTTACAAATTATCCACTACTTTTCCGTCATGACATGTAGGTACTGCTTTGATTGAGCATTATTATACTGCTCCGATCGAGTATTATCTTTGAGCATCTTTTCTTATAATTATTGTGCAACATATTATGTTGAGTACGTATCTCAGTATGTTGCAAGTTCTCTGCCTGTCGGACTGGGAGCCCGACCATAATTTGGGGATATCTTGTGCTATTTCATGTGTTCCGGCTCATGCCGATGTAGTTATGTTAATGTGTTCCGACGATGTGGTCGTGAGTTTAACCTTAGCACATAATTTTAAATGCGTTTCTGTGGATTTTGCTCACCCAGTGATTGTAGCATCGCTTCGCATTTTGGGGAAAGAGAAAATTTTTTTTGTAAATGACCAACTTACTATACACAAATTATAGCTAGCTAGCTAATTCCTTTTTCCATAGTTCATTATATGGTATGGCATCACAACATAGCCCGGCAGGGGGCGCTTTCCGTGTTGCCATGGCTTCACCGAGACTGCCGTGGGAAGCAGTTTCTTGTTGCCTTGGTAGCACCCTCGCACCTTATATGGCACGCTACCTGCTGCAAAAATTTTTGGCTCAGCCCACAGGGCCCAGCTCTTGCGGAGCCAGTAAAACCTTAGCTTACCTGCTCTAATCTTTACACCTGTAGAGAGGCAGCAGTCCTACATACAGCTTGCAACATTATGTAAGTACACCTTTTTCAAAGAGTCATTTACCGGTCATTTAGGACCACCAACCTGCATATACGTTTACTAATTAGTAAACTGGGAATTTCTATAGGCATTGAGTATTGTTGATGAAGTATCAAGTTGTGTTATATTGAGATAAGTTCACAGTAATTATACTCCCAATTTTCTTACACGCGTGTAATCGAGGGAAAGTACTTTATTAACTTACATTTTCTTTGACGACAATTGTTATATTTTCAGGTCTGGTCGAGACTCTCGATTTCAGTAATTCAGTATGATCTTGGAGTACATCTCTTGCATTTTCTGTTGACATACACAGCATTCTTTCATATGATAGGAAAAGTAGTTGGAAAACTCGTCTTGCCTAAATGTTATGAATACTTATTTCCGTTGATAATTATTTGTGTATTGATAGTCGTATTCGTTTTACATAGGATATGTCGACCTGATTGATGAATTTTGCACGCTTAGTATGCTAATCGTTACCATTATGTCTCCTTGTTGATGAACTTCTTTTACCTGTTATCTTCGTTTATGTGCATGTCTACATTCATTTAATCATGTCTTTCTCACCACCTTATTGGTTGATAGTTATAGTACTACCTGATTTTACCAGTGATGCTAAAACCTTTTAGCCAACTATATACCTTCCTACCTCATTATAAACATTACAATGACGCTAATTGTCCTTATTCCCTTCCTACTCCTTCCCTTGGTTCCAGCTCAATCACCACCTCCATCTGATTTGCAACGAATTGCTGAGCAAGACGCTTTTCTTTATAAGAATTTTGGATTTACCATTAATCCAAACACGGCCGCCGTTTGGGCCAAGCGTACGTTGCTTCAAACACAAGACCAACCTATGGCTTCTTGTAGAGTTTCTATGTTTGATGAATGGTGTTCTCGCAAACGAGACATATTTACATGTGATTTGGGAGCCAATTTTTCTACACCTCCATTAGGGTGCATCAGTTGCCCCAACATCAACCGATCCAGCTGTACCTTGGTCCATAGTTGGGTTTTACCACACAAAATAAGATTATGAAATTTCAGCTTGATCGATGGATATTTAGGGGTGCCTCCGAGAGCGTCTTTCTTTTGAGTTTTTCAGGATAAATTACGTTTCCGTAAGATCGCGGTTTGCGATAACTTGAGTAATATAGAAGATAGAAAAAAATTAATGACATATTTGGATTCTGCAGACAATTTCCTTCAAAATGAATACCTGGAACCTATGTTTCCGTCAACATTATGGTGATCATGTACTGCAAGATATGCTTTTACTTCGATTATTATGTACGACGTCACTGATATACACAAGTTTCTGTTTATATGACTGCATGGTACTTATTCTTTGCTTTTCTCTTAATATAAATTATGTTTCATAAATATCAGTAGCGCTTTTACTCAGTATTCAATTTTATCTCTCAAAGCAATTTCAATTTTTCA
The DNA here is from genome assembly GCA_026936325.1 of Platynereis dumerilii. Taxonomy (NCBI): domain Eukaryota; kingdom Metazoa; phylum Annelida; class Polychaeta; order Phyllodocida; family Nereididae; genus Platynereis; species Platynereis dumerilii. Next base: position 38,488,266 of record JAPTHN010000007.1, read on the forward strand.
TGATGATCTCAAAAAGTTTTATGACTACGAAAAGAGAAAAAAACAAGTTTGCTATGCCATGTGGTGATAAGTGACCATAAGTCCCAATTTATTGAAACCTTATGAAAAACTAGCCCTAACACTTTTTGTGGACAAGGAAATGGGTCCATTTACCATGTACATTAAGGTTCATCAGCTGTCCTATGAATAAAAAAAAATAGAGCCGGGAAGACATACCATGGCTTGAGCTTGTGTTATGGTAGTTAGAGGAATGTACATGTAAGTACTACTTCTCTTTCTTTCTATATTTCTGCATTTGAAATGATATTCTCTTTCTTCATTATTAATTTACTGCAATATCTTAAACTTGACCATTCTTAACACGTGCAGGATGATTGGTTTTAATGACTTTAATCTGATTTAATTTATATTTATGAAAATATCCTTTTAAAAGGCCTATCCACCTTTGCCTCTCAAAGACTTTTCTTGAAGGTCACACAGTATGGCATCTAAAACATTTATCACTTATGCAGATATCACACATTCCTAATATAATGGAATTTAAGTAGAAAGGTTTGTACCCTTCTGCATGAGACTGCAAGTAATCAATACCTTTTTTAAAACGCCATGTAAGTTTGAGCGAAAATGTTAAATAAATATTACATTTATTAAATTGCTTCTATTCTTGTCATGGAGTTGTGACTATAGATTAAATATATGAATTAAATCCTCCTTGGACCTTGCCATCCATCTAGTGATGGATACACATTATGTATATTGACAGTCTCGATGAACATAGTCCCGGATATAGGCCCACTCTAAAAATTATGATTTGAAGCTTAATGTGGCCTCAGAAAGTACTTCCAGAAAATATACAATGTGCAGACAATATTTGTATTTCATTAATTTGCAGAATATGAATGGTTGATTACAATATTATGTACAATTGCACATTGGCACATCTGCATGTGCACTATAATATCAGGCAAGTTTTCTCAGTGTTAAAACAGATAATGACTTCTTAATGCATAGCATATCAGTAATGTTGTTTCTTATTAATTGTCATACAGTCGTAAAACATTAATCAAGATCATTGAATCCTTGAATAATAGAAAGAGCCAAAGAGAAATACTGAGTATATTATAACTCATATGTACCAAACATAATAAATAAGAAAGGAACAATTAAAGCCAAAGTATCTTGCAGTCATTTAAATACAAAATTTTGTATATCAGTGAAGTCGAATAAAATATTCAAAATAAAAACACATCCTGCCCCATGGCATCAACATTATCTCTACGAAAGTATAGGTTCCAGGTATTCATTTTGAAGGAAATTTTCAGCAGAATCCAAATATGTCATTATTTTTCTTCTATCTTTTATATTAGTCAAGATATCGCAAACCGCGATTCTGCGGAAACGTAACTTTTCCTGAAAAATGTCTTAGGAAATATGCTTCCGGAGGCACCCCTAAATATTATTTGATCTGGCTGATTTTTTAGTATGTTCATCTGGCTACCAAAACACAACTTCATTACAAGGTACAGATGCCTATCTCTATTTTCTATTTTCCATGGGGCGGCTGATGCACCCTAACCTCCATGTGTATGGCCTCCCGATTCACCTCGTATCACAAAACTGATTCTTTCTTCTGGCGCACTTACTAAGGACATTATCTCTTTCTTCACTACTATGCCTTTCGTGAGATATCTCATTTTACAAAATCTTACTTCTGCAGTAAGGTTTCCTGACGTTATCGACTCATTTCCTGAGATCAATTTTTTAGATCTGCCAAACACTCAGGTTACCCATGTACAGTACGTCCAAGCACGTTCACAGTTACATGCTATTACTAATTTAGTCCTTGATGACGCCTCAGTCTTCGCTCCATGGTCTTCCCTTTACCGTTTAAGACGCATACAACTTACCTTACTTAGGGATTTATCGTCTCCTGCCTTACCTCTATTACCACAAGCTCAATTAACTCATTTAGACCTTACCATACACGGTTCAACATCTTTTCAGTGGAACCATCTCGGCGTTTCACAAACTAAGCTGATATCCCTTAGACTCCATCTACCAGATATGACTCGCCTCCCATCTTCAATGCCTTTCAATAATATACAACAATTGAAATTACAAGCTTCTAATGTTCCTTTCGAAGTTTCCAACCTCTTGCCTAATCTATCAGCACATCAATCTTTTAATTTTACACGACCAAAACCATTTCTCCAAACACTTATTCTTCAGGGTTTCTATTTTCAGAAAACGCAACAATTTAATGTCTTAAATTTAGCTAAAATTGTTATACAAGATTGTCTTGGCGGAATACATAATCTTAATTATCCAACATCTCTTAGAGTACTTAGACTCAGAAATATTACTACTTCAAGATCATTAAGAGATCCGTTAACAAACACGCCAAATCTGCGCACTTTCGAACTAACTCATTCTAAGCTAACACATATTTCCAGAGCATATTTTAGATTTGTCGATCAACTTTATTACTTAAATTTATCCTATAATCAGCTTCATACCTTTGAAATTAGACATAGAGATATTCGTCAGTTAGCTGTAATAGACCTTAGTTACAACTCCTGTATAGAATTTCTGGTCCTTTCTTTATTAGAGACCATCTGGAATATATATTTTTGCAACGCAACAATCTGCAGTATCTAGATGGCGTTAACAAACAAATTTACTTTCCTTCACCCGAAATGAAAGAACTTGATCTAACATCTAACCCCCTTAATTGTAATTGCGATTTGGCAGTCTTCCTGAACACGTTGCCTGATACCACTAGGATTTCTGGTACTTGTCAAAGTAACGTGTCTTTCCCAATTCAAAATATGACGTTCGAAGCATGTGATTCCATCCCCTTACTCCGTTCATCCCGTTCCCTTAGAGACCAATTACGCCATATGCAGCTTCTTGCATCTGTCAATCACAAGGATGCTCGCCCACTCACAAGCAGCTCTGGTCTTTTTCCACCAGACGCAGCTTCACGTTGGAGCTCTGCACCCGCACAGCTTCTCCGCCCAGACTATGGCGTTGGCTATAGTTATCGAGGACAAATATTTCCCAGTGTTGAATTCTTTATCATCAATGCCAATATTTTCTATCCCGATTTCCATATTCCCACATTCACTTGGGACCTCACAATGTTTGAAGACATGTGCCAATCCCCTGATGATTTAATTGCTGCAATATGTTCTGATTTCGCTCCACTCTTAAAGAATACTATTGATAAAGTTGATTCTTATAAAACAGCTTTAAAAGCTAAACTAGCACACATATCGACTATTTTTACTCAACAACATTTTGAAGAATATCGTCGGCCTCCTCCAACTCATTCTACCCCCATTGCCCCCCCTCCTCTTTCAGCAGTCCACCATCATGCTAAGAGGGCAGCTCCCGATCCACCTTTTGTGCATGACACATTCTCATATTCCCCTCCACCCACCATGCCCCCCTTCTTTGATCAATACTCGCCACCCAGTCGTCCTAAACGAGCGGGTCGTACACCAACACTTCGAGATCCCCTTGCCCTACCTAATACCGATGATACATCTAATACAACTAAACAATTAATGCAATCTACTAACGAAACTTTTCGTGTCAATATTAATACCCAGGATTGGCAATCCGAAGACAGTACTGCTTTCTGGCTTTCAGTTACTATCCCACAAGCCGGAGCAGGTATGTCTGCTAATATTAGACGACAGAGAGATCAAATTTTTGTAAATACTATTGAGTCTATGTCTGCACGTCAGAATCTTATGAGGGACGCTTTCCTTGAAATGCGTTCTGATTTAGTTCTCACCATTGACGTCATAGCCAGTACCTTCACCAACACCTCCAGAAACATCAAACTAATTCATACACTTTTAAACGAAACCAATCAGGAAATTATTTCCCAATTTGCTGTGGTTAGTAACGCTATAAACGCATTACAACGTAAGATTCAAGCCACAAGGATCCTTAGCCTGCTGACCTCTAAATATCTTAGGCTTTGGTCCCAACAAATACAGCAACTTCATATCCTCTTAAATGAAGCTGATAAATTAATTACAGCCTTCCACGACCTGGCTGCAGGTAAAATCTCACCACACGTTCTTCCAGCCTCATATGTCCATAAATTAGTTCACAAAGTATCAACGGTATTATATTCATGGCACAATAGTTATCAATTAGCTTTTACGGATTTGGCTCATATCTATCAGAAATCACAACCAATCTTTATGCCTACTCGACACGGTTTCTTACTCCAACTCCTTTGGCCAATCCAACCTAAGAATTCAAAACCTTACACTTTGTATCACACAGAGTCACTCCATGTACCTGTGGTAGCTACTCCTGCTTTCCAAGACCGCGAGTCTAACCATGATTACACTCGTATCTCTATCCCAAAACCTTTTCTAGGAGTGCAGCACGATTCCTTCTTGGAACTCAGTCTTGAAGAGCTCCAGGAATGTCTCAACATTGACGATCAATTTCTTTGCACAGAGTCAACAATCCAAATCGATAGCTCGCAGCTATCCTGCAACACTGCAATATACACGAATGCTACCGCAGACGTCATTTCTGAACTCTGTCAAGTCGATTACTTCTTCGAACCTTTTAGAGCAGCACCTCGTGTAATAGACGCAGGTAACCAGCTTTTAGTTACTGGCTTATCACTCCCATGGACTCGACGCTGCTCCAATGATCGTGTGGCACGTCCCGTTCCTGGTAGCCTTTACGCTGTGCTTCAGCGTGGCCAGTTTTGTTTTTGCGAATTCTCCTCCCCTTCAGGTTTCATTCCCAGGCGTATTACAGGATGCCCTGCATCCGAAAATAACCAATATAAACCCTTCTTAATCAACTATACTATTAACGCAATTGCGATGCATTCTTTTGAACGTGAACTCAATTTCACCAGTCTACCACCATATGAATCTTATGGCATGCCAAATTTCACTTTGCCTAAATTTGCAGTGGCTGCCAGAATAGCTAATACCTCACTTGCCAATATGACACATGGCATTATTAGGCTTAAGGAACTTAGTCGCCTTATTCAACAAAAGGGTGACGATTTTCTGCTTAAATGGGCCGAGCTGGAAGCTTCTTTCTATCTTTCAGCTTGGTTCAGCCTTCGCCATTGGATCCGTGGATTTGCCTTCATCGGTTCCATAGCTGGATATTTGTCTCTAATTTTGGTAATATTTATGTATTGTCGTGGTAGATACCTTAGTGGCCTTTTATCCTCTATGGTAATGGCTACTCATTTTAAACCATCCCACGCCAACCTAGTCATCCCCGGACGTCCTCTGAATTGTGATTCAGTCAACTATGTAATTTACCCTGTTTCTATAAGTCCTGTCAGTCTTATACACATCACTACCCTTCACCTTCTTACTATTTGCGTCTTTTACATGGTAGTGAGCTTAGCTAAACGTTGTCTTCATAAATGTTGTAGGGATTTCAGAGTGATGCATCGCTCACCTGAAACCCGCAAATTTCCACAGATCGAAATATTCATGGAATTGAATAGTGGACACCAGCGCTTACTTCTATATGTTCTTACTATTAAGTCCCACCATTCTTCACTTTCTCTTAAAGGTGTCATTTGTCCTAATAGTTTCAAGTGCGACCATCATAGATTATACAGTATCCTGAAACCCAACTGGGATACTGCACTATGCTCTTTGCAGATTGATTCACTTAACGTAGAACTCCCTAGACTCATTAACGTTCCATTATACAAGCAGAAAAAGTTACAGCAAATTATGCAAGGACAGTTTGCGGTGACTATGCTCGCATCTGACTCAGTTCACCTCTACAAATTGGGTCATAACATGCAAGAAGTTATTAATACTCAAGAGCTTAATCCTTACTCAGCTCTAATTAGAGAACTTCGTCAAAGGGAGATGGAATTTCGGTCCACCAATGTTATGGAACCGGATACTACCCATTCAGTACAGATAAAACCTTACGCCACCACTTCTGGCCTGGCTGCATCAAAGACAAGAACCCAGGGGTTCAAAATGGAGATGGTGTAGTGTCTTACTTCATATCCCCTGAAAAAGACTTTCCCGGAGTGGCCAGAATCAGGTGTTGTTTATATATTGTGTGCTAAATTTCAGGATTTTAAAAATAATCCATTTCAAGCCGCAAAATGTGGCATAGGTGATATGGAAAAAAGAATACATTTTCATTAATGAACTTTGAAAGAGCTTTAAAATGATGCATGGAAACGGGTGTGATCTGCCAGGTAGCAAGTAGCTGCACATTCATTTTGGTGATTATCATATGAAAATTAGATGAGAAGACTGGGAAATCTTAGGCATAGTCTAATCCACTAATAGAATTAGTTGTCTCAGTATTAGCCTGAACTGACTGCTTTGGCCCAGGAGGCCTACCCAAGGCAGGCCAGTTTCTTGGAGTTATCTCAATATGAAACACTGGATACAACAGTTACTGACATCCATCAAAATCCAATGGGCTCTGACAAAAATAAAATAATCAAAAATCCTAATTTTTTCCCAGTTTTTTCGTTTTTATATGAAAATTGCACAAGATTGGCCATCCAAATGAGTTTAGTCATTTAAAGAGGTATAATTTAGACATCTAAATGCACAATTTCCGCAGTGTTACTCCAAAATTCACGGAATCATGGAGCATTGAAAAAATAACATTTTTCACATTTTCGCTGAATTTACTGTTATTAATTTTTGTAAGAGCATAAATTTAGACCCCCAAAAGGAACATTACGGGTATTTAATGCATACGATGGTAGAATTTCATGCCCATAGGGGTAAAACAGTTTCAGAGTTTTGCTTTGGAAACGAAAATTTTTTTTTTTTTTCAATATTTTATAAAACCTCTACCAATTGCTTAAATATGAACAATAAAATACACATATATGCTGTAAGACCCATTCATGTGCCAAATATCACATATACAAGTGCAATGGTTTAGGCAGAGTGGCCAAAACACAATGTGTGCAGCCGCTCCAAGTGGATCCAAGCAAGATATAAAAGGAAAACACGTCATAATTACAACATGCCTGGTATTCATTCCTATGCCAGAAGCATGCTCTATAGTCAAGTTATCCACATCTCTTGACCCAAACATCTCCAAACAAAATAGCCAAGACAGGGCTCAAAAGACATTCTGAAAATGCTCAAATTTCAAATTTCCCGCCAAAACTGTCCATTTTGTCAATGTGACTGCATAAATGGAGATGTGTACACATCTCCATTAAAAATGACCCCCCCTACTCGCATACCGACCCGTACAACCCCACCAAGGCGGACTACCCCGCCTCGCCGGTCCACTTCACCCCGGCAACCATCGGCCCCTCGCATGGGTACCCGAGTTGATACCCCCCTAATCGCTCAGTAGTTGATATCGAGTTGGAACCACGCCCCACTCGTCCTACGTCACTGTTGCTCCGCCCAACTTTCCCCCCTCCCCTTCCACCTCCCCCCTCTCCTAACGATACCAGTACCAGCGTCTGATTTGATCCTACTGCATGTTTATGATTACTTCCCTTTGCACTGCATTTTCGTGCAATAACTTTTCCTGTTACAACTGCATTATAACTGCATTTCTTTTTCCCTTTTCTATCTGTATGTGTATTTTTGCATTTAACCCTTTCATAACCACGCTTGTATACCCTTATATTTTAGTCAGTCTGTGAAGAATCACACCTTGTTGGTTCGATTGTATGGGTAACATTTTACTGACATATGCTTGAAAGTATGCATATATTCTGTGCATGCGTCTTATGCAAAATTTCTCATCCTAAAATTTCATAAGCTTTACTCAAGTTGCAGAGTGATCCTCTCCTTTTATTGATGTGATTCATTTTGATCTTGGGGAGCTGATCACCATGATGATGCATCAAATTTTGCCGTGATTTGCTACCTTTCTATCTACATTTAAACAACTCTTTTTCACTTTTAATTATAAACACTTAACGACCAGCATCTTGCTGGGATTCACATTATTTATCTAAACCAATTATGATATTCCTTTTATTATTTCTTATTTAAGTTATTTATATTTTATATATATATCACGTGCCTTTTCTTACATATTGTTTGCAGCAACCTCATTGGTTGAGCTCCTAGCCTGTTTCTTAAAGTAATTTCAGTATGACTATTGCATACCATTTTAATGCTGTGTTGTCACATAATTTGCGGGAATGTCTCTTTGATCACGAGTTGCTGGTCGGGCTGGTCGTCAAACATCAGTGCAAGACTTGCTGTGGGCACCTATGATCAGAGACACATTCGATGCATATGTTCTTTAATCTTTGATCTGAGACAGTCGTTACAGAACCTGTGCTTCCACTGTGATTTCTACTGTCACGGGCACCCTATCAAGAGACACGTCCGATTCAACATCCGGAAGTCAGTCGATTGGGGCACCACCTCCTTGGGCACCACGCTTGCGCATGGGACCACGTTCCGACAGCAAGTGCGACCACTTCGAGTCGGCCGTATTCCTGTCGTCATCCCATGGCAATATGAAGAGGGCACCATCTCAGGGCGACCACCAGTGTGAACATTCCGTTTCACTCCATTTCCGTCGTAACCACGGCAAGCATATCGTTGCCTTGACCTGGTTCCAACATGGGGCTACATTACTGCAGAACTTTCTTTGAACTTTTGTGTCTGGCTTGGCATTGTGCAGTCTTCGTCGCACATGTCACCATTCACAACCGAGCTCACATTGTATGATGATATGGTGATGTCATTTCATTTCCTGCTTAGCTTCTTAACAATCGGCTAATATGGATTGCCTCTGTTTCTACAGCAAGCATCAACGAACAATCGTGCTTGAAGAGCATGGCCTCATTTCCAGTTGGTGACTAATATGGATTGTCCCAACTCGCTTCCGGCATGCATCTTCTTAATGACACTCTTTTCCTCTGGGTAACTAGCTTATTCAGGTGGCTAACACGGATTGCCCCTGCTATTGGTTACCGTCGACAGACACTAATATGGATTGTGTCTAGTTCAGAAGAGTTTTCTCACCACGCATTCCCCAGCGTTCTCGCACAAAGTTGTGCTCGCACATAACACATAATAAACATTGTGATCTCAGAAAGTGCATACACGACAGACTCATGACGACGTCTTCTTCTCCATGACCCAGCAAGGTCCACCTGATATTGGGATCGTCTGAATAAAAACATGAAGGTCGTGTCAAACGAGTCACGTCCTCCTTCGCCAGACCCCAACATAAAAGTGTGACAAACAGTTCAAGGTGACGATCAGTCCACCTCCTCCTCTGCCTGACCCTAACCTGGGTTAGTCACGCAACGAGGCCGGTCTGGCAAATCTTCGCAGTATTGCAGCTATATCAGTCCCTCGAGTCTTCAGCATAATCACCAAAATACCAGTTACTCGCTCAGAACATTTCCTGTCTCCGCTAAAGTTGTCGTGCCTATGGCACCACATCAAGCTATTTCCACCACTCCGGTTCGCACCTCGCCTGTGCTCCATTCACAGAGACAATATTCCTCCAAAATGACATTTACCGACGTGTAATGGTAGTCTCTCGTGGCTTCCATTCACTTCGACATTTAGGAACAGCTGAGAACGGTGGAACGACCACTCATCCAGGTTGACATTGTTGTTCTGTATCTGTTAGAACAGTAACAACCCCCTCATCGTTTTGGGTGGATGGTAATAGGACCTTGAACTCTCGCAGCTCGTCCGTTAGGTCCACGACGTCCGGCATCTTTCAAGTTGCCAGGTCGAACACCCTGTTCGACCCTGAGAAACACATCGCTGTCGACACCTCGTTTGCCCTTGACAAACACATCTCATGTGAACTTGACAAGCCAATCGCTGTCAACGTCCCACCCTCTGCACCACGCACTGAGCGTCGGTGTTGCCTCCTTCGCCCTATATCAATGACTTATATAACTGACTCCTCCAATCAATGATTCTTCCAATCTTCTCGTCTACACGTATACAGATATCCGTGTAATTATGATTGTATTATTGTTACAGGAATAGCTCCTGTCGCCATCATGTATTGACTCTTGACTAGTCTTGTGTAAAGTGCATCGCTGATTAGACATTTATGCATCGACCAACAAATTACAATTAAATTAGATGATATAATCCACATCTTCATTAAATTACATCAATTCAGTACGCAACTCTTTACCAATGGTTATGTCTCAACGTGTCCACGAACAGTTATCACAAATCAACTCTTGCACTGAACTCTTTCTGTAAACATCTGATCTCATTTCTCCTATGTCTATCTTATTTTAAGCTTATGTTTTAACCTCATTTGATAATTATTCTGGTCTATGCATTATGCATGCCAGCTTTCTTATACAAGTTTTCCTCAGGTGTATTAGTATGTACCTATGTTTTCAATATTGCTTCACTGTACCAGTATACTGTTTACCTATTTTCGCATTGTTTTAATTCTCTGTACGCCTTATGCCTACAGTTCACTCGGATTGTTTAGAGTGTACGTAACAAGTTCTACGAAACCATAGTCCACTATTGATTTGTTTACCTCCATACTGGACTATTGTTTTATCATTTTGCCTATTATTTTGCTAATTGTCGCTTTTAAATTACTAATTGTAGCTTTGATCCATGTTATTGTTGATATTCGCACTTCGATTATATTTTGTTTATGATTTAATTGTTGCTTTTAAAATAGCTTATCGCTTATATGTCATTTTACTTACTTACTTTTGTAGTTTAGGGTATCGGACATACCAGCCCATTTAAATCTATAAGGCTGTCCTGTCTTAATGCACTTCATGCTTTTGGTTTACCTCTATGCATAACCAATGACACGCAAGGGATGATACCCGTAACTGCCCTTGATAAAAACGGCTACTTGACTCGCCTGGTGCTTGAGTCTCTTTTGCTGAGGAGCCATGTAATTAGCGGCTCTATTTCCGAAAATAACGTTGGCCGACGAACCAACGATTCACAAAAAAAAAAAAATTGAAAAATTTGGCAAATGGGTCATAAGAATAACTTGTCCTTTTCTGTCAATCATTAAAATTTAGATTTCACTTTCCTATCTGAGCTCCCCTTTCAGCATCTCATTGACACCATTAAAGGACTGTCATTCAGTTCATCTCCTTTTCACAGATGCAAGTCATAATCTTGCTTCCCTTTCAAAAAATTTTTTTTTTTTTTCCCCTTTTTCCAAATTGTCTTTCATGGGCATATTGCACACGCCCGATTTTATCTTAAAATTTTTCCCCCCCTTCCGCCTGCCCGGTGGTAGTGGTTACATCATCCTGATGTCACCACAACTTTCATTAAAGCACTCACAAAATTCAGGTGCAATGAGACGCGTTTCCTCTGTCCGTACCTAAATTGGTATCACGTACAAAGTCGATTGACAATCTTCTTAATAGTTACACAAAATCGATTGATAAGCCTTTTCAATCGTTCTGTTAATCAGCATGAAGCATTCAGGCTTCCATCTTTCAAAGGAAATACCTTTGCCTTTCAATGAATAGTTACGTTATTAGGCACAGTATATATTAATTCATTATTACGTGAATGTAATCCGTATTCGATTGTAAGTTTAAAATAATGTTTTCTTCAAACCGGAGAAAAACCATCTTATAAAAAATCCTCGATCGGTCGGGATGTCACCGCTGAGCTTTTAGCTTCAGAGGTGTCTTCATTCTTTCCTCTTATAGGAACTTTCCTCAAATCGCCATGAACCTCAAGACCTTAATTCTGTGATATCATTTATATTATTATTGTATAAAAGTAATGTAATATATTATATTATTGTGTAATGAGATTCAATGATAGCAACGGGGTAGAACTCACCCCATGTTTCCATGGCAACAGTTACCCTGGTGTTTCTGCGCAGCCGCAGAACACCCTAGTAGCAATCTCTGGGGGCAAGCTTGTTTGCCCAGCCAGAACAGAGCCCGCTCCCGCTGAGGCAGCAGGAGGGCTACCTGTCTCCCTGACGGGGTGACGATTCGTCAGGTAAGGGTATCGTTGTTAGTGGTATGATTAGGGGTTTTCTCTTAAAGGGACCTCAGGTCATGGTTGATTGAGATGGCATTAGTTAATGATGTATGTAATTCGTTAAGATCGTTGTTTAATGTATTGATAAGTTGAATACCGTCTGTTCTTCGAATGACTCTTAATGTAACTGTCTATAAATTGTGTATTAAATGGATAAGTGAATCTAAACTGTTGAGCCTCTGGTATTTCTTGAGTAGGTGTTTCGTGGTGGCAAGTGCTAAGGTGTCTCCCGCAGGATCCCCGGTAATGAGTCCATCTACTCAATTAGCTACCTCTGAGAGAGAAACGTGCGCTAACCTTACACGGGGGCAGCTAAAGATGGCACTACACCACCTCATTGCTCTGCACCCCCTCCTTGCTCTCTGCCTCCTTGCTCTCTGCCTCCTTGCTCTCTGTTCACCCCTACTTGTTCTGCTCCCCTTCTTGCTCTGCACCCTCCTTATTGCTCTGTGCCCCCTCCTCTCTCTCCAACTCCTCCTTGCTCTGCGCCCCCTTCTTGCTATCTGCCCCTCCTTGCTCTGCACCCCTCCTTGCCCTGCACCCCTCCTTGCTCTGCACCCCTCCTTGCTCTGCGCTCCCTCCTTGCTCTGCGCCCTCTCCTTGCTCTGCGCCCCCTTCTTGCTCTGCACCCCCCTCATTGCTCTGCGCCCCCTCCTTGCTCTACACCTCCTACTTTTGTGCCCCCTTCTTGCTCTACACCACCTCATTGCTCTGCACCCCCTCCTTGCTCTCTGCCTCCTTGCTCTCTGTTCACCCCTACTTGTTCTGCTCCCCCTTCTTGCTCTGCACCCTCCTTATTGCTCTGCGCCCCCTCCTCTCTCCAACTCCTCCTTGCTCTGCGCCCCCTTCTTGCTATCTGCCCCTCCTTGCTCTGCACCCCTCCTTGCTCTGCACCCCTCCTTGCTCTGCACTCCCTCCTTGCTCTGCGCCCTCTCCTTGCTCTGCGCTCCCTCTTTGCTCTGCATCCCGGGGATGGGGGGCGCATCAGCATGTTGCTGCCTAGGGCGCATAACTGGCTGGGGCCAGCCCTGGACAGCCATATGCTTGGCTTAACTCATAGGCTTGGCCTGGGAGAATTGTAAGATCGAAACGTGTTTTTCGCCACTTCTAATTGAGATACAGAATTCTATCATAGGTAAAAAGAAAATTTAGCTTCCATACTATCTGAATCCAAAAGTGCTTGAAGAAATCCATTGGCAAATAAAGTTACACTGGTCCTGTTAAGTTGGTAAGCAAAATCAAAACAAGCCAACTGCCATAGTGTGGCCAAATGTAGGTCAGCATGACCCAGTTAACTGCACTGCCGTGATTGACCTTTGACCTGAAGAAAATCAGCCTGTTTGTTTTCTTTAGTAGGTTTTGCATCACAGAAAGGCCCCAAAAGTTTATCAACGCAATCTATATTGAGACTGGTTGCAAAGTTTTTTAATGACAAAGGTGAAACAGCATGACTTTGTGAGTTGTCATAAGTTTTCAAACCCTTCCTCCCACAATGGAGATGCGCTTGCAAGCAAGCAAGCATCTCAATAGAGATGCGCTTGCAAGCAAGCAAGCATCTCTAACAAGCAAGCAAGCATCTCTGATAAAAATCATCAAAAACCGCAGATAATGCAGAAAAATATCATCAGAGGTACAAAAACATCCTTCTTAATGATTATCCCTTCGTCCTGCTTAATTTTGGTGGGCATCTGATGTGGAAACACCGTTTTAGCTGGCAGAGCAGATGCAAAGGGAGCTTCACAATTGGTCAAAAAACAACAACACAGCGACCAAGTTGGCACTGAAGTTTTCCAAGGATCATTATTTTGGGCCTGCATTTGGTGGTGCTTGTAATTAGGAACATTTCTGTGTATTTTATTGAGGAAGTCGAACAAAACGAGTTTTTTTCGTTCTGCTACACCATGTCTAAATACTCTGACATTTTTTAACCATTTTAGTAGTTTCACAGTTTTTCAGCATTACTTCTAGCATGCGACAGGACTTTTGACAAAGCACATTGTGGACACACTTTTAATAATAATTTGTAGAATATTGAAATTGTCGGAGAGGGGAATTTGCGCCTTTATCTCTTTCATTGCTCAATACCACACCCAACCTCGATTTACATGTATTGGAGCGTAAAATTTATACTTTCTCTCCAATTCAATTTTGTGCTTACATGCGTGAAAGTAACTGCAAATGCAGCAAATGCTGGGTCAGTGTAAAATGCGGACCATGCGGGCCATGCGGACCAGACATAGAACAAACACAGGAGGGGCATTGCTTGTTTGATTAAGCTGATAATACACAGTTAATCAAGCGGAAAATGCGGACCATATGTGGACCAAAGAGCTAGATGCAGACCACACAGACTGAAACTGTAAATAAAGGCTTATGCATGCATATAATAGTTGATTAGAAAAACCATAGAGCTATAAGGGGAAGAGGACACGGCCGGCTATATCAAAGGTTCACTCAGCGTCTCTCATGAGACTATAACGATGTGTGAAAAATCACTAACTAGTATCAGTTAAAAAACCCCTTCTTAATGACATTTTAGTGATCTAATGACCCTCCTAACGGTCTCCAGAGCTAAATAGCATAACAATTCCTGTGTTTAGCATTGTAAGAAATGTGTATAACTATATCTACTTATCTATCCCTCTCTAACTATCTACCTATGTCCTACCTATCCTAACTATCTACCTATCTATCTTTATCTATTGATTAATCCACCTATCTAACTATCTAATAATATCTATCTATCTATCTATTTATCTACCTATCTATCTGCCAATCTATATGTAGCAATCAATGTAAATATGTATGTATCTATCCTGTCTACTCTGTGTGTATACCTTGTCCGATAGTTCTTTTATTTGTGTAAGAGTTTTATTTATGTAAGTATCACAAAAAGCATATATTTAATACTACATATCTATAAATGTCAGTGTAAAACAAAAAGAAAATTTTGTAAAAATAATATCTATATCTACCAAAGAGATAGTCACAGTGTCCGAAATGTTAGTAGGTTGTCTTAAAATAATATTTTTACATGAAATAATGAAATTCTGGCTTGGTCTGACTGGTTGTTTGTTTGCTTAAAATTCACAATATGCGCACCATTGCGCACCTTTCTATGACCTAACATATCAAATAACACTTAAACTTTAAGGTCCCAAAATATCAAATTCGCCAAACTTGTCCCTGATGAGATATGATAGGTTAAATAAAGACAATTTTCTATAGTTTTTTCATGACTTTAAACTTAAATCATCAAGAATCATGGGTTATAATTGTCCCTTATTCTTGGGAAAAAAACTGACTTGTAGGTCTCAAAAAGCCCGATTTTATCTGATCAATCAATCTTCAGCATCTTTGGATCCCTTCATTTTAATGCATGGACTTGACAGGGGCTTCCAGGCAGGCCTGGAAGTGGGGTAAAAAGTTTGAAATGTGCGGGCGAGACGCTGATTGGATGAAAGAGTGCCGAGGGTAATAAATAGGCTATTAGTAGAGGGGCTAATACCGCGAAATTCAAAGAAGTTTTTAAATTTTCTTTTGAAGATTTTGGCACATTGGTGTATAAAACATAAAATTAAGCAAATGGATCATGACCAAATTGAGTGTTCTATCCTGTTAAGTTATACATCCATGGAAAAACTAAAAAAAAATTTAATAAAAGAAAAATTTCACTACAAAGGGAAATTAATTGGCGTCAGACTGCCTTTTAAAATTGCACTTCCAAGTGTCACAAACCAAAACTACTTTGGTCTGCATGATAGGAAATCTGGTCTGCTTTGGTCGGCATGATAGGAATTATACAATACAACAGTGAAATAAAGTGGAACTCTAACAAAAAGTATAATTAAAGAATAATATATATATGCATTATATAAATTTTGGTCTGCATGAAAGGAATTCTGGTCTGCCTGCTATAAATTTTTGGTCTGCATGCTATAAATTTTAGTCGGCATTTGGTCTACATGCTATAAATTTTGGTCTGCTTGCTATTTATGAATTTGGTAAATTTAAAACAAATTAAATAAATTAATATTCACCAACCTGGCAATAGACTGAAAGGGAATTGGTGTAAATCCAATAATTATCCAAAGCTTTTGGTAAATCCAAATGCTGCGAGTTGTGTATATTCCAGAGACAATGTATAGAATGACCTTTTTAAGATAAATTCTACTGTTTATGCTAATATGAGCGCAGCTCATGGCTGCCGAAGGCAGCCATGAGCGAAGCTCACTTAGCACAAGGACAGCTCATTCTGTGTGGTGCTCCTGTCTACAGTGACTGCCTGAACAGGAAGTGCCTGTAGTTACCATAAAAGTGGAGCTAGTAGTTTAGTCAGAGTTTAGTTTGGTAAATAATTAAAATACCTCAAATATCTTCCAAAATGGCTTTAAAATTCCAGTCTTGTCATATAAAAACCTCCAATGACATATTTCAGGGAATTAAGTCAACATGTGTATCAACATTGGAAATAATTATTTCCATACCCCTTATAGTAAGAAGTGACTGAGAATTAAAAGTCAACACAAAAGTTAATGACTTAAATGGCTCACCAAGTAAGAAATGATAACAACGCTTAAGGTTACATAATCCTCATTAACTATCAACAAATTATGTAACAGTCTAATAGTAAACAATCATCTCAGAATTGCTATGGTTTTATTGATCTCAGTTATGTAACATCAACAATTTAACATAATAGATCCAAATTTATAGATCCAAATTTAACACAGATTTGAATTACACAGCTGTCAGTGCAATCTGTCTATCTATTTGTCTATCTATCTATCTATCTATCTATCTATCTATCTATCTATCTAATCTTATCTATAGATCTGATCTTATCTATCTATTCTATCTATCTACCCATTTGCCCAGCCCTTTAAAAAGATAAATTGGAATTCTGCATGAAAAGTTGAAGATAATGCAGTAGTTATATGACAATGCTGCGCGAATTTCATGGCAGTGCCATTTACATATTAACCATTTTTTAAACTGCCACTTGTGAGACTGGACTTAAAGTGCAATTAAATTTAAAAGTGTTAATTGGCAATTGTGGTGCAGGGTCTTGTAATCAACTGTGGATTACAGAGTGTGGGAATCACTGATGATGGCTTAAAAGCAATTAATAGAAACGACCTCGATTGGATGACATTCTAGATTATAGTATATACAGCCTGCACTTACAATGCATCTATAGCCTTCTTAAAATAAATTTTGTTTAAAGTGCAGACCAAAGTGCAGACCAAAGTGCAGACCAAAGTTCAGACCAAAGTGCACCAATATGCAGACCAACTACGAGTAGGCCTACAATCCCTACATTTCTAATATTTTATCCAAAAAAAAAATTACAAAGTTCCTTCTTTTATAAATCATTAAATCTATTTCAAATCATATATCCTGGTGTTATCCAGTTGGTCCGCATGGTCTGAACTGTTTGGTCCGCATGATTTAACCCTTTCCAGAGTGGCCAGTGTTTGTCCAAGACTTGAGCCAACAGACTGGCTGCCAGTATGTCTGGTCCGTTTGGTCCGCATTTTACACTGACCCGCAAATGCTCTCCATTATAGGTGTAGTCATCCCCCATCCATAAGTAGTGGCATGCTTTGTGTTGATGATGTCTGGGTGAGCATCCAAGATTGTTTCCACAGCTGCTTTATCTAATTTGCGAATGGCATCAAACAATCTTTTAGAAGGATCCTCCCACACTTCTGCAGCCATTCTGTTTGTTATGTTGTTATGTTGCTATGTGACCTACTTATCATGCCTGACTGAAGAGCCTCACTTCTTGGCATTCATGCTAGTCCAGTAACTTCTGCTGATCTGCATTCATGCTGACTGTTGCATGTTGTGGCAGTGTCAGTGAGAGGTACTAAGAGGGCTTGAGAGTATACTCAGTGTTTCATGTTTAGCCTGGCCTCCTCAGCCTTCCTGGGTGGCAGTGTGAAATGGTTTTGAAACGATCTTACAGGTTGTAGCATGCCCAGAGGAAAAAAGAGTATAAAAGCAGTGCAGCTTCTCAGCGAAGTACGAAATCAGTAGGGGAAAGGCAGGTTAGTTGAGACGTTTTTCACAAAAGTTGACCTGCAAGCCAAATGGAGGATGATATTGAAATGATAATAATGGAGAATAAAATTGTTTGTATATATGTGAAGAAAATTGGCTTGATCTATTTGATGGTTTTTACCCCAGAGGGTGCCAAAGTAGGTCATGTCAAACTTAGCAACTAACCTTACTGGGCAGGTTAGTTGATACACCTGGTCAGTTAGATGATACACCAAACCCAAAGGATACACCAAACCCAAAGGAAAATGTAAAGAAATGGTCACATGCATCAGCAAAATCAACAAATACGAAGATATTGGAGCCATCATCCCAGGTACAGACAGCAGAATCAATACCCTACTATGGATGGATGATGTAGCGTTGATAGCGGACAACCTGGAAGACCTGAGGAAACTGGTAGACAACACTGACTACATAGCCAACAAGTACCACATAAGCTTCGGCAAGGATAAATCCAAAATACTAAAAATAGGGGGAGACCCAAACAACCGAGAACCGTACAAAAAAATATACCTAGGAAAAATGGAACTAGAATATACGGATAAGTACAAATATCTAGGACTCACAATGAATAACAAACTCAACCTAAAAGATCACCTACAAACAATCAAAGGAAAGACCGAAGCAGCATACCAGACAATCCTAAACTTGTTGTACAACAAAGCCTTCAGAAACATACAAATGAAAACTGCTTGGAAACTCCTAGAAACATGCATTATACCAGTAATCACATACGCATGCGAGACATGGCTACCCACAAAAACGGAAATAAAAACCATAAACAAAATCCTGGATGACATCATTAAACGGATGCTAATGACGCCATTTAGCACACCGAGGGAGGCTCTATACATCGAAACCAACCTAATGGATGCAGAAAGGATAATAGACAAGAAGAAAATCAACATGTACTATAGAATCGCAAAAAATCCAACCTCTCTTACCAGATACCTCACTCAGGACATAGAAAAAACACAATGGTTGAGAAATGTTGAAGACACTGCGCCAGCAGAACCTCTTAAAGCCTTGTTGAGCGACCGTAATAATTGGTCATTCTGACCCCAACTACCATCACATTACCTTAACTACCATTTCCACCAAAAATGTAACTGAGTTTCATTTTGCAGTAGTTTAATCTAAGAAGCTACACCCTCAAAGAAGCTAAAATCTTCAGCATATTAAACCAACAAAATTAATTCTTAATAAAAGTCACACCATTTTGGCCCTGTTTCGACAGAGAAGTACAACAATCAGAAGTACCCAAAAAAAAACTTAATCTAGCTATATATAGGCAGTTATTCTTTACACAATACAGGTTGATTCAGTTGAATTTTCAAAATTTTAATTTGAAACATTGGTAGGTCAACTTGACATTACCCAGGTTGGGTTAGTTGATACGTATCAACTAACCCTGCCTGTTCTGTCTCAACTAACCCATCCCCGCCATTTTTTCTGAAACATGCTGGACTCTAAAATAGCTTATAGGATAACTATTTCTTATAAACTATGCCAAGGTGCTAAGTTACTCTGAAATATCCTTGATCCTTTGCCAGAACAAAAGCATTTACCTGGTGAGGACAAGTTCACTCAGAACAGTTATTTTGCCACTTTTTGGCTTCACTCCTCAACCTTTACTCTGATCTCCTGTTGACTCTCACATATGGCACAATTTTCTCAAATGATCATTTGTATCCCCAGGAGATGGGACGTATCGCATGAATTCCATGGTAATGAAATCACAGAAAAATCACAAAAATTACACTTTCATGATGCATCACAGAATTTGTGTTTGCAGAAATTATGACTAAGTGATCTATTTTGATTTAAATGAATATGAACTAACATTTTTAGCTCATCTGTTTTCTTTGAAAACGAAGAGCTATTGTCGTCACTCGATCGTCCTCGTCCTCGTTGATACATAGAATGTCTGTGATCAGCCCGAGCAGTTTTTTACAGCAGGCTGAACACAGCGTAACGGAATCACAGACAAAAACAGCAAATTTTGTTACTTTTTGATTTCATTGTTTGATTTATGAAAACTGCTCCAACTATAGAAAAGATAGACTGACCGTGATCATCCCAGGGATATACTCTAAAAACATTTTAATATCAATTATGTTTGAGATTGCACAAATGAGAGTTGTGCTGCCCTCTTTGGACCAGGTTCGGAAGAAAATTGAGTGAATCGTCACGCTGTCTGATGTGATTCCGTTACGCTTAATTGAAATTGGCCTATACAGCAACAAAATCCTATCATGACCAAACATATCCAGTTGTATCGAAGCCTTAGAAAATAGCATTTTTCTTAATTTTTTAGGCCAAAATAATTGAGATCATTAAAAAAATTATGATTTCCTGGAAATATTCAGCCGAAAATAATCTTACCAGCACCAATTTTTCAAGAATAATGAAAATACCAGATGCACACACATATCTAGATTAGAAATAATTCTGTTTCATGTAAATATATTGAAAATTGTCTTTTGAAGGTCGCTTAATGTAAGAAAAGGTCATGTGTCTGAGCCATTCCCTATTATCATGGAATTCATGATCAACTAACCTTGCGCCTCAACTAT
The DNA here is from genome assembly GCA_026936325.1 of Platynereis dumerilii. NCBI lineage: Eukaryota > Metazoa > Annelida > Polychaeta > Phyllodocida > Nereididae > Platynereis > Platynereis dumerilii. The sequence continues at coordinate 38,508,919 of JAPTHN010000007.1, forward strand.
TCTGCCTCTCCCCTACAAAGCAGCTTCTCAGATGAAAGAGAAAATATCAAGGAATTGAGCTGGATAGGTGTATGCTTACCCTGATCGAACCCAAGACACTTTCCAGTTTGATAACTTCAGGCCTACTTCACCTTTCTTCCCCTTAAATGATTTATTAACGTATCTTTGCCCTAAACATTTTCTCAGGGAGACTTACAGGGCCGGATTAACCTTCTATGGTGCCCTAAATTTTACATTTTCGAGGGTTGGAGCAACTTGAGGAGTGGGGTTAATTTTTGTCATGTTTTATTTCAGTAATTTTAATTGATTTTTTTTCGAGAGCTCGGGGTCGGGGGCACCCTGAGGGTTGGGGCCTGGGGGCAATTTTTTTACATGTTTTATTTCTGTCATTTTAAATACTGAAATTTTTTTGGAGGGCTCGGGAGTGAGGGCACCCTGAGGGCCAGAGCCCCCCAGAAGGGTGGGACCCCCTGTGGGATGGGCACCCTGAGGAGTGGGGGCACCCTGAGGAGTGAGGGCACCCGTTGGGGCACCCTGAGGAGTGGGGGAATTTGTTAAATGTTTTATTTCAGTCATTATAATGTTTTATTTTGGAGGGCCCCCTGCTAGCATGGTGCCCTAACCTGCAGCTTTTTCAGCTATTTAGTTATCCGGCCCTGGAGACTTAAATATATACAGTAGGCCTATCTTTCAACTGGTCATTTCGTCCAGTGCAAACACAAATGTGCCGGCTTCCCATGAACATTTTAACATTTGGTAGGTTATTGGATGTTGTTGAGCTGTAGGCCCATTAAATATTTAAAGGCCTACTTTCTTTATCTAGTGTATTATGTGTGGTGACCTAGATTGGATCCTTTGACTATGATGTGTTTCATACAAACTCTGTGTTGCGAGGGTGGCAAATGTTCTGAGAGTCTCAAAAACGTTCCAACTGGCCCGTTGCTCCACAACGTTAACAATTTAGAAGCAGGAGGCGCTCTGTTGCTTTTCCCGCCTGCCGCACCCATGCATAATGGCGCTGTCGATCACCAGCAGCTGTGCACCTGATGGCTGAAGCTGCTGTTGCTGATGATGGGAATAGAAGGGAAGAGAATGGCAAACCTGCTGCGTGTAAAACAGCAGCAATGAAGCAGCCTCTGGACTGAAGGTGAGTAAGCAATTCACACATATTTCTCTTCAACTGAGATGTTTTAATGCAATGTCCAACAGTGCAGCTCTTCCAACAAAGATGGCCATTGCGTTCCAAATGCATGGCAGACGAGATTATTATGTTTACACTAACAGAGCCTATCGATTTGGGCCTGTTTCACCTTTTCCTTTCACGTCCCTGGATTCTGGAAACTTTTTTCCAATTGCTGATGTCATGCATTGCTTCATTCAATGATAAAGATCCAGTGATTGATTGCTTTGTGTAGGGCCAGATATTCCATATGATTCCTGGAAACGCATGGAGTGTTGTTATTTATAGCATTGGCTGCAGTCTTTGTTTGTTTATGGGCGATAATACACGTGCAAATATAGCTGTAGTGGGTAGTGTGGACTTAAAATAACAACAACATATGCCTGGCGCCTGTAATACTGCCAGCCCCACGTGCCTCTCGGTCCTTCTTTCCCTTGTTTCCCAGGGACCAGGGTTCAGTGCATGGGGCTTTTGAGAAACCTGCATTCCTGTCACTGACTCACCAGCCCCTGGGACTTGTGAGCAGACTCTGTGGCTCACACTCCTACAGAATATGATGCCAAGAATCTGTCTCATAATAGCTCATAATATTCAAGCTTGCATCAATGATTTAAATCAGGAAGCTGCGGATTGTCCAAACATTTGCAAAAGCAACACATGCATAAAGCAAGAGCTAATGAGATTGGCAATAAATCATGATGGCACATCAACATGACATTTGATTAGAGATGCATTTTAATAATTGGTTAATAAAAATTTAATTTAATTTTTTTCAGGGAATCTCCAACCATGGCAGGCTTGTACCTGCCCCAGAACACGTTCCAACTGGACCTGAACAAGCGCTTCCTGCAGGCTGCAGAGGATGGCCAGATATCCATGGTGCAGGCTTTGTTGATGGAAGGTGCTGAGGTCAACAGCCACAATGTAGATGGTATGACTGCAGGGCTGCATGCTGTCAGGGGTGGCCACACGGATGTTCTGGAGTATGTCCTGCAATGCGGTTACCACATTAATCGCGTGGATGTCCAGGGCAGGACAGTCCTTCATGAAGCAATTTCATCCGGGATGTCCAGCTGCCTGGATGTGTTACTGCGGAGGAAGGATGTTAATCTCAACGTTCAGGACAACCAGGGCTGGTCTCCTTTGTTCTGGGCTGTGAGCAGAGGTCAAGTGAAATCAGTCGAGAAGCTGCTGAAGGTCGGTTGTGACATAAATAAAAGAGACCTTTCGGGAAACACCGTATTACACGAAGCTAGTGAGTGTGGACATCTGGACCTGTGTCGCATCCTCATCAACAATGAGTGTGATGTGAATGCTCAAAATTCAACAGGAGAGACCCCGACACTTCTGGCAGCCATCGAGGGACACTACAAAGTAGTTGATCTTCTCATCAAGGCACATGCCAACGTTAACATGCGAACTTCCACTGATGCTACCCCTTTACTGTACGCTGCTATCTGCGGAAATGTGAACACAGCACGCGTATTGGTGCAGGGAGGTGCAGACGTGAACTCTGCCGATTCAGAAGGCAACACTCCCCTCATCCATGGGGCTAAATATGGACACTACTGCACTGTGGTCTTATTACTGGAGAACAACTGCAACATACACAAAAGGAACAATTCCAACAGAACCGCACTTCATGCCGCTGCAGAAAACAATGAAGAGACCATCGCCACAATGTTGTTGGAAAGGGGTTTGGATGCTGGCATCACCGACAACACTGGAAAGACTGCCTTGTCTCTGGCCGCCCAGTTGGGCCACATGAAAGCGCTGGTGCCTCTAGTGGAGACTCGAAGGGGTATTAATGCTCCGGATATCTACAGCATGACCCCTCTTCACTGGGCGGTGGTGGGAGGTCATATTGACTGTGTCCATGCCTTGCTTAAGGCCGGAGTGGATGTCAATATACAGAACGCTGGCATTGGGAACACCCCGCTCATGCTAGCCATTGACTCGGGCCACACTGACATTGTCAGACTCCTGTTACAAACCAACTGTAACGTGAATGCAGTGAACAGTCAAGAACATTCTGCGCTGCATGAAGCCTCCGCGAGAGGTGCCACTGAACTAATCGAGCTTCTTCTTCCTGCAGGTGCCTACGTAGACATGCAGACTTCCAAGGGGGACACTGCCCTCATGATCGCCACGCGCAAAGGTCATTCCAAAGTCGTTCAACTCCTTCTCGATGTTCACTGCAATGTCAAGGTCAAGAACAGTAAACGTGTCACAGCGCTACACGAGGCTTCCCTTTGGGGGTCTGTCGACATTGCCAAAATGCTCATCACTGCTGGCTCTGACGTCAATGTGGCAGAGTTAGAAGGAGACACTCCATTGACCTTGGCTTCGATGAAAGGTTATGTAGGAATAGTCAAACTGATGCTGGATTATTTATGCAATGTTAATCACACCAACGACATGGGAAGATCGGCTCTGATCGAAGCTGCAGAACACGGACATTTCGAAATAGTCAGACTACTTATTGAGAATGGTGCTAACTTGGACATTCAAGATGCTGAGGGTGACACTGCCCTCATTGTGGCTTCCACCAAAGGTCACCACCAGGTGGTGCAGTTGCTGCTCAAGGCTTGCTGCGATATCTTGCGTACTAATCGTTGGGGAAGGAATGCCCTGCATGAAGCATGTTCCGTTTGGAACGGTCCTTCGGATTCTGTTGAGTTATTGCTTCTTTCCGGGATATGCCCTGACGTCCAGGATGGCATGCAGAACACTCCTCTCATTCTGGCAACACTAACCGGTCATCCAGGCATTGTGTACCTTCTGCTTAAAGCTAACTGTAACGTCAACATGCCTGGTAAATCAGTGGGCAAGTCGGTGCGGCCGATACAAATCGCAGTCACTAAAGAGACGTACAGTGTGGCTCAGATGCTGTATCTTTCTGGATCAGACATGAATCCTGTCAACCTGTGGCTTGGTGACTCGCAGGGTGCTCCTGTGAGGAATGAAGAGTTGAGAGACTGGTTGAAATTGGTCACTTGCGCGCCGCAGACCCTGAAGCTGCAATGCCGGTTGAGAGTGAGAGGCTGTTTGGGTTACGGAGTGACTTACAAGGTGCTAACCCTGCCCCTACCCGCCAGCATTAAGGAGTACCTCAACCTGAATGACCTGGATGACTTTCTCAAGATGCCCTCTTTTGGGAAACCCAGCAACACGGCCAACATAGCTTCCACGGATGAAGACGACTCCGATTCTGAAGGAGACCTTAGCGACCTGGGTCATCCACTGCTTGTTTCCCCCACTTGAGTGTCCAAACACAATCTTACAATATATTATATATTGCTTGTATTTAGTGTTGCGGACTGGACCGCTTTCTACCGATAGTCCAGTACCTCCACCTCTTCAATACCGGACCAACACCCTCAGTTCCAAAAACCGGTCCAGATTTAGTCTGCGCTGGTATGGACCGGACCGCCTGCTCCCTGGACTGGACCGGTTCTTGACCACAGGGTAGTCCAGTCCGGTCCGCAACACTTTTGTATTCAACTTGTATTCTTGACCATCCTCTCCAAATTGGTACTTGGCCTTAATGTTCTTTTTCAGGAAAATGTGTGCAAGAGCGCTTCTGAATGAACTCAAGGCTTGTGTATAACTAAATTCTTGAATTTGCGTATACTTTAATATATATCCATATTGTCAAATTTTGTGCTATACCGGTGAATCTAAACCCTCATTAAAGTATCCATACAGTCTGCATTGTAGGATTTATAACTTAAAATATTTGAAACCGCCTGTTGATACATTTATTGTGTGCAGTCCTTCATTGATATCAATTAGATCATATATAGACAGATGAATAATGTTTGTTTCTGGTGAAAAATTGTTGGTGCAAAATTGAACTTCTTTGTTGCATGAAATATAGACAGTTCTACTACATGCCTATACGAGGACATTAAGTATATTAATTGTTACTGATTACAACGCATGACTTGCCTTAATTGCTTTTTGTAAGTATCAACACTATTTTTGTGTCTTTTAAAGACTATATTGTATAGAGAAACACAGGTTTCACTACAAATTTTTGAAATTTTGGAGGCATTGTAATGATTGTTGAATATTTTCTTCTTACAATGTTTGTGTACAGATTCTTCTGCCTTTATTTTCACTGAGATTAAAGTTATCTAAAAAAAAGTTACAAAATTCCCTCTTTAGTGTTGTATATTTACCGAACGACATTTGAACTGGGACGCATTTCTGCTGCGACAACATGAAGGACTTTACAAGACGTTTCTGAGCAAGAATTTGGTGAACATCATGTGATTTTGGTTACCTCTGACACAATGGTGATTTTGGAGCTAGGCCCATGTTATCCTCACTGATATCTGAGTTAAAACTTAGGTCACATGACCACTTCTGTTGCCACATAAAAACGCCTCCCACAGGCAAGCCGCCCACCCAAACTAATCACCCATCCATATATTTTTCTCCCCTCTTTCAGATAAAACCCCACAAGGGTGTAACTGCTCTCTCTTCACTGTTTTCCAACTCCACCACTGCTTCTTCACCAGGAGTGCATGAAACTGCATGTCTCATATTCCCCCCCCCCCCCACAGAGGGAGTCTCCTTCTCATAATCATTTATCCCACAGGTGGCAGCACCTCTTTTCATCTGCCTCAGAAGGTCAAGACCATCCTACACTTTTTGACAGATATTAGACTTCACCAAGCTACTTATTCGATTGGAAAAGCTGGGATCTAACTGACAGTTTTGCATGTTAGGGCCCTACCAAGGATTAACACTGTTAACAACAGCAAACAAACAAACAGATTATTGTTTATTTTGCAAAAGTTATATGTGAAAAATAACAGAAGAAGCATGCGATGTCCAAGTCGAAATCCAAATGGGTGTGACGGTGTCTAACCTATAACAAATCTGCCGGTTGCCCCAAGTAGATGAGACAATTCAAAAATCTGCATCTGCCTGAAATCTACAGAAAAGTTTCAATAATTCCTAATGTTCCATGAGTAATAGGGTGCTTGACCTTGTTTTGGTATTGAACTTTACAGAGTATAAAAGTCACCGGTAAAGTTTTGGCTCATTCTATAAATATTTACCTTTACCAGAATGCACTTGAAGTTTATAATGCAATTCCGCATTGGCGAACCTGCAAATCCTAAAGATATTCCAAAAATCAAAGAAGGAATCAATATTTTTTTCTCAATCTGTAGTTTCTCGGTACATTTTAGGACGGCAATTCAAATCTGCAGGCATCAGCCATGCTACAGCTGGTTTTCATAATGGCCGAGGGCACTGAGGTAAAACACCCGCCCCCCTCCGACCCAGTCATAAATTCTGATTAGTCATTAGGCCTACTGTTATCACCAACGATGCTTTTGTCAAGTCATGATACCAAGTTGGCCTTTGCAATATATGGGTAAAAATTATGACATCATTTTTCCAGCAAACATCACTTGCTTCAAGCAAATTGAAAAAGTGGCACTCTATGGGCAGCTTGACCAATCAATCGCCCTACAGGATTTTCCGATATCAGACCAACAATTTTGCAAAATTGTTTTGTTATTTGATAGTAAAAGTCACCTGTAAAGTTTAAGCTCATTCTATAAATATTTACCTTCACCAGAATGCATTTGAAGTTTAAAATGCAGTTCCCCATTGGTGAACCTGCAAATCCTCAATATATATTCCAAAAATCAATAATGGAATCAATTTATATTTTGTAAAATTACAGTTACTGAGTAAAGTTTTGGGAGGGCAATCACAATCTGACATTGTTTTTCATAAAACCCCACATATTAAACTGCCAGAAGTTGTCAAATTTGTGAAAATCTCCTAAAAATGTCAGCGTTTTATGAACTTCAAAGCGGGTACTGCCATTTTGCATGTGCTTCAAGGGGTAGTACTAATTTTTACACGTTTAAAGGGAACGGCCAATGAAATATGAACATTCGCTGAAGGTAAAAAGCGCTTAAACATGGACTTCATGATAATGATATCATACAGAAATAATCATAAGAAATGGACACTCAAAAGACTTTAAACATGACATTGAAATGGACATTTTCAATTTCTTTGTATCTCTTTTAGTGGGCGCCGCGGCGGCCACATATCAGACGATTTCGTCCTGTTTTGACTGAAACAACGGACCTTCAAACCAGACATCAAACATTTACCTACCCGAAGCGTATTTCAACGTGAATTCGTAGTCATCATGTAGATTATATTCCCAGCGAACACTGACATAATCATTGCCATGCATTAAAGTTCATGTAAGAGCTCAGGGATTTTTCAAAATCATACGGGAATCCATAATTCAGCCCAGAATTTCGTCATTGAAGCAAAAAATCAATCGGCCAACGACTACGGAAGAAAGAAAGAAAGTACGTTGGCCTACGTAATGCCGAAAAAATCCGCTAGGTGGCTACTCTCAGCAAAGATTCATCCACCAGGGAATCTCTAAGTCTGAGGCCCCTACGGCTACGGGGATCTGTTGTGTGTGGAGGCCCTGACAGGGTTTTTAAGAATTAAAACCTAAAATAGAGAGGCGGGACAGAGGCATGTAGAAAGCCAGACTTATAGATGGGTTTATAAATAATAGGGAAATCTGGAAAAAAAAAATCTGATTTCATTAGTGTGCTGGATGACACCTTAAACAATGCGCTGGATGGCACATTCAACAATGCGCTGGATGGCACATTCAACAATGCGCTGGATGGCACATTCCAGCTTCGAGTCACTAGTCCGTCACTGGGACCGACCAGGATCTATCCAAACAAGTTGACCTTTAATTTTCACTGAGCACATTTTATACTTTTCATAATAATCTGATTCTCTCTCTTACTACCTTATTCATATTTGGCATTTATTTATGGGGACCACTTTTGGACTGGTCAGATTTTCTGGAGGACTGGTTAGACATTTTCCTGGGACCGGTTAGACATTTAGCGATTTTCCAACCCTGGAATGAAGGAAGATATGAAGGACAGAATGAATGAAGGAAGGAATTAAGGAAGGTATTTTAAAAGGAATTTAGGAAAGAAATTAAGGAATGCATGCATTCTTCTTCTGCTGTGTGCTGGGATACCCCGGGTCGCCGGGTAGCTTCACTCTGATCTGAGGAGACCAGAGGAGCTGCACATTGAATGATAACTTGATAAGGCTGTGAGTCTGGCACATACCCTATTCATTCAGGGATGTCCAGGGTCTTTCAGTTGCCCCAGCATAGAACACTGGATACAACCCACCTCCATTTAACGTCCCATGGGCTCGGACTCAGTTTAGTTTCAGTGTAGTTCAATCAGTGTAGACTAGTTCAATCAATCTCCTTTGTAGTCACTGGTGTGCCGGTTTCTATTTTTGGAACTACGATGCATGTTCTCTGTGTTGATGCAAATCTATTTTTGGAACTGGTTCTTTTCTGGTTTCTCAGATTTCTGTCTTGGTACAAGCTTCATTCTGGTGCTGGTGTCTTATCTGGTATCTGCATGATTTCGTTTTTTGAGTGAAGTTCCAGGAGTGGGATTCGAACCCACGTCCTCTCAGGCCATTCGATTCAAAATCAACTGCTATAACAATTAGGCCACAGGGGACTTATGAATACGGAATATAGTTTTTAAGAATTAGAACCTAAAATAAAGAGGTGACACCAGGGGTGCCGGAACGGGGGGGGCAGGGGGGGCAATTGCCCCTCCTGCCCTTACCAAGGGGGGCAGGGGGGGCAGGGGGGCAAGGTTGCCCTTTTGATCTTAAAGAAAATAATATTATTAGGCCTTATTTTATAAATTTTAGGCACAAATTAGTAAGTATATATTCAAATTATTATTAACTCTCTATCTAAATTTTGTTACGTGAAATTGGCGCGAATATGATTTGCCCTTTTTCATCCGACCGCCCCTGCCGCCCACGATTCCTTCCGGCACCCCTGGGTGACACAGAGCCCTGATGGGAATGAACTCAATGAAGGAAGGAATGCAGGAATACATTTGTGTGAATTCCGGAATATGAATGCTATGAATGTAGGAAGATGTAGGCCTATGCAGGAATATGAATGCAGGAATAAGATATGAGTGCAGGAATGAATGCAGGAAATATGTGAAAGGATGAAAGAAAGTTCTGAATGAAGGTATAGCTATAGAATATTTACTCGAGCGCTGTTCCTTCAACTTACTTTGGTCGATATTGTTTATAGAAATTTTATCAGAATGCATTGTACATTTGTGAATTGCACTTAGGCATTTTGTGAAAAATTGTCAACATTTTGTGAAAAATTGTCAACAACTTGGAAGTCGTCCTGTTTCTTTTATCCCATCCAAACTTTGCATATACAGTCTCAGAATAATTTTAACTAGCCAGCATCAACTTTTGGTGGCCTAACATGCTATATAAAATATTTTATTTTACGAAATCACGGACTTCTTCTTCTTCCTGCTGGTGGATCCGGCCTTTTGTTGGAACCTCCCCAAATTGAGCTAATCGTTTCAGGTGTTTAATTTAATGTCTTATGTTTACCACGCTGTTTAAAAGTCCTGCTTGATTAAAGTAATTGGCTTTTCAAACTGTTCAATGCCCTTAACGAAATTATTGGGCCTTTGAACTCTAATAAACAGATAAATTAACTAATAAATAAATAGCTGGGTTGTTTTATCTACCGGTAAGTAAAGTCCTATATAAATGTGTAGCCTCAGGCAGTGATAAATACATGATTAAATTGATAAATAGATAGAAAATACATAGGCATATAGATACATATGGATCGATAAATAGATAGATTGATATACAGATAGATGTCTATAGATAGGTAGATAGACAGGGTGGCATTTCCAATCCATCAGTTAAAAAAAGTACAGGCGCTGCTTAAAGCCATGGAAACAGAAAGTTTGGCTAGGTGGAGCAGGTAGTAGGGAGATCAAGAAAATCAATGAATTACGGCTGAGAGAGACCTCACTCTGCCACTTGTATTAGTAAGATTGACAATAATTAACACAAGCAATATAATATTACCTTTTGAGAATACTCGCAAGTACTACAAAAGCATTAATTCATACATCTGACGCATTGAAATAAATTTTCCTTGAAGCAATCCACGAAAAGTTTATGTGAAAGCATTTCAGTCATCCAAAGCCTTTTCTCCTCCAGTGCCTGAAACTATTGCCCCCAGTGACTAAGGTAATGGAAAACCAGGTCTTATATAAAGCTACATGCCAAAGGAAAAGCTGAGATGGATAATCTTGTCCCTTTAGGTCTCTTGCTCATACCAGTGAATCCATGCTTTGTCATAAGTCCTGATGTAGTTAAGGACTCAAATCCTTGCGCCTGAATCACTCTTGCCAAATCGGGCATGCAGGAGTGCTTTCCCACATTGGTTCGCCGTAAGAATACAAACATTTGGTATGCTTGAAAGTATATTTAGAAGCTAATATCATATTTCTTGTGTCAAATATTGTCAATCTTACTAATACAAGTAACAGAGAGAAGTCTTTCTCAGCCGCAATTCATTGATTTTTTTTATCTCCGTACTACCTGCTCCACCTAGCCAAACTTTCTGTTTCCATGGCAACCACAGAATGACTTAAATATGTCCAAATGTTCCAAAATTTTGGAAACCCATTCCAAAACTGCTGAATTTTATCCTGTAAAAAATTCATTTTTCTAGATTGAAAATAAGTGTCCATACAAAAAAAAGCCGTGAACTTTCTGAACGCCCCTCGTACCTTACACCAATACATATGGCAGTGCATTTGTAACTTCAATTCCTCTACCACCAATCTTTACTTATATTACAACTAGATTTACCCATGATTTAGGTGAGTGGCATTGCTCGGGGAGGAGTTTTTAGCTGTTGCAGGTGTGAGCATGTGACCCATGATTTTTGCATCTTATACCCGGCAGGGATTATTACTCAAATGCTGTTTCAAATGGTCAGCATCAACACGGGGCCACATGCCCATGCAAGTAGGGGGGGGGGGTTAATTATTGCCCATTATAGTCCTGCCCCAAATCATGGGCAAATCTAGTAGTATATATCACTATAAAACTCCATCAAAATATGGTATTTTCATAATTTGTATGTAATATTTCGTATTAATTACCTAATGAGGTCTAAAGGAAGTTTTTTTTTCTGAACAAAAAACAAGAACAACAACATGATATTATAGGTTTCTATAAACTTTCTAAAAACTATCTCTTTTTATTATCCATTTAGCTCTGCAGCTGTCCTGTAGCTCGTCTTTCTTTTTGACCTACGCCCAATCCTTTTTAGAAAGGAATACTTGAGGAGTGTATAATTTCTTTCTGCAGTTCTGCAGTTCTGCAGAAAAAAACTGCAGGATTCTGCAGTTTCCAAAAAAAGTGCAGAATTCTGCAGTTCTGCAAAAAAGCTGCAGAATTCTTCAGTTTCTAGAGGAATTGCAGAATTCTGCAAAAAAATTGCAGAATTCTGCAGTTCTGCAAAAAAGTGCAGAATTCTGCAGTTTTCAAAAAAATTGCAGAATTCTGCAGTTCTGCAAAAAAAATTGCAGAATTCTGCAGTTCTGCAAAAAAGCACATTAAAAGTTCTTCCTTCACCTGCATATTCTGCAATAAATTCTGCAGTTTGGGAGTGAAATTGCAGAATTCTGCAATTCTGTAATAAATTCTGCAGTTTGGGAGTGAAATTGCAGAATTCTGCAATTCTGCAATAAATTCTGCAGTTTGGGAGGAAACTGCAGAATTCTGCAATTCTGCAATAAATTCTGCAGTTTGGGAGGAAATTGCAGAATTCTGCAATTCTGCAATAAATTCTGCAGTTTGGGAGGAAATTGCAGAATTCTGCAATTCTGCAATAAATTCTGCAGTTTGGCAGGAAACTGCAGAATTCTGCAATTCTGCAATAAATTCTGCAGAACAAATTTATTGCAGAATTCATGCAGTATTTGTGAACCTCTGGTACAAGGGACTTGTCATTACCCAGGAAACGTTGGTTGGGGGGGGGGGTAGCAGTTCTTGGGTCGAGTTGGGGGGGGCTGCTTCAAAATAAACCTCTATGCCTCTATGGACGTTTTGACACTCGGCTCGGCAAATTCTCAACCAAACTTCACTCTGAAAAAAGTGGTGGATACCCTGCAACCAGGTCTATTTACTACAGTTGTCAGTCTTTGTCTGTCGTTGTTTCTTTTTGCCGTACAGCACTTTTTTCGGCGATCGGTAAGCTCGCAAAAATGTCATTTTACAAACTGCTGCATCAAAATAAACCTCTATAGACATTTTGCCACTCTGCTCACAGGCACACTCCTGTATTAGTCAATTGATAATCAGTATAAATATCATTTCTAACAGACTGTACAGTCAGTCCAGGAGAGTGCCTGTGCTCTGCTCAGCCAATTCTCAACCAAATTTCACTCTGAAAAAAGTGGTGGATACCCTGCAACCAGGTCTATTTACAACAGTTGTCAGTCTTTGTCCGTCATTGTTTCTTTTTGCCGTACGGCACTTTTTTCGGCAATCGTTCAGCTCGCAAAATGCATTTTTGCGATCTGACAGATCGCCGAAAAACGTATCGTACGGAAAAAAGAAACAACAACAGACAAACTCTGTCAACTTCAGTCAATAGACCTGGTTGCAGGGTACCCGCAACTTTTTTCAGAGTGAAATTTGATTGAGAATTGGCCGAGCAGAGTGGTAGAACGATGACTAATCCACAAGAAAACAAAACATGCAAGTGCTGCTCCCCACAAGAGTGGCGACCTGGGAGAATGGACACCAAAAGAAGAAGTCCATAGCAGTTCACTTTGAACTCCAGCTGTTGTTGTGTTGAAATGTTATTGCAGAATTGCAGAATTCTGCAGTTTCCTCCAAAACTGCAGAATTTATTGCAGAATTGCAGAATTGTGCAGTTTCACTCCAAAACTGCAGAATTTATTGCAGAATTGTAGAATTATGCAATTTCTTTCCAAACTGCAAAATTTATTGCAGAATTCTGCAGTTTCACTCCCAAACTGCAGACTTTATTGCAGAATTATGCAGAATTGCAGAATTCTGCAATTTTCTTCCAAACTGCAGAATTTATTGCAGAATTGCAGAATTCTGCAGTTTCACTCCCAAACTGCAGAATTTATTGCAGAATTGAAGAAATCTGCAATTTCCACCCAAACTGCAGAATTTATTGCAGAATTCTGCAGTTTCACTCCCAAACTGCAGAATTCATTGCAGAATTGCAGAATGCTGCAGGTTTATTTGAAACTGAGAATATGCAGCTACCTACCTGCAGAAGTGCATAAAACCTCCCAGGCTGCAGAATTCCTACAGAACTACAGATTCTGCTGCAGAAACTTTTCAAAAAGCTGCTGGGACAGGTGAGCATCAAAACCCCAGACCTCCCAACCGACCCCCGAACCGCTACTCCTCTCCCCCCCAACCAATGTTTCCTGGGTAGTGGCAAGACCCTTGTTGAAGAGGTCTGAACTTAACAGATGCATTGCAATTGATAAGCTGGATTAAATACCAGAGGTTCACAAATACTGCATGGAGCTGCAGAACTGCAGAATTTATTGCAGAATTGCAGAATTCTGCAGTTTCCCCCAAAACTGCAGAATTTATTGCAGAATTGCAGAATTCTGCAGTTTCACTCCCAAACTGCAGAATTTATTGCAGAATTGCAGAATTCTGCAATTTCCTTCCAAACTGCAGAATTTATTGCAGAATTGCAGAATTCTGCAATTTCCTTCCAAACTGCAGAATTTATTGCAGAATTGCAGGAAGAAATTTAAATGTACTGGAAAACTTTTTCTTCTGATTTCATCCCTTCTCGTACAGAAGTGCTGTTATTTAGTTACATGTAACTATAAACTATATTGTAAAATGTGTTATCTGATTATACACGGCTATAAATAAAGATTACATACATACATACATACATACATAAAATTTTAACAAAAGAAAAAGTAGTAAAACACGCACCCACTGGAGGACTAAAAATCTGCATGAAAACAAAGGGGGGTTATCAATTTTGGCAGAAAGAGTGTGCACTGTAAATGTGAAACAGAAACAATTCAAACAGCTGAAGGCAGTTCCAGTTAGAAGATCAAAGGATTAGTTCAATTTCATGCAACTGTGTAATATGCCAGATTGCCAGTCTGGTGAAAATGAGAACTGCATGTTGCTGCCACCTGGTGCAAAAGTTGATTTTGTATGCTACATCATTGCTGTCCCAAGAAATAAATCCAATTTCATTGCACATTCACAAAATTTCTATTCAACATTGATGTATACCAGAGTCAGACTCAGCAATCACGTTCTCTAAGGAAGTAGACAAGGCCATCAGCACACTCAAAAACAGCCCCGGTGTCTTCCAGACAAAATTTTGTGTGTTCCTCTGATCGAAATGATGTGGACGCTCGCAGGAGCTCGCGGTATAGCACACTAATCACTAGGTGGCAACACAAGACAGCATATGTTCTGATCTGTGGCAATGCAAGAGCAGTCCACTTATAGACAGGTAATATCCTATGTCACTTTTCAGGAGAGAGTGCTGTCATACCTTCTGTTGACCAATGAAAATTGCAGGAAAGATGATGTTTTTTCTACCACAGCTGTGTCCACAATCATGAAATCATTTGTAAGACAACGGGAGTCCTGTTTTGTAAAATTTTTGCTTTTTGGCAACTTTTCGTGGTCCAATATGTTTTGTTTTTTTTAGTGCTGAAAGAAAACCTTTTGCCAATGATTTTTTTGGGCTGAGGCAAAGTTAGTGGTCATTGGTCAACTCTGGGGCTGCTATAACCATAAACAATTTCCATAATGTTGGAAAAGGACTTCCGAAATGTCCCAAGTTTTTTTTAGGAGGGAGGTAGACTTGTCACATCAATGACAAGGTTTAGCTCAGTTTTGGCAGCCCTGCAATAATGGAGAAGCCCCCAACCAAAATATCCTGGAGCCACCACTGGTAGGATGACCTTTGACCTGTGAAAGTCTGCCCATTTACTTTCTTTATCAAATTTTAGTTGGTTATGGTTGTCCACCAAAGTCTTTTCAAAGCGAATAAAAATTTTGATGAGGTTGTATGAGAAGTTTGAAGATTGGTTAGGAGGGGCGGCGGCGGCGGGGCGGGGCGGCGCTAGGGTGCTTCTTTTGCCTCAACTTGCTCAGAACCTCGTATACTTTTTTTTGTGGGTGAGGTTAGTCAATAGAAGTAACCATGCCAAATTTCAAGAAATTTTATTGATGCCTAGGTGTAGCACATTTGGATTGAAATTTGTCAAATTTCCTTAAAATTGTGTGATTTCTTGTGAATATCTTGGTTGTCTATCATATTTTTTTCAATAGCCTTGAATATTGTTTCAGAAGATTTCTGTGTCAAAACAGCATTTACCATCCATAAATTACTCATTTCTAAATTTAACATCAGATTAAAGGCTCAGCTTACGTTCAGGAAGGCACTGTAGGTGGCAACACTGATTGCGTCGTCTCATAATGTCATAACATTATCATTAATTGTTGATAACAAGTTGGGTTTAGTATATATAGCATATTATACAACAAATAAAATTATTTTTTGCCTGATTACATAGTAACCTTTGTTAGAAATCAAACTTTTTCACTTCTTTGAATGCCTTTATCATAATAAGGCTGTATCTTGATTGAAACTAGAATTTCGATCATTTAAATGATAAGTCGAAAAATAAGAAGTTGCCAAGAGTTTCAAGATGCAGTGTTTAATTTACACATTAAATCGTTTACTTGTGACACTAGTAGTCACTTAATTGAAGTTTTGTAATGTGACCAGCTGCACAGTACCTCACATGGTGTGAGGGACATTTCTGAAGTTTTAAAGGCATACAAAGATTTAAATCATCAAATTCAGCAGATCCTTGAGATAGTCCTTTTGCGCAGCATTCTTAGTCATGTCAAGACACTAGGGTCAAGGTACAAGAAACTGTGTCTTCAATTATTCCCAAAAGGAAGCAGGTCTTGTTGAGCTTCACAGCTCATAGGGAAGATATTTGGAAAAGAAAACTCTGAACTTGTTTTATCTTCCTGTGAGAGAGCACATATTTCCTGTCAGCCCCAAATAAGATGACCTTGGAAATATTTAATGCTATGAGGAATTTAAAGTGTTACTGAAATAAAATATCAAGAGAGGAAAGACTCCTGCCACAGTGGCTGGGCACAGGATCATGAATATGTTCACCATTATATGTCAAACTTAGGAGAAAATTTACCCCAAAAAATGTCATTCACTGATTTAAATTCATTGTCAATGGCGGATAGTGGTTTGCAGCCTTTCCTCAGTGAGCTGAAAGAGATTGTGGCAGACCTTTTGTAAAACTTCAGAAGGTACCCTAATTCTGATGATGTATTGATACTTGATCTCGTCTTGCTGTATTTCTACTCTTCAATTGCGACTAGCAATGACTTGAAAAGGAGGGTGCAACTTGGATGGCAAAGCTTCTTATGCACTCTAGTTAGCTGTTGCCTGAATAGAGTCATGTATTTATTTGACAATTATAAATAAATAGTGACAATTAAGACAAGACTCCAGGCTTTTGCCTGTGCTCGCAGCATGCAAAAAATTTAATGATTCGTCAAATTTTAGGTATTTGTGCATACATGCACCTTGGTTGAATTCAACTGCAACCCAAACAATGACCTCGCACTATGCAATAATATCATCAAGTTATTAACAACTCACTCCACAATTTGGGAAGCTGAGCTGAAAGTACTGAAACATCGTCTCTGTTTTCTTGTTCCTGACATGATCGCTTTGACACTGTTTGATGATCACCTACATACTGATGAGAAAAACACATATAGTAAGTTAGTGCAAGAAATATTGAAACAACCATAAAATGTCCGACATCAAAAGCCTTAAATTCCTTTCCTGAATTGAGGGAAAATATGAAACTGTGGGTTAGTGGTTGCAGACTTATGGCATGCACATTGTTTCTTTAATGAAGATAGAACCATCCTTTTTGGAGATTGATGTACACATCCAAACCTTCTAAATGACAATATGATGACAGATGCATATCAGGGAAAAAGATCTCCAGTGCCTTTAGGGTTACAAATGACTGTGCAGAAAGAGGGTAAAATTGGAAGCAGATTATTAAGATCAAGAAAGGAAGATCGATTTCAAAATGAACTACAAGTATGGTAGACAATTCCTGAATTATCGCCAAATCACAGAAAACCGCGCAAACTTGATGTTGTACACCTATCGTATTGATGACCCTGGCAAGTGGTACCTATAGTACTTAGCTGACCTCTATCTTTCACAAATGGTGTCTGTTCTTCATTATGTATGTTTAAATCTGATTTATCATGCAAACCATGTTATCTCTTGATTGGCTATTGGTTTCCTTTTCTCTCGAAATTACGAAAAACGACAAAATTTCAATTGCAATGTGCTACACCTAGGAATTTTTCAAATTTCGTGAAATTTCAGAAAAATGGTCTACATTGATAACCTCACCACCAAAAAAAAGTAAGGTTGGATCCAGAAAAAATTTCGATTTTGAGGGGCAGAAGGAGCACCCTAAGGGGCGCCCTAGATTTGAAGAAAGCATGTGAATTGTCATTTAGACAGCAAGAAGAAAGCGGTGTACGGTCATTTTTATTCGCTTTGAAAAGATTTTGGTGGACAACCATAACCAACTAAAAATTGATAAAGAAAGTAAATGGGCAGACTTTCACAAGTCAAAGGTCATCCTACCAGTGGTGGCTCCAGGATATTTTGGTTGGGGGCTTCTCCATTATCGCAGGGCACAGCACTTCCAACTAGGTGACACAAGTTAACAAAACACTTCCAACTAGGTGACAATACATTTCCTAATTGACCACCATTGAAGGTGCATCTGTCACCTGGTTGGTATCCCCAATAAAATATGTTCACCTGGATGGTATCTGGGGGGTATCTGCTGTCACCTAGTTTTCCAAAAAGTGTAGCCTAGTTGGTAGTGGTATGTCACGTACCTAGTTGGTTGTCGCCTAGTTGGTAGTGTTGTAGCCTAGTTGTCTGTCGCCCAGTTGACCGGCAATCAAAGAAAGCATGTAGATATATAGCATACAGATAGCAAGATAGATTGGCAGAAACATTAAAAAGTCACATTGTCATAACTTAATTTATGTTAAATGTGGCAACTCCTTCGAATGCAGTGTGGCATGATTATTTATTTTTGTTGGGCTAGTTTCCATGTTGTGGTGCTCTTCCTAGGTCTGGCAAGGCTGCATCTTTCCAAAGTCCTTTGAACTGTGACATTTATATATCTGCAATAATTTGTTTGTTTATTAAATAGGTAGTCCGACAAAGGCTGACTCAAAACGAAGTACACATGAATTCCATGTTACGGAATCACAGAAGTCACTATGATTCTTTTCCAAAAAGCCTTTGTGCTGACAATAGTTCTGGGAGAAAATTATGTCTAAAGTGTGTCAGTGAAGGCGAATACTTTACTGATCACTCTGAAATAAATTTCTTGCAACATTATACAACTCTCCCTGAAAGCAGTGGGTTTAAAACTCTGTTACGGAATCACATTGATTTGGAAGTCAATTTTGAGAGTACAATTTCATCACCAGATTTCAGCTCCCTCAAGACCCCAGGCGTATTGCTTAAAACATTGCATGGTAGTACCCTAAGTTAACATTTGGAAAATATATGTACTTTTGGTAATCATAAGCTCTTATCCCACTTGAGGCTCCATATCGGTAAGTTACGGAATCACATGTGAGCGTTACGGAATCACCAGTGGCTTTTTGTAAACCGTCAAGAGATATGTATTGGGATGATACACATAAATGAATCACTTCTAAGACTGTTTCAGAAATTAAATCAGTAGTAGGACTGTTATAGAGACAATGTGTGTAATTAAATCAATGTTTCATGGATTGTATGAAAAATTTTGCCAGCGACAAATTTCTAAAAAAAAATTGTGTGCTTCTAACAGCGCAACTATGTTCGTGTGTATTTCTTAAGGCATTAAGTCTCAATTTCCATTGTTTCCTGTTGGCCCCCAATTGTTTAGGCAGTATAAGTGCATTTTATAGATTTCTGTGGCCTTCACAATAAAATTTCCAGTGTGACAGCTTATGACATAATAGCAGATTTCAGCCAGTTAGCAGATCACCCGCACCCTACAAAATTGCTAAGGTAGGCATTTAATTTAAGATGAAACCCATTGTATGGTACATGATTTTTTGCCCTTTGTTAAATCTTTCAACTGAACTAGTTTTTATAATAAAAATATAATTTTTCCCCCAATTGCAGCCTTTTTTTACTGCAATGTCGCCATGCGGTTTTTGGCATCGTGATTCCGTAACAAAAAACTCTTAAAAAGTTCTCAAATCACAATTTCTTTAACCACCAACGCATATAACTTTATATTTTCCATAATATGGTTGTATTTAGTAATTATTTGTAAAATAAGGGATTGTAACATCATTTTTCTTGTCATGGTAGTGGGTCCTTTTTGTTACGGAATCACATGTTACGGAATCACACCACCTTTTCCTTTGACTTCCAAGGGCCATTGTCCACCTTTTTTTTTAACTGGATGCTGAAAAATGATGTAGTAACTCAGAAAAATAAAATTCCATGAGCAATTATAACTGCTATTTAGTCAATCTGGTCAATTGATTTTACAGAATTAGTCACTTGGAGCAATCAAACAAAGATGACGTCAGAACAAGATATCTGGCCAAAGAAGTGATCTGACTGCTAATGAGGAATGAACTCTTACTCCAAAGTGAAAAGGCAAGAAAAAAACAGAAAGGCATCTTAATGACCACAGGCGAAAAGCTAGAACACAATAGAGATATTAGATAGCCACAAGCAAGCGGAGAGTCAAGAGGAAAGCTGCAGAAAATTATTGTGAAAACAATGGAACCTTCAAAAAATTCAGTGACACTGTTTGTAATAGATCTGGAGCCTTCAGCAACAATAAACCCTTGGGAAGGTCAAAAGTAAAGCAGAAAAGGCATGCCTCATGGATAAAGGTTGCTTTTGTCAGTAAAATGGCTGAAGTTCTTGGTTTGAAGCCAATGTGTACCCCACACAAAACTGCTTACTCAATTTTTAAAGGACAGGAAACAATCCTTGAATATTTAGGATGTGGAGGCAACTTGAGGGTTAAGACTGAGATTTGCCAAGAAGGCAGATATGTCATCTGTGAGGCTGGTTGCTTGCAAAAGGGTCCATAAGCAAAAGTGTCATTTGTGTTATTGCAATTTTAGGGCCATTTTATTCCTTTAAAGGAGAGCAATCTAATATGTGCAAAACTGCTTAAAGTTGACTTCCTATACCCAAAACTACTTGTCGTCGCACTCCGCTGACTTGTGGTTATCTAATATCTCTATTGTGTTCTAGCTTTTCGCCTGTGGTCATTGAGATGCCTTTCTGTTTTTTCTTGCCTTTTCACTTTGGAGTAAGAGTTCATTCCTCATCAGCAGTCAGATCACTTCTTAGGCCAGATTTCTTGTTCTGACGTGATCTTTGTTTGATGGTTCCAAGGGACTCATTCTGTAAAATCAATTGACCAGTTTTACTAAATAGCAGTTAATATTACTTATTAGATTTTATTTTCTGAGTTACTACATCATTTTTCAGCATCCAGTTAGAAAAAAGGTGGACAATGGCCCTTGGAAGTCAAAGGAAAAGGTGGTGTGATTCCGTAACATGTGATTCCGTAACAAAGAGGACCCACTACCATGACAAGAAAAATGATGCTACAATCCTTTATTTTGCTAATAATTACTTAACATAGCTATGTTAAGGAGAATACATGTATTCACTTTCATGTTATAGGTAGTTAGAGAAATTGTGATTTGAGAACTTTTTAGAGTTTTTTTGTTACGGAATCACGATGCAAAAAACTGCATGGTCACAGTGCAGACAAAAGAGGCACGCATTGGGGAAAAATTAGTATTATTAATAGAGAATTAGTTGAATTGGAAGAAGAAACAGAGAGCTTCAAAATGATGGGCCATATAAGGGGCTCCATCTTAAATTAAGTACCCAGCAAGCAGTTTGGTGAAGTGTATCTGATCGGCTATTCTGTTGAAATTCAAAGTGATGTCTCAAAGTGCCTCACCGAAACGCAGCCTACAAAAATTTGAGCCAACATTGAATAATTTCCACATGGAAATTGGAAAGTTAACATATTAACAAAAACACGCAATCACATTTCAGAGCTTAAAGAACATTTTTCATTTTTGTCTCTGGTAGCCATTTTCATGGAATTCATGTACAGTCTTGATCCCGACAGCATATTTCGGTCTATTATTAAAATAGGTACCGTAATATGGGGTGAATCGGGACAGAATTGGCTGTTTTTCTGTCATAGCATGGACAAAAACCAATCTAGAAATCAAAATTTAGTGCCAAATTGTGTCTAGGCTCAAGGTCTAAGTACCCCCAGAATCTTGAAATGATATCTTAAATCCCCATTGCTCCAGGCCAAGAAAACCACCTTCCCAATTCACCCCATACTTTGGGGTGAATCGGGACACTCCATTATTTCCACTATTAACACTCCCTACCTACTTTGAGTGATTGTTCCTTGTATATAAATGTTAGAAAACATGTTCAACATGCCAGAATAAAATTTTGAGGAAAATCAGAAATCAATTTCATTTATAATATGCAGATTTTTAAAAATGTGATAAATGGCAGAAAACTATCAAAAACTGTAGTTATCTACTAATTTTGCAGGTCATTACAAATTCTGGACTAAATCTATAATAAATGATGCCAAGTTCAATAATATTGATCAAAAAGCCATGCTAGTACATTCAAATGAAAATGGGTAGATTTTATTTTCATTATTCCCGAAACTTTGCCATTGACCTGGATCTTAACCTGTGACCAAACATACATAATCCCACATCTGGTCTACTATTCTGGTTCCCTGATACCATTTCGAATTTACAAAACGTTTCCAGTTAGTTTGATGGCTCTGGTGTTTATATTTTTTGAGGAATGAGCAAAGTTTTGACCAGTATGTTAAAATTCAAATTATGCAGGGCCAAGTTTAAGGTGCTGCAGCTCCTCACTGCCTGCAGTTAGAAGTATGAAATTCTATAACAAAATGCGCTGGTATGTGTACTATATGTACCAAAAATGAATTCCCTAGGTTGAGTAGAAGTGGTTGATCTTTGAAGAAATAATAGATATCCCTGTCTTGTCCCGATTCACCCCAGTGTCCCTATTCACCCCATATTACGGTACTTAATTTCCCTCGTCATTAAAATTTGTCTTACACCATTTTTTTGCATGTGGGCCTAATGCACCTTTTTGGGGGCGTCTGTATTAGATGGAACGGAATCTGCAATGGCAGTTTGTTCAACTCTGTTGGCGTATCCAGGAAAGATCAAGGAACTTTTCGGTGCTTTTTGTGCAGTTAAGGGCAACTTATCTCATTGGCCTAGCATTCTGTACCATGCAGTGCAGAGACAATGACCCGTGACAAGAATGTAAACCTGACAAAGTGGTCATTGTTAATGTCTACTAGAACATTGAACATGCAACCACTGAAACTCTGTGCATGCAACAGATATAAGTTTGAAGAATTTGTTGAAATATTTCTAAATTGATAAGTGATAACTTATTTTTGTCCTTCAGTTTAGTAAGCCCTTCTTGATACACAGTGTATTACACACCCAGTCAGGATGAGTATGCCGCATGCTGAGGGTATGCGGCAGCGCTTTTTTTTTTCATACCATCGCGCCATCTTTCCTTTTTCCTTTGAAACATTCCATTGAAGAAAATTTCCCGGCGACACCGATGACAACAAGCAACATGGCGGGCGTCATCAGCGAGGTATGATATGTCTTGTTTTTGAAGAAGACAACCGTGTACCAGCCGGGGCCACTGATTATCGCCCTTCGGTCGGTTTGTTGCGGTTCCTGTTGATTCCCGCCTGTTGTCGTGTGGCTTGGATGAGACCAGAGAAGGCAGACCAGTGGGTATATATTTGTTTGAAGTCTTTCTTTTGACTTTTCAGCATGTTCAGTGAAATAATATTCACATAATTCAGTGCAGAGACCAGAGTTTAGTGAGGTTTAGCAACTTCAGCTATACATGACAGTTTAAGACTAAGTCAGATCAATTCCACCAACACAGTTGGCCACTTGCCCTCCAGACACAGAGGTAAAGAAATACACTATTTAGCCTAATTATGGCCTCTGTTAACATGGTTAATGACAATGGGAGCTAATGGGTACATTCGTTTCGCTGCTCCAAAGTGCTCTTGGAGTAGAGTAGTTCACTCCAGATCATTCTTTTGGCATTTCCAGGAGTAGATTGGAGTAGATCGGAAGTACTCCAAGAAATTGGGATATCCCATGACGTATGATTGTTTACATAAATAAATGACACTTCAGAAGCTTTCATTTAGTGGCTGATTGCGTGATTTCGATGTGGATTGCTGCAATTTCTATCGACACAATTAAAGCAATCAATTGGAGGTGCCAATTTACAACATAAATTGCTATTAGCAAGGGAATCCTCGTAGCAAATAATGACGTCTCTAAGTACTCCTTTTCATTCGATTCGGACCAAGCTTGGAGTAAACTACTCCAAGTTGGAGTAGTTTACTCTCAGAGTAGAAACGTCACTTCCTGGAGTAGTTTGGAGTGGTTTAGAGCAGGTGAATCGAATGTACCCAATAACGTTATAGGTAGTTCAATAGGGCTCCGGGTCGGTTCGGCTGGAAACACTTTCGGCCAGCCGAATGAGCCAAAATGTTTGGTCCGTTCGGCAAATTGCCGTGTTCCATTCGGCAGCCGTACTATTTGGCTAATATTTAGTAATAAAGTCAATTCTGCAATGATTATTGATATTGATCATGATTGTTTTGACGTCTATTTGATAATAAAATTGTTACTTTGTAGCACGAAAATAGTTGGAAAATAGTATAATTAATACGTCAAACTATTTTGGTGCAACAAGTTCAGCTTTACACAATCACAACTCCACAGTTGATGTTTGACCTTAAAAAGTAAATAAATTTAATCGAATCATTCATGTACAGGGGGCTTTATTTTCAATTTTTGATTCATCAATTAAATAAATTAATTGGGATAAGTTGAGCTCAGGCCTAAATATACATGTGTCTGAGCAAACTTTGATTCTTGTCAAACTTGCACTGCAGTGAACCAGCTTTTGCAAGATGAATTAGAATTTATTATTAAAAATCCTCATAAGGCAAATATTTTACACTGAAATTAATTTATTTCAACTAAGTGAGGAAATAGCATTAGGTACAGATGCAAAGGTAGCGTCCGTTGTTGCAGACAATCTCTAACATTTGTTGTCAGTTTACTGCTGTGCACATAGGCCTATGCCTGTTTGAAAGAAAAAAGTTGAAAACTGAAGGTCAAAAATACCTAGCAGCTGTTATTTTTAATTTCGTCTAAATTTCGTACATCTTTCTTGCTTATTTGAATTTTTGACTGGTGACAGACAGTCTGGATTAATTGTGTTCTTTTTCATTGTTCTTGGAAAGCTGTGAAATTTATAATTGCACTTCAGGGTACTGCTGTTTGTTTAATTGAACAATTAATTGCATTGCATAATTAAAGAACACGTGTCAAGTAATCTTATTTTGTTGATAAACATGCATTTTCTAATTAGGCCTATAAAATTATGAAAAAAATTACTTAAAGAATAATATCAATTTAATACACTTAGTTGAAGGCCTACCTTTGCCAATGATTCTAATAAACGAAATTAGAGGTTCGATTATGATCATCTTAATTTTCACATTGAGTGAACTACATGTTTTGGTCATTCCAAGATAATGACTTGAAATGTACAGACCAGAATATAATCTTTACTTTTTTTGCAGTTATAAAGATAAATTTATTCAGAGGTTATATGTTATGCACACTATACAGTATTTTTTTCTTTTAAAATCAACTCAAAAATATACATGCTTTAATTGGCTACAGGCCGATTAATTAATTGAACTTGGGTCTTTCTCTTTTAAAATGCACAAAATCATGCAACATGACTTACAAAAGTGTGTATTGAATAATTTTTTTTCACTACTTTGAACTAATGAAGTGCAAAATGACAAGCAAGGACGATTGACAACATATAAATATTCAATCAACATTCAACAATGAAAACAAAGAACACCAAGTGGGACTTTCAAGAGTTTATTAGTTGTGACAGCAGCTTCTTCTTTCTTTTTCTTAATAATTTTCTATGGTCTCAATTAGGCCTATACAAAAACTTAATCCTCAAAATTGATTAAAACTTTCATTTTTAAAATAAAATTGACAAGCAGGCAGTCTCTGGTCTTGAGTTCATTGAAAGTTCTACAAACTAAATCATGCAACTTATTGCTTATTTGGCAACATTGTGACAAATTGAGATCAAACAGGAGCTAAACAGGTGTATCAATCTCTTTAGGGCCTATAACAACTTCTCCAAAAAGTTAAGTTACTAAATCATTCAACCTTCCTAATTATAACTAAAATAAACCCTGGCCGAATCGAACCACGTCCCCTGCCGAACCGAACCACCCAGGCTGGCCGAATGGACCAATTTTGGCTGGCCGAAAAAGTATTCTGCCGAAAGAGCCAGTACCCGTTCAATAGTTGTTAGTATCTCATGCATCCCGGCGGGTAGGCTCCAGTATGAGTCAATTACTACTGCATTTATCATTTGTAGGCCCTGGGGCTGGGCTGCACAGGTAGGCCTTTTAGTAGCTAACAAGTACCCTTGCAATGCGGTTTGCCCACGATGTTATGATCTGACTTGGCAACCGCAGCGGCTTAAACCCCTTGTTATTTGTTTGCCAGAATAGTATTAAATGTTAAAATTTTTTCCTATGTTAATTATTAGCCAAATACAAATATTCGTCTAGGCGCTGTTTTCACTTGCGTAATGTTGTTTCTAGTAATCTGTCCAGGTTTATTTAATATTACCGTAAACTTATGTAATATTACCAGTTATAATTATTACCATTTATAATTATTGCTATATGTACTGGAGACTGCAGCGGCAGCGGCCTTGAAATCCCATATGTGTTAGTCTATATGTGGCATCAGTTGATCCAGGATCTTGATTAGGGATGGCCGATAATGGTTTTTTGATATCACGATATCTTGTGTGGCTGATATCACTATAACACGATATGTCGCGTGTGTCATAGAATCCATAAATGATAAGAAAAAAGCAAGAAATCCGTCTGTAAATGGCGGACAAGAGCGATCGATGCATATTCAGAATTTTGCAATTTTGACACAAAAAAGACACAATTTACATGATATATCACGAAATATCATGATATATCACGATATTGTTGATATCGCTACATCTATAGTCATGATATCACAATATTTAATGTTGGAAGATATCGTGATACCACGATATATCGAATATCTTCCCAACCTAATCTTGATCTTATATCATAGGAAGATCCCTGTGTAAATACTTTGCAGCGGCTAGCCTCCCCCAGGATAACCTCTGTATATACGTGTAGTGATGTATATATTATATGTTATACTGTGACCTTGCTATGGGATATGGAATATATTCACCCAAGGACTCCCATATCCCACGAGGGCGAAGCCCGAGTGGGATATGGGAGTCCGAGGGTGAATATATTCCATATCCCATAAAGCATTTCTTAGCTTGTTATCAGATTTAGAAAATTATCTTGACCATTGTCAAAGGATATAAATATTGAATAGTGACCTTGCTTTATGGGATATGGAATATATTCACCCTAGGACTCCCATATCCCACTCGGGCTTCGCCCTCGTGGGATATGGGAGTCCTTGGGTGAATATATTCCATATCCCATAGCAAGGTCACAGTATAACATATAATATATGGGCAAGGCTTCGGTGTAGTGACATTTTTGGTTACGTCATAAGACCTCGAAATTCAACATTTTTGCAATTTAAAGTAGCAAACATCAATTTTGTTTTTGCATCATACCAATAATTATAGAATTTGGCATTTTTCAAATTGTCACTTTGGCTGAACATGTACTGGAAGAGAAGTAAAATTAAAATTTAGCAAAATTTTGATGATGTAACAAGGACACAAATTTCAACTTAAAGCCATATTTTATAGTATAAATACCATTTTAATATTTCAAATCAGCGTCTGAATTGATAGGGTATGGGAGTTTTTACGAAACTTTACGGAAGAAACATCCAAGTTTGATTAAAGTCTTATTGTCCTTCTGTTTAGGAAGGTTAGAAGTTGCAAAGCGTAGCGAGGACACGAAACCCATTTTATTTTGCTAAGTACTGTGTCTTCATCTAGGACTGAATATGACTTGCTACTGCTGTTTTTGATTAAAGTAGCACCGGCAGATATTTCCTATTTTGAAACAGCCTTTTTATTGTCATAGCATCATCGTTAATTTTCAATTTTAAAATTTTTGTGTCTAAGTTACATCATCAGCACAGAAAGTATAACGCAAATTTAGTTTTTTTAAAGAAACAATCCATCGAAACTGCCTGAATTCTGTCCAGATAATAAAAGACTTGTGCCGCTTTGTGATGAGCTTTGATTTTAAAACTTATATCATAATTTAGCTGTGGCAATGATGCTCAAAGAAGAATCCGTAGGTCATCAACCTTTTTTGTGGTGTCTTTATTGTTGATACGTCAATCAGGGGCATAGCCAGAAATCATGAAAGGGGGGTCATGTTCCAGATGACCTTGGCGAGGGCCCCAGGGCCGAAGCCTATTCGGCAGGGGTTCCTGGGGACCGCTTTAGGCCCCCAGAAGCAAAAAGATTTTGTGTTGCTGGATGTTGATTCTGAGCAGTTGTAAGGCTATTTTTCCTTTCATAGAAGGTCTGGTAAGATAAGCCAAAAATGCTTTTTTTTTTTTCAAAAATTCTCTGCAAGTTATCATTATACAAACTATTTGGAATCCCCCCCTTACTCTGCGCCATGATCAGGATACGGCAAAAGTGTCCAATAACGTTAAAATTTTTTTTGTACATTGGATTGGATTGGAATATTTGTCAAGTTGCAAGGGAGTGTGTGAAACTCTCATCCTTGGGTTGTTAGCTCAATCAGACACAACATTGAACATTCCTATAGGAATAGCATAAATGTCCATTATACATCACCCCCTATTCTAAAAACATGTACAATGTGCAAGGGAGTGATTTTCTGGAATCAAAATCCATTGATTTCAAACCTTTGTCATAGACTCCTGGGTTTTGAAATGACCAACATTCTCCAATTGACAAACTGGTAAGGTGTAGGAATGCAAAAATAGTCTCTCAGAAGAAAACACCATAAATTAAAAAACCATTCACAGCGTCCCTGAATAAAGTTCGGGGTTAAAAAAATTGAACAAATATGCCACTAATGCAGTCTTTTAGAAGACAATCAAGGGAACATTTTAAGACAAAAACGAAAAAAATCTGTTGGGAATTCTTTGAGATATAACAATTTTTAAATTTTGGTTTATCACACTATCACATTTATGATTTTAAGAGATCTTCACCTATTAGAAATGGTCTAAAATCTTATCAAAATGATCCTATTGACAATGGCAGACAATTTTTTTAAAACCCATCGTCATTTCCAGCTTGTATGACATGTATGTGTTGCGTTTTTGAATCTTACTTATTTGTGTGTGATAAACACTGCCTGTTGTAAGTTTATACCAAAAATGACATTTTACCTTTGTGTAGAGACATAACATACAGAAGAATCTTTCATAAAGGTGTGCACATACATTTAGTATGACTAGATTCTAAAGAATAAGCAAAACTAGTGTTTTAAGACACAAAATCAAACAAAAACACCTATCCTCATTCACTATTTATATTATTACGATCATACAGTAGTGGTATTTCTTGATAGTGCATACAGTGTACGTGGTATTCCTACTAGTTCTACCACACACTAATGTTTCAGTGTGAGCTTTTTAATTTGCTCTCTTGTAAATTTTTAAGAAATCATGAAAAATCTAAGAGTTTGGTGATAAATCAACTAAAATGCAGAATAAATATTTTAAATGTGTATAAATTGTCTTTATAACAACTGAATTTGTGTTTTCACTTTTGTCTGACCTAAAAACTGCTAAATAGAACAAGCTTTAACCTTTTATTCAAAGAAATTTCATAGTTTTGCAAAAAAAAAACCTATAAATTCCATTTAGGGATTGAAGGAATCTGCCGACAAAATATGTGGTTGTTATGCAAACCTTAATCAATGTTGGGTTTAGGTATTGGATCAAGAATATTTTCAGAGAGTAAAGAAGATTATATAAATTCCACAGGCAACTTAATAGAGTGCAATCCATTCATCAACAAGAAAGTTTGAAAAAATGCCAGAAACAGTTAATTTTTAACCGGCCTAACAGCGGAGGCCGGTTAATACAGGAGCTGTAAATGGATCAGGTGAAACCATAAACAAACCATGTAACCATGTAACCATGTAACCATGAAACCATGTGAACCAAGAACAGGGTAGGTGGCAGCAGGTCCACTGTATGTATGAAAATAGCCCTCTGGTGGATAAGCCTTGCAGTATTTTGAGTTCAGTCCCTGACAGGTCTAACAGCAATATAACTCAACTAGATTTACCCATAATAAAAGGCAGGACAATAGTGCATTGTTATGTAGAGTGCAACCCAGCTGCCTGCATGCAATGCATTTTGGCTTGAGTGAAATGTGTTGATCCACTGTAGACAGTGGGTTTAGGAGTGAAAGGGTGCAGCAGGTGGCAGACCAGGATGGCAAATGATAGAATTGAAGGCAAGGGCTTGAGAAGAGCTTTAAAATGAGGGTAATATTAGTGAGAACCGATGAGTAGAGGCTGGCTGTGGAGTGTGTGGATGTTTTTGGCGGGAAATGGACCTGTGGCGCCAGTCCCTGACGATGTGATAAGCGGAACTAATGAGCAGATTCATGCGCCCCTGGTGGCAGAGAACAGTTGGCGTAGAAAACGTAAATAAGACAGCAGTGGAACTGCTTTCTGCTGTTATCAGAAGGACAGGATAGATCAAGAAGGGTAGGTGGACAGTTGAGGTGAGTGGCATTGCTCGGGGAGGAGTTTTTAGCTGTTGAAGGTGTGAGCATGTCACACATGATTTTTAACCGGCCTAACAGCGGAGGCCGGTTAATACAGGAGCTGTAAATGGATCAGGTGAAACCATAAACAGTAGGCATAAACTGCAACCACAAACCAGATGTAAACCACGTTTGGGTTTTTCCCCATTGTGACTATAATATTTCACTTACAGTTATGAAATTTGGTACAGGTATGGTACTCTGGGTATGGATTGGGAACATGTCGAGAAATCCAAGATGGCGGCCATTTTGTGGTGGCCATTTTGGCAGCCATCTTTCTTCATTCTTGAACTGCCCATTGTGACTATAATATTTCACTTACAGTTATGAAATTTGGTACAGGTATCGGACTCTGGGTATGGATTGGGAACATGTCGAGAAATCCAAGATGGCGGCCATTTTGTGGTGGCCATTTTGGCAGCCATCTTTCTTCATTCTTGAACTGCCCATTGTGACCATAATATTTCACTTACAGTTGTGAAATTTGGTACAAGTATGGGACTCTGGGTATGGATTGGGAACATGTCGAGAAATCCAAGATGGCGGCCATTTTGTGGTAGCCATGTTGGCAGCCATCTTTCTTTATTCTTGAACTGCCCATTGTGACCTCAATATTTCACTTACAGTTGTGAAATTTGGGACAAATATGGGACTTTGGGTATGGATTGGGAACATGTTGAGAAATCCAAGATGGCTGCCATTTTGTGGTGGCCATTTTGGCAGCTATCTTTTTTCATTTATTGAACTGCTCATAGTGACCTCAATATTTCGCCTAGAGTTATAAAATTTGTTACAGGTATGGGCCTGTGGGTATGGATCAGGGACATGTTGAGAAATCCAGGATGGCGGCCATTTTGTGATTGCCATTTTGGCAGCCATCTTTCTTCATTCTTGAACTGCCCATTGTGACCATAATATTTCACCTACAGTTATGAAATTTGGTACAGGTATTGGACTCTGGGTATGGATTGGGAATATGTCGAGAAATCCAAGATGGCTGCCATTTTGTGGTTGCCATTTTGGCAACCATCTTTCTTCATTCTTGAACTGCCCATTGTGACCTTAATATTTCACTTGCAGTTATGAAATTTTGTACAGGTGTAGTACTCTGGGTATGGATCGGGAACATGTCGAGAAATCCAAGATGGCGGCCATTTTGTGGTGGCCATTTTGGCAATCATCTTTCTTCATTCTTGAACTGCCCATTATGACTATAATATTTCACTTACAGTTATGAAATTTGGTTCAGGTATGGGACTCTGGGTATGGATTGGGAACATGTCGAGAAATCCAAGATGGCTGCCATTTTGTGGTAGCCATGTTGGCAGCTATCTTTTTTCATTTATTGAACTGCTCATAGTGACCTCAATATTTTGCTTAGAGTTATAAAATTTGTTACAGGTATGGGCTTGTGGGTACGGATCAGGGACATGTTGAGAAATCCAAGATGGCGACCATTTTGGCAGCCATCTTTCTTCATTTCTTGAACTGCCCATTGTGACCTCAATATTTCACTTAAGAGTTATGAAATTTGGTACAGGTATGGGGCTGTGGGTATCAGACGGGAACGTGTTGAGAAATCCAAGATGGCGGCCACTTTGTGGCAGCCATTTTGGCAGCCATCTTTCCTCATTCTTGAACTGACCATTGTGACCTTAATATTTCACTTACAGTTATGAAATTTGGTACAGGTATTGGCCTGTGGGTATGGATTCGTAGCATGTTGAGAAATCCAAGATGGCGGCCATTTTGACAGCCATCTTTCCTTTTTTTTAGAAATCTGTTCAAACTGCATTGATTCTATACTAATAGTCTAACATCTTCCAGTCAACTATTTCTCCTATCTTCCAATATAAGTTGCTCAGTGGTTTAAGCAATGGCACCTTCAATTTCATCGGCTAGGCCGGTTTTGAATCCGCGGATTCTTGTTGGTTTAAACAGTTTCAATAAATGATAATTTGTAGTTTCATATAGCATTATGAAAAATTAATCAAAATGGATTTATTTTCTGAAGTCATTGTGTCTATTTATCTTAAAATTCGAAAGGATGTTGTTTGTCACACTCAAAAATCAATTTTACATTAAAAAATCAAATTTCCGAAACAATTACTTTGGAAACCATGCGTGAATACTGGCCTCAGCACATCATAGACTCAGCTTCACTTTTAAACTCATATACAACGTTTTATTGATCATTAAAGCATGCAATTTGTGGTGTGATAAACCAAAATTTTAAAATTGTCATATCTCAAAGAATTCCCAACAGATTTTTTTCGTTTTTGTCAAAATGTTCCCTTGATTGCCTTCTGGAACACTGTCCTAGTGACGTATTTGTTCAATTTTTTTTCCCCCAACTTTATTCAGGGACGCTGTGCATTATTTTAAATAAAAGTGGCGTTTCAGAAGAACAATTTACTGGCCCCGAAAATCTTGATTTTCCATGTATTTACATCAAAGCCGACCAGGAGAAATTCCACCAATTTATATTCTTTACCCATTAGAGTTGTTATACAGGGCTCATCTGGCAAAATGCACTCAATTAGAGTCAGTGATGGTAAATCCGTCCAGTAGGGTAAATCCGTCCACTCCCTGCTGTGGTCATACAAATATACCTTTTATAGTTGTTTGAGTTTTAAAAGCAAGAGAAACTCGTTTTTAACTAATTTTGCCGTTTTTATTGTGATGACTGCATTTTAAATTATATTTCAAGTCCATTTAAAAATTGAAGACAAAATACAATGAAATCCTGTGACGTCATCACAGCCATTTTGTCAGACACAGGTAGTTGCTCTTGTTGGCTTATTTCGATGAACAAAAAAATTATTGAAGGTGAAGAATTGTTGTATGAGACGAGGAATTGGATTATTCTTATAGGATTTCTTAAATAACTGAATTCCAACACTTGGAAAAAAGATACAATGGAAATAAAAGTGGTTGGATTTACCATCATCATTTCAAAAACTGGTTTGATTGGGTGATTGTAAATCCGTCCACCAACTTCAAATGGTATTTAAAAGAACTTTTATTAATTTTAATGTGTATAAATGGCAAAAACCTGATTAAAGGAATTAGATTTAGCAATTATACAACTTGATTGGGCTAAAAGGATTTTTTATTGCAATTGAGGCAGTCAATTGAAATTCTCGATAGTTAACTTAACCTCTGTTATTTGATTCTTCTATCATAAGTGTAATCATCACCCAAATGTTGTAATATCGACAGAAAATCCTTTATGAAAGTTAGTAAGATATGAATCATAATGATAGGTACGTGCTGCACAGTGCCCTGTGGACAGATTTACCATCCTTGATGGATGGATTTAGCAGCAACCTGGACGGATTTAGATGCCCTAACCTTCAATTTGTATTGCCATGGTTTCACTAAAAATTATTTGAATATTATACTTTTTTTTTCTGCTAGTGATAGTACAGCTTATGCCCTTCCAATGTACTAATTTTTATTTTGGCATCTTATCCTTTTTTTATTTTATTTTTTTTAAATTAAATACTGAAGAAATTAATGAGATTACTGGGTATCTTTGTACCAAGTAGTTGTTTTTAAACTTTGTTTTATTACTGTAAATATTTGTAAATATCTGTAAATATTTATTTATTTTGATTGTAATTGTCGTGTTTTTGACAAATAAAATATTTAATAATACCATTTTCCTGGAAATACAGTTTTAGCTAAAAGTGGACGGATTTACCCTCCTTGAGTCCATACTACAATTGCAACAGATGAGTCTATGTTAAAAATTGGTTAGATCTAAATTGAACCTCTCGAAGAAATTTTTCAAATATTGCAGAATCTGCAATCACTACCCCTTGAATATGGATCTGATGTCGAGGAAAACCCTTGGAGCAAACTTAATAGCTGATGAAAAACATAATTTAAAACTGTATTTTTGCCTGAAGTTCACACGCATTTGGCACTTGTGAGGACTTCCTTTTAAAAGTCTGGTAAATTTGACCTTAGTTTTGGGCCAAAAGGGAGGGGGGCTCCGATCCCTATATCCCCCCCCCTTGCCTACGCCCCTTACATCAATGAATTTTCCTGTTAAGTGTCTTAAAGTATAGCTCTTTAAATATCTAAACTCAATTGGAATGTCAGTCATTTGATATCTTCTTCTTCTTACTAATCTTCTTAGTAATATTAAAATAACAGTGTCCCGTATTTTTCTCAGTTTCTACTCCATGCATTGTCTTCAAACTTTCCAAGTACCTTTTAAATGTCTGTAGGCCGCCACTGTCGCATTTTCAACCGTTTTGGACATCTCTAAGAATAATAATGCCATATTCAATTTTGTACGCCAGTCTTTATGGTCAATAGATCAAATCAAATCAAAGTGATGCACCCTTGTCTTGGAAGAAGTTTTTCGGGCACTGATTGCTAGTTTGTATATACTAATATATGAAAGATTGGAAAACTTTTAAAAAATATAATTTTTGCCAATTTTCCTACTTTTTTCTCTGAAACGCCAAATTGGTGATGGTTTTAAAATTTATTAGAATTTAAAGCATAGTATAATTTAACATTGTTGAACATGATATTATAAAGGATTATTTACAGCCATTATATAGTTTATTGCAAATTTTTACTTTGAAATTTGATTATCTAATCTGGAAAATGCCCTCCTTTTCAAGATTCTTGCATTGATTTAACAAATTAACATAGCCCTGGACCCCTGTGGGACAGGGGTCATGAATCGTCCCATTGGAAAATCATGAGATTTGAAAGACAGTGTTTGGGAGAGTTCAATTTTCTTTGCTAGTTTTATATCCATGTCAAAATCAAAAACATACTTTAAAAATAGACAGAATTTGCTACTGACGGCAACTGTTTTCATCTTACAAAACATCTTGATATCTGCTAGATTATCCCTTGAACTCCAAAGATTGGAATTCTCCCTTATACATTGAGCAAATGGCTGAATCTGATGGGTCAAAATCGTGGTTTTGGTGATGATGTCACAGACAGTAAAAGTGATGTCATAGCAAAACATCTGTGACGTCACAGTGATGACTTCACACTTCAAATGAGGCTGATGGCTGAAGCAAACGATTTTTGAGCATTTCTCTAACTTCAGGAGTGATTTACCCAGACTCAACAATCAGAGAATGCTTTCAAAAATAGTGCCGTCAGTAGATCAATATGTTGGGTTTACAAATGAAAATCTAATTTTTGTAAAGCCTTTTTCAGCGGTTTTATTGCCGTCTTAAATCTCCTGGTGCACTGGCAAAATCTCAAGATTTTCAAGGAGCATGGGGGCAGTTTTACGGTATTTGCACTCGACCGATTTTTCGTCTTTAAGCAATTACTCTGAGAAAAGTATGACAGGTACACAGAAATTTGTCTTGGTGTCAGTCTTGTACTACATTGAAGTATATGTGTACCAAATTTTACCTTGCTACGATACTTAGTTTTGATACAGCGGGCGATTTATGACCAATTTTTGCACTTTTTTGTGTCTCACGGGCAGTTTCGCATATTTTTATGGCAACACAGAAAAGCAAATGGAGGCAGTTGTGATCCATGTTAATGATGCCTGTCTGGACCTATGTCTTGGGCATAAAATACAACAGGTTTCATGTGAATAAGTTATATACGAAAGGAGCTGTCTCCCACAATGTAGAAAATGGCATGTGTCAAAAAGTCTGTCTTCGATAGACCATTTATTACTGCATATGCTGTTATGAATCAGTATCAAAGACTGTATCTACCGTTTGTGTCAATTTTGTAGCTGGAGACATGTCTCAAGGTAAATCAAAAAGATTCATTCCAGAATCTATACCTTGTTTTCGGAATTTGAGGCTTGAATATGATGTCAAAAAAATGTGTCCTGTCCAGTACGAGGAAAAAACACTCAGGATTCGGAAGGAAAAAACAAGCTATTTGTATTTTCTTTTCTCGATTGTGTGCCTCTACATCAATGTGACAAATGCAAGTTGAAAAGATATCCAGGCAATGCACATACATTTTCTCAGAAATTAAAATTCATTATGTCACAAAATGTCCTCTCCAGTACATCATAAGTTTCGCTCGGATTCAAGTCTTTTAACACTGGATTCATTAAAGAAAAGAACATGGCTAAAATAAATAATTTAACCAGGATGCCTAAAAAGGGTATTTATAAATATAGAAAATAAAGATATATGTTTTTAGATTATTAAATTGCACTATTACGAGAAAATCAAACTTGAGAGTAAAAGGCACTTATTTTATGTAATATATCATTATAACTGCAATTTTTCGCAAATAACAGAGTGACTAAACAAGATAATGTGTAAATATCTTGTTTATGGAGCAATTCAAGCAGATTTTTTTTCTGAGCCTTAATTTTGGGTCATTTTCGGTGATTTTTCTCTCTAGAACATGGTCTTTCACTCAACGGAAACACTATGAATTCAAATCATACAGCAACAAAACTTGACTTTGAGCTAGTAGGATGCCTAAACATTATTTATATTGGAAATCAAATGTCTATTGAGACTAAAACCTTACTAAACAATCTAAAACATAAACTTTGAGAGTAAGGAATATTTAATTTCTATAATTTCGTCATAAAAATCGTTGGAAAAAAGTTCTGCCATATTTCATCAAAATTTAAGTTTTGTATTGCTTTTGTGGATTCTATATAACAAGATGGCTTGATTTCCATTACAAAAATCGTTAAATTAGTATTCACATGGACATTTTTTCTGATAAACATTTTTTTTTCAAAAATTCAAACCTTGCCTACTTTATGGAGTGGCAATTTGGTGATAAACCAACAAATCACATGTGTTCTTGTTGATTTATGAATCTTTAATATGTTCATTTCATGATAGCATGAAGGAAATTCTCATTTACATACCTTTATTTTAACCCCCCATGAGACACTTTGAGTGCAGATACTGTAAAACTGCCCATGGGTCCCAGGGCTAGATTTAACATATATGTTAAATATATGAAATAATTGTTAAGATATTGATTTCCGCGCCATTTTCATTTCTTATGGTACCAAGTTCCTACCGTGCTTTGCAATATATAGCAGAAAATTAATGGTGATACCCGATTATCCGGCAACACCAACTGCTGGATACCGGATAGGAGCCAGATAGTTGGAACCAGATAGTAAACATAGGCTACTAAAGAAGAATTCTAATTCCTTCTAAGACTGCTGCATGCAAAACAGAGTCCTTATAAGGCTGCTGTCTTCAAAACGGTGTCACCAGCCTTCTGTTATACCTCGCAGTTTCTAATAAGGCTGCTGCCTTCAAAATAGAGTCACCAGCCTTCTGTTCTGTCTGACAGTTCCTATAAGGCTGCTGCCTTCAAAATGGAGTCACCAGCCTACGGTTCGTATGATCGTGTAGTTCCAGGTGGTATAGGTCCCGTTTTCAGTTCATTTTTTAACCTCAATGTTTCTTGAGGAGCGCTGTGTGCTGCCTGTAAAACAGTATGAGCAGCCTTCTGTTCTGCCTTGCAGTTCCTTATAAGGCTGCTGTCTGCAAAACGGAGTCACCAGCCTTCTATTCTACCTCGCACTTCCTTATGAGGCTGCTGCCTTCAAAATGGAGTCACCAGCTTTCTGTTCTACCTTTCAGTTTCTAATAAGGCTGCTGCCTTCAAAACGGAGTCACCAGCCTTCTGTTATACCTTGCAGTTCCTTATAAGGCTGCTGCCTTCAAAACGGAGTCACCAGCCTTCTGTTCTACCTGACAGTTCCTTATAAGGCTGCTGCCTTCAAAATGGAGTCACCAGCCTTCTGTTTTACCTTGCAGTTCCTTATAAGGCTGCTGCCTTCAAAATGGAGTCACCAGCCTTCTGTTCTACCTTGCAGTTCCTTCTAAGGCTGCTGCCTTCAAAATGGAGTCACCAGCCTTCTGTTCTACCTCGCAGTTTCTAATAAGGCTGCTGCCTTCAAAATGGAGTCACCAGCCTTCTGTTCTACCTTGCAGTTCCTTATAAGGCTGCTGTCTTCAAAACGATGTCACCAGCCTACGGTTCTACCTCGCAGTTTATAATAAGGCTGCTGCCTTCAAAACGGAGTCACCAGCCTTCTGTTCTACCTTGCAGTTCCTTGTAAGGCTGCTATCTTCAAAATGGAGTCACCAGCCTTCTGTTCTACCTCGCAGGTTCTAATAAGGCTGCTGCCTTCAAAATGGAGTCACCAGCCTTCTGTTCTGTCTGACAGTTCCTATAAGGCTGCTGCCTTCAAAATGGAGTCAACAGCCTTCTGTTCTACCTGATAGTTCCTTATAAGGCTGCTGTCTTCAAAATGATGTCACCAGCCTTCTATTCTACCTTGCAGTTTCTAATAAGGCTGCTGCCTTCAAAATGGAGTCACCAGCCTTCTGTTCTGTCTGACAGTTCCTATAAGGCTGCTGCCTTCAAAATGGAGTCACCAGCCTACGGTTCTACCTCGCAGTTTCCAATAAGGCTGCTGCCTTCAAAATGGGTGTTACCAGCCTTCTGTTCTACCTTGCAGTTCCAAATAAGGCTGCTGCCTTCAAAACGGAGTCACCGGCCTTCTGTTCTACCTCGCAGTTTCTAATAAGGCTGCTGCCTTCAAAATGGAGTAACCAGCCTACGGTTCTACCTTGCAGTTCCTTATAATGCTGCTGTCTTCAAAATGATGTCACCAGCCTTCTGTTCTACCTTGCAGTTTCTAATAAGGCTGCTGCCTTCAAAATGGAGTAACCAGCCTACGGTTCTACCTTGCAGTTTCTTATGAGGCTGCTGCCTTCAAAATGGAGTCACCAGCCTTCTGTTCTACCTATCAGTTCCTTCTAAGGCTGCTGCCTTCAAAATGGAGTCACCAGATTTCTGTTCTACATTGCAGTTCCTTCTAAGGCTTCTGCCTTCAAAATGGAGTCACCAGCCTTCTGTTCTACCTTGCAGTTCCTTGTAAGGCTGATATCTTCAAAATGGAGTCACCAGCCTTCTGTTCTACCTCGCAGGTTCTAATAAGGCTGCTGCCTTCAAAATGGAGTCACCAGCCTTCTGTTCTGTCTGACAGTTCCTATAAGGCTGCTGCCTTCAAAATGGAGTCACCAGCCTTCTGTTCTACCTGACAGTTCCTTATAAGGCTGCTGCCTTCAAAACGGAGTCACCAGCCTTCTGTTCTGCCTGACAGTTCCTTATAAGGCTGCTGCCTTCAAAATGGAGTCACCAGCCTTCTGTTCTGTCTGACAGTTCCTATAAGGCTGCTGCCTTCAAAATGGAGTCACCAGCCTACGGTTCTACCTCCCAGTTTCTAATAAGGCTGCTAGGGCTCTGTATCGATACTTTTTCTGATACGATACGTATCACGATACATTTGATTCAATACACGATACATATCACGATACACCGTGCGTCGCCAAAACAACAAAACGCATGATTCGGTGTCACTTCAACGTTAAATCTGAAAGGTAGAAAACTAACCATAAAGTGCCATAAAATGCTAACATTGAGAAGTGGTTCAATTTCCTTTTCACTAGCACGTTTAAATTAATTAAGCTCAACACAGACTCCTTATTGCATGTATGTGATTAAATAAAATTTAATTACATCCAAGTACTAAAGTGAAGTTACACTAAATTTATAACACTTTTACATGTCATATTGGCTAAAAAATCAAATAAACAATGGTCAATCAATTAGCTTGAAATTTTCTCTTTTTCTTCTTAAAGAGTAGCTTTCCATCAATGGCTTGAAAATTATTCAGCATTTATCAAACTCATAAATTATATTTTCAGACACTTATTTTGTGTTAAGGTTAGCTATTTGATTATTGAACAACTAAGACAATGTAGAACTTTGTTTATGGATCAAAACATAATGATTAAGTTCCTGTATGTATAGGCCTACAGAAGTGATAGCCTACCTTAAAGCTGTAAAATACAACCTAGTAGAAGCTACCCAGGATGAATATATATCAGTTATACTGATATACATTTAAAGATCACTATAAATTGTTTCAATTGTTTCTAATAAGGCTGCTGCCTTCAAAATAGAGTCACCAGCCTTCTGTTCTACCTTGCAGTTCCTTATAAGGCTGCTGCCTTCAAAACGGTGTCACCAGCCTTCTGTTCTACCTCGCAGTTTCTAATAAGGCTGCTGCCTTCAAAATAGAGTCACCAGCCTTCTGTTCTACCTGACAGTTCCTTATAAGGCTGCTGTCTTCAAAACGGTGTCACCAGCCTTCTGTTCTACCTCGCAGTTTCTAATAAGGCTGCTGCCTTCAAAATAGAGTCACCAGCCTTCTGTTCTGTCTGACAGTTCCTATAAGGCTGCTGCCTTCAAAATGGAGTCACCAGCCTACGGTTCTACCTCGCAGTTTCCAATAAGGCTGCTGCCTTCAAAATGGGTGTTACCAGCCTTCTGTTCTACCTTGCAGTTCCAAATAAGGCTGCTGCCTTCAAAACGGAGTCACCGGCCTTCTGTTCTACCTCGAAGTTTCTAATTAGGCTGCTGCCTTCAAAATGGGAGTCACCAGCCTACGGTTCTACCTTGCAGTTTCTAATAAGGCTGCTGCCTTCAAAATGGAGTCACCAGCCGTCTTTTCTACTTGACAGTTCCTTATAAGGCTGTTGCCTTCAGCATGGGGTCACCAGCCTTCTGTAATACCTTGCAGTTTTTAATAAGGCTGCTGCCTTCAAAATGGAGTCACCAGCCTACGGTTCTACCTTGCAGTTTCTTATGAGGCTGCTGCCTTCAAAATGGAGTCACCAGCCTTC
Organism: Platynereis dumerilii; assembly: GCA_026936325.1. NCBI lineage: Eukaryota > Metazoa > Annelida > Polychaeta > Phyllodocida > Nereididae > Platynereis > Platynereis dumerilii. Next base: position 38,549,807 of record JAPTHN010000007.1, read on the forward strand.
TGTTCTACCTTGCAGTTCCTTATAAGGCTGCTGTCTTCAAAATGATGTCACCAGCCTTCTGTTCTACCTTGCAGTTTCTAATAAGGCTGCTGCCTTCAAAATGGAGTCACCAGCCTACGGTTCTACCTTGCAGTTCCTTATAAGGCTGCTGTCTTCAAAATGATGTCACCAGCCTTCTGTTCTACCTTGCAGTTTCTAATAAGGCTGCTGCCTTCAAAATGGAGTCACCAGCCTACGGTTCTACCTTGCAGTTTCTTATGAGGCTGCTGCCTTCAAAATGGAGTCACCAGCCTTCTGTTCTACCTTGCAGTTCCTTGTAAGGCTGCTGCCTTCAAAATGGAGTCACCAGCCTTCTGTTCTACCTTGCAGTTCATTATAAGGCTGCTGCCTTCAAAATGGAGTCACCAGCCTTCTGTTCTACCTTGCAGTTCCTTGTAAGGCTGCTATCTTCAAAATGGAGTCACCAGCCTTCTGTTCTACCTCGCAGGTTCTAATAAGGCTGCTGCCTTCAAAATGGAGTCACCAGCCTTCTGTTCTGTCTGACAGTTCCTATAAGGCTGCTGCCTTCAAAATGGAGTCACCAGCCTTCTGTTCTACCTGACAGTTCCTTATAAGGCTGCTGCCTTCAAAACGGAGTCACCAGCCTTCTGTTCTACCTGACAGTTCCTTATAAGGCTGCTGCCTTCAAAATGGAGTCACCAGCCTTCTGTTCTGTCTGACAGTTCCTATAAGGCTGCTGCCTTCAAAATGGAGTCACCAGCCTACGGTTCTACCTCCCAGTTTCTAATAAGGCTGCTAGGGCTCTGTATCGATACTTTTTCTGATACGATACGTATCACGATACATTTGATTCAATACACGATACATATCACGATACACCGTGCGTCGCCAAAACAACAAAACGCATGATTCGGTGTCACTTCAACGTTAAATCTGAAAGGTAGAAAACTAACCATAAAGTGCCATAAAATGCTAACATTGAGAAGTGGTTCAATTTCCTTTTCACTAGCACGTTTAAATTAATTAAGCTCAACACAGACTCCTTATTGCATGTATGTGATTAAATAAAATTTAATTACATCCAAGTACTAAAGTGAAGTTACACTAAATTTATAACACTTTTACATGTCATATTGGCTAAAAAATCAAATAAACAATGGTCAATCAATTAGCTTGAAATTTTCTCTTTTTCTTCTTAAAGAGTAGCTTTCCATCAATGGCTTGAAAATTATTCAGCATTTATCAAACTCATAAATTATATTTTCAGACACTTATTTTGTGTTAAGGTTAGCTATTTGATTATTGAACAACTAAGACAATGTAGAACTTTGTTTATGGATCAAAACATAATGATTAAGTTCCTGTATGTATAGGCCTACAGAAGTGATAGCCTACCTCAAAGCTGTAAAATACAACCTAGTAGAAGCTACGCAGGATGAATATATATCAGTTATACTGATATACATTTAAAGATCACTATAAATTGTTTCAATTGTTTCTAATAAGGCTGCTGCCTTCAAAATAGAGTCACCAGCCTTCTGTTCTACCTTGCAGTTCCTTATAAGGCTGCTGTCTTCAAAACGGTGTCACCAGCCTTCTGTTCTACCTCGCAGTTTCTTTTAAGGCTGCTGCCTTCAAAATAGAGTCACCAGCCCTCTGTTCTACCTGACAGTTCCTTATAAGGCTGCTGTCTTCAAAACGGTGTCACCAGCCTTCTGTTCTACCTCGCAGTTTCTAATAAGGCTGCTGCCTTCAAAATAGAGTCACCAGCCTTCTGTTCTGTCTGACAGTTCCTATAAGGCTGCTGCCTTCAAAATGGAGTCACCAGCCTACGGTTCTACCTCGCAGTTTCCAATAAGGCTGCTGCCTTCAAAATGGGTGTTACCAGCCTTCTGTTCTACCTTGCAGTTCCAAATAAGGCTGCTGCCTTCAAAACGGAGTCACCGGCCTTCGGTTCTACCTCGAAGTTTCTAATTAGGCTGCTGCCTTCAAAATGGGAGTCACCAGCCTACGGTTCTACCTTGCAGTTTCTAATAAGGCTGCTGCCTTCAAAATGGAGTCACCAGCCGTCTTTTCTACTTGACAGTTCCTTATAAGGCTGTTGCCTTCAGCATGGGGTCACCAGCCTTCTGTAATACCTTGCAGTTTTTAATAAGGCTGCTGCCTTCAAAATGGAGTCACCAGCCTACGGTTCTACCTTGCAGTTTCTTATGAGGCTGCTGCCTTCAAAATGGAGTCACCAGCCTTCTGTTCTACCTTGCAGTTCCTTGTAAGGCTGCTGCCTTCAAAATGGAGTCACCAGCCTTCTGTTCTACCTGACAGTTCCTTATAAGGCTGCTGTCTTCAAAACGGTGTCACCAGCCTTCTGTTCTACCTTGCAGTTCCTTGTAAGGCTGCTATCTTCAAAATGGAGTCACCAGCCTTCTGTTCTACCTCGCAGGTTCTAATAAGGCTGCTGCCTTCAAAATGGAGTCACCAGCCTTCTGTTCTGTCTGACAGTTCCTATAAGGCTGCTGCCTTCAAAATGGAGTCAACAGCCTTCTGTTCTACCTGACAGTTCCTTATAAGGCTGCTGTCTTCAAAATGATGTCACCAGCCTTCTATTCTACCTTGCAGTTTCTAATAAGGCTGCTGCCTTCAAAATGGAGTCACCAGCCTTCTGTTCTGTCTGACAGTTCCTTATAAGGCTGCTGCCTTCAAAATGGAGTCACCAGCCTACGGTTCTACCTCGCAGTTTCCAATAAGGCTGCTGCCTTCAAAATGGGTGTTACCAGCCTTCTGTTCTACCTTGCAGTTCCAAATAAGGCTGCTGCCTTCAAAACGGAGTCACCGGCCTTCTGTTCTACCTCGAAGTTTCTAATAAGGCTGCTGCCTTCAAAATGGAGTCACCAGCCTTCTGTTCTACCTTGCAGTTCCTTATAAGGCTGCTGTCTTCAAAATGATGTCACCAGCCTTCTGTTCTACCTTGCAGTTTCTAATAAGGCTGCTGCCTTCAAAATGGAGTCACCAGCCTACGGTTCTACCTTGCAGTTTCTTATGAGGCTGCTGCCTTCAAAATGGAGTCACCAGCCTTCTGTTCTACCTTGCAGTTCCTTGTAAGGCTGCTGCCTTCAATTTGGAGTCACCAGCCTTCTGTTCTACCTTGCAGTTCATTATAAGGCTGCTGCCTTCAAAATGGAGTCACCAGCCTTCTGTTCTACCTTGCAGTTCCTTGTAAGGCTGCTATCTTCAAAATGGAGTCACCAGCCTTCTGTTCTACCTCGCAGGTTCTAATAAGGCTGCTGCCTTCAAAATGGAGTCACCAGCCTTCTGTTCTGTCTGACAGTTCCTATAAGGCTGCTGCCTTCAAAATGGAGTCACCAGCCTTCTGTTCTACCTGACAGTTCCTTATAAGGCTGCTGTCTTCAAAACGGTGTCACCAGCCTTCTGTTCTACCTGACAGTTCCTTATAAGGCTGCTGTCTTCAAAATGATGTCACCAGCCTTCTATTCTACCTTGCAGTTTCTAATAAGGCTGCTGCCTTCAAAACGGAGTCACCAGCCTTCTGTTCTACCTTGCAGTTTCTAATAAGGCTGCTGCCTTCAAAATGGAGTCACCAGCCTACGGTTCTACCTCCCAGTTTCTAATAAGGCTGCTAGGGCTCTGTATCGATACTTTTTTCTGATACGATACGTATCACGATACATTTGATTCAATACACGATACATATCACGATACACCGTGCGTCGCCAAAACAACAAAACGCATGATTCGGTGTCACTTCAACGTTAAATCTGAAAGGTAGAAAACTAACCATAAAGTGCCATAAAATGCTAACATTGAGAAGTGGTTCAATTTCCTTTTCACTAGCACGTTTAAATTAATTAAGCTCAACACAGACTCCTTATTGCATGTATGTGATTAAATAAAATTTAATTACATCCAAGTACTAAAGTGAAGTTACACTAAATTTATAACACTTTTACATGTCATATTGGCTAAAAAATCAAATAAACAATGGTCAATCAATTAGCTTGAAATTTTCTCTTTTTCTTCTTAAAGAGTAGCTTTCCATCAATGGCTTGAAAATTATTCGGCATTTATCAAACTCATAAATTATATTTTAAGACACTTATTTTGTGTTAAGGTTAGCTATTTGATTATTGAACAACTAAGACAATGTAGAACTTTGTTTATGGATCAAAACATAATGATTAAGTTCCTGTATGTATAGGCCTACAGAAGTGATAGCCTACCTTAAAGCTGTAAAATACAACCTAGTAGAAGCTACCCAGGATGAATATATATCAGTTATACTGATATACATTTAAAGATCACTATAAATTGTTTCAATTCCAGTTATTTACATGATGATATGACCATGCTACATTTATAAATGGTTGCATTGATTGATCTATAGGTATACTCAAGTGCTCACCTGACTAAACAATCCAGGACCTACCTCAAATGACCAAATTGCAATTAAGTGCAGTAGGAGTGAAAGAAACACAAAGACTATTCAGAATTGGCAGAATTGCCATTAGACTTGGCTGAATTGCTTTTGATAGTCAATTGATAGACCAGATCTATTGATGCAGCAGCACTTGTGGGCAAACTTGTTCATGTTCATTGTGTTTCTGCCACTTAACACATTGTGGCGCCGCGATATTGTGACGTAAACAGCGTGCCCTGGTGAGTTTCGGTACGTATCACGGTTAGTTTTTGCAGTACCGGTACGTCGATACAGCTGCCTGTACCGGTTTGGCGGTTCGATATGCGTAACGGTACAGAGCCCTAAAGGCTGCTGCCTTCAAAACGGAGTCACCAGCCTTCTGTTCTACCTTGCAGTTTCTAATAAGGCTGCTGCCTTCAAAACGGAGTCACTAGCCTTCTGTTCTACCTTGCAGTTTCTAATAAGGCTGCTGCCTTCAAAATGGAGTCACCAGCCTTCTGTTCTGTCTGACAGTTCCTATAAGGCTGCTGCCTTCAAAATGGAGTCACCAGCCTACGGTTCTACCTCGCAGTTTCTAATAAGGCTGCTGCCTTCAAAATGGAGTCACCAGCCTTCTTTTGTACTTGACAGTGCCTTATAAGGCTGCTGCCTTCAGCATGGGGTCACCAGCATTCTGTTCTGTCTGACAGTTCCTATAAGGCTGATGCCTTCCAAATGGAGTCACCAGCCTTCTGTTCTACCTTGCAGTTCCTTGTAAGGCTGCTATCTTCAAAATGGAGTCACCAGCCTTCTGTTCTACCTTGCAGTTCCTTGTAAGGCTGCTGCCTTCAAAATGGAGTCACCAGCCTTCTGTTATACCTTGCAGTTTCTAATAAGGCTGCTGCCTTCAAAACGGAGTCACCAGCCTTCTGTTCTACCTTGCAGTTCCTTATAAGGCTGCTGCCTTCAAAATGGAGTCACCAGCCTTCTGTTCTACCTTGCAGTTCCTTATAAGGCTGCTGCCTTCAAAATGGAGTCACCAGCCTTCTGTTCTACCTCACAGTTCCTTATAAGGCTGCTGCCTTCAAAATGGAGTCACCAGCCTTCTGTTCTGTCAGACTGTTCTGTCTAAAGCTGCTGCCTTCAAAATGAGTGTTACCAGCCTTCTGTTCTACCTTGCAGTTCCTCGCCAACCACCCCCCCCCCCCCGACTCTGAAAAAGGTGTTATTTTCCTACTGGTCAACTATGAGACAAAATTAACATTCTGTACGTACAAATATGTTTTCCAAATTGATCTCTTGCACCTTTTTGGTTTTTTCACTTGACATGATTGGTCGTGGGTTCGATTCCCACCGAATGTTACTTTTGAAGCGTTCGTTTGGTTGACTGATCTAGTTCTTGTATCTAAACCATGAAGTTGCTCTGAACCATAAAGTCCCTTATATGATATTGGCGATTTTACATTTTCATGATAAAAAGTATATATGAATTGTCATTTGTCCTATGTGCCCTCAAGAAATTTGTGTTACTATGTTGCCATTTTCACACCTCGGGAGGGGGGGGCAAAAAATTAAATTTACCATAATTTGTTTACCGTCCAAAAAAAAAAAAAACTCAAAAAATCAAGAGGACAAGTACAGCCCAACGGCATATTTAAAAGAGGCCCGACATTCCCCCAATTTAAAATGACCCATCCTGTGATTTAAAATCTATTACCATTTAATATCACAGAAGTATATACAACACCCAAACATTGCTGTAGAAATTTCCGTAATCTCCATTTCAAGAAATTTATGCCTTAATTTAGAATTTGTTACTATTATTGTAATCATTTCCACAACAGTTACTGTTGCAGAAATTACTATGATTACCCCAGAAACATTTGCGTAATACAGTATAGTAATTGGATGAAAATGTGCTATTCTCTTGGAAGAATTGTAAAATTTCCCATTTTTTATGCAGTCCCTTACAAGGTCATCTTCGTGCTACTTTTGCACATTTGTCACACTAATTGCAGATAGGCCTATTTTCATGATTAATGCAAATATTTTCACATTAGTGTTTTTATGATCATTAAAAAAAAATTTTTTTTTTGCATGGGCACCAGCCAAGAGATCTCCCGACGAAAGTTTTCCTTTTCCCATCATGGCATACAAATAGTACAGTTGATATTAGAGGAGCTGCGTAGTCTCATGTAATTGCACTGAGAAGATACATATTAAATCAAGAAGAACAGGGTCACCTGCAGTAGGCTACAGGCAGAGACTGATTTCTTTCTAGCCCGCTACATAACAAACTGTACATGCAATTTTGTAAATAAGACTTGCTATCAACCAAAAAGCAATCCATTTGTTGACTTTAAAGACAATTTCAAGATAAAATTTCTTGGGTAACATTGCTAGGCTGACAAACAGAAAGTGGGAATCATGGGGGAAATTCTGTGATGATTAGCGATTTCAAGGCAGGTCCAGCTAGAGGTCTCACTAAGATACAGTCTAGGGCCTCATGCTACCTTAATCCGGCCCTGGTCACCCACCCATACAAATTCGCGGACTTCTACGCATAAAGAAGCATGAATAAACTGAGTGTATGCGTGTTTATTACATATATATATGTTTTGTTAAATTTCTTAACCCCCCCCCCCCCGGACATCTTGTCAAAAATTTGTACTCCCCCTTGAAACAAGTGTGAAAAGTAAGTACACATATATGTAAAGCTCTTTAAATCATGTTTTCAGCTCATTTAGAATCATTTATATGACAAAAACGTCATTTCGGGAAGAAAAACAGTGGAAAAAAGGCAAAAATCATGTCATTTCAATACTGCATCATGCAAAGTAAGTGCTTCTTGATTTTTAGCTTTCTAATATGCTTGATATGATTATTAACATATTTTCAGCTCTTTAAATCATGTCTCTATCTCATTTAGAACCTATTTTATGGCAAAAACAGCATTTTTGAGGTCTGGCGAAACACAGAAAAAGGTGATTTCACAATGCCCAGGGTGCCTGTCACAGAAATGACAGCAACCGCCCAAAATGGTCATAAACACTTATTTAACTGTATTTGACAAGTTTTTTGAGGGGCTGTTTTTCGAATTTCACAATTTGACGTTTGCACTCTACCCTTGTGTCTAACCAATTTACTAACAAGGCAAATTATTTAGATATTAAAACGACATGTTGATTTTGTGCATATCTCTAGCTCTTATTTATGTAGAATCTAAAATATTTCAAGGTAGAACAGAAGGTTGGTGACTCCATTTTGAAGGCAGCAGCCTTACAGGAACTGTCAGACATAACAGAAGGCTGTCGACCCCATGCTGAAGGCAGCAGCCTTATAGGAACTGACAGACAGAACAGAAGGCTGGTGACTCCATTTTGAAGGCAGCAGCCTTTTGGGAACTGTCAGACAGAACAGAAGGCTGTCGACCCCATTTTGAAGGCAGCAGCCTTATAGGAACTGTCAGACAGAACAGAAGGCTGTCGACCCCATGCTGAAGGAAGCAGCCTTATAGGAACTGACAGACAGAACAGAAGGCTGGTGACTCCATTTTGAAGGCAGCAGCCTTTTGGGAACTGTCAGACAGAACAGAAGGCTGTCGACCCCATTTTGAAGGCAGCAGCCTTATAGGAACTGTCAGACAGAACAGAAGGCTGTCGACCCCATGCTGAAGGAAGCAGCCTTATAGGAACTGACAGACAGAACAGAAGGCTGGTGACTCCATTTTGAAGGCAGCAGCCTTACAGGAACTGTCAGACATAACAGAAGGCTGTCGACCCCATGCTGAAGGCAGCAGCCTTATAGGAACTGACAGACAGAACAGAAGGCTGGTGACTCCATTTTGAAGGCAGCAGCCTTATAGGAACAGACAGACAGAACAGAAGGCTGGTGACTCCATTTTGAAGGCAGCAGCCTTATAGGAACTGACAGACAGAACAGAAGGCAGGTGACTCCATTTTGAAGGCAGCAGCCTTATAGGAACTGACAGACAGAACAGAAGGCTGGTGACTCCATTTTGAAGGCAGCAGCCTTATAGGAACTGACAGACAGAACAGAAGGCTGGTGACTCCATTTTGAAGGCAGCAGCCTTATAGGAACTGACAGACAGAACAGAAGGCTGGTGACTCCATTTTGAAGGCAGCAGCCTTATAGGAACAGACAGACAGCCTTGGCTGGTGACTCCAATTTGAAGGCAGCAGCCTTATTGGAAACTGCAAGGCGGAACAGAAGGCTGGTTACTCCGTTTTGAAGGCAGCAGCCTTATAGGAACAGACAGACAGCCTTGGCTGGTGACTCCAATTTGAAGGCAGCTGCCTTATTGGAAACTGACAGACAGAACAGAAGGCTGGTGACTCCATTTTGAAGGCAGCAGCCTTACAGGAACTGTCAGACAGAACAGACGGTCTGAAGGCAGCAGCCTTATAGGAACTGTCAGACAGAACAGAAGGCTGGTTACCCCATGCTGAAGGCAGCAGCCATATAAGGAACAGTCAAGTAGAACAGAAGGCTGGTGACTCCATTTTGCAGGCAGCAGCCTTATTTGGAACTGCCTTGCAGAACAGAAGGCTGGTGACTCCATTTAGAAGATAGCAGCCTTACAAGGAACTGCCAGGTAGAACAGAAGGCTGGTGACTTCATTTAGAAGGCAGCTGTCTTATAAATAACTGCACAGTAGAACAGAAGGCTGGTGTCTCCGTTATGAAGGCAGCGGCCTTAGAAGGAACTGCAAGGTAGAACAGAAGGCTGGTGACTCCATTTTGAAGGCAGCAGCCTTATTTGGAACTGGAAGATAGAACAGCAGGCTGGTGACTCCATTTTGAAGGCAGCAGCCTTATAGGAACTGCAAGGTAGAACAGAAGGCTGGAGACTCCATTTTGAAGATAGCAGCCTTGCAAGGAACTGCGAGGTAGAATAGAAGGCTGGTGACTCCGTTTTGCAGACAGCAGCCTTATAAGGAACTGCAAGGCAGAACAGAAGGCTGCTCATACTGTTTTACAGGCAGCACACAGCGCTCCTCAAGAAACATTGAGGTTAAAAAATGAACTGAAAACGGGACCTATACCACCTGGAACTACACGATCATACGAACATTTTAAGACAAAAACAAAAAAAATCTGTTGGGAATTTTTTGAGAAATTCAAGTTTTTAAAAATCTTGTTTATCTCATCAACTGAATAAATGTAAAATGGCTCATAATACAATAAACAGGCTTGAAAACACAATGAAACTTGTTAGTTTAGCCCACTTAAGCATTTCAAACATGTTACAACAATGAAATGAACACATTTTTTGATTTTATTGAAATAAATGTGACACATTGTTTATCACACACTTTGAAAATTCAACAACGCTCATAGTAACACATTTCTTAATTTTTTTCACGCTTTATTGTTAAGAAGTTTCAAACCTTGCTTGACATGTATATGGAAAGCTTTAAATGTGAAAAGTTGGTCTAAAAATTATGTTTGGTCAAGCTGACTGCAGCAGATTGTCAACTTTCAAACATTATGATGCAGGTAGCAGTGACCACAAATACACAAAGTTTCAAGATTCTGTTAAAAAGAGAATGGTACTGGTTTCCTTCTCCTATCAATTGGGTAGTATAAAAATTTTGCACAGCGAGCTGTTACAGCTCTTTCGAAATCCATATATGACTGACTTAAAAAGGCAGGTTCACATCCATTTGCTCATCGTGAAGAGAAAATTAGCAGGTAAACCTCTGAGGGAATTAATTTATCCAGTTACTGATCTCGAGTTACTCTCTAGCCTTGATATGCAGTGCAGAATATGTTGCCCAAAAAACTTAGGACTTATTACAGCTGTTGCATTCTACGATTCTGTGCCTGCAAAGTTTGCAAACTTGCTTTGGTACCTCCCTAAATATGTTCTATTTTCAAAGAGATTCTCAGATTAAGAAATCCATTCAAGGTGCAGGATATATATTCTAACAACCACCATAGTCACTTAGTGTTCACTACAGTAAGGCATTTGCAAGGTACCTGAAACATAGGCTGCGTAGCAGCAAACCTTCAGCGAAAAAACAACATTTTAAAAGGACACCATTACACCATAAAAGTGATGTGAACGAAATTGCATGTAATATTTGCAATGGTGGCCTGATCTTGGTCTGAAATTATCTATATGCCCCGCCATATGCCAGCCTGCATGCCAGGGTATGTTTTGTTTGTTTGTTTGTTTGTGTTTTACGCCTCAGCAGCACCTTAGTGGGCTATATCGAGGCAGGCGATCGCCGTATGATGATGAGATGAGAAGACTGTGAGTCTGGTACATACCCTATTAATTCAGGGATGCCCAGGGTCTTTCAGTTGCCCCAGCATAGAACACTGGATACAACCCGCCTCCATTTAATGTCCGAGCCACTAAATTGAGTTCCGGGGTGGGATTCGAACCCACGCCCTCAGAGCCAGTGGTTGTGCAAACAAGCACTCTTAACCGTTAGGCCACGGAGGAACTCTGCCAGGGTATGTGGAACGACGGAAAAACCTTACTAGACCAATATACACATAATATGGACTAGTTTTTCATGCATAAACAAGGAATCAGTTGTGAGGTATGGGTCAGAATCTTTAAAAAAAAAAGCATTAAGAGTGACTATGAAGTAGTCCGACAAAATCTGACTCAAAACCTGGCGGCTGCTTGAGATACGACAGCATATTTCGGTCTAACTATGAAGCAGACCAACAAATGGCACTAAAATATAAAATAGGGAATGTATATAAACTTTCATCTATGGACATACAATGATGGCCAAGTTTTGGCCTGGAAACAAAAAATAATAATTTCAATATTTTTTGTCAATATTTCAAGATGTATAGAATATCCATGAATCACACCCACAAAAGACACGAATCATATAGGTGACATGTGTAACAAATTTCATCCATGTACCTGCAGTTGTGACCAAGTTTTTGCCCGAAAAAAAAAAAAAATTAATAATTTTTTCTCAATATTTCAAAAGTATAGAATATCAAGCAATCAGACCATACAAAGGCACAACTAGACCATATAGGCTACATGTGTGAAATATTTGATCCATGTACATGTAACAGGGGCTGAGTCCTAGCCCGGAAATGAAAAAAAAAAATGTTTTAGACATTTTTGTCAATATTTCAAAAAGTACAAAATGTCCATCCATGAGACCTTCAAAAGGCACAACTACCATACAGGCTACATTGGTACCAAATTTCATCCGTGCGCATGCAAAACGGGCTGAGTCCTAGCCCGGAAACGAAAAAAAAAATTTTATTTTTATTTTTCTCAATATTTCAAAAATTACAAAAGTTGCATCAATCAAACCATCAAAAGGCACAACTAGACCATACAGGCTACATGTGTACCAAATTTCATCCATGTACATTCAATAGGGGCCGAGTACTGGCCCGGAAACTATCTATCCGCCCACTGCCGGGACGCCCAACCGCCCAGACGCCCGACCGCCCAAACGCCCGACCGCCCGCCCAGCGGACGGACGGACAACTTTTGACCAAAGTGATAACAATACCTTCTTCGAACTTCGCTGAAGGTAAAAAGTGCAGCAAACATCAAGCCCGATTTCCACACACAGCCAAGATCAGCCATGCCTAGTTTCATAGCCTATATTATGTCTAAGGATTTGAGGATATTCCATTCAATATTAGAAAATAAAATTCAATTCAATTCAATATCCTAATTCAGACCCCCAATGCAGATGCAGAAGAAAAATGTCAGCTGCTTTCACAAACCTATGTTAGAGAATTAAATTGTGACATGTTTACTTTAGGCTCAGATATCACTCTAGGTACTGTCAAATACTTCAGCCTGCATCACCTTTGCTCTATTTGAACTATTGTATATAGATAGTATAATATAAACTTAATGGGCCAATGAGAAACCCATCTGAAATAATAATAATCGGTGCTGTGAGAAAATGTTTACTTTTCATGTTAATATCTGTTTTAGACGTGTTTTCACATTTTAAAATCTCTATGAAGCATTTCATATCCATATTAAGGATAACAAATCTGTTGAATAACACCCAAAGCCTGAAAATATGAAGAATTTGGTTATTTTCAGATTTTTTGCAAATATATACAGTGTGTGATAAACAATGTGTCACATTTACTTTTAAAAAATCACTAAATGTTTTCGTTTCATTGCTTTAACTTTATTGAAATTCCTCAGAGAGCTATGCTAACAGGTTTCATGACGTTTTCTTGTTTATTGAATTATAAGCCATTTCACATGCATTAAAAGATGAGATAAACAAGTTGTTTAAAAACTGGAATTCTCAACAGATTTTTTTCGTTTTTGTTTTAAAATGTTCATGATTGTGTAGTTTCAGGTGGTAAAGGACCCGTTTTCGGTTAATTTTTTTAACCCCAATGTTTCTTAAGGAGCGCTGTGATCAGCCTTATTAGAAACTGCAAGGTAGAACAGAAGGCTGGTGACTCTGTTTTGCATGCAGCAGTCGTATAAGGAATTGAAAGGTATAACAGAAGGCTGGTTACTCCGTCTTTAGGCAGCAGCCTTATAATGTACTGCAAGGTGGACTGGAAGGCTGGAGGCTCTGTTTCGCAGGCAGCAGCCTTATTGGAAACTGCAAGGCGGAAGAAAGGCTGTTGGCTCTGTTTTGCAGGCAGCAGCCTTAGAAGGAACTGCAAGACGGAACAGAAGGCTGGTGACTCCATTTTGAAGGCAGCAGCCTCATAAGGAACTGCAAGATAGAACAGAAGGCTGGTGACTCCATTTTGAAGATAGCAGCCTTACAAGGAACTACAAGGTAGAACAGAAGGCTGGTGACTCCGTTTTGCAGGCAGCAGCCTCATAAGGAACTGCTAGGTAGAACAGAAGGCTGGTGACTCCATTTTGAAGATAGCAGCCTTACAAGGAACTGCAAGGTAGAACAGAAGGCTGGTGACTCCGTTTTGCAGGCAGCAGCCTCATAAGGAACTGCTAGGTAGAACAGAAGGCTGATGACTCCATTTTGAAGATAGCAGCCTTACAAGGAACTGCAAGGTAGAACAGAAGGCTGGTGACTCTGTTTTGAAGGCAGCAGCCTCATGAGGAACTGCAAGGCAGAACAGATGGCTGGTGGCTCTGTTTTGCATGCAGCAGTCTTAGAAGGAACTGCAAGGCAGAACAGAAGGCTGGTGGCTCTGTTTTGCAGGCAGCAGCCTTAGAAGGAACTGGGAGGCAGAACAGAGGGCTGGTGGCTCTGTTTTGCAGGCAGCAGCCTTATAAGGAACTGCAAGGTAGAACAGAAGGCTGGTGACTCCGTTTTGCAGGCAGCAGCCTTGCAAGGAACTGCAGGGTAGAATGCAAGGCTGGTGACTACGTTTTGCAGGCAGCAGCCTTAGAAGGAATTGTGAGGTAGAACAGCTATGTGAAGTATGCAAAAATAGGGTTTTTCTTCCAGTTGGGAGAATTCTCCCTATCGGGAGAAAAAAAAATTCCAGATAGGAGAATTACTCAGAAATGTGCAAAGGGGAAGAACATGTCAATTTTCGCGAATTTCTGACACCAGGGGGCGATTTTGTGCAAAATTGTGACCCTACATTACCGTTCTTCAACATTTTTACCCAAGTGATTACAATACCTTCTTTGAACTTCGTTCGCTGAAGGTAAAAAGTTGAATTATTGGTTCTCGGCAATGAAATGTATGAAATGTTACCACACTGATAAGCAAGCAGAAACAGCTGTATCGTAAGTAAATAGCTGTAAAAAAAGGCCTCTGTTGCTGTTCTTGCTCACTGTCATGAAACCTCCATATCGAGAGACTTCTCCCAATTGGGAGAAGAAATTGCTTCCAATAGGGAGAATTCTCCCGATTGGGAGAAACTCTCCAATTTTGCATACTTCACCTAGCTGTAGAACAAAAGGCTGGTGACTCTTTTTTGCAGGCAGCGTACTTAGAAGGAACTGAGAGCTAGAACAGAAGGCTGGTGACTCCATTTTGAAGGCAAAAGTCTTATAAGGAACTGCAAGGCAGAACAGAAGGCTGGTGACTGTTTTGCAAGCAGCAGCCTTAGAAGGAAGTGCAAGGCAGAACAGAAGGCAGGCAGGTGACTGTTTTGCAGGCAGTAGCCTTATTAGGAACTGCAAGGTACAATGGAAGGCTGGTGACTCCATTTTGCAGGCAACAGCCTTACAAGGAACTGCAAGGTAGAAGGGAAGGCTGGTGACTCCGTTTTGCAGGCAACAGCCTTACAAGGAACTGCTAGGTAGAACAGAAGGCTGGTGACTCCATTTTGAAGATAGCAGCCTTACAAGGAACTTCAAGGTAGAACAGAAGGCTGGTGACTCCGTTTTGCAGGCAGCAGCCTCATAAGGAACTGCTAGGTAGAACAGAAGGCTGATGACTCCATTTTGAAGATAGCAGCCTTACAAGGAACTGCTAGGTAGAACAGAAGGCTAGTGACTCCGTTTTGAAGGCAGCAGCCTCATGAGGAACTGCAAGGCAGAACAGATGGCTGGTGGCTCTGTTTTGCATGCAGCAGTCTTAGAAGGAACTGCAAGGCAGAACAGAAGGCTGGTGGCTCTGTTTTGCAGGCAGCAGCCTTAGAAGGAACTGGGAGGCAGAACAGAGGGCTGGTGGCTCTGTTTTGCAGGCAGCAACCTTATAAGGAACTGCAAGGTAGAACAGAAGGCTGGTGACTCAGTTTTGCAGGCAGCAGACTTAGAAGGAATTGTGAGGTAGAACAGCTATGTGAAGTATGCAAAAATAGGGTTTTTCTTCCAGTTGGGAGAATTCTCCCTATCGGGAGAAAAAAAAATTCCAGATAGGAGAATTACTCAGAAATGTGCAAAGGGGAAGAACATGTCAATTTTCGCGAATTTCTGACACCAGGGGGCGATTTTGTGCAAAATTGTGACCCTACATTACCGTTCTTCAACATTTTTACCCAAGTGATTACAATACCTTCTTTGAACTTCGTTCGCTGAAGGTAAAAAGTTGAATTATTGGTTCTCGGCAATGAAATTGGAATCTGTGAGCAATTTAAACCATGTATGAAATGTTTCCACACTGATAAGCAAGCAGAAACAGCTGTATCGTAAGTAAATAGCTGTAAAAAAAGGCCTCTGTTGCTGTTCTTGCTCACTGTCATGAAACCTCCATATCGAGAGACTTCTCCCAATTGGGAGAAGAAATTGCTCCCAATAGGGAGAATTCTCCCGATTGGGAGAAACTCTCCCATTTTGCATACTTCACCTAGCTGTAGAACAAAAGGCTGGTGACTCTTTTTTGCAGGCAGCGTACTTAGAAGGAACTGATAGCTAGAACAGAAGGCTGGTGACTCCATTTTGAAGGCAACAGTCTTATAAGGAACTGCAAGGTACAACAGAGGGCTGGTGACTCCATTTTGAAGGCAGCAGCCTTAGAAGGAAGTGCAAGGCAGAACAGAAGGCAGGCAGGTGACTGTTTTGCAGGCAGTAGCCTTATTAGGAACTGCAAGGTACAACAGAAGGCTGGTGACTCCATTTTGCAGGCAACAGCCTTACAAGGAACTGCAAGGTAGAAGGGAAGGCTGGTGACTCCATTTTGCAGGCAACAGCCTTACAAAGAACTGCAAGGTAGAAGGGAAGGCTGCTGACTCCGTTTTGCAGGCAACAGCCTTACAAGGAACTGCAAGGTAGAAAAGAAGGCTGGTGACTCCATTTTGAAGGCAGCAGCCTTATTAGAAACTGCAAGGTAGAACAGAAGGCTACTGACTCCTTTTTGCAGGCAGCAGCCTTATAAGGAACTGCAAGGCAGAAAAGAAGTCTGGTGACTCCGTTTTGCAGGCAGTAGCCTTATTTGGAACTGGAAGATAGAACAGCAGGCTGGTGACTCCATTTTGAAGACAGCAGCCTTATAGGAACTGCAAGGTAGAACAAAAGGCTGGTGACTCCATTTTGAAGGTAGTAGTCCTATAAGGAACTTCAAATTAAAACAGTGGGCTGGTGTGTCCGTTTTGAAGGCAGTAGCCTCATAGGGAACTACAAAGTTGAACAGAAGGCTGGTGACTCCGATTTTAAGGCAGCAGTGTGGTATAAGGAACTGAAAGGTGGAATAGAATACTGGTGACTCCGTTTTTAAGGCGGCAGCCTTATAATGTACTGCAAGATGGACTGGAAGGCTGGTGGCTCTGTTTTGCAGGCAGCAGCTATGAGTCTATTTTTAATTGTCAACACAAAGTAATATGAATGTTCTTAGTTTAAAAAAATGGCCATTTTACATAAAATGCAACACTATTGGTATGAAAATGGTAACATAGTAACACAAATTTCCTGAGGGCACATAGGACAAATGACAATTCATATATACTTTTTATCATGAAAATGTAAAATCGCCAATATCATATAAGGGACTTTATGGTTCAGAGCAACTTCATGGTTTAGATACAAGAACTAGATCAGTCAACCAAACGAACGCTTCAAAAGTAACATTCGGTGGGAATCGAACCCACGACCAATCATGTCAAGTGAAAAAACCAAAAAGGTGCAAGAGATCAATTTGGAAAACATATTTGTACGTACAGAATGTTAATTTTGTCTCATAGTTGACCAGTAGGAAAATGACACCTTTCTCAGAGTCGGTGGGGGGGGGGGTGGTTGGCAAGGAACTGCAAGGTAGAACAGAAGGCTGGTGACACCCATTTTGAAGGCAGCAGCTTTAGACAGAACTGTCAGACAGAACAGAAGGCTGGTGACTCCATTTTGAAGGCAGCAGCCTTATAAGGAACTGTGAGGTAGAACAGAAGGCTGGTGACTCCATTTTGAAGGCAGCAGCCTTATAAGGAACTGCAAGGTAGAACAGAAGGCTGGTGACTCCATTTTGAAGGCAGCAGCCTTAGAAGGAACTGCAAGGTAGAACAGAAGGCTGGTGGCTCCATTTTGAAGGCAGCAGCCTTAGAAGGAACTGCAAGGCGAACAGAAGGCTGGTGGCTCCATTTTGAAGATAGCAGCCTTACAAGGAACTGCAAGGTAGAACAGAAGGCTGGTGACTCCATTTTGAAGGCAGCAGCCTTATAAGGAACTGCAAGGTAGAACAGAAGGCTGGTGACTCCATTTTGAAGGCAGCAGCCTCATATGGAACTGCAAGGTAGAACAGAAGGCTGGTGACTCCATTTTGAAGGCAGCAGCCTTATTAGAACCTGCGAGGTAGAACAGAAGGCTGGTGACTCCATTTTGAAGGCAGCAGCCTTATAAGGAACTGCAAGGTAGAACAGAAGGCTGGTGGCTCCATTTTGAAGGCAGCAGCCTTAGAAGGAACTGCAAGGCGAACAGAAGGCTGGTGGCTCCATTTTGAAGATAGCAGCCTTACAAGGAACTGCAAGGTAGAACAGAAGGCTGGTGACTCCATTTTGAAGGCAGCAGCCTTATAAGGAACTGCAAGGTAGAACAGAAGGCTAGTGACTCCATTTTGAAGGCAGCAGCCTCATATGGAACTGCAAGGTAGAACAGAAGGCTGGTGACTCCATTTTGAAGGCAGCAGCCTTATTAGAACCTGCAAGGTAGAACAGAAGGCTGGTGACTCCATTTTGAAGGCAGCAGCCATATAAGGAACTGTCAGGTAGAACAGAAGGCTGGTGTCTCCGTTTTGAAGGCAGCAGTCTTATAAGGAACTGCAAGGTAGAACAGAAGGCTGGTGACTCCGTTTCGAAGGCAGCAGCCGCCACATAAGGAACTGCAAGGTCGACTAGAAGTCGGAAATAGTTAAAAGTATTTATAATAATTAGTACATGTCAATAAAATTAAGAGAGAAGAGAACTTGGAAAAAAGGAAGGCTGGTGACTTCATTTTGAATGCAAGAGCCTGTGAGGAAACTTCAAGCAATAAGAACCAGATTTTGCAAAAGATTGTGTTCCCCATATCAACCCCAACGCAAGACCCCAAAGGTATGCAAATTAGTGGCGGGGATTTAAAAATCAGAGTTGGCAGTGATATACACTAAGTTAATCAGTTAATTGGTACTGGTGGTCCTCAAGCAATTGTTTTTGCCCAAATTTATCATCAAACATCAATTTTGTTCAAATTAATCTAAAAAAAAGAAAGAAGAAAGAGTTTGGCCGAGAGTTTCAAGATGCAGGGTTGAATCGTATGTGCACATTCCATAATTAAATTCGGGAGAAAAGTGTCAATGGTTTTTGAAACTATTTAACAATTTTTCTTTTTCTTCCTCATTCCTTTCAGGATTACTTTAAACCGTTCATTCCTTCCTTCCTTCATTTAATCTTCCTTTCTTTCTTCATTCTTTCCTCATTCCTTTCTTCCTTCTTTCCTTCAGTTATTTCTTTAATTTCTTCCTTTCTTCCTTCCTTCTTCTCTCATTTCTTCCTTCATACTTTGCTCTCTTTCTGCTTTCTTTCTTCCTTTCTTCTCTATTCATTCTTTCCTTTTTTCCTCCATTCCTTGCTTATTTCATTCTATCTTCCTTGCCTTGCTCCTTCCTTCGTTATTATGTTATTCCTTCTTTCTTTCTCCCTTACCCCTACGTTCCTTCTTGCTTCTTTCCTATCTTATTTTTCTTTCCTTAATCCTTACTATCTTCTATTACATCTTCCTTTTGTTCTTCATTCCATAATTCCTTCTACTTTCCTCCTTCCTTCCTGACTTTCTCCCTTTCTGTGATCTTTCTTTTGGTTTAAACATAATTATTAGAGCTATACCGCTCAATTACAGGTTCAGTGTGTTAGTATACTTCCTTTCTTTCCTTCTTTTCTTTCTTCTTTCCTTTCTCTTTACTTTCTTTCTTCTTTCATTCATTCCTTTCTTCCTTCATTCCTTCATTCCCTCCGTTCCATCCTTGCTTGCTTCCTTCCTCGCTTCATTCCCTTTTGTTTCCTTCTTTCTTCCTCCTTGTGTTCAAGATTACTTCATTACTTCCATTCTTCCTTCCTTCATGTCCCACAATCTTCCTTTCTTCTCTCTTTCTTCACTTGCATTCTTTCATTTATTCCATTACTGTCACACTTCCTTCATTCCTTGCTTTCTTCCTGCCCATCTTCCTTCCCGTGTTTCTTTACTTTCTTCCTTGCTTTATTCCTTCCTTCCTCTCTTCTTGCTTTGCTTCCTCCCCTATATCATCACTTTCTTCCTTTCTTCTTTCCTTCCTACTTTCCATTTTCCTTCTTTTCCCCCTTCCTTCCATCACTCCTTTCTTCTTCTTTCATTTCTCCTTACCTTGCTTTTTTCCTTCTTATCGCCGTTCCTTCTTTCTCTGAGCTTCCTTCATTTCGTGAACCTTCCTTTATTCCTTCGTTCCTGTCTTCCTCCACTCTTTCATTTATCACTTGCTTTATTCATTATTTATTTCTTCCTTCCTTCCTCCATTATTCCATTCCTTTCTTCCTTCCTTCTGCCATTGCTTTCTTTCTTCCTCATTCCCTTCTTTTTCATTCGTCCATTCTTTCTTCCTCCCCTATTTCATTTCTTTCTTCTTTCTCCTTCCTTCCTTCTTTGCTTTATTGCTTTCTGCCTTGTTTTATTCATTCCTTCATCTCTTCCTCCCTTATTACATTCCTTCCTTCATTTTTTCTGTTCTTCCTTCTTTCCTTCAATCATTCATTTATTCCTTCATTTCTTCTTTCCTTCTTCCCTTCTTTGTACCTTCTTTCCCTCTTGCTCTCTTCCTTCATTCCTTTCTTCTTCTTTCTTGTCTCCCTTCTTTCATTTCTTCCTTTCTTCCTTCCCATATTTACTCCTTTCTTTCTTTCCTTCCTTCCTGTTCTCTTTCTTTCTTCCTCCTTCATTCATTCATTCCTTTCTTTCCCTTATGTCATCCCACTCTTCCTTATTCCCTTCTTCTTTCATTCCCGTCTTCCTTCCTTCCTTTCCCTCTTCCTTCTTCATTCCTTTCTTCTTCTTTCAGTTGTTCATTGTTTGTTGCTTTTCTTCTCTTCCTTCCTTCCTTCCTTCTGTCCTTCTGTCCTTCTTTCCTTCCTTGCATTCTTCTTTCATTCCTTACTTCCTTCCCCGGGCTTCCTTCATTCCTTCCTCCAGCCCTTATTTCATTCCTTCCTTCTTTCTTCACTTTTCTTTCTCTTCCTTTTCGACTTTCTTTCTTTCTTTCCTTCATTTCTTCCTTCTCCCTCCTTTCTTTCCTTCATTCCTTCCTACTTTGCTTCCCCGCCCCAGTCCCATCACATAATCTTTGGTCCCATTGAACCGTAAATGATTGAACTGCTCTATTTTGGGAGAATCCAGGTGTCGCTTCGGTAGTATTTGTCAGTCAGCGCCCTCTGTAAACAACTTCAGGGAAGCATGCGCCTTCGGCGCATGCGCAGTAATATGTAAATTAGTTTCTTAGTACCATTGCGCATGCTCAGGAAGGTTGTCTCTCCGGCTGGTGCCTCCGAAATGAAGATGAATTCAAACTCCATCAGCAGAGCCTTTGACAAGATAAAATCCTGGATAGGATGGTTATGGACGTATCTTTGGTTGCTCTGGTTCATGCTAGTAGTGTTTGTCGTCTACATCCTTCGTGGACCATTGAAACTTGGAGAAAACCTCACATACGGTAAGATAGTTTGTAACTTGTGAGCGATAATACATTCTCTTATGATTTCTTGCAAAACTGATGCAGTGATGGCACCAGATATGAAACATTTGAAAGAATTGTTGGCCATGTGCGTTTTGAACTTACAAATGCATGTCAAGGGAAATGCATGCACAACTCTGGCTGTCAGAGTTTGCACTGACAGTGTGGTTGGTGACAGAAGCAGCAGAAACATGAGATCATTGATATTCATGACTGTCACACTCAGTCACACCTCACTGGTCTCAGCTGCAGGTGCTCCCTATCTACAGTGACTGATAGTGATATTCTGACATAACTAAATACATCCCTGGTCATGATTGACACTCATTGAATGTGACACTGACAGTGACACTTCTTATTCACCGTCTTTATCCCTGATACTTCAGTCAAATTCAAAGTTTACCGATTTAATCCGAAGGCCTATTGGTTTTAACAATCAACCATGAAATAAGTACAATCGTTTGTGTGACAAATGGCGTTGTTGTCAAGTAACTTTGATTGGATGGAATATAGATCTGAACGATTGATTTATTGAAGAGGAATACCTTTCTATCATGCCCCGCCTCAGGTTTCTTGTTGTTCGATATTAAAAAATATGATGTTGAAAACAGTCTGGAAAGATCCTTTGAATTCCAGTAAATAAAGAGTGGGAGGTGACACTGGCCTGTCGTTAGAAATTTGACAGGAGGCAACAGGCTGCAAAATTTTGCTGGATGTGTTCTATTTTTAAAGGTTGGCATACATGCACTGCTTACTGGCATTGTTCTGATGAAGTTTTGCTGAATCCGGACCCACAATAGAGCACCAAGACTGAACTACATTTCAATTTAATTGACCTACATTCTAATTCAATTTGAAAAAGAAAGCCTTCAAATTTGTGGTATTAAATAAAAAAAAAAAATTCTGAGAGGACCATATAATTTATTTATGTTAATCAAATATCTGACCAGTTGACTTAGGCAGCTGAGTAGTCTTTGTTTATAAGAATAACTGGTGCACTAAATACAACTTAGGCCTGCACTGTGAGGGACTGAGGGAGCCTTAATTATTTGTTAAAATTTTATTGTCCTATTGTAGGCTACAGACAAGAGGCTTCAGTAGCCTTCACTTCCTTCAAATGGTAATTTCAGACAGAGAGCTTATCAAACTTTGATATTGCACAGATTGGCTTGTCAACTTGTCACAATCTGTCAACTGGTATTAACATGATTAAGTTATCTTGTTTGCATTTCATGAAACATAAGGCATAAGTTACATGGATACCGTCAGTGGTGGATCCAGATAGCATTGTTTTTTTTATGCCATTTGCAGGCCTGCATGGTAGGTCATTTCCTTCAAAATACTAGGGGGAGGGTTGGTCTTGTGGTAACGTGCTAGGCTGCCAATTGCTGGGTCCATGGTTCGAATCCAGCTCTTGTCTGGTCACCTGGGCCTATGTTGGACGACTGTTTCAATCTGTCTTCGCCTCATTGCTATACCCTCCTCCTGTCCTAATTAGCGTACCAAGTGCATAAATACAGGATGTAAACCCCCAATCATCCATCCATCAATATCCTAATTAGCCTACTAAGTGCATAATTGATAAATAAAAGACGTAAAGCCCCAATCATCCGTCCTTCAAAATACTGCTTTTCATCTCCATGGGGGTGGGCATCCAGGCCCCCTCTCCCACCCCTGGATCTGCCACTGTAGCGTGAATATATTGTATAATAATTTGGAAATTATTTTGTTGAAAATTTAATCAAAATCACTGCAAAAACATATAAACCTTCATGAAATGTGTAACTGTAAGTGTTTTAGAACAACCTTTTAGGCTGATTGTCATCATGACTAGTGGTCTGTCCACGTTGTCATACTATCATGAAATTTAACAGGGCAAACTTTGAAAAACATGTAAATTTGGCACCTGTCAGTCACTGATAATATTGCTTAACAGTCTAGAAAGTATACCAAATATTATGTGTTGGTTTGTTGCGTTGTAAGCATACATTTCATAACCTAGGATAGGCCAATTTGATTTTGTTTAAAAAGAGAGTGAAGGATTCTCATCTTCTCCCAGCTGGCAAAAACTGGTGGTTAACTGAGAGTTATCACGTGAAATTGCCCCTCAGTTATCAAGTGGAAAACTGATAGGTTATTGCAAACGCTAACCACGTGATTTTCTCACCAGTTAACCATGTGATTTTCTGTTGAATATCTTCACCAGTTAACCACATGATTTTCTGGTGAATATCTTCACCAGTTAACCACGTGATTTTCTGGGGGGAAATCTTCACCAGTTAACCACGTAATTTTCTGGTGAATATCTTCACCAGTTAACCACATGATTTTCTGGGGGGCAATCTTCACCAGTTAGAATTATTTGAGAAGGGGCGAAATCTCCCACCGGTTAACTTAGCTCCTCATCAAGCCAGTCAACTCAGACTGTTTCAAGCATTATCTTGGGCTTTCAATAGCTGTGGGGCTGAAGTAAAAGCCACAAGAACTTGCTGAAAATTTGTCACAACCAGGATGATGCAGTGAGGCTCTTTTCAGTCTTCTTAAGGGTTACCAGAATCAAGGATTGTTGTCATACTTGATTCACATTTTGGATGACTAGTCTTTAGTGATAATATCCAATATGTGCTCCTTTTTCAGCTAATAAGCATCATTCCACCAAATACTGTGTATTAATCCAGATTTAGAAATCATAATCATTTGTTTAATTAGTTTAAACGCAGTTAAAGTAAACTTAGTGCGGAACTGGGTGCACAGCAGTGTTTCTAGTACGGGTGGCTCCATCTATATTTCTGGGGGGGGGGTGCAATCTTCACATGTTAACCATGTGAAGAAAAACACATGATAACTCTCAGTTATATCATGAAGGCGGTCAAGCGTTAATCTGGTGTGATTCATCACGTGGTTATCCCGTGAAAATGTTGGGGATAGACCCCGAAGTCGACTCTATAAAGTCGACTAGCGAAGTCATAGTTAGGTTCCCAAGCAGCAAGTTAATGTTCAGTCTGGTCAAGTCAGACTTGAGTCAGCTAAAGTCAAGCCATAGTTGCATAACTTAGCCAATTTTCATCTCACAGAAATGGTTTTGGTACCATTCAAATGGGCATAAAGAGCACAAGTGTGTCTAACTATTTAGTACTTTTGTAAAGTCTATAAAACATAAAACCTCCCTAAAAATTGACACATTTGTGTATTACACAATAATCCGTGTCCGAAAATTTTCTTGTAAAGCAAGTCAGAGTTTTAACTCTGACTGACTTCGGGGTCTAGTTGGGGAGTTTTTTCACGTGAAGAAAAACACGTGATAACTCTCAGTTATGTGGTGAAGATGGCCAAGCGTTAATCTGGTGACATTCATCACGTGGTTATCCCGTGAAAATGTGGGAGTTTTTCTCACGTGAACAAAAACACGTGATAACTCTCAGTTATGTCATGTTCACCAGTTTCCCGCGTGTTTATCACGTGAAGTTCACGTGCATTGTCAGCTGGGCTAGTTCAGATGACATTCAACATTGCTGTCTTCTTTGATGCTGTGTTTTATGTTTAACCTGGTACAACATTTTGTACAACGTCATGAAATTTAGAATATTTTTTGTCACTATGTATTGTTGTTAGTTGCGGGGAAATTGGAAGGAATAACATAATTATCCCATCCCCATCAGATAATGCTGAACAACTCTGGAGCAGTGCTATTTTGAAACTGCCTTAAATGAGGTCTTGTGTTTGGTCATTAATCAGTGGTCAGAAGTGTTTTGCAAATTGAGCTAAATTGCATTGTGTGTATTCTGTTTGTCAGTGTTGTGTATTAGCAGATATTCTCACTTGCCACCAGGCGGGGCTATAGTATAATGCCAGTATAGTCTTCGACTGCAGAACTGGGTGGTCAAGTTTGTGTATTTTGGCAGATACTCTCTATTCTGTTCGGTATACTATATGGCCTAAGGGGGCGACCATTTAATTTCCAGGGGGGTTTGGAAATTTCCTCAGCAGGAAATTATTTATTTTGGGGTAACGGCGGCAGTATTATTTATTTCAAGCCTGCAAAGTCCCCGAATATTCATTCCTAAATCAAGCTACGCCTATTAAGAAATACCCTTGGCGGAAATTATGAATAATTTCACCGAAACTGAGCAAAACATTGTTTATTTACATCATGTTTTCGCCTCTCTTCTTGTAACATTCTTTCATTTATTATCAAAATTTTTCTAGCTTTTCCCTTTTTTTTGAGCATCCCAGATATCCGGTTCTAACACCCTAATGGATACCGGATATCCTGCAAATTCCAATATCCGGCCGCATACCGGATACATGTAACTTGCCGGATATCCCTGCATCCCTAGCTATTGTAGTCTACAATTTGTAGATCACAAACATTTTGACAAGTCCAAGATGGCCACAACAAACAGATTGTCCATTGTGACATAAGTATTTTTTCTCATAGATCTATGCGATTTGGCATTTATAAGGATTGTAGGTGCCACAAGATGGGGATCGTTTGAAGAAATCCAAGATGGGTGACACAAAGTGGCTGCCATAAATTAAATGTCCTCTGTGACTTTAATTTTCATGGATGGAGAATATGTATGGTATAATTCATCTGTCGATATCAAGATGTACACATTGATATTGTAATTAGAACTGTATTGTTGTTTTCAAAAGATTCAAATTGCTACATATCATCGATACAACATTTATCATACACGATCTTATGTGTCATTGACACAATGCATACAAATCGTGTGTATTTTACCGAAATTTGAAAAAATATGCTTGGCGAAATCTGAATATTATCTTTGTTTAAGTAACAAGTTGATCTGTTACACCTCTCAGCTTCTGTGTTGATCTGTTACATCTCTCAGCTTCTGTGTTGATCTGTTACATCTCTCAGCTTCTGTGTTGATCTGTCACATCTCTCAGCTTCTGTGTTGATCTGTTACATCTCTCAGCTTCTGTGTTGATCTGTCACATCTCTCAACCTCTGTGTTGATCTGTTACATCTCTCAGCTTCTGTGTTGATCTGTTACATCTCTCAGCTTCTGTGTTGATCTGTCACACCTCTCAGCTTCTGTGTTGATCTGTTAACATCTCTCAGCCTCTGTGTAACAGTTGATCTGTTACATCTCTCAGCTTCTGTGTTGATCTGTTTCATCTCTCAGCTTCTGTGTTGATCTGTCACATCGCTCAACCTCTGTGTTGATCTGTTACACCTCTCAGCTTCTGTGTTGATCTGTTAACATCTCTCAGCCTCTGTGTAACAGTTGATCTGTTACATCTCTCAGCTTCTGTGTTGATCTGTCACATCTCTCAACCTCTGTGTTGATCTGTTACATGTCTCAGCTTCTGTGTTGATCTGTCACATTGCTCAACCTCTGTGTTGATCTGTCACATTGCTCAACCTCTGTGTTGATCTGTTACACCTCTCAGCTTCTGTGTTGATCTGTTAACATCTCTCAGCCTCTGTGTAACAGTTGATCTGTTACATCTCTCAGCTTCTGTGTTGATCTGTCACATCTCTCAACCTCTGTGTTGATCTGTTACATGTCTCAGCTTCTGTGTTGATCTGTCACATCTCTCAGCCGCTGTGTTGATCTGTCACCTCGCTCAACCTCTGTGTTGATCTGTTAACATCTCTCAGCCTCTGTGTAACAGTTGATCTGTTTCATCTCTCAGTTTCTGTGTTGATCTGTTTTATCTCTCAGCTTCTGTGTTGATCTGTCACATCGCTCAACCTCTGTGTTGATCTGTTACACCTCTCAGCTTCTGTGTTGATCTGTTAACATCTCTCAGCCTCTGTGTAACAGTTGATCTGTTACATCTCTCAGCTTCTGTGTTGATCTGCCACATCTCTCAACCTCTTTGTTGATCTGTTACATGTCTCAGCTTCTGTGTTGATCTGTCACATTGCTCAACCTCTGTGTTGATCTGTTACACCTCTCAGCTTCTGTGTTGATCTGTTAACATCTCTCAGCCTCTGTGTAACAGTTGATCTGTTACATCTCTCAGCTTCTGTGTTGATCTGTCACATCTCTCAGTTCTGTGTTGATCTGTTACATCTCTCAACCTCTGTGTTTATCTGTTTCATCTCTCAGCCTCTGTATTGATCTGTTACATCTCTCAGCTTCTGTGTTGATCTGTCACATCTCTCAACCTCTGTGTTGATCTGTTACATGTCTCAGCTTCTGTGTTGATCTGTCACATCTCTCAGCCGCTGTGTTGATCTGTTACATCTCTCAGCTTCTGTGTTGATCTGTCACATCTCTCAACCTCTGTATTGATCTGTTACATCTCTCAGCCTCTGTGTTGATCTGTTTCATCTCTCAGCTTCTGTGTTGATCTGTCACATCTCTCAACCTCTGTGTTGATCTGTTACATCTCTCAGCTTCTGCGACTTCTCCCCAAATTTTGTCTCTCAGATCCTTTGTCACTGCACAATCCTTTCAAATGTGTATCATATAATAATGAATAATTTAAAGTTAAGTAATAAATATGTTATTCTTGTTTTATTCTGCTTCCAGAGGGGGTGCATGATTCTGCATTACTGGCAGTTAAATGTGTGTGTTTAATGAAACACCCTGTCATGCGTTCATGGCATATTAAATGTGTTACATGTGAAAGTTGACACCCTACAAAGGTGGTGAATGTATTAAGTGAGGTACTGTGATTGCTGACAGGTGGGCCTCTTATTGAGAGGGGGGGGGGTTGACTGAAGGACTGCATTCAGCCATCGGCTGGACAGCTTAGCTGCTCCCCCTGTTAATGCAATGAACTCTTCCTTGCCACTGGCTGAGCCTACTTTGTTGTGGCTGGGCCAAGTGGCTGGCTGGCTGCAGGTTGCTGCTGCATAACGTGAATCATAAGGAGTGTATACACTCAGCTAGGCTACTTTCTGGGCTGCTGCTTCAGCTGCCTTAGCTGCTGCACTGTGCATCTACTGCTGACTTGGCTGCTCATGGGGACAGCGTGGGATGACAGCCTCCTCTTAAGCTGCTGGTGCTCTGGTGATGCTGCCAAGCCCATCTTTTAATCATACATACTACACCTTGCCTACCATACTTCCATATTGTGCTTGGATATCACTTCACCGACTGCCAACATGCTCAACTTGATATTCAGTAAGTGATGTTGTCTAGCTGTACACCTTCCCTGTTTATTGCCAACTGTTTCATTCAAGCCACTCATATAACTCAAATCACTTGGATCCATTCAATCAAGGCTGTTGTTCTGTTGGTGTGACACTGACAGCCTGTGCCAGCAACTGTGCAACATTGGCCAATAGTCTCAATACCATACATGGCCATGTGGCATACATGTAATGATGTATTCTCTCATTGTATGGTATTGTTTGCCTGCATTGTGACGTCACAGCATGGTGACAATACATACATTTGAGTATGCAACATCCAGTGATCCAACTGTACATAATAATATGGAGGACATCATTGTTGTCATGTCTTGCCAGTCTAGTTTATAGTTCACCTGGTTTTTGTGTGTCAGGTATTGTTTGCTTCCTGTCTGTGCTCAACAGCGTGACATAAGGTCACCTGTCGTTTGTCACCATGGCAACAAATTGCTGTATATGTATACCAGCTCCCATATTAGCTTTGTAGCCCTTATATGTCACTCTACTGTGTATACTTGAATAATACTTCACTGCTACCTGAGTTATGGCTGCTTATTCAGTGTGTAATATTCCTAGGTATTACCACTCCTATGTGTACCTCAGTGCACTAGAAGTGAGTGTTGTACATGTCAGTATGCATACTGTTGCCCCAATGGCTCTGTGCCAGTCTCCACATCACCTGTTAAGTTTTATACTCATTTCATTGCTGACCGACTTCAGCAAACTATATCTATGAAAAAAACATTTTGATCATCAGCTGCTGTTGACCTGCTGTTGTGCAATATCCGAACACAGCAGCTGTTCAGGGTGTTGGAGCATCAGCTACAGGTGGTTGCTTCATCTTCAGCTGGCCTGGCTGCTTTGTTGCTGTGCTGGTTGCTATGGTGTCCACATGGTTGCTAAGGTGTCACATGGTGTCATCATATTCCACATGTTCCATAGCAACCGATGATTCGCACCTACTTTCTGCATGAATTTTGGTTTAAAGTTATGGATTAGTCAGTTAAAGTTATTAATGTCATCATTTGTTGATACTATCATCTGTACAAATGTTGGATGCAACAAGTCCAACATAAGTGCTATAATATATTGAATGAAAGAAAGTTATATTTCATGAGGTGCCGCTCAATCTAATATAACTCATCTGAATGTCTACATCATTTGCACGAAAAGCATATCTCATTTTTGCAAAAATTTGTACAACTTTACATCAATGCAGCCTGATTCATGTAAAGTAGTAGATTCATTGAAATTTTTTGTTCAACTTAGTCTAATTACTGTTTGGCAAATTTATTAGATAGGGCCCCTGAGAATGATTTGTTGCCTCAAAATGCGAAATACTCCTAGTCATTGTCAGTAAAGTTGTTCATCACAGGTGACATACTACCATCCTCTTGCTGATACTATTAGCATTAAGCCCATTCATTTTGCTTTAGTATCATGATATGATCGTTTTATTGCTCTAATATCATTTGCCAATAATCACGATTGCTATATTCAGAATAGTCTGGATTAAAAGCTTGGCTCATTCATTTAGTTTTCACCCACAGCTGTTTCGAACAACATGTGTGCAATGAGTAGATTAATTGCAAAAGCAAGAAAACAGAAAATAGAGATGATAAAAAGCTGTTTCTTTTGGCTCAACTTAAGAGCTCTTTTTGAAGACTTTATCTTGACAACCAAGTACATGATTGTGCATGTTGAGCTTTTTGTGTAGAAAGAAACCTTCCACCTGGCCAAAATCACTTTGCCAAAGTCTTTAATGATGTTTTTTTGTAAGTAGTTGTAGTAAATAGCTTTATTGATCTTGATGAATTGAAATAAAGCTTCAAAAGCATTTTGGTATGGTATGCAGTACAGTGAGTACACCGTTGATTGCACCATATATCACTTGATCAAGTAATTGTGTCATGTATATCATTCTTCTGGAAACACTGCTTAATGTAGTATGGTGCAAATTTGCTTCACCAAACCATCAATGTTTGTTATAAGTAAACATTTGCATTGCACAATAGCCTACTCGGAAGTTACAGGTGATAGATCTAAATGGTAAGTGCAGCCCTCTAATCCCAGTGGTTAGATAGATAGATAGATAGATAGATAGATAGATAGATAGATAGATAGATAGATAGATAGACAGATAGACAGGTAGACAGATAGACAGACAGATAGACAGATAGATAGATAGGAAAGTAAGGAAAGTAGATAGTCAAATGAGTACAAACTCTTGTTAGTTAATTACCATTCAGGTGGACAAGACAAGTGCTCCTCTAGTCTGATGAGATTGTAATTTGAAGAGACAAACATCCTTGTGTCTCTTCCATATTGCCTGGTTAATACTTAATAGATCCTGCCTCACTTCCTATAACCAGCTGATAACCTTGATCTCCTCATTGTCCAAGCTGTACCCAGCCAGGTGATCTTGATCTTGTTAATCCCTTGTCCATTTGTCTGACCCTTGTCTGGCTGACCCCCCTATGTGCTCTGGGCCATCTTCCATCTTGGATTCCATCTTGGATTGACCTCATTCTGGATTGACCCCTTGTTAGGGTCAGGGTTCAGAGAGATGCCATAGGGCCCCTCGAGTCTCTTACTCCTCTCACTGCTCATTAAGCATATGAGTTCAAGGTTTTGCCATGCTGCATGGCATGGGTGAATGGCATGGGTGTATGGCAGGGATGTATGGCATGGGTGCATTGCATGCCACAGAGGGATTACTTGTATTGGTTTACAACAAACATCTGTATCATGTATATTTTATCACATACTTTATGTATGGCTGCTAAGCCTGCTATAAAGGATGGTTGTAATGGATGGTTATAGCTGTCTTTAGATAAGCTGATCTGGCTTAGAGAGACTGTACCATTGCCCTGAGATGATGATGCTGTGCAAATTTGCAGTAGCTTATTCTCTCGAGACTTATTCTATAATTACATGGGCGCTGCTCTGTCATTTCGATGACCAACAGGTGTCCAGGGATTTCCCTCCTCCCTTACACCAGTATCTATCTCTGGACATGGAACTGTTGCTTGTGCATGTTGTGTTTATTGTGTAGGGGGTCATTTGGGCAATTTTCTCTTGTGGAAAATAAGAATTGCAAAGTGTGGAGGTTGCTTATTGAAGGAGGGTTGCACTTTAAGAGAAAGCCTTTGACCACTTTTCTAAAGGAGTCCCTGCCGAGAGAAGCGTCACGCAGAAATGTATGCTTAGCTGCTTAGCTGCCTCAACTGCATTGTTGTGAAACATCCAGGCAGGTGAAATCATCAAGAGATATATTGGAAATTCAGCAGTACAATAATATGTATTGTGATTACAACTGTGACTTTCACAAAAGCCAAAAATGAACACATGGTGGATATATCATAAACACTGTACTATTAATTCACTAGTCAATCTATTTTAAAGTAAAATTCTGCATTTATATGCCGTTTGCTGCACAAGCTATCCACTTGTTGTTTTCTATAAAAGCAGTTCCAGTATCTCTGCTATCTTATAATTCTTTAGAGATACCGGAACTGCCTTTCTGTGCTAAGCAGTGTTGCTTCCACAAATGGTGATATAGTGATACAAAATTCAAAGCTTGCAAGTTGTTGGTGAGGCCCGCCCAAGAAGATGTGTTAGGTACTTTTGTCTTTTCATCATCTGTGCCATATTCATCCTCCTGTTTTAATTAGTTTACTTAGTGAATAAATACAGAGCATAAAGCGCCAATCATCCGTCATTAAATGATTTGTTGTTCTTCTCTGGGAGCTACTTTCTTTTGCATTTTGTTTCAGTTCTTCTCTTTTCTGCAGCTTCACTTATTTCTTATATCATAGGATGACTGCATCATTTAAAATTCAACCTCCCGCTCCCCCCACCTTTTCTCTTGGTTAATGTTTCTGTATGTTTCTCTTCAATTCAGACAGTGATTGATACAAAACAAGTTAAACAACTAACAGAAAATTGCCTGTCGGAACATGATATAGTAATCTACATAGCATTTTCCAAATTTTCTGGATATTGTGATGAAGCTTTGGCTTGTTACCAAACTTGCCTGGCTTAGCTGCAGAGTGTCGTATTCTCTGATTTGATACAAACTTAATCTGATAATGTGTATGTTTGATTCGCATACATGAATGGTTGAAAATGATACTTAGTTTACGAAAGAATGGATGAAATGTTAAAATGTTCTTTCTTTCTTAAATAGTGCTTTAAAAAAGCAACTGTTAATTTTGAATAAAGTGATATTTTTATACATTTCAATTAACAGGCTTCTATTTGATATTCTCTGTTGATATTGAAATATTATTCCAAAATGATTCCAAAGAATGTTGCCAGTTCTGTAAAATAACTTTCTTGGTTGCTTATCGTCAAAAACGTCAGTGGATGAGATAGAAAGTGTCATGTGACTTCTGCATTTGGACATTCTATTGATAGATGACATTTCCGTCTCCGAGCTGTGACGTCGCAGTGATGACCTTCTAAAGTTTCTAAACCAATCCCAAATGAGGCAGATTTCTTGGAAGGAATCATTTTGAGTCTGTCGTTTCTATAGTAACGGAGAACAACAGGTAGCAAAAGGTAATCCTAAGGCTGCGCTCATTCTCTTTTTCTGTTCTTCGTTCTTGTGTTTTTTTAAGCCCATCTGTGCCATTGACATTATTCCTATCATCACATTAAAAGGTTGCCTTAGTTTCTACCTGATGGATTTGCAATTTGAGAAAGAATTACCTCAATTAATTTGCTTATGATCTATTAAGTTTGTGTTCACAGGTGATCTGATGACAAGAAGGCGTTTATTAAGATATATTATTTATTAGTTGCCATGGTAACAAATTAAAATATGTTGCAATTTGTCACCTTGACTTCCAATTGTTCCATCAATTATCTTTTTCACCTGTTGATAATGATTTAAATTAATTGGTGAAGTAATTCTTTTGTCGTGACTAGCCTTGCAGAGACGCCTTGCATTGTTTGGCTTCTAATATGATTGACCCCTCCTTCACTAATTTGATGACATGTTGAAGAAATAGATTAGTTTTCTGCACCTGCCTCATGTATTGCATTAATCAACATTAATCATCATTAATCAGACATATGAGGTATCCATGTGATATAATAGATTATGTCAGTCAACCATATTGTTGCCATCAATATTGTGACATGCAGAATTATCATGATTATTACTGTAGATCCATTGGGGGGGAGGGGTTCTATATAATTATGTGTCATTTGCTGATTACTAAGTTATTTTTCTAGCATTTTCCATAAGCATGATAAGTTGATTACAAAATTATCCTTTTGCAGTGTGGTACAAAATTAAAATAGATATTTGTCAACTATCGCGAACCCCTTCCTTCTGACAAGTTTCAAACCTTCAGAATTATGTGTCATACACTGCAATTAGGTAATAAGTTCTTCAACACTACAACTTGAACCTAGTCCATGTCATTTATTTGGTTCATAAGGTCAAAGAAGATAGATGGTAATACAGGGAGTGTAAATCTCGCTGATGATTTGTGTTAGTTTTACTGGGGAAGGAAGCACTTGTTGGGACTAAGTGATCGGCTTGGGAGCTTCCAAAATTGGTAATCAATCTGGGACCAGGGAGTTTCAAAAATTGGCATTTTTGATTAGTGATCAGCCTGGAACCACGGAGCTTCCAAAATTGGTGATCAACTTGGAGCCAGGGAGCTTCCAAAATTGGTGATTAACTTTGATCCAGGGAGCTTCCATAATTGGTGATCAGCTTGGGTGTTTCCATGATTGGCGATCAACTTGGGAGTCTTGAAGCTTCTATAATTGGTGATCAACTTGGATCCAGGGAGCTTCCAAAATTGATGATCTACTTGGTTAGAGGGTGTTTCCAAAATTGGCGATCAACTTGGATCCAGGGAGCTTCCAAAATTGGTGATCAACTTGGATCCAGGGAGCTTCCAAAATTGGTGATCAACTTGGATCCAGGGAGCTTCCAAAATTGGTGATCAACTTGGATCCAGGGAGCTTCCAAAATTGGTAATCAACTTGGGATCCAAGGAGCTTCCATATTGGTGATCAACTTGGGAGTCTGTCACCCCGGGAACTCACTTTAGTCCGAGCCCATGGGACATTAAATGGAGGCGGGTTGTATCCAGTATTCTATGCTGGGGCAACTGAAAGACCTTGGGCATCCCTGAATTAATAGGGTATGTGCCAGACTCACAGTCTTCTCATCTCATCATCATACGGCGATCGCCTGCCTCGATATAGCCCACTAAGGTGCTGCAGAGGCGTAAAACACCAACAAACAAACTTGGGAGTCTGGAAGCTTCTGTAATTGGTGATCAACTTTGAGCTGTGGATCTTCCAAAATGGCTATCAACTTGAATCCAGGGAGCTTCCATAATTGGTGATAAACTTGGGAGTCTTGTGGATTCCATATTTGGAGATCAACTTGGAGCCAGGGAGTTTCCAAATTGGCATTTTTGTTTAGCGATCAGCCTGAAACCACGGAGCTTCCAGAACTGGTAATCAACTTGGGAGACTGGGAACTTCCATAATTGGAGATCAACTTGGATCCAGGGAGCTTCCAAAATGGGTGATCAACTTGGAGCTTCCATAATTGGAGATCAGCTGAGTCTGGTCACTCATGCTACTATTTCTCACAAATGAATATCTTCTCATGAGGTGTCTCTTTTTTTAAACTTTCGGTCATGAGTCAGGTTTTGTTAGGTCAATTTAGCCAACTTGCTCAAAATAAACAACACCTTAATGCTACTATATGCATGTGGATAAGTGACATAAATAGTGAAAAACATTACAATGAATGGTGAAACAACAGTTTGATGAGAAAAACAGGTGTACAACTGTGAAAGTGCTAATCTGATCAAGCTATTGATCTGTCAGACTTGTGGTACATTTGCAAGTGGAATGAAACTAAACAGTCAGTTTTGCTATCTGTTTTGCCCATAACATGCATAATGTCGGACATGGTGTTTTGCGTCCTAACCCATTGTATCTTTGGTGTTTCAGCTACCATGTTCCTCAACACCCTCACGCCAAAGTTCTATGTGGCCCTCACAGGAACATCATCATTAATATCGGGATTAATATTGGTAAGCATTTAATCATTAAATTCTTTTACGAATGTCTTTTATTTTATCATCATTGGGAAGTGCCATCTTTTAGTATGGTAGTGTGTATTGATTGTACATTCAAAGATCTTTGGTTAACAATTGAATTGTAATATTCTAACATTTTTTAAACTAAGAAAAACAATTATGCTATTTTATCAGTTTATTGGTGTTCCAGGAATTCCCCTACTTTATCAACACCCTTTCTCCTGTACTTATAAAGTAGATGGGGTGTCCCAGCCTATTTTCCTTTTCAGTTTGTCCTGTCTCAGAAGTTTTACACTTGTAATTAAGATGATAGAACTAAACTGATCTCAAATCTTCGGTTTCAACCTCAGTTTATATAAACTGGTTAAATTAAAAACTTTAAATAAAAGACTAGATACGTTTACCTGTTTACCACACATTCAAAACATTGACTTCCCAGATGTTTTCACAGCTGCATTATCACAGTCACAGTCACTCATGATACTTCTAGTTTTTTCTGTCGGGATGTGAAATTCTGTTTTGTCATGATGCAAATATTGTAAATACCATAAAACCACATTAATGACATAAAGTATGTGAAGCACCTTTGGCTTTGAATATGCATGCGTGTATGAAACACTCTACCTGATTATTTGCCAGCGTCAGTTTTGCCACATAATAATTCTGTAAGCTTGTTATTAGAATGGAAAAACAAGGAAGTGTCTGAAAAAGGAAAATTGTTTTGGAATGCAACAATGCATTACAACTACTTTTTATGCTCTTGCAAAAAAATACTTCCCATATTCATATTGTTTCATTCATTGAACTCTCTACAAAATATTCTGTTGTCTCTCAGCAAGCCCTGATAATTGAAGCCATTTTCAGTATCACATCAGAATTTCAAAACAGCATTTCGCACGTGATATAAATGATACTATGTTATTTTTGTTACATATATTACAGTTGTATATTTTACATACTGATTTTTTAAGGTTCCAGTTCTATTATTTTCATAACAATAATTGGTGTCTAAAATCTCTTTTTCAGATATTTGAATGGTGGTACTTCAAGAAATATGGGACGTCATTTATAGAACAAGTTTCATTAAATCATATATCTCCATTATTAGGAGGCACAGAGACCACAACTTCAGAGAATGGTCCCATTCCAAATGGAACACAGCAACAGACTGAGCCAGGTAATTCGAATGAGAATAAGATTATAATATATTAAAGATATACTTGTAATTTGTGGAATTGCAGGTGTATAATGTAAACGCTTAAAGGCCCATCGCATTGTCCGCAGACTGCACGAAACTGGAAATTTGATTTGTTTAAAACTTTGAGTTATATCTGACATATTGCGAATGCCAAATTAATGGCTCAAGTGTGGTATGCAACAGAAAGTGGCCTTTCAACTGAATAAACACACAAGATTGCCTATTTCACTGTTGGTCACTCGTTTTTAGCCAATCCTGGCATTTATTCAGTTGGGGAGGTGACTCTCCTGTTGTATGCTAGGGGAAGAGGGGGTGAAAAGTCACAGGGGTAAAAAGTCACAGGCCTTTTTGACCAACTTGCAGTGACCTAATTCTTAAGCTTAAATCATAATTTGGGACACTTTTATGAGAAGAAGGTCTGCAGGGAATATGAAAATTAAACTCATTGTGCAAAGTGGGTTTTTACCCACTTCATGCATTTTTGGTGTCCCAAACAGGTTTTATTGATTCTGAACTTTGTCTATTAATGTCTGGTCACTGTGACATAGGAAGTTGTGCTAGTGTTTCAAGGTCTTGTGGATAATAGTCTTTCATACTGTGAACCCATTTTTGGCCATTTGGTCACCAAGTTGCCAGGATCATGCGTTGAATTTAAAAACAGCTGAGGGGTGAAATGTCACACTGTGACATTTCACCCCAGCACTGTGATATTTTATCATTGGGTATCGGGAAGTCAGTATTCTGAGCTAAGGAAAGTAAAATATTCCACACTAGAAGCTTTTAGCTTACAATTTTATCATCACCTATCTTCAATAATACTGATGAGAGAGCATTACAGCAAAATTTCATTTCGCAAACTTTGGGCAATTTCTGACGCAGGCTTTGCTGATGGTGCATTGTCCTTGCATGCCGATATCTTTGGAAGGCTCACTATAAATTTCATGCACAAGGATGACTATCAAGTCTAGGTCTGCATATTACCTCATATAGTGTTGTATGTTCACAAAAATTGCATGTGACTTGTTACCCCATGGTTGTGACTTCTTGACCCTAACATGGGGTAAAAAGTCACAGCGGATTTTGCCTCAAATAATTGTGAACTGACTAAAGTCTATTTACAGCACAGCAGCTATCATGTGATACAACTATAGTCAACTAAATACTGCATAATTGTGCCAAAGGTCATTCAGATCTAACAAACACCTGCTCTGTTCTGGGGCTTTTTCTGAATTTTGTGACTTCTGACCCCCGCCTCCCGTACACTTGAGCCAAATACAATCCAGCAAAAATCTGACAAATTAGGGTTTTAATGCTAATCTAAGGAAATTGGCCTTTAAGTTCCATTTGTCATCTTATATAAATTATGTCAAAGTAATCATACATTAATCATGTTAATTGAAAAAAAAAAACCCTGTTAACATAGCATATAGTCCCCATTAGGCATGGTGCACCAACTATTAGACATACTCTGTCTGTCCTTTTGGACTCCAAATCATCCAAATTCCACAGAAGTTTGCAAAAACAATCTTCTTATGTTTTTTGCATGCAACCGAATCCTAAAACAGTGCATACACTTCTCACAAGTTTGCAAATGCTCAAAAAAGGGCCTATAGATGTATTGTATGCTGACTTTCATCATCTTATTTGATTTAATACATACATGTGTGCCATGGCCTGCCTAATGGGGAAATTATACAATGTGTGTGTGTAAATAACCAATTGATGGAATTCCCAGTCTTAAACGTTAAATTATTTCACCCTCGATACTTAGTATTTATGTCTGTGTATTAAATATCAACTAAGAAACCAATCAGTCGGACTGAATCAGTAATTGATGCTTTGTAGGCTCCAGTCAGAAATTTGCTATCTGCTATTATGTTGCTTGCAGATAGGAAACAAACCCGAAGCAGTTAAGTGTCTTACTTGGTGATTGCTAATGTGAGGCCACAATTATCTATTTTATAATCACAATTTGAATGTGGAATAGACAGAAGTACTTGCTGCATTTTGTGTGCTCGTTGGAATGTGGTTACAGTGGATGTGCAAATTTGGCAGGTCCATGAAGTTATCGAATCTGCCTGAACTTTTCCTCTTAATTTCATTCGAGCTGCTGAAAAGAAAATTCTTTAATATCTTTTCTTAGATAATTGACTCCACCTTGACTACTAAAGAGATGATATGACAACATTCAATTATCAAGCTTCATTTACACAAAACATGTTCTGAAACGTTGTTTATCAGAAACTTTTGCGCAAGATTAGCAATTTCTCCAATTGTTCTTGCAAATATTTTTAATAAATATATGTGTAATTGTGGCTTCACTGTCTTTTGAGTGCAAGGTACTTTTAAGAATCAGTTACATTTTAACATTAGGTTAAGAATTCATTTTGGATAGCTGGCTTGTTAATCTTTTTAAGTTTTTATGGACAAGGTTATTCTTTGTGTGTATTTTGTTTCACATTCTACCTTTAACATTGTTTAACAAATTTGCATTTTAGGGTAAGGTTATCAAATCATCCTTTTCTTTTGACATGCTCGTAGACTCATCTGAAAAAGTGACATTTTTGGCAGTTGATTCCTATCTCAGGGCTGAGGCAAATATTAGACCAGCATTTCCTGAGCAATTTGCAACTGCTGCTGCTGACCTTCTATACTATAGATTAAGAATTTAAATATCTTGAATTTCATACCTAAAATAAGATTTTAACTGAGATAAGGCATGATTTTTGCATCGTAGTTATGTCTACCACAGAGGCATTGATATGTTTTTAAACTTCTTAGTCAAATCTTTAAAAAAGATAAAAATTTGGACATTTTCAATTAAAACTCCCCTAGTGTTCTTTTTGGAGAATGTACCTTTCAATTACTTTTGGTACAAATTTCATTTACCTCAGTATTCTGACTCAGTTGTGAATAGCAGCAGTGGACTACTAACACTGGTATCACAAAGGTTGTCTGCTTAACATTTATTGTCATGTCTAGATATTGTGATTCTTGCAATACAATAATAACTTCAGTATAGTACTGCAAAAACGTCTGATAAATAAGATAGGTTTCCCAATAAACTTTTATTCCCTCTCTTTTCAGCTGTAGTTTCAGAATGTAAAGTCTGGCGAAATCCACTCAATCTATTCCGGGGGTCGGAGTACCAGCGTTTTCTATGGGCGACAAATAAGGAGCCTCTAACTTACCATGATATGAATTTGTCTGCTCAAGACCACCAGACGTTTTTTACTTGTGAATACGATGCAGGGAAGCCTGAATATGAAAGTAAGTGCAATTGTTTTTTGAAATCCAGATCGTTATCAGATTATTGGTTTCTTGTTTTTGAAATACTGTATTTGGGCCAACCATCAACAGATTGTGTTTAGGAGGTAAAATTGCTGTCCTTAGTACTACACCTGTATACCATTGTATACTAGAATGTTGGATCCCCACTAGTATTACATTTTATCAAGAAAATATGTGCTGTCCAAGTCAGGAAGCAATAAGTCGCATAGCCTACTGTAATTGATGCAGATTAATCAAACTGCTGTTAGAAACTACATGTCTTTTCGTCTGAATGTGTTGTATTACCTTCTATTTACCTGTGTTATTGATGGGAGAACCAGATCAGTTGTTTTTGAAATCTTGTTTGCTGGTAAACGTGTTAAATGGTTTTCCTGCCTTTCTCTTTGTCTTTGTCTGTTAATGGTCTGATGTTTGTCTGCCCTTTAAACAGTGTTTATATTATATGCAGAAATTACTTTTAAAATGTAAATGTATGTCGTATGATTGTGGCTTGTCTGTGCGTCATGTCTGCAGCTTTCCAAAAAGGTATCTTTGACATTTGTGAACAGAGATATTTTGTGGCTTCGCATTACATCTTTTGACAGCTTGAGTTGAATATAGGACTTCTGTATTATTTTCATCTCTTGTTGCACTATTTGGAGCCTGCTGAAATGATTGCAATCTGCCTCAAGATTGTGATATTAGATTTCCTGATTTTCCTCACATATATATATATGTCACCTTATGGAGCAAGTAAAAGCCTGAAAAAATGGATTGATAGGATTTTAACTAACGGATTCTTTCTCTGATTGAAAAACCATCATTTAGGCTTTAGCTTTGAACTTCTTATCTTTTTCTGATGAATACATTTTTTTGGACCGGTTGCGTACAAATGTATCGAATGTTGGTGCCTGATTAAGAA
Organism: Platynereis dumerilii; assembly: GCA_026936325.1. Classification (NCBI taxonomy): domain Eukaryota; kingdom Metazoa; phylum Annelida; class Polychaeta; order Phyllodocida; family Nereididae; genus Platynereis; species Platynereis dumerilii. Next base: position 38,590,329 of record JAPTHN010000007.1, read on the forward strand.
ATTAGGAACATTGTTTTGTGTCTGTTGCTTGAATGCTGCACTATGATCAGCTTTTCGGCGACTGCAGTAATCATTGCATTATTTAATATTTAGTCATTCTTGGTTCATACTAACACATTTGCTTAATGCTTTTCCACTCAATGACTTCATTGGCGGTTGCTACCATGTTGACTGCTTTTACAAATATCGCTATCAATGATCTAGCAATATTGGATTAAGTTTGTTGCATATTTTTGTGAGTACGAACTGCACCTGGATGTTTATCACAAATGTGCCATATGTTAGTTGCGATATTATGGAGATACCTTGTACATGTATTACGAAACATAAAATCTATTGATTGTCTTGACAGCTGACTTGTATAAACATAAGAATGCAGAAAACTAGATCAGGTAGATAGACAGGCGGGGTAAGATAGACATGTTTATGGTAAATGGATAGATACATTATCATAGATAGATGGATTGATCTATAGAAGATAGATAGATGATAAATGGATAAGATTGATGGACAGGTATATGGAAAGATCTATCATAGACGGATCAATGGATTGATAAATTGACAGGTTAACAGGCAAATATATAGGTGGATAGATTCATTGACAAATAGATCAGTGTAGATCAACATGGCAAATGATATAAACAACAATTTATAAATTAGATACCAGATAGACAAATATAGACACTGTTATACAAATATATAAACACTGTTAGACAAATATACAGACACTGTTAGATGAATATACAGACACTGTTAGATGAATATACAGACACTGTTAGACATCTACGGTAGGCGGAGGGGGGTCCCCCTATTGTTTTTTTTCTCCCATGTGTACAGTTTGACAGTTTCATTGCTTCATTGTTCCATTTCTAAACTTGGAAGATATATCCATATATCTTATCTCAAATTTTCATACCTAAAATAGGTGTCTTTTATCTCCCACTGCTGTATTTGCTCAGCTTCTGTACCATGAATTTGTTGATCTGCCTTGAATATTTTGTGTAGGAGTATGGCGATATCTCCGCTTAAGAAGTGGAGTACAATGACTTGAAGCTTTTGACAGAAAGTGATCTGCCTGAAGTATTTATTGGCTGTCTTGTCTCAGAATTTGAAGGTGTGGGTTTTTTTTTGTACCTTCAAACTTGGCAGGTGCATGCACAGCTAACTAATAATGCCTCTGAGCATTTAATCAAGCTGACCATAATTCTGGAAATTTTTTCACTCTCACTGTTATGTGAAGTTTGACTTTCAAGCTTTCTTGGATTGATTCGATTTGATGTATTAGTTAGTAAATGGGGAAAACTAATTAGAAGTTGGTCAGGAATGATGCTTAGTCTGATGACCCATCTAGTCAAGTTTAAGTTACGTCAAAGTCTTTATTTTTACTTTGCGTATGGAGCGTATAACACAGACCCTCTTTATTTTTACGATAATCATGATAGTGGTAACACAAGGACGTGCCTCAATGACTGATATTTACCATTTTTAGCTCGTCTGTTTTCTTTGAAAACGAAGAGCTATTGTCGTCACTCGATCGTCCGCGTCGGCGTCGTCGTCGTCGTATTCGTTGTCCCGGTTAAGGTTTTTGTAAGTGTCCATTTGTGACCTTAGTTTTCCACTTAGAGTTATGAAATTTGGTACAGGTATGGGACTATGGGTACGGATCGGGAGCATGTCAAGAAATCCAAGATGGCTGCCATTTTGTGGCGGCCATTTTGGCTGCCATCTTTCTTAATTCTTGAACTGCCCATTGTGACCTTAATATTTAACTTACAGTTATGAAATTTGGTACAGGTATGGGCCTCTTGGTATGGATCGGGAACATGTCGAGAAATCCAAGATGGTGGCCATTTTGTGGCGGCCATTTTGGCTGCCATCTTTCTTAATTCTTGAACTGCCCATTGTGACCTTAATATTTAACTTACAGTTATGAAATTTGGTACAGGTATGGGCCTCTTGGTATGGATCGGGAACATGTCAAGAAATCCAAGATGGTGGCCATTTTGTGGCGGCCATTTTGGCTGCCATCTTTCTTCGTTCTTGAACTGCCCATTGTAACCTTAATATTTCACTTACAGTTATGAAATTTGGTCCAGGCATGGGCCTTTGGGTATGGATCGGGAACATGTCGAGAAATCCAAGATGGCGGCTATTTTGTGGCAGCCATTTTGGCAGCCATCTTTCTTCATTCTTGAACTGCCCATTGTGACCTCAATATTTAACTTAGAGTTATGAAATTTGGTACAGGTATGGGCCTGTGGGTATGGATCGGGAACATGTTGGGAAGTCGAAGATGGCGGCCATTTTGTGGTGGCCATGTTGGCATCCATCTTTCTTCATTTCTTGAACTGCCCATTGTGACCTCAATATTTCACTTACAGTTATGAAATTTGGTACAGGTATGGGCCTGTGGGTATGGATCAGGAACATGTTGAGAAATCCACGATGGCGGCCATTTTGGCAGCCATCTTTCTTTATTTCTTGAACTGCCCATAGTGACCTTAATATTTAACTGAGTTATGAAATTTGGTACAGGTATGGGCCTGTGGGTATGGATCGGGAACATGTTGGGAAGTCGAAGATGGCGGCCCTTTTGTGGTGGCCATGTTGGCATCCATCTTTCTTCATTTCTTGAACTGCCCATTGTGACCTCAATATTTCACTTACAGTTATGAAATTTGGTATAGGTCTCTGGGTATCTATCGGGCACATGTTGAGAAATCCAAAATGGTGGCCATTATATGGCAATTTTGGCAGCCATCTTTCTTCTTGAACTGCCCATTGTGACCTTAATATTTCACTTACAGTTATGAAATTTGGTACAGTTATTGGCCTATTGGTATGGATCGGGAAAACGTTGAGAAATCCAAGATTGTGGTCATTTTGTCAGCCATCTTTCTTCATTCTTGAACTGCCCATTGTAACGTTAAAATATCGCTTAGGGTTATGAAATTAGGTATTAGCCTGTGGGTGATAATTTGGCACACATTGATAGATTTCACATCAACAGACGAGCGTTGAAACCGCTTGCGGTTCTGGTTTAAATCAGGTACATCACCAGCTGCTTAGTGATTACCCTTTCTTTGTCTAACTAGTGGAAGTTCATTAGGATGAACCTGATGAGGGTTTCTGTCCGTTTCACTGGCCACCCTCTCTCATGTCTGCTCTACTTTGTTGTCATGAGGTTAATCCTGTAGGTCTACTTTGTCACTTTTAAGGCTGACAATATCTGGATTCTTTGCAGCTTAGCAGAAGGGTTAAAATGCGAGATTGAAGTAATTGCTATGCTCAATAGGGCTTCTGCCTCAAATATATTGCTTTTGTTTCCATGGCAACAAGACACAGATTGGTGGTTATGGTCAAGGACAACAACAATATCCTTCTTTATTGACCTGCGTCCTGCTGGTTCCTTTGTTTTGTTCCTCTTTTTCATTCTGCTCCAAAATCATTCTTTATTGACTTCTTAAAACTTGTTTGCCATTAAATCTTGCTTCTTTCATGATGTAAGGTCAAAGGAAGTTAGAATTTCCTTGAAAGCAATTGAAACATGATCTGAAGTGAAAGTAATATGTACTTTTTGATGGTGTTTTTCCTAAGCTGAGTGGCTGACCGGTTACAATCCAGCCTACTCACAAGATCTGTACCTGAATGGGTTCAGAACTTCAGACTCACGATAGTTAATAAAAAAAAAATTCATTAGGATCTTCCAGAGGAATATCCAGAGTGACTGCAATCCAGATCTAACATTAATTTTTTTTGCCTTATGTCTGTCTGTCTGCAGTCTGACACTGTTTTGTCCTGAGCAAGCAAATGATCCCTCACTTGGGATAAATGTGCAACATGTTGAGGACTTCGCTCTCTCTCTGTCATCTCGTCAATCAATCCTTATGAGCCCCCAGAACTGGCCTTAGCACTTAGAGGACTGCACTTACCATGTCAATTTATTCATCTTAACATGTCCAAAGATAGTTCCATGGACACTTGGTTTTGATTTCATGGAGTGGAATTTGTATTCATGATATTAGTGTCGGGTAATTCCAAACAACCGGATATTACAATTTAGATTTTGCTTGTCTGGAGATAACTCCCATCTTTTATATTGTGGCTTTGATGAGCAAAATGAAGCTTTTAAAAAATCCTTGAATGCCGCTTCTAATTATAGTTCTATGAAAGGATGAAGTGATGTCTCAAGTGAAGTTAATGAAAATTACTTTTGATTTTATGAGAACTCATTTGATAAGTCAGTTGCCTGATGTTGCTTGGCGTTAATTGGTGCTGTGAATTGTGATGTTTAAAGCTGAATTCACATGTTTCTAGCAACTAACTACCTGCCAAAAAACTGCAATCTGAGATAGTCTCCAGTCTCTGTCCCTGACAGGTCTGATGAATATATTTCTGACAACATTTTTGACTAAATCTTACATAGATCCATTACCTTTTAGCTTAATGGAGTAAATGGGAGTACTCGGGCAGACTGTTAGACTGCTGTTCGGTACATTTCTGATTTATTGTTCTGTTTTGTATAATCACCTAGATTTATAGTATCTCGATTGATTTTTTATGCAGCGGCATCGCAGCTTACTACGATACATTTGGCTTGGTCAATTTGTCATCTGGTTGTTAATGCCAGCAAATTGCTACTGACAAGATGTATGTAGATCCCTTATAGATGCGGTGTTGCTCAGGCTGCTGCTTGTGTAGATTGCTACCCGTTAAGGCAGGTTGCTGTCTGAATTCAACATTACAGTTTAGATTTTTTGTCATAATTGGAAGTCCAGTATGAAGACTGAAGAGGTAACAGTTTGAAATGCATTAAAAGCAAGCACGGTTTCAAGAAATTTCATCAATCATAGTCTTCAGTAAGTTAAATTTATTAACCTGAGAGCCCCAGTGTGAAATGGTTTTAACAGTCTGACAAATTTTTCTACAAAGTCAGCAAATGCGTGTGGGAGCATGTGGGGGCAGTATGGAAAGTTAACAGAAGGCTGAACAGTGAACATTGCTGCTTTTTACTATGGAAGACCTTGACCTACTTTTTCCCAATGGAAGACCTTGACCTACTTTTCCCAATGGAAGATATTGACCTACTTTCCCAATGGAAGACCTTGACCTACTTATCAAGGTCACAAGGTCAAAACACTGAAACACCTTAGCGCTTATGTGTTGGTTGACTCATGAATGCCTCAAGTTAGGAATGTCATAATGGTTTGAATCATTGACATCATCCTCCTAGACTAGTCTGACCTTCAATGACCTTGTCCTACTTTTCAAGGTCACAGGCCCAAAACACCGAAAGACAATATGTATTGGTTAACTTGTGAATTCCCTAAGTTTGGAATGTTATAATGGTAGGGATCATTGACAACGTCCAGATCCTCTTGCTCATATAACCAAGCGGTTACTATTTGCAATTTTGTTTGGTCCTCAGTTCTAAAAATTTTCATTGTCTGGTTGTAGATGAGTTAATAATATCAGAAGTTCCTGGAAGTAAACAATCATTGGAAAATGTCATACCAGACTTGACTCTTGTAAAATGTGTGGCTTCATGAGGGGTCCTTTCATACTAATGTTACATTGATCATGTAAACAATAATGGACATGTTGAATTGCATTGGTTTAAATCCAATAACATTATGTTTATTATGAGGACGATACAAAGTAATTCTGCTTTAGTCATGTATAACTTGAAAATTTGAGTACTCAAGTTGAGGGGGAGGTATGACTTTCTGGTGGCTTCAGGAAGTCTTATGATAAAGTATACTTATAAGGGCTATTATCACCTTGTAATAAACAATATTACATTAAATTTCTTGGAAACTTTGGAAAGGATTATTTCCTGAAAATAACAGTGATTCCTTGAGCTCCATATAAGTGTAGTACTTGTGTCGCAGCTATATGGGGTTCTGATATCACTACTATTTGCCTTCTTGGGCTGCGGTTATTAATGATTTAGTAATACGGCTTGTATTTACATTGCCATCAGATCTGCACTTGCGACTTGTTCCATTTCCTGTCCTGCTGTATTGCTTTCCCTGTTATTGTCTCTCATCATCCATATGTCATCAGTCATACTTGTACTGTTCTCTGCTTTATGACATGAATATATAACATGAATATTTACTAGCCGTAGTCATTGCGATGAGAACTTTCCCTTAATCTTTATAGGCAAATTCCCTGGGAAAGTTATAGTAAAAAATCATTGACGATTATGATAATCTGACAATGCTGAACATGCCATCACTTTCTATGACAGAAAACATACAACAAAAGTGACAGGCATGACAATGACATCATAAGATAACTGAGATATATCCTTCTACATGTATGTAAAAGAAGATTTTCACCATTTCGTTGTGCTCTATTCATTCTCTTCAATTCTGTATTAATCAGTCTGTAATTACACTGTACTCAAATCTCATTCGTTTCTCAACCGTCTTGACATGCAGTGGCCTACTTTATATCCATGTTTTTTTTTACGCCTACTATTGTCATATACGAATACTAATTGTGTTATGCCTCCTCATTCCCTCAGTAGTAGTAGTATTTGTAGTGTAGTCATTTTCCCTGTGCAGAGCCCAGGGAGGGATGCCCCACTCTCAATAACTGGCCCGCGCACTATGAAAACTGTCCTTATCATTCATGGTAAAATTTGATCCATTATCACCCAAAAGTGAGCTACATAACGTTCACTGATCAGACCCACACCAAAAAATTCCTTACAAAATTTAGATCAATATGAGCCTTGTCTGATGAGTGAACCCCATGTAGCTTGTAGTGAAAACTGGCCTTAAAAGTTTGAATCAGGGAAATTTCAAAATGGCCACCATTTGTTATTGCTCTCTGCACATGCTCAATAGGTCTGAGCATGCTCAGTGGAATCAGGTCACTCCCGGGCATGCTCAGTGCCAAATTAGGTCAGAGCAAATTTTCCATTGCATTTCTATAGTGCCGCGGGTCTAGATTATCTGTTATATCATTTGATTCCAATCAGGAAGTTTAATGGGACCTCTAGTATATATTATATAGATAGTGGATGGTGAGGAGACCAATATTGAGTTTTATTGCGCCGAAGCAGTAATATTGGTCGTCGCCGGAGGCCGAGACCAATATTACCTGCTGAGGCCAATTTTGAGGCCAATTTTGTCAATTATCCTTGATCGCAATTAGCACCTTGAGGAGTAATTGTGTATCCTTCAATGACAATTGAGAATTTGATTGGAATGCCGTCAATGCAATGAAAGACTCAGAAAGACTGATACTGCCACTGCAATAAGTGAAGTGCATGTGCACTGAGGACGCCAATATAGCTTTAAGGCGCCAATAACACTCTCCACACGCCAATATCGTTATTTATTGGCGTGGCACGTGATTGATATCCTATCAGTTGATTGGCTCACAAATTTTGGTGCAGAATATATGTATATACTTGTCTTTCTGATGAGTTGTTATACTGGCAGTGGCCCTCTGGGTAAAAGATCCCTACATGAATGGAAATGTTGAACTTGTTGAGGACTCCCACTCTCTATTTCTCCTCATAATTTGACCATGGTGAGGAGTTGCCTCAGAGAGCTACACTGTCCAATGTCCATACCTTCATAGCCAATGTTTCATCTTCTTGCCCAACGCGAATAAGAACAAACTTCAATCATGTTTTAAATAATTCATTGAAGTTTCTTGCATCTGTCAAAGGGGATGAATAATTTTAGGACCAACTGTCTGGCTGGCATATTGTGTGAATATCGTAACATGGTTGCAGTTATGTTGAATGGACTATCTGTTCTGTATGCAGCCTCATGTCATAGCTGTGCATTATCTTTCTAGTGTTATGTTTCTTTGCTAATCCTGTGTTGATGTTAAAGCTGGCTTGTTTCCTTGTATGTCCTGTGTTGATGCCTGGATCTCATGTGGGCCCTGGATGCTCGATCTGCAGCAGCAGCAGCAACATTAGCTAGAGATGCTGATGCACCATCTTTTGACTTCATCTTTGCATTCTGATCCCTATTAGTATAAAGCAGTTAAACTCCAGAAAAAAGGTACAAAACTGAACTCTCTCGTTCTATTAACGAAGAGTCCTTGTAAAATAAACTAAATTGTAATATTATGATATGAATCTGACTAACTGTGCAGAAAGCAGTTAAAGCTCCCTCCCTATGAGCAACCTCCCTGTGATTTGCAACCTCCGAGTTTAATTTAAACTGACAGAATTACCCGGATGAGTACCCATACCCCCCATGAGCAAGCAGGCTAATTAGGACAGGAGGAGGACACGGCAATGAGGCGAGGGACGATTAAAACAGCCATCTAACACAGGTTCAGGTGACCCGGCAAGATCTGGATTCGAACCCTGGACCCAGCGATTGGCAGCCCAGCTTGCCACCACTAGACCAACCCTCCCCACTCCCTTTTGCAGACATGGAGAACCCAGTGCAAAAATGCAGGACGTAAAGCCCCAATCATCCATTCTTCCATCCATCTGCAAAAGGGAGCGTGTTGTTCTGGCCATGCATGAGAGTTGATTGATGGGATGGGAGAGTGAGTAGGAGTCCTCCGTTTGTCATTCTTTTACCCCATGTGAGGGATCTTTTACATGCCTGGCATATGCACCTGCAGCTTTCTCTTGAACTTCCTATAATGCGAAGTACGGTACATGTATGGTCTTAAAGCAATTTGTTTTGTATCAATTTGCGCAAGTGCTGCTGCTCTTGGAAAAAAAGCGTAATTTGCAGTATGGTCTTACTACAAAGTCTTATAACACTGTATACTGATACATTGCTCAGTTCCTGGTACTGCATCCAGTTGTGTTGAGCTGGCTGCTATCACCCAGTGGTCAATACAACACCAACATTTGTGCAAGAAAAAGTCTTGCTCTTTGATACATTGCATTTGCAAGAAGTGAAAGGTTTCCTTGCTTAAGGCATGGTATAAGAGCTATATACATGTAGGGAATACCTTTTGCAGATAGACAGATGGATGGATAGGTAGATAGATATTTTGAGAGAGAGAGATCTTTGTTTATCCATAATACAAAAAATAAGCAATTACAATGAAGGCACATTTAGATCAGTTAGGAGACACATATTTAGAGGCAATAAGGGTCGATAGCATACATGCCACCAAAGTCAGTTAAAGAATATAAGTATAATTTAAATGCAAATGAAAGAGCATTAATTCACAGGTATAACTTTTTAAGTGTATACATAAATGGTTATTTCGAAGAGATATTTATAAAAAAATATATTCGCTAGAAAAAGAGAAATAGAGAGAGACTTGCAGTTGCTCTTAAAAGTAAGTCTGCATCATTGAAACTGCTTGCATCATACCTTTGAAGTTTCCTACTCTTGCTGTTAGCATAGCCTTTGAATTTGTGTCTGTCTTTAAGCCAGAAATCTTTCACAAATCTGTACAACCCAACCCAAAAGCTATGTCAATGGAGGTAGAAGGATACCAAACACATAAGACTACATAGCTAAGTAACGCTAGATCTATAGTTTGGAATGATAAGTAGATTGGAAACAGATGGATAGAAGGAAGCAAAGAATGGACAGAGAAATGATAGATTTTAACATTGTCTAAAGGTCCTAATGATACATAAATACATTTTGTTCTGGGAGAAAGGGAGCATCTTTTAGAAGTTCTTCATAGTATTTGTAAATCTTTGCCCTACAACTTTGGTTTATAACTTGTGTAAAGTCTACCATTATTATAAATGCAAATGCTTTATTGCTTCTCTGTAGCTCAAATTCTTCATAACTCATTGAATTCAATTTATTTATCTTATTGCCTTTTTACCTCTTTGGACGACAGCGATTAGCTGGCCCAGACCGGGGCATTGATTTTTCATAACCTTGAGTCGTCTCCCTCTTTGTTGCCATTCCGGCCCAGACTGAGAGAGTGCAATGTCCTGTGCTTGAGGTGCTTCATAATGAAATAAGAACAAGGTCCTCTCTGGGGTGCTTTGATGAATTAGAGAATGAAAGAGATTTATTTTGGAATTATTGAAGTTGGATCATGTTGGCATCATTGAAGTTGGGTATTAATGGCATTTTAATACAAAGTTGGAAGTTTTTCTCAAATGAACAGTATGAATGATTAATGCAAAATCCTTATTTGAGCACAGTATAGAGTCAGATACTTGACTGATGATCTCTTTTTCTTATGATGTAAATTATACTAAATAGTCAGCGAAAAGCAATTTAAGCATACCAGCCTCTTTGTCATTATCGAAATAAAAGAGGAATTTTGTCAGCTTGAAACAAACTTCCTCTAGAAATAATTGTGCCTTTTCTGGATGATGGTCTATGTCACATTGCAGTGCATTATTCCAAAGGGAGTTCTTGTGGCTGTCACTCATTGATGGAGGTTGTATTGGTGAGATTAGACAAGATTGAGCAATTGATTTGGATTGATACTCCTGGGAGGATTTTCTACACTGAAGGGACAAGTGGTGTAAAGGTCTTGTTAGCATTGGTAAGAGCTAAATTGGCTGTACACTGTGTCTTGCATCATTAGGCTGAATGAGCCTTTTATTAATTAATGACATCTAGACATTATGATGCAATATTGAAAACTTTATTTGATGTCATCACATACCTATGTTAAATGAGGTTTAACTGACATCTTCAACTAACCTTTTTGTTTCTATTGATGTCAAAGCGACAGTCTTCAGATCCATTCTTGGATTGTACTCTTACTACTCTATCTGACCTGCTGAGGGTGTCGACTGCAGAACTTTTTCGCCACTTTGAAACGCGGACACTCGTTTTCGTTGATTTCTCAGTAACCTAGCCACCTAGAGACAAGATTCTTTCACTCACGTGCCTCTGCTGGCTGTTAATAAATTTTTATCACACTTTCGCGATGTCTAGCCATTTCACTCATGACATAATTAAAGATTGAAGCAGTGTGTGGCAATGACGTCACAATGTTTTACTGCAGCGCCACTCCCGCTTTAGTTCCAGTTTGCATGCCAGATGAATGCAGACTTTAGTTAGAATAGTAAACTGTGGAGTTGTAGTACTTCACTACTTGCTAGTTGTTGCTGTGTATGTGGTCCTATTTGATAAAACTCTTGCTGTGTCTGTGATGAGAGTGAGACGACATAGTATGAGGTACATATTTAGAGACATTAAGAATAAATGACTTCCTCCTGGATATTGCTTCGATATTGTGGTATTACATTGTCCTCTGTTGAGTGAGATATGTCTTATCTGTTGCAAAAATAGATCCCTTGAGAAGCCAGGCAATTTGAATATAAAATGGCCTGTCACAAATAATGCCTTTTGATACATATACTATATATACTTTACATATATATATGAGATAAGTTATGTAGGGTCCATGGCTCACATTTTATAAGCTATCTGAATGAAACACATTGCAAGCTTTTCCATAATCTGCAGAACTGCGACAAAATTGAAGACCGTTTAACTGAACTTAAGGTATCATGCTTATGTTGATACGAGATTGTTGGAAACAATTTATTATCATGAACCACATAAAGTTAGAAGCGAGAGATGGCAATGGTGATTAGTCTCATCCAAATTTCCTCCATCATGATCATTAGGATTTTTTTTTAATTATGGGAATCAGCCTATTTTCAGTCTTGAAACTACTTGATAAAGCAATTAACTTCAGTGATAACTTAGTCGCTTCTGGGGGCATTGATGATTGTTTTCTAATAAAAGTTGGTTCATTATTTAGAGTAGAAGTTCTCTGAGGAATTCTTTATCCCGAGTGACGAAGTCAGACTGACCATTGCATTCTGTGGAATGTTACTTCGTATGAAATGTATATTATGTATTGATGGTTTTAAAGGTACCGGTATATTATGTACAGCAACATATCCAAAAGAAAGGTATATTTCCATTTATCAGTGTCCATTAGCCTCTATACCACAAAAAGTAGTTGGCCCATAATAGGCTCTATGAATTTCTATTTCTGTAGTGGCACGTAGGTAAATATGTATATTTTGATTTCAGTTATGCAGATGGCTTGGCGAGAGAGGGACCCTCAAGCGCGAGTAAAAACTGCACATGAAGCTTTAGAAAAAAATCCAGAGTAAGTATCTCCACTACTTTTCAACAACTAAACATGCTAAAACTGAAGGCTTGCTGCGAAATACATTCTTGTAAAGTAAGAATTGTCGCAACTTAATGTGGGTGCTTTTGGTTTGCAGATGTGCTCCTGCTATGATATTGATAGCTGAAGAAGAGTGTACTACTATTTTAGAGGTAAATTGGTTTGTCTGTAAGACTGTAATCTTGTTGGATAACATGAATAGTACTTAATTTTTGAGGTTGATTAATAATATGATAGTCGGGGGGTCCACATTTTAAGCATTTACCCGGTTTAACAAGTTTATAAATACTAGAATGTCTGGAGTTTTTTACTTGCGAATCAGAGATTGATTCAAAAGACCACAAATTTATCACCCAGTCTGAACAACCTGAGTCATGAGCTCCTCCAATTTGGATTGATATAATGCTCATGAATAACTGAAATGTATTTCTATTAACTTGATGTCTTTTCTTTCTTTGATTGTGTTTTCCAATATTCATTGTATATCTGAAAAATTTGGAAATTTCAATTTCCTGACCGTGGGTTAATCATAATAATGTAACACAACCATTTCAACTTGTCATTCAGTAAATGGAAATGAGTAACGGACCTGTGTAGACTTGGTTTACAGTCATAAAATTCCCCATATCAGAATATTGCATCCCGTTCCAAAGGCTGGCTGGAGAGCGGTACTGATAATATGGTTAGGTGTTTGATTAAGTGATCGTATCTATTTCTACGCATTGCCACATTCAGTGCCTTCTGACCAAGTTTCAAGAAAACTGAAATATTCTTATTGCATATCATGTATACTTTTATACAATCTGCCTATGGCTAATATCTTCCTATAGATGTGCTTTACCTTCCTATAGATGTATAAGATTGACATCCCTGATACTTGTTGGCAATCATTTGTTTTGAAAATCCAGTTCTTCTGCACCTGCACATATGACAGCCCAATGAAATAATCTGTGTTCTCTGATATAAATTCTTTTTTTTTTCTCAGTTTTGATACAGTACTGATCATCTTGTTATTTTCCAGGCAGAAAAGTTGCTCAGATCAGCGTATAAATGTGCAGAAACCCATTACAAACGATCTCAGTTAACACAACATCACAGTTCTCAGATGGAGGCAGTACATCGTAAGTGGGGTATTTTGACCAAGTGTTTTGTTCTTCTTTTTGTATTTAACCTACAGCAAAAGTCAAAAGCATATATTCAATCAACATTGTTCAAGCTAAATTTGTCTAGATGAGGAACTTGAGTCATATTTTCTAGGCATTGATTAGGTAAAAACAGCCTAACAGTCCTTTTGATCAGTGTTGATTGGTTGTGAAATTAACTATGTCATCCTAAATCGTCCGGCTGCATATGTAGACTTTCTCAAACAAATAGCAGCCACCCATTATGCATGTATCAATATGAAGTTAAATCAGTACTTTTGACTTTTGCTGTAAAACCTAGGTTTAGATTGTGAGACTTACTTGATAATCAGTCTAAAGTAGATGATGTTCTGCTTTGAAATATGAAATAAATTGAAGGATTGAATTATCAGTTGAACATAAAAGTGATTGCTTTTAACAGCCAGATTCTAAGATCTTATTTTTTCCAGTCCTCTGCATTCAATACTTCAGATATTTCAAGCTGACCAATGACCAGTCAAAATGTCGGTCTAGGAATATATCCTGACTGCATATTGTAATCATCTTTCATCTTGGTGCCACGTCCTCCTCCTGTCCTACTAATTGCATAAATACAGGATGTAAAGCCCCATCATCAATCCATCCTTCCATTACTAGATCATTGTGGCTCAAGATTGCATTATGTGTTTTCATGTTTCAGGTCGAGATGCCAATGTTTTAGTTCACATAAAACGCAGATTAGCCATGTGTTTACGGAAGTTAGGCAAGACGAGAGAAGCCGTCAAAATGATGAGAGATGTAAGTCCCAAACTTCTAGTTGTGATAATTGATTTGGAGATGCCCTGTGAATCCATTGCTAAGACTTGTAGAATCTATGTGCGGAGGTCATTGGTCGCTGGAGTCAAAATTGGTGAATGAAGCATTTGAGAATGTACCGGAATTCAGAATTTCTCCTTAAAATTTAGTTAAAATACTCTTGAAATCAACTTTAAAGATATAAAAAAAAAACAATGTAATTTCTTTGAAATTTTACTTTGGCGTAATGGCCAGATATAGGTGTTTGATAGCATTACTTAGTTTCCTTTTACCGCCTAACATCAAGTTGCAATATAAATGTAATGAATCAGATTCATTTAAATCTTTGTAATAGGCTGTTTTATGTTTGTCACATTTGCAGTTTTGATCTGACATGTAACTTCTGTCTATTTTGAATATTTTCTATTTCACAGCTGATGAAAGAATTCCCTATGATGAATTTATTTAATATCCACGAGAACCTCATAGAAGCTCTACTAGAACTACAGTTATATGCTGACGTTCAAGTTGTCTTAGCAAAATATGATGGTGAGTCTGAGAAGATGTCTGCTCTGGAATTTGATTATTCAATTTGATTATGAATGTAAATTTAATTGACTACTATTGCCGGAGATGTTGCTGTTTGGCATCTTAGAATATTATTTAAATCAAATTGGTAAATGTAAAGGCAAAGGACTAAAGGTGTTCTGATTGAGTCACTTTTCTCATGGCGTTGGTAGTCTTATTTAGTTGTAATTGATTTCTATATATATTTTCACAGATATTTCGCCAAAGAAGTTATTTTCACAGATATTTCGCCAAAGAAGTTATTTTCACAGATATTTCGCCAAAGAAGTTGTCTTTTTGCTTATTGTGACATAACAGAGTGGGCAATTAATATAGCAGAGATAGATGGAAATAGAGTTGTCCTGATTTAAAATAAATGTTCTTTCAGTTCTGAAGCAAAGATGCTTCTTATGATATTTTTTTTATTATATTAGTATCTCTTCATAAACCAATTGTTACTAGCAGCCAAATTTCTGCAACTTCTCCAGTCAAAGCCTAATTTTCATAACTGAATCTGGATGGTGTTTCATGTGTTGAATTTTAATTGCTTGCAGATATAAGCCTTCCGAAGTCTGCCACCATATGTTACACTGCAGCTTTACTAAAAGCTCGGCAAGTAGCAGACAAGTAAGTAAAGAGCTTCCACTACTCTTTTGTTTATTTTGCAAATTCTTTCATTAGTTTAATTATCTCTTTACTGAGTCTTGAGTAAATCTTCCTGAAAGGACAAATTGTGTGGTCATTATTGAAAAAGAGATTAACTAAGAACCTTAGTGAGCTGATTATGCTTTCCTTCTATTTTTATCACATTTCTTAAATCTAATTCAGTGACCATCTCAACTCTGAGCTCTTAATAGTGGTTAAGCCATTATGTCATCTCCAAAGCTTAGTAAATTGTCTTATAATATAATTAGTCATCTTTAATTCAGCAGTAAATCCAAACAATAAATCTGTACTGAATTATTTCTATTTTGGGAGTAAGTTGCCCTCATATATATGGCTTATAGGCTATGGTTGTTATTCAGGAAAAAGACTTCAGAGCCTGACCTTGAGATAGGCTTACTTGACTTGATATGTTTTTTACCTTTTTTGTGTCTTCCTTTATTGCAGATTTTCTCCAGACACAGCCTCCAAACGAGGGTTAAGTACAGCAGAAATGAGTGCGGTAGAAGCAATTCACAGAGCTGTAGAGTTCAACCCTCACGTTCCAAAGGTGGGTAATTCAAGGACATTCTACTATTTGAAGGTTGTCGTTTCTTAATGTCTCACCAAAAACATCCTAAAATTATTCTTCTGACTTCAATTACAAGAAATAACTTTGATCTGTTACTGATAGTAATCTGTTCTCCAATTTGCCTATTAATGCTCCTCAATTAGTTATTTTTATGGTGAAGATTAAATTGTCTTTCCATGATGTCATGCACTGGCTTCACATGAAATCTGTCAATTAATCTGAAATTAGTTTAGTGTCATATGTCCTCTTGTAGGCATACCAACTGTTTGCACTTGTCAGTTGTCATTTCAATAATTGTTAATTTCTTGAAATTGTTTAAAAATTCTATTTTGTGGATCAAATTTTGCTACATTCTGCACAGGCACACCCCTGTATTACAATGGATATTCAGTATAAATAATTTTAAACAGACTGTGCATTCACTATGTGATCATTACTTGAAATAATCTGCATATAAACGAATGCCTTTTGTGTCTAATTTCAGTATTTGCTAGAAATGAAGGGCATTATTTTACCTCCTGAACACATTCTCAAGCGAGGGGACAGCGAGGCCATCGCTTACTCTTTCTTTCATCTTCCTCACTGGAAAAAGGTCGAGGGAGCTCTCAATCTCCTGCATTGCACTTGGGAAGGAAGTAAGTGAATTTTAAAGATTGATAAGATTATAATGACCGTTTTAGTAATTTCACAGAATATAGTGCTAATCACCTTCAAATCATGGCTTCTTGCTTTGATTGTTAAGGTATACAGAATTTCCAACAAGAAAAGAAACTGTAATTTTGTCGTAAGTGTTTTCAAAGCCAAGTAACTGACTGTGATTGGTTCGGGATATATATTTATGGGGTTGCTCGGAAATCGTTATAAATAATATTCAGCCATCACAATTTTACCCTGATTATTTGCACAAGCACATGCTTAATGACTTTGAGTAGGCAAAACACCACTGTCCACCAAAGTTTACAGATGATGTGCTCTGAACTTGAAAGGTGTAGAAAGTGTGCTGAAGGCACCAGAGGTCTCCAAAATATAAAAGACTGGTGGTGCCATGTAGTGGAAGTTGTAAATCATGAATGGTTAACTGATAAACCGACGATCCAGGGTATTAATGTGATTGTCGAATGTTGTATCAGATGAGCTGTTACCCATGAATCTTAAAATATGTGACATCATATATAAGTAACACTCATATCTTTTGTACTAATTCGATTAATTTATTTCTTGCTTGCAGCATTCAGAATGATTCCATACCCTTTAGAGAGGGGCCACCTGTTCTACCCCTACCCAACGTGTACAGAAAACGCTGACAGAGAACTATTGCCGTCCTTCCACGACGTGTCGGTCTACCCCAAGAAAGAACTCCCCTTCTTCATCCTCTTCACTGCTGGTCTCTGTTCCTTCACTGCTCTCCTGGCCCTCCTCACTCATCAGTATCCAGAGTCCATGGGAATCATCGCTAAAACAGTACGTATAGCTGAATAATAAAGTTCAAATTTCTCAAAGTGGCTCATTATTTAAAATCTAGCCTTAGCTATCTATCCATAGCAATTTTAAGCTATATTTAGTTAGACCTACCTCTAGCTATTGATAGCAAACCACAACTTGTGTTGTTAAAACAAGGAACAAAGAGATGTCCCCGACAATAATGGGAAAGATTTACTTATATTGTGTCCTTGATATTCCCCATATTTGCCTTTTCACATACACAGTATTAGTGAAATTTCAAGATTAATTCTTTTGTTTTCACTGCATGATTCACACAAGATGGCTCCACTTCACTTGCTTTGTCATTCTGGCTGTGAAACAACTACAAGAGGCAAATGACATTATGGTTCACAGCAACTTTAATGTAGTTAGTGCTCATTGTGCTGACGTAACCAAAACATGTCGACCCAGCCCAGACAGCTAATTAAATTACATTGCACCTTGTTCAGGGTGATTAAATCCTGGTGACCCTAAAATCAAACCTGTTACCCGATATTTCATGGGTTGTTGTGGGTTAAAGCACTTTGGATGTTGCCTGTCATAGAATAGGCCTGATTTTATATCTTAGATGCATAGATACAACCGTTATAAATAGCTAATTGCAGGCTGATTCAATGATTAATAATCGGACTCATCCAGTGTTGGTACTCAGTGTAAATCTTCATTGGTTTTGGCAACTGAAGGATATACTTTAGCTCAATAACAATCCCTGTACTGTTAGTCTGATATGTACTAAGGGGCTGGGGTAACTTAATTTGCATATCAGTGTAATTAACTCTTTATTGGCTTCGACTGCCTACAAATGAGCTTCAACATACTGTTGAGTTTAATGTAACATTCCCGTCATAGTTTACACAAGATATGTTTCTACTCAGCTGTATTTTTCTTGAAAAACATAAGCCGAAGTCTTTGAAGACTTTTTTGTCAAAAATGCCCCATTGTAATACCTATTTTTCTTCAGAATATTTCATGAGATTGTTGAAAAAGATGATCTGAATAAAAATATTCACATGTAAATACCAGTTCTTTTTTGACAGATCTTTGTGGTCTTAGTACTGTTTGATTGTGGGATTAACATAAAAAGTAATGCGTAGAAAGTCACAAAGCAGACAAAACTAAGTTAAAAATTTCTAACTTCTACAGATTTTGTAGCATAGATAAATTGAATAAGTAGACTGATGCTTGTCCACTGTGCAGCCCTCATAACCTTTACTTTGATGCTTCCTTCGTAAATGAAGTTTGCATGTGAATAATATTAGATTGGGTCTTACATATTTTGCTTTACATGATGTCATTGTGTGTCTTTTGCCGTATTTGCAAAACTGAATATTCGCAACTTTGCAGCTGGTGTTTCTCATTAAGTTATAAGAGCGTAACCGCAGCACTTTCCAATATATGTATCTGTTCACACCTGTTACAATGGTATTTATATATTTGTTTTTTGTTATTTCCAGTTGCTGGGATGGTTGTACCTGCCGATCAGTTATGTCATTGAAAAACTGGAGGCCATTTTGCCGTCGAATCTTATCCACCAACTTTCTCGCGTCTAGTCATTCCAGGACCACTTGATTTTCCTGCAACTCTCGACTATGATCTAGGAAGATATATATGCGCTCAACTTTTAGTGAAAATCATTTTAATTCTGTCTGTTTAAACATTGTTTATGCTAAGTTACTTAAAGAAGTACCAGACTAAGTAAAAGCCATGTTGTTTTGAGGGCTATGTATTTATTGTACAAGCTGTATGTGGTCGTTTAAAAGATTATTTATTGTTTTGGTCTCGTTTATTGTTGTTAGTGATAAGCATTTCAAGATAAGACCTTGAAAGTTAACCTGAAAAGTTCTTAGCAAAGGAAATAAATTACAAATTCTGTATAATTTGGTTAAAATTGTGTTTAACAGATGCACATTATTATGAAGTAACAGAAAACAATTTTCCCTCTTATTGTATAACAATCTAAGACATTAGTTATTGCAGTCTACAACAGAAAAACACAGAAAAACATCATATATAAGCACACGTGATATAAAACAAGGGAATGGTGTTCTATTTAAATAATTCTTAACACGGTGACATTGCTTAATTAGTAATAAGAAATGTTTTGGAATTAATAAATTTCTGTGCTATTATTTGTGTACTAGCTGAAGGGTAAATCTATTTGTATTGCGATATCTTTGTAAAAGGCATATGGTGCTTTTGTGAACTAGACTGCTTTGAAGTCCACAGTCCTACCAGCTATGTATCACCATTGTTATTTCCGACAATGATCTCTATTGTTGTACGTGTTTATTTTAAGGAACTGAAAAAGATGGCGACTTAATACGCTCTATAGGGATAATGGAAGTCATGTTCCTCAACTACGTTATATTTATTTCAAGAAGTCATCATCGCCACGTATTAATGCGTATACACGAATAAATTATATTGAACACATCCATAGCATTCTTTTATACATTTCCATCTAGTGCCTGCCCTAGATTTGATTATTGTGGGATTATTATGCTTGTTTCAGCTAACATAGTTCTACAATACATGTTTGCGTGTAGTATACACAAATCAACACAATATGATACATCATTAACTACAATAATCCATTAATTCACTAACATAAGTCAACTGTCAGAGTAGTGCGAGGAAAGTTTAATTGTACTCAATTTGTTCATTGTTTACATCACAGTGGTATTTGTGGAGAGTTTCCAGTGTGCCTTTTATGTCCTCTAGCAGACTGGCAGGCGCAGTTTATATGCACTTTCCAACCAATCTCGGTGTCCAATGTCTGCAATTGGGCTTTGGATTGTCATTCGACCAAGGAATGTTTTTCGATAATGCCCTATGTCCTCTAACAGGCCTACATAGGTTTCGAATGGGGTTACATAAAGATCCATAGAGTCTTCATCTTATACCTGTAGAAACTGCACGGTAACACATCAGTATTCTTCCAAAGTTAGCATTAGGTGGAGCCACTGTATGCGCTATCACATGACATTTGGAATATCCTTATGGAATGGTTTATGGAATGTTGCGTATGACATTATTAGAGGAGTGGTGCGTATTGGCTGTCTTTCCTCGACGTCTGTAACGATTTCTCCTGATATTGGGAGAGGGTGTTGGGTTGGGCCCTTTGCAAGTGTGGACATCCACCAGTTTAGTACACTCCTTGCATTGCACGTAGCAGCACCAGTGGAATTTACATTCGCACTTTTCTGTGCGTTGTTCAGTTCGTACGTCGTACCCTCTTCCACAACACATGATGTCACATCCCTCTGGACCGAGTGACGTCTTATTGCACTCTCGCCCTGCAGTGCCCAAGGAACCTGCAACTCAAAAATAGAAAGAAGTATATTAAAAGTAGATAGCCGATTTCTATACGGGGGCTGTTTCAATTATCCTTTGTCTCATTGCCGTGTCCTCCTCCTGTTCTAATCAGCCTACCAAGTGCATAAATACAGGACATAAAGCCCCAGTCATCCGTCTCATTTCTATACAATTGTCTATACATATCTGTGGATGAGGCATTGAAATTTCTGTATGAATATTTAATGCCACTTCTGATGTTTTAATCTTCTGCTTGAAATGATTAAAATGCTCAGAAAGTTGAGCGCTGAGCATGTGAATTTCATCAAAATGGTAAGCTCTGGAATGTCAAATGTTGGGAACATTATCGAATGATCTGCAAGATGTGAAATGTATCAAAATATTTTTGCATTAAATTTTCTCAAAGGTGAACATTATGAAAATGCTTAGCACTCGAAGCATGTGAATATTATCAAAATGTTCAGGACATATGTGAATATTATCAATTGATCTGAAAGATGTGAATTTCATCAAATTATTTCTCTGGAATATTACACTAAAGTCTGAAAGGGGAACATTCTGAAAATGCTAAGCACTGAAAGCATGTGAATATCATCAAAATTCTTAGTATGTGATTATCAAAGTTTTAACAGGGTGTCCACTCCACAGTCCTGGAAGGTTAGGGGAAGTCGCGGAAAGAATAATATTATAGTCATAAAAATTCATAGAAAATCAAAATAAATTCTCTGGAATGGAAAATGCACAGTCTGACCATAATTTGTGCTAAAGGTTAAACGATTTCTATGGTTATGGCACTTGGTTGGTGACCCTGATGGATGGAAGGTAGACCCAATGACATCCTGTGAATTGTCTTCAGGATGCATCTCTACCTCAATGAGTGAGAATTGGTCATAGAAACTTCTATTTCTTTACAAACCCTGTTTTATCATATGAATATTGGAGTAGAGTGCGAGTTTCAAAATCAGTGAGTAGCCCTGCAAGATGGACACCACATATCTATTATGGGCCTTTAGCCCTTGAAGCAACTAAATCCTATGAAAAAAAAAGAAGCTGAGCCAAGAAAGATTGAACAGCCTGAATGGATGTGAATGCTCAGCCTGAGATCAAGTAGGCTACATTCTGTTCAGAATTTGGTCTAGACTGTTGAGGAAATGTCGGTGGTTCTGAATTTTTAAATGGTTAAGAAATTTTTTGCCATGATCTGCTCATGAACAACTGATAGGCCTACCGTGGGAGGCCTACAGGCTGACTTAAAGTGACTTCCCAATTTCATACTAAGACGAGCAAAGCAGGGGTTTCCCATGCATGCACAGTCAAGGATAGCCATGGAAAAGAATTTTGGGAATGGAAAATCCAAAATTTGGTCTTGGTAAGTCTCATTTCATTCTTGAGAACTTGTGAAAGCAATGGGTAAGGGACAAAATACTGTAGCTTTTCTGTTTTCTCTGGTCTTAACTCACTCATCAGATATGAATTTTTGTCTCTGGTTTCAAAAATGAGTCACAATTAACTCACTAACTTCTGTTCTTTGACGAAATGAAATGGTTAAAATTTACTTAAGGAAACCGTCTGTATCTGGTGAAACTGAAAAAAATAAGTTTCTGGATCTAAGAATTTGGTCAATGTGGTGTAGTCACAAGATCTCTTTTTTTTTCTTTTTGTACTCCTTGCACAAAGAGGTAGGCCTATATCTTGAATTTTTATTTTTTTTATCTTTCTCAAGTTTATTGAATGAACAAATGTTATTGACGAATTGGATTTCTCCCATATCTTTCATTTAGGCCTACAGCTTGTAATCATTCTGTCGGTTCTTGGAGAATAAGCTTATTCCCCCAAGGTCAGATACTCAAGATACTCAACTTGATATTATCCCTAGTTTTCTTGAAAGTGGCAATGGTTTTGTGGACTCTGCCACTCTGGAGCCAATTGATATTATTATGTGTTGTTACATAACGGATGGTAGTAAAATCAGTACCATCCGCAGAGTAACAACCAGCAAGAGCTACTGACCTATTCCAGTGTCTTGCAGGCAGTAATCAGGCGAGTCTTCCAAGTAGACAAGGTCCGACCTTGTGGCCCTCTTGTGGTGGGTATTGGCAACCATTAGGGCATTGCCCTCCTGGTTCATCATCACCTGCAAACAAATTAATCAAAACTGAAGGTCATGACCTCATAGGCCTAGTTCATAGTTTGTAAATTTTTGGACCCCATGTATTATGTTGGTTTTACCTATGATATTGGGTCACAGGCCGGAGGATGGCACTCAATTAAAATTAATAATATGTACGAAAGTGTCTGTGGAGTTTTTGAGAATTAATCATCGCTAATTACATGATACCTAAATCTAATTAGAACTTATTAGATTAGTTCATTTATGCCTACTGAGACATTTATAGAACATGTTTGCTCCCCTCCCAATGCTCCTCCCCGTCTCTGCACTGTATAGTAACTCCGGCACCCCCCCCCCCTCCCGTCCAGTGTCTCTCCAAACCCTCCCCTCTCCATCTGGAGCTCATCATTTGGAATGTTTATCTTCCATAACTTTGATGATCGTTCTATAATTCTGCCGCCATCCGCTGCGTGGCGCTTGTGTGCTCTTCCTTTCACACTTTCTTCCTTTCTTGATTCAAGTTGATTGAATGGAAATTTCGTCCAGACAGCAAATTGACTTCAGAGGCTCACATGTCTACCCCTGGCACTAGACCTCCTGTTTACTCAACAATTTGCGGCACATCAGTAAACTGCAATCCACCAATGGCGCAGGCCTCAGACGAGATGAAAATGTCTGAAGTTAGTAAGAGGAGGGTTGAAATGATCCCCAGAGATCTAACTTGGAAAATCCAGACAGGTTCCAGGGGGTTTTAAAAGGCTATTTATATCACTTCATACTTAATGTATGCCTCCAAATTTGGAATAATATAATATCAGAAAAGTAGCACTGGAAATTATTGACATATGAAAAGTCTGGTGAAATTAAGGACTTACTGAATGAGCTAGACACGAAAGATTGTAAAAACATATTTGCATTAAAGTGTAGATGGGTCAAAATTTGAAAACCTTGAAATTTCAGCTGGAAAAATTTTGAAAATTTTTTTAGTCCAGAAATGCCTTTTTAAGTTGGCATTGGGTAGGTCAAACAATCAGCTATCACTGCACTGTCTTGTCCAAGGGTCCCAAATGCTCTGCTGATCCGTAATGAGGTGATATTTACAACTGTGATGTTTTTTGACTGTCATTAAAATCACACTTATAACTGAAAAATCCTGACCACTTAGGACTAAATAATCTATTACCAATGATTAGGCAGGTAGCTTGCACATTTTAGGCCAAGTTCCAGGTCTCTAGCACCAATTATTTTTGAGATAATGCATTTTGGTCAATTAAATACCGAATATGTGTGTCATTAGCATCATGCCTATAACTTGAAATCCGCACCACTTAGAGCTGAAGAATGTATTACCAACGTATGGAAAAGTGGCTATTCTGCAAACATTGAGCTATATTTCAGGTCTCTACGACCAATACTTATTAAGATAGAACATTTTCTTGAACTAGAAATTTACAAACAGAAACAAAAATACTCTTTTCACCAATAGTTTGGATTCTGAATAACACAGATGATCTCCACTACCCCTCCAGTGCCCAATGTCTTTGCTGAACCATATTTCAGGTGCTAGACAATGGCAAAATGTCACTGACACCCCATATTTTATTAGTAATCTCAGAGAAGCGTCACAATTCATACTAAGCATGTCAGATGCAAGGATAATGCAAACATTTTGTGTAACATTTTGTTAAAACATTAATTGATAATATATATTGAACACAATTTCAACTCCTGTCACCTGCAACAGAATTTTAGTGAGGAAAAGGAAAGAAGCCATTTTTTGTTGTGATGCTAATGACAGCGTGATGCTAATGATAATTAAGATAAAAATCTTTCTAGGGACCAGTGCAAAACTGGCAATCTAGCAATTTGTGCATGCAATGATCCTATGAACACCAGAAGCATGTTCACATTAATTCTGGTCTAGAAATATGCAGTCAAAATAGAGCAGCAAGGCGTTTGCTAATGACAAATTAAGATAGGACAACCGACATGCCAACAGAAACACTCAAATATTTTGGTTTACATAAATGATACAGAGCTACAGATAGTTCAGTTATTTTCTTGGGTTCTCAGACAACGTCAGACACAAGGTTTTCTCTCAAAATGTGCGTCCCTTTCATTTTTATTAAGAAATCAAACTGGTGTGACGCTAATGACGCAATATTGGAGACATTGACACAACAACCTCCTGCTCTTATACAGGATATTATTTCAGAAATTAGAAACTATATTTTAGAAGAGTGATACTCAAGTCTCCATGTATGGAAGAGTTTAATTGAATCAGGATCCTGTACAAGTTTTTGTGATGCAATCTTTCAAAGAAAATGTTGACGGAGACAGGCCATTTTCAGGGGGGTTGGCCACTTCAATACTAATTTTGGATGGGATAAAAATAACCTTCAACATATTTTTTGTGTCAGAAGTTTTGCTAATTTCCTTGTCTATGACAAATGACATCAAGAGGTCCTGCATGTGCCTTTCTGTCATCATGAATTATTGTTAAACACCGGAGACAAGAATTTCAGACTTACCAAATTTTGACCCAGATATCCCAAAATATTTTTGTTATTTTAATGCTTAAGTTTCAGAAACAAAGTTTGACGACCTTTAGAACACTTAATTGGAAGTGCTTGGTTTTGCATATTATTTCTAATTGGTGCTTATGATATTTGCAGCACTTCATATACCTTCCGATTCTATTTTATATTCTCCAATTGTTGGTGTTTAGTGGCTGTTCCAGGGGGGCTAGGCCACCGCTGCGGGTAGATGGAAATTACATTTTAAAGAAAATATAGAGCAACACCTGCTCGCAAATCCAAAACAACACCCATGCAGGCCCGCGAATGCCAAAACAACAGCCCCCTCCCCAAGACTATCCTTTGTGGATCTGCCACTGGTGATGTGAAATATAATTTACCTGAACTGCTCCATTGTATTTGCTCTTGAGGAAGGCGCCCACCCTGCGGAAGTCCTGCATGGCCAGCCAGCAAGTTCTGATTGTGCAGGAGCCTGACACCCCATGGCATTTGCACTGCAGCTTCATGAACTTCTTCACTGCCTGGAAAAATCAAGTACATAAAAGTCTTCTAAGTTATGATCATTGAACATTTCTCAATCACATTTTTTATGAGGTCCCCCCTTCATTTATATCACATTTCAAGGTCTGAGTGATTTATTGTCAAAATTTCAGTTCATCTTGTCCAACTGGAGACTTCCAAAAGCATGTTGTTAGAGATGAGCCTCAGAGATGGTTTACACT
Organism: Platynereis dumerilii; assembly: GCA_026936325.1. Classification (NCBI taxonomy): domain Eukaryota; kingdom Metazoa; phylum Annelida; class Polychaeta; order Phyllodocida; family Nereididae; genus Platynereis; species Platynereis dumerilii. The sequence goes on from JAPTHN010000007.1 coordinate 38,616,290, forward strand.
TTAGCATTAGCTGAGAGCTTATTTCCCATTTGGTGCCATTAGGGATGCACCGTTACCATATTTTCATTTCCGATCCAATACAGATACTGCTTTTTGTTGCTGATACGAGGGGTGTCCCAAAAGTTTTGACCAATTTTTTTGGCAGACCTTTCTATTTGAAATAGCTAAATGAAATTTTCACAGAATAAATTTCTGGTATTTTACCATCTATTTTGAAAAAATCAAGACTGTAAGAAGTGTTTAAGTTACTGTTCTGTTACCATGGTTACGAGAGGTCAGTGCACCCAGCGCAGCTCAATTTCTCCGATGAAATTCAGCAAATTAGCTGTGTCATAAGTCAGAGAATTTATAGTAAAAAAGCAAATGGTTGCAAGAATATGTACTTCCTGATAGGCTTGCAGTCTTTCAAGATATCTTCCATTAGATTATAAACATTTATTTATATTTCAACCTGATCAGCTGAGGCAATTACCAAAGGCTTTTTCCAGCAGTTGCCTAACAGCGCTTGAGACCGTTTGCCTGAAACAAACTGCTGTCAAGAGGCAGTGCTCAAGAACCTTAGGTTCAAAACCCAATCTCATCTGCTTTAATCACCAGATTTGGCCTTCTGTAACTTTGAGAGATACTAAAATTTATATACCAGTTCAAAAATTAAAGAAACAGTAGTCATAACGAGAAATGAAGCAGTCTCCACATACCCTGAAATTCCACCATTTAGGAACAGCCCAGTTTGGAGGACCCAGGTGATCGCCTCAGCACATGGGTTAAACTGATTCACAGTGACTTTAAATGTAAATGAAAAACTTTGAGATACTGTTAGGTTTCCAAATAATATTTTCCATGATCATCCATTGCATATTTACAGTAAATTCCTTCGTTATTTACAAGCCTAGACACTTGGATTTGGCCTAAAAAATTGAGCTGCGCTGGGTGCACTGACCTTCTGTTTCCATGGCAACAGAAAAGTAATTTAAAATGTTCAAACAGGTACCGTATTTTCAAAATGGATAGTGAAATACCTGAAATTGATTCTGTGAAAATTTCATACAGCTACTTCAAATAGAAAGGTCTGCCAAAAAAATTGGTCAGAACTTTTGGGACACCCCTCGTACATACCGATACCATTGCAATACCGATACCATTGGATAATTATGGAGCACCGTCCCCGATCTGATACCGATACTGCTTTTTGGGCTCCGATACCATTGATACGGATACTGGTAGGCCTATCGCTATCAGAACAGCCCTAGAGGCCATTATTAAGAATGTGATGAGTTCTTATATGTACTAATTTTTTTAAAACCTACCCTTCTTCCAGCCCTGTTGTTGTGCAGGTTCATCAAGGCCCTCGCGTCTCTCACTCTCTTTTCCCGGGCATCTATGAAAAGGCGGGAAAATTTGGCACCGTAACGAACGTTATCGCTGCAGCCTCCCCAGTCGAAGATGCCCTTGTGGTCACGTGACTGTCCTTTCTTCGTGGGGTCACATGCACATCGTCTTAGTTCTCCTTTTGAACAGGCCCTCGTCACTGCGTTGACCACTCCGGATGAGGAAATGGCATAGACGAATGCCGCCTCTCTGCTTCCTGAAAAGAAAAGAGATTTTAAAATTGCAACCATTGCTTCTCATGTTTGGGCACGTTTCATGAAATTTATGGTGAACCTTCGACATGATACAGAGCAGCGCCCATGGGCAGAGTTGAAGGGAGCATTACCCAAGGTCCCCATGCCATTGGGCATTCCCAAGTTTTGCATCATCCCTAGTCATACCATGACAAAATGGCCCATAACCTTTGCTAATTCATGAATACTTAATTAACTGACCAAGTTTTGGCTCAGCCAATCAGGGACTGCTACATCACAGTTTGAAATTGTTGCTTCTGTTTCACACTGTTACAAATGGAGAGATTGTGTATTGTTGAAGGTGCTATCACAGTTCTGAAAATTCCATTGAATTATGTGTATTTTCACAGTTCTGCAATGAAACTGTTTGAAAGTTTGCTTGTTTTACACTGTTTTTCTCAGTTGCCAGTAATCCTCTAAGTGTCCATAATCGGACTAAATCTGCCTGCAAAATGCTTATGACCTAAATAAGCAGCCAATCACAGAAGAGGTTGGAAATAGCAGAAAGCCCTGTCCATTTTAGCAGGGCTTGCATGGGGAGGATGAAGATTTGGTGATAATGACTGATAAGAAGACTGGGAGTCTGGCACGTATGCTATTAATTCAGGGATGTCCAGGTTATTTCAGTTGCCCCAGCATAGAATACTGCATACAACCCGCCTCCATTTAATGTCCCATGGGCTCAGACAAAAATGGGTTTCCGGGTTGAGATTTGAACCCTTGCCTATAGTGATAGCACAAACGAGGACATGTACTCTTGAGCATTAGGGTATGGGGGTTATATGATATTTCATATATTTTCAACTGATTTATTCTTCTACAGATTTCAAAAACTAGGCCTCCACGTTCCTCCTTGGGCTCTAAAATATTAAAACCAAGGTCCTGATCAGAGAAGTTTTTACATATATCTATTAATTCTGTGTTTGAGGAACATTCCTGTGACACATTGGGCAGAATATTGCTCTGGGCAACCTCTTGACTTCTGAAGAAAGTTAGGGATTAGACATGTAATTTTGGTTGCTGTGTTTGAGGTCAAAACTGAACTACAAGCATTCTATTCTATAGCTTTTATTGTGTTGTATTAAACTAGCTTTTAGGTATATATTAGCATTACATTTCTGAGGAGAATATCAGAAAAATAAATGCATATGACCATGATAGTGCACTGCAAAATGTTCAATTATGCATTGTGAAGGTGACGGTCTACTAGGAGCAGCCAGGGTTATTAGAGGAGCTGTATGTTTGGGGCCACAATATCCATGAATATGAGGGGGCTGAGTAGATATCACGGTGGCTGCAGCCCTCTGTTTGGCTGTTTAGGTTAATCACAGGTTGGGACCTGCTTCATGCCTGATGGGCACGTTGTGAAGGGGACATCACCAAGCTTTGCTTGCTGACAGCCAGTGCCCCCCTCCCCTTCTTGCCCTGCCCCCTAATCTGCCAGAGTTGCTCCAAAACTGAACCATCTAGGCAGAAAATGAAGCCTTTGTCAAAAGCCTATCTGCCCAAGCCAAATTACAGCTGACAATGTCAGTCAGAAGCCATCTGAGTCAGGTCACCACTAGACTTCCTCAGATATGACATTCCAATGACATCTGATTTCAGCCATTGACTTCAGTCTTTGCTCCTGTCACTTGACTTCAGTCATGCGCCTGACTTATTCTGCAGTCTTTTATAGGCTTTTCGTGATTCTGATCCCATTACATCTAGATCTAGCTCAGTGCCATCAGGCCTGTTGCTATCTCTTTTCCCTTCAGCAAGACTTTAAAATGTCTAAAGTCAGCTTTTATATTCACGCAGCAAAACGGCCAAAGGCCGTTTCGCGAAGCAAATTGAACCAAAGAAAGGTTTCAAAAATCTGTGCAGTGATGGTCTCAAAATATATGGTCGACAGCAGGAAATTAGGCCAAGTGAGACCAGCTTCTTATCAATGATTTAGTTGCGTATTTAACAAAACATGTCACATTCATATTCAAAAGTGTCCTAAAAATTCAATTTTCTCCATTAATATTCCCTGTATCTATTGTTTTTATGGAATAGTTGATTATAAGCCTTGACAAGCTAAATTAAATTATTAACTTGTGATTCATTTCATTTCAAGACAGACAACAAGAAAACAACAAAATTAAGGTTACATAATCTTTGTCAACTGATGATTATGTAATAGTGAGCAATTAATCTACATGCAGATCATGTTATTGTTTTTGTTATCACTATTATGTAATATCAGCAATCTAGCTTAAATTTAGCAGCTTTCAGTGTTTCGCAGCTTTTGGTGTTTCAGTTTAATTATTTCAGATTTTCCAAATTAGTAGTTGAACATAAACTTGACAACTTTCAGAATTTTTTCCAGTGCTATTTGTCTTTGAGATGTCCTCCCTCTTTCCTGTTACATTGTATCAATGTTTCAAGAAGAAATAAATGTCTTCATTCAGAAAGGTCTCTGCATCTTTCTGTTGTTTGTTGGCATATATCATATCTATTTATGGAGACCAAAATGATGTGACTCTTCCTTTTCTGATCCTGGTATTATAACTTACTGACTAATATGCCATTAAACAGATCATGGCGGTGACTGTATAGTCTTATCTTGGAAATTATCATTCTCAGTGTCTGTTTCATCTCTGATTTAAAGTCTGTTGTATTGGGAAATAACTATTCTGAGTTGTCCTTTATGAGTAATAAGGACCTATTAACTCCCAATCCTTCCTTCAATGAGTCAAGAGTTGGTGAAGTCAACACTCTAAAAAATTTCAGACAAAATTGGTTTTTTAGATTCAAAATGGTTTTTTGAAAAACCAAATTTCAGTGCAAAAAACCAACATGGATTTTTTTAAAAATCCATGTTGGTTTTGCATTGAAATTTGGTTTTTCAAAAAACCATTTTGAATCTAAAAAACAAATTTTGTCCCGACATTTTTTAGAGTGAACAGTATTACTGGGCAATCATTGCTTTTTGAAATGTTTCTTATCTGGTCTCTCATAATCTGACTCATGTGAATTCCCAGCCTAGAAATGGATGAAATCAACTGGAATAGATCAAGAAATTTGCTTTGATCCACAAACTCCACTTCATGCTGTATTGAATCCACTATTTTTCAGTATTTGTCATAACATGCTATTGATCTGGCATCAGAACTTCCCAGAAATGTTTTACTCTTAGTGAAAAAGTTCCAAACTGGAATGGAAAGTTCCCTTTGAGTGAGTTGCAAGGTTGTGTCATTGTCTGCATATTATCCTGCATATTACAAGATTTCAACAGTGGCTTCAGACATACTCAGCTCTACCAGATTGTATGAACGCTTAACAAAAGTGGTTAACTCCTATTACTTATCTTCTGACCAGGTTACTGGTAAAACATTTTGTCATTTTGTAATACAAGATAATTTTATAAAAACTAGTTATCTAACTCATGCTTAAGCACTGACACATTTATAAATAGTAAAACTAGAATTACCCTGGATGCTTAACATCTTTAACATGTGTTGGATAACTAGTTGTAATAAACTGACTCTTATATTACAAAATGACAAAATGTTTTGCCTGTAACATGGTTAGAAGATAAGTTATAGGAGTTAACCATGCACTTTAGGATAACCCATGTTAAGCGTTCTTACAATCTGGTATAGCTGAGGAGTTCCCCTCCCCCTTCCTAAACTGACCAAACATCTCTGAACTTTCTGACTTTGGAGATTTGTGATTGGCAGGAGGATGGCTTATAACTCAATAATTCAAAGGCATCTTTGAGGAGGTTGTTGACAGGTTTAGTTGACAGGTTAAGTTGACGTGCTCGGTTGACAGTCATAGCGCTGCTCTGGCTCTTCATTGTGGGGCTCAGAGCCTCTGTTTGTCAGACTTTTGGAAAATCTTGGTAGAATGAAAGTTTTTAGCCTTGGAAGAAGATCGGGCCACACTGTAAAATTTGAAATTTTCAGTTGCCTCAAATGATTGAATGAGATGGGTGCTCAATTCCTTTGAGCTGACATAGCTTGTTGTTTTAAGTTATGATAATAGGTCTGTTGTCATAACTTAAAACAACAAGCTATGTTAGCTCAAAGGAATTGTGCAACCATCTCACTGAATCATTTAAGCTGACTGAAAATTCAAATTTTACAGTGCAGGAGAGGATTGGGTGTCTGGGCAAACATATCAGATGGCTGAATGGGCTACTCTGACACAGCCTCTCTCAGACAGGACATGTGTGTCATACCTAAAATGTCCTGTTTGAATTACTCCTAAGTCAACTATCAATGGCTCCTTTGGAGCTTACCCTTCAGCTCTATTATGAGTCTCCCACCCCTCTTGATATTGATATCCACTCTTATTGGTTTCTGTCGAGTGTGGAAGTAACATTGTTATTGTACAGAATACTTCCTCTTTTACGAGTCATTGTGGTGCATATGGTTACATAAAACATTAACTGACATGACACATTCAGGGTGTACAAATAAAATGTCAGAGGTCCAGTTCAGCATGGTACATCACTAAATCTAACAACGGCAGAGGATAGATACTCGATCTAGTCGTACATCACTGCCTGGAAGTAAGTGATATGAGAGGATTTGCTATTGGGTCAATACTAAACATCCTGGACCAAACTGCCCATAGAAGCATGAATTGTTATCCAATGAGATGAACACATTTTGGGTCATAAAGAATGATATTTAAGGTATGTAGGATATTGATGATCACCTTTTTTCTTCACTAGATACCTCAATGACAAGTTGTCTTATGTCGAGGACGAGGCATTTCACGATACGATAACCACTGAGTCTGACGGACCCCTCACTGAAATTGTCTAAATCTGCTTCTGCTGCTAAGAGAAACTGTCTGGAAGAAACTCTTTAACAGAAACTGTGGAAGAAGCTGTTTTGAGGAATCTGTTGGAGGAACCAGTTTGCCCCAGTTGTAACCCAGTTGTAACTGTCAAATGCTTGAAAGTGGTCCATGGACAGGGTAGGGTGGAATGTGGACAAGGGTCTCTCAGCTAGAAGCTTCTGTTTACCCCAAGCGACGTCAATTGTTGACTTTGTATTTGATCTGTTGACAGAAAATATTAAGGAGGAACATCAGACACCGTGTTATTGGTTTCTGTCATAGTTTATTGGTGTCCAGCAAACCATGGAAGGCAGGGAGGAGGCAGGAAGAAGGCAAACAGGCCCTAACAGGGTGACAGAAGGCCTTTGTGGCTGTCAGCCCTATAGCCAGGTGCTCTGCTCTCGTTGGTAATAGCCAAAATCAGCATGGTATTGAGATCAAATTGTTTTTCTGATGTGATATATTTATAATTTTTGTAAGGAATAAGAATAGCGTATAAGGGACAAAATTATAAATATATCTTTATATTGCATTTTTGTCTTTGTAGCTTATTTGGTGCATGGCTTCCGCATTTATATTACAACATAACACTTTGATATAGAATTACAGCGGTGTTGAGTTTTCTTTATTAAAGCATTGATAAAACAAATCTTTGGAGAAAAAAGTGCAGCAGAGGATATTTTTGATAGTTATGATGAATAGAGATCTGTCTCTATCATGTTACAGGACTGTTAGAAAGGAATTGACACAGGTGATGTCTTGCCATTGGGTCAATGCTACATGTGCACATCCTCAACCAAACTGCTTGTGAGAGCATGGATTCTCATCCGATGAGATGAAAACATCAACACTGTAATGATTGTGTCTTTTCTTTTATGATTTTATATGTAATACATATATGTTACAAGGAGAATGTTTGATAGTTGGACAACAAAGAATATGGGATTTATTGCAGTGAAATGCAGGCTTGTGATTGGCTGACAGAGGTGATGAACGGTATGATGAAACTTATGGCATGATGACTATGATGTCTATTATCATGATCATGACAAATCATGACTCACAAACTGCTAATTTCAGAGTGAAGTGGTCCTCTTTTCCCCATAAAATGTTGACCAGCTGTAATGGTTCTCTAACTTCATAAAGTTAAGAATTTGGCATTCTGCATATTTGGATATCAAGGCTTTTTGGCTTCTTGGTAGCAGACAGAGCAAGGGTAATCTGGTGTGAAGGAAATTTGACTTGACTCAAAGCTGGTTTTCACAGGCAGTTTATTCATGGTGAATATATTCCCCAGGGCAAACTTCATGCTCCTACAAATCAGATGTGCTAAGTGTCTCTTAAAATCATTGAGCTTTAAGATGATGACAAGAGTTAAGATCACTTCAAGTTTATTTCAACACCTCAAAACTGAATATATGTGGTGGTTACACACCAATTCTGAGAGTTCTAACATAGGCTATATATAGGGGGAACCGGGGTTGGTTCCTGATGAGGTATATGATGTGTTGATGCCATCAAATCTGTAAATTCCCATCCTGCATGATGTTTCTGTCCTTTTATCGGAAAGTTACAGCCGCATGCAGAGTTTTGGGGAGAAAATGTTTGTTTTCCTAATACTCAACTTACTTAACCATTTTCTGGACAAACCAAGAACAATTAGGCTTTCTCAATGCTTGTATGAGTTCCATACATTGTGACGAACAGTTATGAATTGTTATCCTGATAAACACACTCACTGACCAGTGTCTGAGAAATAAGCATTTTGTTGTAATGTCATGTAGGGGCTCATTGGGACACTGAAAACCGGGCAAATTGGGACACACTTTATATGTCAGAATATAAGTGTCCCAATTAAGTAGACTGATTGATCTGGGACAGCACACAGTTGGTACACAGGCCACAGTGAACTGAGACATAAGTAACTAAGACCTGATATGCCTGTTTAATGGCCAATTCTCACGGTGAGAACTGGAGATCTGTTTACGTCTGTGGGCAGCTTGATGATTTCTAGGAGAAAAATGGCCAACTTGGTGACACTCAATGATTATGTAATTAATTAGAGGGATATAATGGCGGAATAAGATCATAAATCAGCGGAATAAGATCATAAATCCGCGGAGCAAGATTATATGTCTGCGGAGAAAGATTATGGATCTGTGTATCAAGATTATATCCACCTGCGGAGGTATATTTTTATCCAAATATGACATATCCACGCATGCGCTAGCGCGCATGTACACGCTTTTGGGACTCGTGAATGTGCAAGATTTGACACATACACGCGCGTGGATGTGTCACAACGCGCACGCGCGAAGGTTCTGGATTGTTGTACATGCTTTCCAGCGCATGAGTGGACATGCTTTCCAGCGCATGAGTGGATGTGCTTTCCAGCCCATGAGTGGACATGCTTTCCAGCACATATTGGTAGTGTACAGGGGCGGATCCAGGATTTTTTGAAAGGGGGGGGTTGCAGCAAAACTTTGAAGTGGGAATAACTCATTATACTCCATGACTTGGTTAAGCAAAATATTAAAAAATGATAAATATTGTCATTCTGTACAAAATGACATGCCGAGTGACAGGAGAATTGAAAATAACTTAAGTTATCCTTCATGAAAGATGATGTGTTGTGCAGATTTTAGTGTGATGCCATGTACAATCTTGACTCAAAAACAGGAAATCCCATACTCCAAAATTATTAAAATTGCCCAAAGTCAAACATATAGGTTTTTATCAATCATTTAACACCTTTTTCCAGACAACCACTTATATTTTAATATTTCATTGGTTTGTCAACATTTCTGTGGATTTCATGTGTAATGGACCCCCCCTCAGGTCATTTCTAGATACGCCACTGCTGGAGGGGCTCCTGTGTTCTGATAAATAAACTGCGCTAGATGGCATGTCCAAGCTTGCGCTGGATGGCATGTCGAAGCCTGCGCTGGATGGCACATCCAAGCTTGCGCTGGATGGCATATCCACGATCGCATATACACGCATGCGCGTGAATGCAGGTCCACGAATGCGCTGGATGACATGTCCACAGGTGATCGTGAACACATATACACGGGTGACTGTGCGCGCAATTACACATACACGCGCGTGTATGTGCGCTCACTACCATGCGTGGAAGTGTCATATTGGGATAAAAATATATATGACCTGCGAGGCTGCAAAAACTGCCGGCGAGGCTGCAGATGTCCCGCAGGGGCAGTATAAATGTTTCACAGGGGCAGGGGATGTCCTGATATCCTGCCGATCATGTTTTTCACTCATTCTCACTCGAAAAATGCCCGCCGGACATCCAAAAATAGAGAAAAAATGAGGCTCTTTCCTGGCGGCTTGAAAAAAGTTTCAAGAAGCTGAATATTTTTTGACATCCACGGCGGAGTTCCCCCCATTTCTATGAACCCACCGATTTGCAAAAAAACGTCGGCGGGATGTCAAAGGTCGTCTGTGGGATTACACAAATTATCAACAAGAATCCGCGGATTCAAAGCTAGCCATTTGGTTTTATATTAAAGGGGCAGTGATTAACATGGAATGGGATGATAGCAATTTTGACCTAATCTATAGTATATTCATACTGAAGACATGTAAATAACAATTTGAAGAATGTAAATAATATCATGAAATCCTCGAAATAAAAGGCAACTAGGAAGCTTCTTGTAAATTGGAGGGGAAAGAATAGAATACAATGAAATAAGACAGATAGATAAATAGCTAGTATGATAGATAGGCAGATGGACTTGAAATAGGGAGCTTCCGTCTGAATAGGAAGGAATATGCATGACAGATAGGAAGAACAGGCAGAGATTATAAGTTGATATGATATGAACTCCATCATTTTAATGCAAGTGAAGTACAATTAAAGGAATAAACCTGTTTCACTGAGTGGCCTGAACATTGACCCTAAACAACTTTTTGTTAAAACAGTGATTCTTAACTTGTGACATAGCACTTCAATTCCAGAAACACAACGTTCAAAATTTAACCTAAAGGAGAGACCAAGTTGTGAGGCCTTAAAGTTACATTGAAATTCACTAAACATACTCCAGATTGTCTCTTTGGCCAATCAGAAGCATGGTCGGGAAATCTATCAGCCAATGGGATTGAAGGATTCAAGCACCACTTTTCCCCTGGTATTAACTGATAGAATTTTCATGAAGCTAAAACTATGGGGCGCTTTTTTTAAAACAAATCAATTGTTGATGTGGTAAAATAGGAAACAAAATGCATGAACGCCGAAAATCTCACACAATCAAAACACACATTTTAGAGGGAAAAGAAAGTTCTACAATTAAAGTTTTATACCAGGCCAAATTTGGGAAAATTCATATCAAAATGATTTTAACAGAAACATCAACTTCAAATCATTAAGAACTGAGGAAGGGGTCTGGATGGACCTTGAAAGCTCTTCAGCTAAAAAATCATGTTGTGAGTATCCGTCTAAAAAGTTTACAATGATTTTAATAACTTTTATGTTTTCATCAATAAAGTCATGGTACTAAATGATTCACTGTTACGTTCTAAAAATAACATGCAAGCACTTCAAGAGGTGCTTAATTGTAGATATAATATCTAGCTATTTCCTATTTGCACATCTGATTTTCTGTAAGGATCTATTTATCTATCTATGCATAGCCCATAGCTGGTTAATTGCATTTCAAGTTCACACCTTGAACCTATTGACACAGGAAATCCAATATATTGTATTGTATCTAATTACTGTTAGACCTGTTAGGGAATGAACTCGAAGATACTGCTAGCCTTATCCACCAGAGGGCCATTCTGAATACATACAGTGGACAGTGCTGCCACCTAGCCTGTTCTTGGTTCACATGTTTATTGTTTTTTGTTTACAGTGTTTACTGTATACATGGTTTATGGTTTTCAGAATCCCATACACTCATCACCCATTCCAATAGCTACGCCTATGGCTAGCTAAAAAATTATCCAAATTCCCAGGAAATCTCAGCCCGTTGACGCCAAAAGTCCTTGTGCCGTGAGACCCAGGTATAACTCTATCTTTATTCTGCATGTAAGTTATGATTATTGATTAGCTCAGTTGGTATAGCGCATTGGGCTGCCAATGGCTTGGTCCAGGGTTCCATTTCTGTTCTGGCTGGGTCATTTGGACTTATGTTGGATGGCAGTTTCAATCATCCTTCGCCTCATTGCTGTGTCCAAATCAGCATAACCAGTGCATAACTACATGATTAAGCCCCAACTATATACGTGTACAATCACTGTACATCAATCCAGCCATCCATCAAAGTTATGTTTATTGCAACATATGCATGCACAAAATTATAATTTATTTTTTGCACTGTTTATACCAGGGCATTAGCACGCAAGGTTTTCAGTTGGAGTCTGCTTTTCACAGCTTGGAATTATCATGATGAGGTCTAAAACTTGATTTTTTAAAAGCTGTGGAAGCTAGAGCTGTTAACTACTGTATTTGAATTCTGATTTGATGCATGCGAAAACTGTGGAAAACTTAAAGTAAGTAGCAAGGAAAAGGTTCTATTTTGTAAAGAAGTCGAGTTTTACCTTTCAACATGACTTTTCCGAAGACTGAAGAATCCCTGTCTGAAGTAGAGCAGTTCCACCTGTACTGGCTGAACTGGGCCTGGCATTCCTTGACCCCTATCTTGGCTCCCTTCACCACGCTGACCATGACATCGGGGTGGGAGCGGCACAGCTTTCTCTGGCGAGCAATCAGCCCGGGGATGTTATCACATATTACCCCCGTGCCCACCATGGATAAGGCTTGCATGGGGATCTGGCTCATGGACCTGCAACAATGAAAAGGAAGTGATTGTGTTTAGATAATAATCACAAGCATGCCGTATATACAAAGTACTCTGTGTGACTGGAAATTGTGTCTTAGATAAAATTTGGATCATAGGTACTGAAAAATGACAGTTTTCAAAGTGATTTTGACTAACAAATTGAGAGGTAGACAGATGATTAGACAGATAGAAAGATAGTAAGATATTGATATTTGATGAGTAGGTTGGTTGGTTGGGGTTTATCTATCTATCTATCTATCTAGCTATCTATCTATCTATCTATCTATCTATCTATCTATCTATCTATCTATCTATCTATCTATCTATCTATCTATCTAGATTGTTATATGACCTTGTGGAACTTTTCGTCTAGTTATGATCCCACACAATGTATAATGGCAATCATGGCAATGACATGGCATGGACTGGGCTGTCTAATTGGTCTCCTTGACTTGGCACTTTTCTCTGCCTGACCACATCTGTTTGAAGCAAGCCATCTTTTATCTTCTTTGGGCAAATTAGCAGCTGATTTTCACCATGTCATGTTTTTGCCTCTTGTCTCTTTGTCAGTGTCAAGTTGCCCTCTCAATCCTGGCCCCGAAATCTGGCCCCTGGCCAACATGATCGTTTTCCTTGGAATGGCACCAACAAACTTTGAAGAACCACGGTCCATGCACAGATTGCACATGCATGCACAGGCAGAAATAATGAGAATGATGATATTATTCACCCTTTGTCTATAAATACCAAAATAGACTTTTTGACAGATAGTAGGGCCTAACTATTTTTTGAAACTGATCTTTTCCCTGTTTTATAGGCCTACATAATCCTATCATATAAAAGGGATTTTTTTTTTTTCAAAACTGGCTATTATCACAGCAAGGATTGATGTTCACAAGATGAAGTTTGATAATGAAATTTAATTTTATACAACAATCTGTATCAAAGAATTCTTGGGAACTTAGAATTGATTGTTAGATATTACTGATATTTATATAGATACAGATAATTTCTTGGTCGCAATGCGAAATCAAATAGTCATTTATTTATTGCCTGTGTTATCGTGCTTAAGTTTTGGAGTTTTTTGTTTTTGTTTTCATTTAATTTTAATAATTCATTTATCAAAACGCGTCTTAGGCCCTATATTTTGTGCGAAAATATTTGTTCCCATACATTTTTTGGTTAAATTACCAATGAGAATATGATTGATCAAGTGCGTGGAAGTTTATGATCTGAAAACTTTGGCAAACCATAAATTATGCAGAATCTATACGCCGCGCCATAAATCTTGGTGTAAAACATTGAAATCAACCAAGGATACTTTGAGATTCCTCGAAACTGTACAAATTGCTGTCACAAAAGATACAGTGCTTGTCATTAATTAGTGCACCAATGTGAAATTGAAGCCTGCAGTAATGTTGTTTAATGGCGAACTTGTATATTTTAGGTTTATCCTAAATAAATTGGAATTACCAAAAGTTGTGGCTACAAGCCGTAACCAAGTTTGAGTTGTGCAGTATATGCAGCCCTGTAAATCTTGCTGTTCTGAACAAAAGTATGGTAATTTGAGCATTCATTTTTGACTGTTCGAAATTCAATCAAAATAGGCCTATAATGTTTCTAAACGTTTCTAAAAGGCCTTAAAAGCTATATTACATCAATAATTTCCCAATATAGACCCACAAACATGAAATTTCCACACAGTTTTACAGTGACACTTTAACTGGACAGGTGTAAAACACTGCCATTGCATGCCTGCTAAACTGCTATGCATGTTATAGGGCAATTTGGGCTACGTGGGAAAACTCCCTTTACCAAAATCACCATTAACTATCAATTACTGGGGTTAAAATCCCTCCCACATTGTGTTTTCCTACCATTTACCTCCGACCACTATATTTACTGAAAAATGCTTGTAACCTGTATTTAGACCTGTTAATTATGATGTTTTATCAAACTTTTATTTGTGGTTTTGCTGCGACAAGGGATTTCTGGAAACCATGCCCCCAACCTATATACCTATACAGAAAATCCAAAGAAGTTAGGCTGACGATTATTCTGTAAAACTGTAGCCAACATTTCCACGTTTGTATAGATATTTTGATCCCCCGCTTTATAAAAATAATATACTTTCAATAGTAGTTTTGTAGTATCAGATACGGACGCCATTATTTCTTGGAAAAGCAATTTGTTTGATAACAAGTTTAGCAACTCTTTTCAGCATTGGTGAGCGATTGTTTTCATTGGCCCTTGTTCAACTAATCTCTCGGTCATACATTTTACAGCCACAGTTTCTCCTAACTTATCGATTACAATTTAAATTGATACAAGACTAACTGGAGTGCCAAATTAGAGAGATTATAAACCATCATGTCAAGCAGGATCCAACATGCTAGATGCTGGGGGTCAACCGTCAATGCTGTTAACAAAAGCTGAATTACAAATTTTTGAATTTCTCTTTTTACATTAAAAGACGGATGGAAAGGTTATACACATCACAAGTGTTTCTATTTGCGACACAATTAGGCCTAATAAAGTCTACTTTGTATACAGAATTAATGATAATTTTGATGATTTCTTACAATTTTTTCTTTCATTTGTCTTCACATTTATCTGGCCACGAAAAACAGAATCATTGATATAAAGCATTGACATTATTAGAAAAACTTTATGAGCAATGTATAGACAAAGAAAGAAAGTAGAAAGAAAAGTTGATCAAGGGCACAGGAAACTTTATGAAAATACGAAATTTTAATAAAATATAGATATATTAAGGTATGCGATCTAAGAACGTGACAAGAAGTGTCCGCAAAGAAAAGGAAGATCTTCCATGGAAGTTAAAATTACTGTTAGAAGCTGCTTGAGTTTTCCTTTGTTAGACTATGGGCCTAGCCTGTGTTTTGATAATTGCTAATTGTCTCCTCATTGTTATAGATACATGATATATGCCTAATAATCATTTCCTTTATTTCTTAATGGTTTTTTTTTCTTCAATTATATTAATTTTTAACCTACCACCAAGTAGACTGGACGCAGGGAAGGGCTGCCAAAATTGCGGCAATCAGGAGAAGATGCCTGTTCAGGGCGGGGGGCCGACTATTCATGCCGGGGCGGGCCTGCTCGATCCATCGGGCCTCCTTGCCCGTCACCCTGCCTTGTGCATACCCCGGGGTAAAATCTGTCATCACTGGACACTTATGTAGTTCCATTGTAATCCTAATAATAATCCTTATCCAAGAGTTTCTTTTTTGAGTAATCCAATTAATTACTCTACTATATTGTATTTTATGCAGATGCACAGAAACAATTCATTGGTCTCAATTATTAGCAATTCATTGCTTTGCCACATTGACCATCCACTTAGCAACTGATAGCATGGCAGACAACTTTACACTAGTCTTTGGCAGGGGGTAGAAAAGAAGGGGGGTTGTTCAGGAGACGCGCAGGGTGATTGAAATGGAGCCCCATCCCCCCCCCCCAATCTCTCACTGCTGGCGACCTCTGGTTAGCAATTTGGTCATTGTATAAAATCTGACTTCAACTTGCAGAAACTTGGAAACATACATTCAGAAACATAGACCTCCAGATGAACATGTATAGGCCTATATATATAGGCATTTATTTGAAAAGTGGGGCCAAAACCTAAACAGTCACTGCATGAAAGTGAATTATCCAATTTCCATGGTTGTTGTATTTTCTGAAAGAGAAGTGATAGGGCTATCAGGGAAAAATATAATGATGCTTTTTATTAGAGTTTCCACTTTCAGAGGCTGAAAAAACATCAAAAATCGAGTTTTAAAAGGTCCCCAGATTTTAGACCCTATTTTGGGAGGCTGCCATTGTTTGCCAACACAACCAATCACAAAATTGAGCATGTCACCTGATTTGTCATGCCTTGAGGTACAATAAAAAAATTGGGGGCGATTTTTAAAAAATCCCTTAATATGGGTTTTGAGGGTGAAATGATGAAAAAGGCGACTGTCACACCTCGGTGTGACTATTGGAAAAGGGACAAAAAGGCATTTTGTCAATGCAAAAACCTCAGGAACCTGTGTCAATTAATTTTTCTCGTGTTGTCCTAGGTCCCATCTTTCTTATAAAAGTTGAATTACAGTTCTACTGCCATTATTCACAGAGCAGTGAGCCCTCAAAGTAGTGTAACGACCGCAACAGTTCGTGTAACGTACCTCACGCTGTCGGCAATTGTCTAAAAATGACTATGTCCAACTCTCAAAAACAAGGAGAGTGACTATTGTGATCTTCTATGGTGACTGTCGTGATTATAGAGTGACTGTCATGTCTCAGAGAAGCTCAGAGAGTAACACGCTGCCCACATTGATTGCCATTGTTGATTGCCATTGTTGATTGCCATTGTTGATTGCCATTGTTGATTGCCATTGTTGATTGCCATTGTTGATTGCCATACCTGATTGCCGTTGTTGATTGCCGTTGTTGATTGCCTGATTGCTGTACTTAATTTCTATGCTTGACTGCTATACTTCATTGCTATATTTATTCTTGCCTTCAACAATGAAGAGAAATACATTTCATTACAATTTTATTTAGTAATGCTATACATTTAGGCCAATTTCAATTTAAATTCTCTTTTGTAAAAACGGAACTAAAATAAAGATAGTCTTATATCTATAATGTATTTCTATACTTGATTGCTTATCTTGATTGCTATTCTTGATTGCTATTTTTCATCAAAGCTAAATTCTATCTATATATATGTTGATGTATATTAAAATGACTCATCCAGTTGGTAATCCGAATTGTGTAAAATCATAAATTGTTACTGGACTTACATTGATTGGATGACATTTATAATTTTACACAATTTCTATCTATCTATCTGCCTGTCTATCTATCTATCTATCTATCTATCTATCTATCTATCTATCTATCTATCTATCTAAGGGGGCCAGAATTTAGTCTTAAGGGGGGGGCTTGGATTTTTTTACATAAATAATTTCTTGCTCAGTTTTGGTGAAATAAATAAATTCTTTTTTGGCAATCTTTAAATAAATCATTTCTGGAGAAGGTATTTATCATGGTCTGTGTAAATATTCTTTGTTTCTTTCTTTACTTTGCAACGTTCCACTTTACCACCGTATTATATATATAACAGTTATGTGACAAATACATAGGTAGGGTTAAAGCAGTTTAATGGCCTGCCAGCCCACTCCACTCTTAAAAGAGCATACTGCTCCTCAGAACCTGACCCACAACTGTCTTGTAGTGATGCTGTGACCCAGGGTATATGCTGCTGCTGACCTCTGATGACACACTGTCAATACTGTAACTATAGTCACTCGATAATTAATACAAGTATGCAGTATGAATTTAGCAGTCGTTGGTGACCTAGAGCTACCTAGATGCCTCAGAGCAGCATCTATCTATCTATCTCCATCAATTAAAGTCACATCCTCAACATTACTGCCAAAGGGCCAGTGTGGCTATTTAATCACCATAATCACAGTTATGAAAGTATTTCTTTGTCTGTAAATTTGGAATCAGTCACATTCTGAACATAAGACAAATCTAGCTATTTAATCACTACAGTCACAGTTACGAAAGTCCCATTTCAGGGCCCGTAGGCTTGGAAATAGCCACATTCTCAACATGATTTTCATAGGACAAATCTTGTTATTTAGTCACCATAGTCACAGTAATGAAAATCACCCTCTATGGCCAGTTTGTTTGGAATCAGACAAATTCTCAACATGATGGTCATAAGACAAATCTTGTTATTCAATCACATTAGTCACACTAATGAAAGTCATGCTCCATGGCCTGTAGGTTTGGAGTCAGTCACATTCTTAACATGATTGTCATAAAGTAAATCTGATTATTTGATTAGTCACAGTAATGAAAGTCATGCTCCATATGGCCTGTAAGTTTGAAACCAGTCACTTCTCAATATGATTGTGATAAAGCAAATCTAGTTTTTTAATCACCATGGTCACAGTAAGTAAGGTAAGAGCGGTTATTTGATCACCATAGTCACAGTAATTAAAGTCACACTCCATGGCGTGTAGATTTGGAATCAGTCACATTTTCAAAATAATTGTCATAAGACAAATCTTGTTGTTAAATCACCATAGTCACAGCAATGAAGGTCACACTCCATAGCCAGTAGGTTTGGAATCAGTCGCAGTTTCAAAATAATTGTCAAACGACAAATCTTGTTATTTAATCACCATAGTCACAGTAATGAAGGACACACTCCATGGACGGAAGGTTTGCAATCAGTCACATTTTCAAGATAATTGTCATAAGACAAATCTTTTTATTTAATCACCGTAGTCACAGTAATGAAGGTCACACTGAATAGACAGTGGGTTTGCAATCAGTCACATTTTCAAGATAATTGTCATAAGACAAATCTTGTTATTTAATCACCACAGTCACTGTAATGAAGGTCACACTCCATGGACAGTAGGTTTGCAATCAGTCACATTTTTAACATAATTGTCTTAAGACAAATCTTGTTATTTAATCACCATAGTCACACTAATGAAAGTCATGCTCAATTGCCTGTAGGTTTGGAATCAGCTCAATTCTCAACATGATTGTCAAATTTAATTATTAAATCGCAATAGTCACAGTAATGAAAGTCACACTCAATGACCTTTGGATTTGGAATCAGCTGCACTCTCATTATGATTGTCATGGGACAAATCTAGTTATTTCATCACCATAGTCACAGTAGTTAAGGTCGCACTCCATTTCATGTAGGTTTGGAATCAGTCACATTTTCAACATAATTGTCATAAGACAAATCTTGTCATTCAATCACCATAGTCACACTAATGAAAGTCATGCTCCATAGCCAGTAGGTTTGGAATCAGTCGCAGTTTCAACATAATTGTCGTGACTCATAGGACAAACCTTGTTATTTAATCACCACAGTCACAGTAATGAAGGTCACACTCCATGGCCTGTAGTTCGGGTATCAGTCACATTTTCAAAATAATTGTTATAAGACAAATCTTGTTATTAAATCACTATAGTCACAGTAATGAAGGTCACACTCCATGGACAGCAGGTTTGGAATCAGACAATCAGTCACATTTTCAACATAATTGTCATAAGACAAATCTTGTTATTCAATCACCATAGTCACACTCATGCTCCATGGCCTGTAGGTTTGGAGTCAGTTCCATTCTCAACATGATTGTCATAAGACAAAAGAAATTATTATTAATTTATTAAATCAGAATAGTCACAGTAATGAAACTCACACTCAATCATCCTTTACCTCATTGCTGTATCCTCACCCTGCCTCCCACCTCTCCTCTCATGTACTTACTTATGTGGCTGTCACACATTGACGACCTGAGAAACATCCAGGTAACTTACAATCAACAATTTTGAATAGCTTATCTTGATCATTTTCACCTGCACATGTATAAAACAACTGAAAAGCGTGTATTAAATATTTACATAGAACTCATACAGACTTTTTTAAGGCAATTTATTGAATTTCGCTGTGTCTTTTTGGGGGAGATATAGGATGAATGAGGAACTTATTTGGCATGTTTAAAACGTGTGAGAAACGCGGAAAATGTGTTGAAAACGAGTGAAAAACGATGATAACCATCTTCCATTGTGCCTGTAGCTTATCCACTGCTTACGTTGCCGTGCATCAATGATATTTGGACATGCTCAAAAGTTCTCTGTTCTCTGGACATATGACAACGTGTTTCTATGTGTAACAACGCGTTTATAACGTCATTAACATGTGAAAAACGTACATGTATATACAACTTTTATGAGAAGCCCTCAGCGTGGCTAATTTGTTTAATGGTCAGGGAACTGTTATGACTTTTCATGTCAGCACGTTTTAGCCAAAATAATACTGAAGTAACTGTTTTGTGTGACTGTTGTAATGTTTTTCTTGTGTGACTGTTGTGACTATTGCGTGACCAATTTACTAATTTTTCAAGGAATTTTCATGGAAAATCCAGTGACTTATTAACCCCAAAATTACTTTTTCCGTGACAGGAGCCACTTGGACTAAACATTTGCCATATTAGATGATCAAGATTCAAAGATTCCTTCTTTTGCCTCTGGGACCTTTTTAGCCCCACTTTTCAAATAAATACCTTTATGTGAAGCCGTCAGCATGGCTAATTTGTTTAGTGGTCAGGGAACTGTCATGACTATTCATGCCAGCACATTTTAGCCAAAATAATACTGAAGTGACTGTTATGTGTGACTGTTGTGATTTTTTTGTGTGACTGTTGTGATTATTGCAAGACCAATTTACTAAATTTTCAAGGAATTTTCATGGAAAATCCAGTGACTTATTAACCCCAAAATTACTTTTTCCGTGACAGGAGCCACTTGGACTAAACATTTGCCATATTAGATCATCAAGATTCAAAGATTCCCTCTTTTGCCTCTGGGGACCTTTTTAGCCCCACTTTTCAAATAAATACCTTTATGTGAAGCCGTCAGCATGGCTAATTTGTTTAGTGGTCAGGGAACTGTCATGACTATTCATGTCAGCACATTTTAGCCAAAATAATACTGAAGTGACTGTTATGTGTGACTGTGGTGATTTGTTTTGTGTGACTGTTGTGATTATTGCATGACCAATTTACTAATTTTTCAGGGAATTTTCATGAAAATCCAGTGACTTATTAACCCCAAAATTACTTTTTCCGTGACAGGAGCCACTTGGACTAAACATTTGCCATATTAGATCATCAAGATTCAAAGATTCCTTCTTTTGCCTCGGGGGACTTTTTTAGCCCCACTTTTCAAATAAATACCTTTATGTGAAGCCGTCAGCATGGCTAATTTGTTTAGTGGTCAGGGAACTGTCATGACTATTCATGTCAGCACATTTTAGCCAAAATAATACTGAAGTGACTGTTATGTGTGACTGTTGTGATTTTTTTTTGTGTGACTGTTGTGATTATTGCGTGACCAATTTATTAATTTTTCAGGGAATTTTCATGGAAAATCCAGAGACCTGTTGACCCCAAAAATACTTTTTCTGTAATAGGAACCAGTTGGACTAAATATTTGCCATATTAGATCTTCGAGATTCAGAGATTCCCTCTTTTGCCTCTGGGGACCTTTTTAGCCCCACTTTTCAAATAAATACCTTTATGTGAACCGTCAGCATGGCTAATTTGTTTAGTGGTCAGGGAACTGTCATGACTATTCATGTCAGCACATTTTAGCCAAAATAATACTGAAGTGACTGTTATGTGTGACTGTTGTGATTTTTTTTTGTGTGACTGTTGTGATTATTGCATGACCAATTTACTAATTTTTCAGGGAATTTTCATGGAAAATCCAGTGACTTATTAACCCCAAAATTACTTTTTCCGTGACAGGAGCCACTTGGACTAAACATTTGCCATATTAGATCATCAAGATTCAAAGATTCCCTCTTTTGCCTCTGGGGACCTTTTTAGCCCCACTTTTCAAATAAATACCTTTATGTTAACCGTCAGCATGGCTAATTTGTTTAGTGGTCAGGGAACTGTCATGACTATTCATGTCAGCACGTTTTAGCCAAAATAATACTGAAGTGACTGTTATGTGTGACTGTTGTAATGTTTTTCTTTGTGACTGTTGTGATTATTGCATGACCAATTTACCAATTTTTCAGGGAATTTTCATGGAAAATCCAGTGACTTATTAACCCCAAAATTACTTTTTCCGTGACAGGAGCCACTTGGACTAAACATTTGCCACATCAGATTTCAAGATTCAAAGATTCCCTCTTTTGCCTCTGGGGACCTTTTTAGCCCCACTTTTCAAATAAATACCTTTATGTGAAGCCGTCAGCATGGCTAATTTGTTTAGTGGTCAGGGAACTGTCATGACTATTCATGTCAGCACATTTTAGCCAAAATAATACTGAAGTGACTGTTATGTGTGACTGTTGTGATTTTTTTTTGTGTGACTGTTGTGACTATTGCGTTACCAATTTATTAATTTTTCAGGGAATTTTCATGGAAAATCCAGAGACCTGTTGACCCCAAAAATACTTTTTCTGTAATAGGAACCAGTTGGACTAAATATTTGCCATATTAGATCTTCGAGATTCAGAGATTCACTCTTTTGCCTCTGGGGACCTTTTTAGCCCCACTTTTCAAATAAATACCTTTATGTGAACCGTCAGCATGGCTAATTTGTTTAGTGGTCAGGGAACTGTCATGACTATTCATGTCAGCACATTTTAGCCAAAATAATACTGAAGTGACTGTTATGTGTGACTGTTGTGATTTTTTTTTGTGTGACTGTTGTGATTATTGCATGACCAATTTACTAATTTTTCAGGGAATTTTCATGGAAAATCCAGTGACTTATTAACCCCAAAATTACTTTTTCCGTGACAGGAGCCACTTGGACTAAACATTTGCCATATTAGATCATCAAGATTCAAAGATTCCCTCTTTTGCCTCTGGGGACCTTTTTAGCCCCACTTTTCAAATAAATACCTTTATGTGAACCGTCAGCATGGCTAATTTGTTTAGTGGTCAGGGAACTGTCATGACTATTCATGTCAGCACATTTTAGCCAAAATAATACTGAAGTGACTGTTATGTGTGACTGTTGTAATGTTTTTCTTTGTGACTGTTGTGATTATTGCATGACCAATTTACCAATTTTTCAGGGAATTTTCATGGAAAATCCAGTGACTTATTAACCCCAAAATTACTTTTTCCGTGACAGGAGCCACTTGGACTAAACATTTGCCATATCAGATCATCAAGATTCAAAGATTCCCTCTTTTGCCTCTGGGGACCTTTTTAGCCCCACTTTTCAAATAAATACCTTTATGTGAAGCCGTCAGCATGGCTAATTTGTTTAGTGGTCAGGGAACTGTCGTGACTATTCATGTCAGCACATTTTAGCCAAAATAATACTGAAGTGACTGTTATGTGTGACTGTTGTGATTTTTTTTTGTGTTACTGTTGTGACTATTGCGTGACCAATTTACTAAATTTTCAGGGAATTTTCATGGAAAATCCAGGGACTTATTAACCCCAAAATTGCTTTTTCCGTGACAGGAGCCACTTGGACTAAACATTTGCCATATTAGATCATCAAGATTAAAATATTCCCTCTTTTGCCTCTGGGACCTTTTTAGCCCCACTTTTCAAATAAATACCTTTATGTGAAGCCGTCAGCATCGCTAATTTGTTTAGTGGTCAGGGAACTGTCATGACTATTCATGTCAGCACATTTTAGCCAAAATAATACTGAAGTGACTGTTATGTGTGACTGTTGTGATTTTCTTTTGTGTTACTGTTGTGATTATTGCATGACCAATTTACTAATTTTTCAGGGAATTTTCATGGAAAATCCAGTGACCTGTTTACGCCAAATTACTTTTTCCTTGACAGGAGCCACTTGGTCTAAACATTTGCCATATTAGATTATCGGGATTCAGAGATTCACTTTTTTGTTCCTGGGGACCTTTTTGGCCCCACTTTTCAAATAAATGCCTATATGATTGTCATAAAGCAAATTTAGTTATTTAGTCACCATAGTCACAGTGAGGAAAGTTGCACTCCATGGCCTGTGGGTTTGGAATCAGTCACACTATCAACATGATAGCTATAAGATAAATCTAGCAATTTAATCATCATAGTCACAGTAACAAAAGTCACACTCCATGGCCTAAAGGTTTGGAATCAGTCACACTCTAAACATGATTGTCATAAAGCAAATCTTGTTATTTAATCACAATAGTCACAGTAACAAAAGTCAAATTCCGTGGTCCATAGATTTGGAACCAGTAATACACTAGAAATAATTTTCATAATGGGAATCTCATATTCAATTACCGTAGTCACAGTAACGGAAGTCGCATTTCAGAATCCACAGGATTGGAAATAGTCACATTCTCAACATAATTGCCATAAGACAAATCTAGGTATTTCATCACCAAAGTCACAGTCATGAAGATCACATTTCGTAGCTAATAGGTTTGGAATCACTCACATTCTCAACCTGATTATCAAATCTAGTTATTTCTTCTTCACAGTTACTGTAATAGTCACATTTCATAGTATGTGGGTTTATATCAGT
Source organism: Platynereis dumerilii (assembly GCA_026936325.1). Classification (NCBI taxonomy): domain Eukaryota; kingdom Metazoa; phylum Annelida; class Polychaeta; order Phyllodocida; family Nereididae; genus Platynereis; species Platynereis dumerilii. The sequence continues at coordinate 38,640,594 of JAPTHN010000007.1, forward strand.
CACATTTTTAACACCTTGCTATCAGACAAAATCTTGTAGTTTTATCTCAATATTATTATAGTCACACTGATAAAATTCCACTCCATGGCATGTAGGTTTGGAATAAGTCACCTTCTCAACATGATTGTCATAAGACAAATCTAATTATTTAATCACCATAGTCACAGAAATGGAAGTCACACCTTCACTCACTATGACGTTAGAGGACATCAGGTGATGTCACAGATGTTATCCGAATGTCTGTCTGGGCATAGTCGCAGTAATGAAAATCACATTGCATGGTCTATAAGTTTAGAATAGGTTGAATCCTAAACATCATTGTCATTAAAAGGGTGAGTTTGGCTATATAATCACCATAATCAGTTCCATTCACAACAAAATTGTCATTTAAGGCAAGAAAAATATTTAAATCACCATAATAACAGCAATGAAAGTCACATTACATGGCCTGAAGGTTTGGAATAAGTGTCACTCTCAACATGAATTTCATCAAGCAAATCTAGTTATTTAATTACCATTGTCATAGTAACAACAGTCACACTCCATTGCCTGTAGGTTTGGAATCAGTGACACTCTAAACATGATTGTCATAAAGCAATCTAGTTTTCTAATCACCATAACCACAGTAACGAAAGATCACACTCCATGGCCTTAAGGTTTGGAATCAGTCAACGTGACTCTCAATAAGATTTTCATTAAGCAAATATAGTTATTTAATCACCATAGTCACAGTAAGGAAAGTCACACTCCATGGCCTGTGGGTTTGGAATCAGTCACACTCTCAACATGATAGTTATAAGACAAATCTATTATTCTAATCATCATAGTTGCAGTAACAAAAGTCACACTCCATGGCCTAAAGGTTTGGAACAATCAGTCACACTCTAAACATGAATGTTACAAAGCAAATCTCGTTATTTAATCACCACAGTCACAGTAGTGAAAGTGTAACTCCTTGGTCCGTAGATTTGGAACCAGTAATACACTAGAAATGATTTTTATGAAGGGAATCATTTTAAACAATCACCATAGTCACCTGCAGTAATGAAAGTCACATTCAGAATCCACAGGATTGGAAATAGTCACATTCTCAACGTAATTGCCATAAGACAAATCTAGGTATTTCATCATCATAATCACAGTAATGAAAATCACATTTCGTAGCTAGTAGGTTTGGAATCACTCACATGCACAATCTGATTATCAAATCTAGTTATTTCTTCATCATAGTCATGGTAGTTACTGTAATAGTCACATTTTATAGTTTGTGGGTTTATGATCAGTCACATTTTTTACACCATGTTATCAGACAAAATCTTGTAGTCTATCTCAGTATTCACACTAATAAAGTTCCACCCCATGGCATGTAGGTTTGGAATAAGTCACACTCTCCACATGATAGTCATAAGTTATCTAATTAATTAATCACCATAGTCACAGTAATGAAAGCCACATTTCATGACCTATTGGTTTGGAATCAGTAACATTATGAACATGATTCTCATTAGGCAAATACAGTTGTTCAGTCACCATAGTCACAATAATCAAAGTCACATTTCATGGTCTGCATGCAGTGGCCAGGTCAGTCACATTATTCATGAATGTTATTCAAGGAAAAGGCTTTATTTTTTTAGTCACTATAGTAACAGTCGTTGGTCACAATCATGAAAGACGCATTTAATACCTTAATAGGCTAAGTATGAGGGTCTGTGATTGATAATATTAAGTGCATAAATATAATTGACAAAGATCAAGGTACCCATGTTGGTCTCAGTAATGAGAACCACAAAGTAGTATCCACATCTTCGACTTCAATAATGTTCTGGGGTAGGGTTAGCTGAGCAGTAGCATGCTGGACTGCCAGCTGCTGTGCCGGTCCAGGCCTCTGGGGTTCGAATCCAGCTTTTGCCTCTGGGGTTCGAATCCAGCTTTTGCCTTGTCACCTGGTGACCTGGGCCTATGTTGGACGACTGTTTCAATTATTCTTCGCCTCCTACCAAGTGCATAAATACAGGATGTAAAACCCAAATCATCTATCCCTCAGTAATGTTCTAGAAATTGTTTAGAAAAAGCATGTACTACTTAGTCACTACAGTCACGTCAAGGAAATCTTATTTTGTGGTCTATCATGGAGGGAGGGGAGGCATTAGTTTCATCTTTAATATCATTGCCAAAAGGAGAGTTAACTTAATTACAAGCCTAGTCTTGAGAAATTGACTTATATATATTTCCTAACCTACAGACCATTCAGTGTGAATTTCATTACTTGATTTGTATAACAAAATGATCATGTTGCAATATGATATTGGTGCCGAAAATGCAGGGAATATGACTTTTATTAAAGTAACCATAACAAAAATATCACTAAGCAAGTATTTTTGCTTGATTATCCATACATACATGTGGTTGACAATGTATTTTAGCCAAAACAGTAACTGAAGTGACAGTTTTCTGTGATTGTTGTGACTGTTTTTTGGAGCGACTGTTGTGACTATTGTGTGTCCATTTTACTAACTTTCAAGAGAATTTTCAAGAGAAATCAAGTAACCCTCGACCATGAAATGACTTTTTCCATAAGAGGGACCACTTGGACTAAACATCTGCCATGCAAGATAATCGGGATTCAGAGATTTACTTTTTTGCTCGTGGGGACCATTTCGACCTCACTTTTCAAATAAATGCCTACATGTGAATCCCTCAGCTAGGCTAATTTGTTGAATCGCCAGGGTACTGTCGTGACTGTTCATATCAGCACATTTTTGCCAAAATAATACTGAAGTGACTGTTTTGTGTGACTGTTGTGATGGTTTTTTAGCGTGACTGTTGTGACTATTGCGTGACCAATTTACTAATTTTTCAGGGAATTTTCATGAAAAATACAGTGACCTGTTGACCCCAAAATTACTTTTTCCCTAACAGGGACCACTTGGACTAAACATTTGCCATATTAGATTATCGGGATTCAGAGATTCACTTTTTTGCTCCTGGGGACCTTTTTGGCCCCACTTTTCAAATAAATGCCTATATGGACGCAAAGGCAATTACTCTGAGTCTCTATATAAACCCCTCCGCCCGTGTGTATATTTTAGAGCAAAAGGCCAATCATTGTAATTTTTTGGAACTACCATCCTTGGTGGAATTAATTTCGTCACCGAAGAAAAAGGCTTAAATAGTATAGATAGACAGACAGTTAGACAGAGATAGATAGATAGATAGCTAAATAGATAAATAGATAATTACATCTGGTGGCCCCTACATAGCGGTCCTTTGGGCCTTAATTCATTGGGGTCTCCACCATTTATTAATAATTAGCGCAAATGTTAACAAAATATTGGAAATAAATTATATCTGAATCTGATAAATAGATAAGTAGATACGTGTAGATAGACAGTAGACTCCAGACAGAGAGATAAGGACTTTTATTAAGTGTAGATAGATTAGGGTGGGCTGAAAAAAAAACCACTTTTTTGGAATTTCAATAGTGGTATAGAAAGTTGGCTATGGCCAAGAAATGAAAATTGGTACCAAAAAACTTTTATGACATGCGACTTGTGCCGGGCCACTCCAGCTTTTAGAAAAATGCATATTTTCAGTCATTTTGCATGCTTTTTAGACCATTTTTTGGCCAGCTACCTTGGTTTCAGAAGGCTCAATGACATACTTAAAAATCTTATTTGAAGGCCATTTTGGATATGAAACACCATAAACAGGTAGCTTATATTTAAGATATAGCCATTTCTGGGTAAATGTTGGGAATCAGAATTTGGCTTTTTTTGCTAAAAATTGCCTGAAAAAATTTAAAATATCGGAATTGACCCCACAAAAAATGATTCCAAGGTAATTGTAATTACCCCAAGTCCTCCCTACCGCCCTGAAAACACTTCCAGTGTATTACCTGCATCCATTTGTTGTTTCAGTTTCTGGTAAAGGGGCAATTCCGTTGAGTTAGATTTACAGATTTGCCACTTTAGCAGCTTGTGTAGCCCTACCATTAGAGTAGGTCGGGGCATGCGTCCCCCCTTAACTTCGAGGTGCGATTTGACCTACTTTTTATGGGCGATTATTTGAATGCTTATGCTGTCAGGAAGGGATCACTTGACTCTACTAATAACTAGAGAAACAAATGTCTACCAATTTTAATAAAGGAGTTACGGCCATTTTTGTAAAAAAATTAAAATTGCCTTCTTACCCCACCCATCGAGCAAGAAGCCCCCTATTATAATCCTTAGGCAATTTTTTTTCCGAGCACATTCAGCCTAAAAGTTATTTCTTAGGGTTCTTCTATCCTTTTTAAGGCATTCTATTCACTTTTTCTGAATTTCTGAATTTTTCTGTTCTTACTTTTATTTTTAAATATTTTTTGCCCTTTTTCAATTTTGGGCCCAATTTTTTTTCTATTTTAATTAGCTATTCTATCAAGTTTTAAGGTAAATTACACATTAATAATGGTTCCTGAAGCAGCTTCGACCCCCCAGTGGAGGGGGCCTCATGCCCCATATCATGGGGGGGCCTCTCGCCCCAAACCCGCATATTTTAATTTTGAACTAAAATGCAAAAAAACATGATCCAAATCATTCTGATCTGATAGTCATAAAGTGAAGCAATGCAGATATCAATTATACTTTAAAAAGTTTTCGAAGTTATTTCTGACAACCCATTTCAAAGAATTAGTCAAAGTTACAAAAACCATGCACATTTTTTTGTTTCTTTAATTTCTACTATGGTTTGGAGCTGTTTGCCCTGAAAATTTGTGACGTCACCTAAAACGCCTCTAGCTTCAATCCTATCAACAGATAAACGCACCAAAAATGTAAGTTTGGATATAAGCCTGGGGGGGCCTCTCACCTAACCCGGGCTTCTTGCCCCGACCTACTCTACACCTTAGTTATTTCATTGTTTAATAGGGATGAGGCCAGGTAACAGGGGTATCAGACAAGCCATCAACCAAAGCTCCAAATGCAATAGGAGCTGAGCTACTAGGCAAAATGTCATCGTGTCGAACATCATGTCCAACGTACAGCGCGTGAGTACGTCTGAAAATGACTGTCCATCTAAAAAAAAGCCTTGAACTTTCTGAACGCCCCTGGTATATAATATTCAACAAAACTCCCATGATAAAAAAGATCAAAATCGGCAATCGTAAACAAAATATTTTATTGAACAACTAGAACTGGCAATGCAAGTGGTCATGCAAAAAGAAAAAGACTACCAGGAGGGCCAGCTTCCAGTGACAACTAATTTTTCAGTCTTGAAATCGCCATGGCTCTCTCCAAATTGCATTTTAATTACATCAGTTAAAAAAAAAAAGTAAAATCCTGCTCTCCCATCTTCAAATTCAGCTTCAGCCTATGACTCCCTAAGTTTCAATGATCATCATGCAGTAAGTTTCAACTGTAGAAATAGAAAAGATCATCAATAGGCTAAAGGCAAAAAATAGCAGTGGTTTTGATCACATCTCAAATAGAATCTTGAAAAAAATATATCCTGGAATAGTAAAAGCACTGGAAATAATATTTAACAAGTCTCTACAAGAAGGAATATTTCCGAAAAATATGAAAACAGCCATTGTAACACCACTTTACAAAGGAAAGAGTAAATCAGATGTAGTCAACTATCGTCCAGTTTCATTGCTACCCACAATTTCAAAAGTATTAGAAAAAATTGTTCATGTTCGAGTAGCAAAATTTCTTGTAAAGCATAAAGTATCTATGAGGGTCAATACGGGTTTCGAAAAAACAGAAGTACAGCTGATGCCATTTTAGATCTCACTGGTAATATTGTCGAAAACATTTACGGGGGTTATTACACAATGTGCTTATTTTTAGATATGTCAAAAGCTTTTGATAGTTTAAGTCATGATACAGTATTCAAAAAACTAGAATTTTATGGTATTAGAGGTGTTCCACTGTCATGGTTTAGGAGCTACCTATTAGATAGACAGATGAGAGTTAAATTTAAGGGTCACATTTCAGATTCCTATAAAATTGGGTACGGAGCCCCCCAAGGTTCAGTTTTAGGACCTCTCATTTATATTATTCTGGCTAATGATTTGATCAGGTGTTTAAAAGTGTGTAGAGCGATAACGTATGCAGATGATACAACTGTGTATGCATCAGGGAATAACTTGAAATTTCTCTTCAAAAAAGTAAACAACGACATTGAAAATTTAAATAAATGGTTTAGAAGTAACTCATTGACACTTAATATAGACAAAACAAAATATATGATATTCAGACCAAGGAGAAAAGAGCTTAATTTCAACGGGGTTCTTAAATTAGGAACAAACATTATTGACAGGGTAAAACAAATTAAATTTCTTGGCGTCCATGTAGATGAACACTTGGAATGGGATTTTCAGGTTAAACAAGTTTTAGTGAAAATGACTGCAGGTATTTATAGTTTAAATATGACGAAGAACTTCTTGCCGAAAAACTTACAGAAACTGGTGTATTTTGCTAATGTACAAAGCCATATGTGTTACGCAATTAGTGCATGGGGGTCAATGATTAAATCTAGGGATCTAAAGAAGATTCAAGTTCAACAAAATAAAGCCATTAGAATTATGTGTAATGTAGGCAGACGTGCCAGACTATCCGAACTCTACAAACAACTGAAAATTGTTAAAATTGAAGACTTGGTGAAATTGGAATTATTGAAAATTTCACAAAGATATATATACGGCAATTTACCAGTGAGATTAGGAAACTTATTTAATCTGAGTCATCACACATATTATACCCGGACTAGAAACTATTTAAGAGCTCCACAACACACTGTAGAAAAATACAATACAAGTTTTCTTGGGAGGTCCCCGCATTTATGGTGACACTTGGATGAGCAATTGAAAGAAAGAAATAAGATGAAACTTTTCACAAAACATTACTGTCTGCATGTAATAAATTCTTATTAATCGGCATTCTTCATCATATAAGATTACAATCCATATCCATGATCATCCTCATTTTCATTTCATCAATCTTGTTCTATTTATTTAAGATTTATAATTAATTTACTTATTAGAAGTAGGGGCAGCATTCTTATAGTTACTAGTAACTCCGCTGTTACCCTTTGATGCATTTGTTTGTTGTAAAACTATCACGTCTATTGTATGAAATTATCTGGGGTTCATTGTATGTACATTATGCATCTATAAATAAAATAACTCTTAACTCTAAGATAGATCTTTAAAATCCCCTGAAATGCAGGGCAACACAGCCCAAAACGATAGCTGCAGCTTTGTCACTGCGATATGTCTGACCAATTTTCAACCCTTTCTTCTTGTACATTTCAATTTGCCAAATGTACTCAGCCATATGTCTATATTTTCTTGCAAGGCCATGAACTGTATGAAAAAGTAACGGAAGTTTATCACCAGCTTCAGCATTAGAGCTCTCTGCCGATTGGCGGTCCACTTGAAAAGTTAATTTTCTTCTTTTCAATTTACAAACTGGCTTTGCCAATTCATTGACAGTTTTCTGTTGGTCTCCTAATCTTCTTATTTGATTAGTACCTTGATTTATTTAGTTAGTTTGTTTATTGACACCTATATAATAAATAGTATATATAGGGGAGACCGGAACTATTTTAAACACAGGGTTATTTGAATTTTCGCCCTCATTCCCTGACGTTAAATTTTTTTACCCAGGTTTGACTTCTGGTAGATTATTCAAACATCAAGGCATGATAACACCTCCTATATGAGCCAAATTTCAAATTCTGCACTTCACCAGGCAATAAAATTGATTTTTGTGCTCCTAAAGTAAATTTGTTTAGTTGAAATAATTTTGACCTGTATGCTTTTTCAAATATGTAATGCAAGTTATTTTACTACAAGTTGGAAGCCTTCCGTATAACAAATCAACAGGCCAAGACATAGTTTGATCCTTTCTTGCTGAAATAACACACATCAGAAAACAGAAAATGGAATGAGGGGCATTTTTGAGGGCCTGCTAAAAATTGCCAAGCACCCTTGAAGAAGTCTTGATTGCTTATGGCAATGTTGGTCAGCAGCCAATGAATGTCATATTCTTCAGGCAAATCTGAATTATCATTGTCTAAAATAGAAAAAGAGGAGAATCTTTGCACTTGTCATTTCAATATTGGAGTTAATATAATAATAATATTAAGTACTTATATAGAGCCAATTCCAGTAAACTGCTCATTAGCGCTTGGTTAGATTAGCCAATATTTCTGTAGTATTTTTCAAAAAGATATGTTTTCAATCGCTTCTTGAAGTTATCTAGTGTTTTTGATTTGCGTACATTTTCTGGCAGGCCATTCCGAAGTGTTGGCGATGAATAGGAGAAGGCTCTATCTTCAAACTTGTTTTGATTTCGTATGGCAGGTACCTCTAATAGCAGTTTGCCATTGCTGCGGAGGTTCGCGTCATTTTCAGGTTTGAGTCGAATAAGACTTTTGAGATATTGAGGTGCTTGATTATTCACCACTTTCCATGTGGATGTCATAAGTTTGAATTGGATTCTTGCAGGGATTGGAAGCCAATGTAACTCTTTCCTAAAATGACTAACTTTGTCTTGTCTTTTTAGACCTTCAATTAGACGTACAGCAGAGTTTTGAGCCACCTTGAGTTTATTTATCACTTGTTTGGAAGAACCATAGAGCAATCCATTGCCATAGTCTAAATGAGGAGTGACCAATGCATTGACAGCTGTTTTGATTGACTCTTTGCTAAGTGACTTCCGGAGTTTTGAGATGTTTCGAAGGTTATAATAAGCATTCTGACACATTTTGTTTATTTGCGTGTGCAATGTGCATTGACATGTGTTTATCAAAGAATACACCTAAATTTCTGGCATAGTCTGTCACCTTGATTTCGACGTTGTCCACACTGATTGACGACACTTTGAGTTTTCTTGAGTTGAAATGGTGAGCCTATCAGCAGTAACTCTGTCTTTTCGCCATTGTTACAGAGTTTGTTTTCGTGAAGAAAATGTTTATTTCTGTGATGCACTTTTCCATTTTCTTTGTTGCATTTTCCTCATCAAGAAAATTTGGCTTGAAAGAGAGGAAAAGTTGTTCATCATTCGCATACTTTTGATCATCCACTTCATTTTGTTCAGCTACTTTACTTATTGGGCAATGTAGGAATTGAAGAAGATCGGGCCAAGTTTTGGTCCTTGAGGGACACCATATTTTAGAGGCAGTTTGTTTGATTCTGTGTCATTTATTTGTACAGACTGAGATCTATTGGTGATGTATGATTTGAACCAATTTAAAGCAAAGCCGCCAATGCCATATTTGTTTCTCAACCCTTTCAGAAGGATGTCATGATCAATTGTATCAAATGCTGCAGATAAGTCTAATAGAACCAGCATCGTAACTTCACTGCGGCTCATGTTCAAGATGACATCATTGTGAATCTTTGTCAACAGAGTTTCAGTACTGAAATTTTGCTTGAATGCAGACTGTTTTTCATCATCCAGGTTGTTTAGTGTGAGGTGATTGGTGAATTGTTTGATGACAGCACCCTCAATGACTTTACTCAGAAAGGATAGGTTTGAAACTGGTCTGTAATTTTTCTTAATAAGATCAAGGCCATTTTTCTTCAGGAGCGGTTTTACCAGAGCATGTTTCAGTTCACTAGGCATTTCCCCTTATCTGAGTGATATATTGACTATTTTATTCATGATAGGGAGAAACTCATCGATGCATTCCAGCAGTAGCCATGTTGGTATCGGGTCTAGGTTACAGTACTTGACAGGCATATCAGTGATGATTTTTTTAATCTCAGTCTGCGAGAGTGTTTTGAATTGACTTAGTTTTTGACCGGAATAAGTCTCAACTTCATTTTCAGCACTGCTGTTGTGTCTGTCTAATTTTGATCTTATTTTCTTGATTTTGTCATCTAAGATTTTGTTGAAATCGTCTGCTAGATCTGCTTCATTTACATCGTGCGACAGAGGTAAATCTTGTTTTCTTTTAAGACTAGAATTGAGGATCTTAAACATAGCCTTTGAGTTGCCCTTTGTTTTTTCAATCTTTGTCTTAAGCTTGTCTGTTTTTAGTTGATTGAGCCTCTCATTTAGCTCATTTCTTTTATCCTTGAACATATCCCAGTGTGCCTGAAGTCGAGTATGTCTCCATTTTCTTTCTGCCTTTCATTTGCTGGTCTTGAGATTCTTGATATCAGCATTTGTGAAAGGTGTTGGTTTCCGAAGTGTTACTTGTTTGGTCTTTATTGGTGCATGTTTGTCCAGGACCTTTTTGGTTGAGTTATACAGGGACACAAGACTGCTAAGATCATCAGCCATTTGTTGTTGTGGACCATTCTGAACAAGATGCAGACGGATATCATTCTTAAATTGAGATATACGTACATTGATGTCCTTCGTTTTTCGAAATGCTATTTTCTTTTTTTGATTCTTGCCTTTGGCCAATTCTATGTTGAAAAGGATGCAAAGGTGATCTGAAAGCAGGTTGCCCACAACACAATCTTTGAGACTGGAATTTTTACGGGTTATAACTAGGTCCAGAGTGTTTCCACTTTTGTGAGTTGGATATGTGACATGTGTTTCAAGGTTGAACATTTCTAAGATATTCGCAAATTGAGTAGCTCTGCTATCATCTTGTTTATTCATGTGAAAGTTGAAGTCACCTGTAATGATGAGTTCATTGTGACATGTTTGATAACTTGCGATAAAATTTGTGAATCCTTTTTTTTTTCAGAAGCCACTTGCTGACATGGTAATGAAGCTGTCACAAAACTCATACAACGCAGGAAAGGGTTAGCACCCACTATGCCATTTCCCCATTGACATGCCTCCTTACAAAAGCTGTTTCTTCTCAGTTAGCATCACTGTTTAAATAACTGTATTACCAATCCTTACCACTACCTTAGACAGAGTTGTTCCATGGAATGTTGAGGTGAATACTGTAGCTAGAACTTGCCAAAATTCCGTACCTGTATCTACTACCATAAGCTCAGCAGAATGTGACAAAAAATTGCAAACAGATCAAAATTATTTCGACTAAACAAATTTACTTTAGGAGCACAAAAATCAATTTTATTGCCTGGTGAAGTGCAGAATTTGAAATTTGGCTCATATTAAATATAGGAAGTGACGTCATGCCTTGATGAATGAATAATCTACTAGAAGTCAAACTTGGGTAAAGAATTTAACAGGGAATGAGGGCGAAAATTCAAGTAATCCCATGCTTAAAATAGACTTTTTTTTTTCTGATTATAACGGTGTGACATTTCTTGGCTGCAAGTTGGTGCTAAATAGAAATTTATCATAGTCTGTTGGTCCTAAATTAAGTTTGTCAGGCCTGTAAAAATATTTAATAAAATTAATTAACCTATAAAAATGTACATGAAAATTTCTTTTTAAAGTTGCCCTTTTTATAATTTTATTATAAAAATTTCTAAAAAATGATGCAAGTGTAAATTCAATATTTTAACAAACATCTCACCTGTTGTGCAACTGGTCATTGACGAAACAAAAGAATGTGGCTAAACCTCTATCTTGTGACTTCTTCTGAGAAGTGTTCCCACCTTAATTGCCCTGCTACATTTTTCTTGCAATTGTAAAAACTTGGCCTATTGGAGTCTTGTCAAAATACTTCCAAACCTTTCTTCTTTGAGGTGCACACATGTCATAATTTTAGCATGCAGACGAATGAAAGGTAAAACGACAATCCGTGGAACAGCTCAATTTCTTTATTATAGGTTGTCATATTTTGCTATATAGAGCATCACAGTTTGACAAATTCATATTGTGAAATAAACTCTGTGGTTGTATTCATTCTCGCTTGTAAAATTATAGCCCTTGAAGGGACATAACTTCTTCATTCTGTATGCAGGAACGATTCCCCACAAACCAGGTTTTACTGCATATATCTCACGAGAGTTGTAAGCGCGATTTAAAGTGGCCGCCTTGGAGTGTTGCTGTCTTCAAAATTTGTGAATAATTGGGCTCAAAATGACAAAAATAAAGACCTTTGGGCCTTATATAAGGTAAGCAGAGGAAAGGACTGGATAAAAGCGAAATTATAATGCATCTATTTCGGTTATGAAACTTCTGTAAAGAACTTGTATGCTGGGTATATCGTGAACGGGTGTCATAGGCGTATCGGAGGGGGGGGGGGGGCAGGGGGGACGATCGCCCCCCCAAAAGTTTGGGAAACAGTAAGATTCGGGCAAAAAGGCTAAAAAATTTGGGCAGATGATCAAATGCAATGTAATTACTATTGAAAATTAATGATTTCCAGGCAATTTCATATGAAATGGTATTAAATCTAGATCATGAAATTCGGGCAAATGTCGCTCGCCCCCCCAAAAATCGTGCGCGCCGTACGCCTATGATGGGTGTCCATCCCTAGCTGGCAATGCAGCATCATCCCAAGTCATACCATGACAAAATGACCCATAACCGTTGCTTATTCTTGAATACTTGATTAACTGACCCAGTTTTGGCTTGGCCAATCAGGGACTGCTACATCAAATTCGTAGCCATCTGTTGTTTTTTATTGCACACACTAACAGATACATCGATCCTTTCCTTCAAGCAGGTCCTGCATGGCACTTGTCTGATGATCATTAAAAGAGTTCAATCCAAAAGACTTCTTCATGTGCAAACTCTGTTTTGTCAGCGATATTGGACTAAATCTGCCTAATCCAGGAGAGGGCGCCGATATAAACTAGGTAAAAAAACGTTGTGCAAAATGCTTATGACCTAAATAAGCAGCCAATCAAAGAAGAGGTTGGAATTAGCAAAAGGCCAAGACCATTTTAGCAGGGCTTGCATGGGGAGGATGGCAATGCAGTGGTTGGGTTGGCTGCTTCCAATGCAGTGGTTGAGTTGGATGCTCCCAGTGCAGTTTGTTTGGGCCAGTTTGCAAAGATCCAAAATCACTTGCCAGACTGGATTGGTAATCTTGGCTATTTTAAGAAATTTAAGGCCCTAACAATAGGCTAACATCTGTCCAATTCCAATTTTTTAGTCTGAACTGCTGTCTGCTGGACTGGTTGAAAATCCGCTGTACACAGATCTTTTGGACATGCAATCTTCAAAAATACTGCAAACCTTTCTGACAAGTCCCGTATTAAAAAAAAAAAAACAACGACAAAAGAGTCAGTATGGAAAATCAGACATTGGGCTGCATTACCCATAGGCTACCGGCCTATTCCTTGAATGAGCCTACCATATCTTGGCTTTTGAGTAGCTTCTCACAACCAAGTTTTACAAACAGCAGAAGTTGTTTGCAAGATGATGGAATCATTGATGACATGTGTAAACTCAGGAGATATCCACTAGGTGTCTGTTAGGTCATTCGAAGCTTTTTGCTCTACCTGGCGAGTTTATTAGTAACTAAAGATAACATGTAAACATTGAGACCAGGTTGACACACTTTCAGCTGTCACTGAAACATATCATATCTGACATACATGAATCACTCAGATACGTTATCACAGGGCATTTACAAGTTTACCTGGTGGGAACAGGTTGTATGCTGACCACTATCTTATCACGATCAGTGAACTCTCAAGCACTGTGGGCGTTTTTTAGCTTTGGAGTGCTGTGGGTGTGTATTGGACTGGCATTCCATTCCACATCTACTAAAGTTGTAACTGATCACTTGCAACCTCATTCACAACCATCAGCCATGGGATTCTCCAACGAAGCAGAAGGCCAGAAATTGGTCTCAGCTAACACTAAATTCGCATTTGAACTGTTCAAGGAGTTGTCAGCCAGCAAAAATGGTGGGAATGTCTTCCTCTCTCCAACAAGCATCAGCCTGGCCCTGGCTATGACCTACTTGGGTAAGTCTCAACTTTCATAATAGACCAGATATTAATAAGTATAAGTTTTACAAAGGCTGCTGCTGTATGATATTTCACAAAACCATGAAACAAGCTTTTCATCCCATTTCATATTTTCCCTAAATACCACTATAGGCCTACATGTAGTCACATCTCCCCCTGAATTAAGTACCATATTTCCCTCTTAATTACATTTCTCCCCCAATAAATTCCATAATTTCCCTCTAAATTTAATCTTTTGACTTCGAATTTTGTAGAACATCATTATAAATTTTATATTTTCCCTCTGTTGCCGTACTTCCCTCCGTTGTTCCTGATTTTGCGTTCGTAACATTTCCCAAGAAAATTACTTATGTTTGGGGACAAAGTTGATAGGTATATCCATGGGATAATAATATTATATAGGCCTTGGCAACCACAAATGTCTGCATCACAACACACAATATTGATTGACCATGCCGGAGACTCGCAGCATCATCTCTGTCCATTCTAGTCTAGCGGACTTCTTGTTTACAAGAAGCTTAAATTGCACAGATCAATATTTTTTGTAAATATTGTATGTGTTTTATTTATTAAGGCATGTTCTGCTTATCTAGAAATGGGGGCGGGGCATAACATGCGACGAATACTCGACGATCCGCTGCTTTTCCTGTATCTACCATTTTAATTTTGGGCATAATGCCCCCCCCCCCGGGCGGCCCATCTGAATACGCCATTGACGGAGGCCTATACATATTTTGCATGTTTTTCCAGTTGTCACAAATTTTTGTAATAATGTTGCCAAGCCATATAGAATGTCTAGTAGAGTGGAGTTATGCATGTATTTTCTCTCTAACCCATCCTCGTTGTGAAATGTTTTGCAAGGCAATGCAAGCATACCTGGAACTAGGCTGTGAACCTAGATAACAAAAAAGTAATGCAGGCCTAAACTTCATTCACAGGCCCTAGCCTAGTAAAGCTTTGCATTTACTCGCGTTTGGTATATTCAAAGGCTCCACACTCAGACTCTGAGACCATTCCGATACCTTTAGCCTTTCAGCTATCTTCAACTAAAAACTGGGGTAAAAATACGTTATTACCCAATTTAGCTGATTTCCACATACAGGCATGATTTTATGATTAGGCCTGCATAATTGCTTGACAATTTCATGCAAAGACCATTTTGCTTTGCCAAAAGACAGCCAGCTGACATTCCTCACTTAATAAAACCATTGAACTGTGCAACTATGGACTGGTTTACTTAAAAAAGGGTTTTTCAGGCCAAAAATCATAACATGTTAACGTGGTCAAAGGATATAAAGACTTAGTTCATTTCATAGAGTGATAAGGGGCCAAAATAATATCTCCATGTTCATTTCAACTTCTGCGTCGTCAAGCTGTTGACTTGTCATATTCTCACTAGGAAATTTCTGTCTACAAGTGGACTGCTCTTGCATTGCCACAGATCAGAACATATGCTGTCTCGTGTTGCCACCTAGTGATTAGTGTGCTATTCCGCGAGCTCCTGCGAGCGTCCACATCATTTCGATCAGAGGAACACACACAATTTTGTCTGGAAGACACCGGGGCTGTTTCTTAGTGTGCTGATGGCCTTGTCTACTTCCTTAGAGAATGTGATTGCTGAGTCTGACTCTGGTATACATCAATGTTGAATAGAAATTTTGTGAATGTGCAATAAAATTGGAACTATTTCTTGGGACAGCAATGATGTAGCATACAAAATCAACTTTTGTGCCAGGTGGCAGTAGCGTGCAGTTCTCATTTTCACCAGTGTTTCATGCCACCATTTGCAGAAAATATGCGACCATGTGTTGCCACCTTGACATCATAGGCGTATCGGAGGGGGGGGGGGCAGGGCCCCCCCAAAAGTTTGGGAAACACTAAGATTCGGGCAAAGAGGCTAAAAAATTCGGGCAGGTGATTAAGTGAAATCTGTTGAAAATTTAAAATTTCCAGTTTATTTGATTTGAAATGGTCTTAAATCTGGCTCTTGAAATTCGGGCAAATGTCCCCCTAAAAAGCTGCACGCGCCGTACGCCTATGCACCTAGTGGCTAGGGTGCAATTCCATGAGTTGCAGTGAACGGTCTACCGAAACTGAGTGAGAGGAACTCGCACAACTTTTGTCTGGAAAATTTCTGACTTTGCTGATGGCCTTTTCTCAGTGCTTTTCCTAGGACCGAAATTCTATAAGCCAAAGCGGCTGATTTTGAGTGAAATGTGGTATAATACATATAGAATACATATATTTGTGGCTAATTTGCGGCCAAAATATGCAATTTTCATTAGCCACATGGATGATGCATTAGCCAATGCTAATGTGGCTAATGACTCCCAAGAGATATATCCTGGAATATAGAATTGTGACAATTTGCGAAGGTTCCAATGCCGTAGCCTTGTCCAATAGCACTGTGGGTTATTCAGTGGAAAATGGAAGAATCATGACAAAGTGACACAACAAGTTTAGATAATTAATCACACAAGGTGTTTTTGAACAAGCATGTTCATGAAAAGTAATCAGTAAACATTTTTTGGAGAATCCATACAATCCAATTCAAGGAGTCCCTCTGACACTTTGTGTCATCGGCAAAAATAGGGACTCGTGGAGTCTGGTCCAATACAATGTTAGTGACCACCGTGTGATGGTGTGTGATGAGAAGGAGACTGGGAGTCTGGCTCATGCCCTTTTCATTCATTCAGGGATTCCCACCTTGAAGACTCCTATATACCTTCCTCACGTGCTCTCATCTCATTGATAAGCCCTTGTTGGCTTGCAAGAACAAAAGAAGCATTGTTGTTTTGTTGTGAAAGTTCTTGGTGCAATTTTCTCTGTGTTTTTGCAATGGTGTTCTTGAGCGATTTTAAAATCACATTTAATCTAAAAATTTTCTTTGATACCCTGTGTGTTATAGTGTTACTGTAGCTGGTTCTTCAGCATAACTTCTTGTCTGCATGCTTACACCTCCCCTTATCTCTCATTGCCTCTCTCTTAGTTTTCTACGTTTTTTAATCATAGCTGGAAAAACAAGGAAGGAATGAGAGTTGACTGAAAAATATGATAGATTAGAGTGCATATGTTTTATATTTGGCTATTTAGAATCTAGTAAATCTAGTTGGCATGCCTACAGTATTACTATTGGTCTATCAAGGCTGAGTTATGAGTTATTGTAGTAAGAACGGTACATTTTATTTCAATTCTAACCTTTAAACTGACTCGTATATATATATATATAACTGCCTGTTTGTAACACTTTTTGCACAAACAAAAGGTGTGATAAACTGTTGACATATAATTTTCACATATTTTTAAATTCACATATACGTAGTTGGGGAGACCGGGGTAAGTTGTGCCATGGGGTAAGTTGTGCCACCCACTGTTGGGGTTAAATGAAGAACTGGGCAAAGAAGGCAATGCCACCCATATATACCCACTTGGTCAACATCATCAGGCACCAAGGAAAAAACTACCAAATATAATGGTATGAAAAGCTACACTAATAAATTCAATTTTGTTGCTGAAAACTTGAAGTGCCGAGGACTGACATTCTGGTTTCTCAGTCATTTGGTATTTGTAAAAAGATGATGTCCCTCTGGTAGGATGGAGTTAAGAGGTATATCTAGACATTTCTGTTGTTAGATTTCATTTTGCATTGTTTGTTTATTTTTGACAACCAGTTTCATCCAGAAAATCAATTTGGGGTAAGTTGTGCCGTTTTGATTGGGGTGAGTTGTGCCAATTGTATGACATAGAAATTAATATTTTATTCATCTTTTTTGTCTTAATTTTACGCAAGGCCTAAAACTGTTGTGAAATAACTTACACTGAAAGGAAAATGTGTTAAAAGAGTTATAACACCCTCTAAACAATAAATAATTCTCGTTTTTTCAGCATTTTTAATTTGTGTATAAAATGGCTCATAAATGTCTGATTAGTTTCATGTAACATGTCAGTCATACGTTAAAAACATAATACAAATGATCTATCTGAAGAAACAGGTAAAATACAAGACTTCTTTGGAATGAATTAGGCGGCACAACTTACCCCATCGCGCGGCACAACTTAGTTATTCGGCTTACCCTGATAAATTTATACGCATATTAGTATTTCTATAGTTTTTGTTGAGTTAATTCATTCAACCAATCAAGTTGACCCAAATGTTTATCTGTTAACCGTATCTGCTTATCTAGTTCCTGATTCGTACGATATGAAAAAATGAATTATTGAATGATATTATGATTATTTAAATGATTATTTTAATTATTAAACCTTGCCTTATTATTCAGTTATTCTGAAACCTATTACAATGATGTTGTATTGTATGTGTCAGAACATTTGGTTGCAAATAATTCTTTGTGAACTCGAGTGCTTTTTCAAAAGCAGATTTCTCAGTAACTCTATAATATTATGCATTCTACGACATAAGCGATAAGATAAAGAGCAGACTGCACCGATATTACATTCAGGCATATATATATGAAAAGCAAACACTCATTTATAATGGGACAGCAAAAACAAAGAAGTGGACAGTTATAGTAAATAAGTAAAAAGGTTGGCTGAGCAGAGGTTGGCATATATATATACCAACCTGACATACAGTCAATTCATGTCATCTACAAACGTACCAGTACAGTACATGGGATGCCCCCGCAGGTCTCGGGCCTCCTCGTGGCGGTGGGTGGTAACACTAAGGTGAAGACCTCTATCCTTAGTGGCCAACATGAGACAGTGCGCATGCACGGTGTGTCCCCTACCTTACAGGGGAATATCAATGAATATGTCATTTACCATGATTCCAAACCGGATCGTACGTCAACCGGGTTACCAAGGTGCGCGTCCCTCAGCGGGAAACCAGGCTGAGATCGAAAAATTTGCGACTGGACTACCAAGATTCCCACGGACAAGTACATCATCAGATGACTTGATTGACCCTGACCGCCCCTCACACATGTCAAAAGATGAAAATTGCCTTGTGATAAATGGACTTGAGAAATCGCTGGTGGACCTATCAGCAATCGCTTTGTACGAAATTGTTGCAGACATTTGTGACAACACAGTAGCAGATAAAATACAACGTCAATTCAATGGAACATTTCTCATTCACCCACGGAATGACACACAAAAAGAGAAACTGGCACTTGTCAAAGAAATAGCGAACACACAAGTCTCCATTAAACCTTTCCAAAAACCAGGCAAAGGCATTATCTTCTCGAAAGAGAGCAAGACATGCACGGACTGTCGGACTCTCAACTGAAGAAGTGGTTCCAAAAACATGGCATTACCCAATTCAAACGTTTGTCCCAACGAAATGGTTATGAATCCATAAAACTGACATTCAAAAACAACAATGTACCCAAGAAAGTACCTGTAGCTTTTGAAAAGTGCAGAGTTTGCCCACTCTTTCCCCGACCAAAACGCTGTTTCAATTGCCAATTGTATGGACATATCAGCACAACATGTAGACGGTTCACAATTTGTGCCAATTGTGGTGATCGAGATCACACTCACACGAGAGACAAACCATGCTTCAGGCCCTCGCATTGTGTCAATTGCAGAGGGGACCACCCTGCATTTAGCCACAACTGTGAAGTCTTCAAGAGAGAAAAAGAAATTGTACAATATGTGATTGACACAGGATGTTCCTTTCCTGAAGCCAAGCGCATAGTCCAACAGGACATGGACAAAACTGACCAAGACGCAGATTATCCAAGACCAGTTTTACATTTGTCACCACGGAAAAGGATTCAACTTAATGGGGACCTTTTCCTGGATCTCTTTCGGACAACGCCTTCACCAGACCGACCAAAGACGGGAGAAACTGTGAAACATCCTGAATCTGACTTATGCACACAACCAAGTGAAAAGATTCAACAAAGTCAACCATCCTCTCCTTACGCTCCACGGACAAAAATGTCACCACAACAACCGAAGAAGAAAGAAACAGCTCCACGGACAAAAATGTCACTACAACAACCGAAGAAGAAAGAAACAGCTGCTGAGTACAAGAAACCATCCAAAACAACAAATCAAGCCAACTCAACAGACCAACGATTTCCTTGCATAGACAAGAGAAAAATGACAAGCAACAACAAAGCACCTGTCACATCTCACAGACCTAACATATCAAGAACCTTGACACAAACCAAGTATGTCTCTAAATAGCCCACTCAGGTGCTGATGAGACGTAAAAAACCAACTCACTCACTCACTCACAATACATGGGATTCAAGCAGTTGGAAAATCACTGATCCTTAGAGTGAATATAATACAGTTGCGGACAAAAGTATTCATACAGCTAAGTATTCTGCACATAACTGGTATTTACTCTTGATTCAGGGATTCGAGGAGAAAAAATTCACTTTCAAGTCATTGCCCTGATCGGTTGTCATTTTCAAACACTACAAACTTAAGCATATCTCTGTTTTCAAGCACAGGGGCACACAAACGTAAACTTTCAGCATGACAAAAGTATTCATACTGGTCGAACACGTTGGGTATAAAGTGCATCAAAAGCTTGAATTTTTGTTCAGAATGATTTGTAACTTTCTGAGACTTCTTTGGATAATCTCCTTAGAAGGTTCGGAGTGCTTTTTTGGGTGTTTTAATCTGTGTTGGTTGACCCATACCACCCTATATCGCTGGTATCATTTAACCATTAAATGTATATGATATTTCTCAAAAGATGGCAATATGTCCAATTGTCCATGAAGAATAACCTCATCTCTTCAAATGGTCCATCATAGTTTTCTTTATGCAATACATTGTGCCTAATGTAAACTACAAGAAGTTGCATTTTGTTTTAAAAGATTTAGACACGGGTACCAAATGTCTAGTGAAGTCTTGAAAGTTTTACCCATTGAAATAGCCTTGGCCTTGGCCAATTTTTAGCAGAGCGATGAGTATCGCTCTGCTTCTTGGAATCAGTCTTGACAAAATGGAACTGGGCCTTTTTCACATGATTTGTCATGAATGGCCAATACACCTTTTTTTCCAAAATCACGAAATTCCTTGTATGTAGAACCCCTGAACAAAATTTGAGGTAATCTTCAAGTACTTTCCAGTTCTCCAGCTTTCAAAGGTGCTCTTGATCTGGTGTAATTTGGTTGTGTTTTCGTTTTTAATTTTGTCCGTAAATGACATGAATGGGCCATATATGGGCAGTCAGAACGTGGCCTAAAAATTATTGACCAATCAGAGAAGTGGAAATTACCACGACATTCATTTCACGTTCTGATTGGCCGATTGCGGAAATATATTGTGGGGATGACTTGCTGTCAGAAGTGACAACCGTAATAGAAGTTCTGACAGTTTAGCGCTTAAAAGTCCGACACATTTTGCAGGATTCCTCGGCCTACAGAGCAGCTAGAGACCTGATTTTTTTTTGCAAAATACTTCTAAAATTATTTCTAAGACGATTACATTAGTTTCAGACAGTTAAAAAATACATAAACCCTTCGAAACGAGCTATTTAGTGCACGGAATCCCTTCGCGATTTGACAGCTTTTCAACATGCACTGCGTGAAGTTGAAGTCAATGCATTCCATGTCTGGAAAACGGCCTAAATCGCCTAACAGATGACAATACTAGCTTCAACAGAGTAACAAAACTTCAAAAACTAATTCTCAACCAACCATGAGCCCATAGCCTACTTCAAAATCATCAAAATTGGCTTGAAATGATGCATCTTCGTAATAACACGGAACTAGGTCATAGCTTTCAGATCTAGGTCAAAAAGTGGGCGTGGCATCAAATATTTGAGGCAACTGACAGTTCTGGTACTAAGTGATGACAGGTGAAGTGCAATTCAGCTCTTGATGACAATTTTCATGTCATTATTCCTAAAGAATAATTAACTGGTAGATAATGTCATCACTGTCAACACTGGTAGGCCAAGAATTTTAATTGCACTTCGAAGGTGTCAGTTCTCTGCATTTGATGCAATCAAATTATTACCAACTTATGATACAAGGTATATTTAAACTGAACAAGCACATATAATGGCACAGCATCGCCCATGCCCGGCATGTTTTATCCTATGTTTATCCTATCCGTTAGCCAGTTTATCCCGTTCGTTTATCCTATCCATTTATCCTCTCCGTTTATCATATCTGTTTATCCTATCCGTTTATCCTATCCGTGTATCCTACCCGTTATCCTGTTTATCCCGTTTATACTATCCATTAATCCTATCTATTTATCCTATCCGTTTAGCCTATCCGTTTATCCAGTACCCCATAAGCAGTGGTTCATCCCATTTATCCTGTTTATCTTATTTATTTATCCTATTTGTTTATCCTATCAGTTTATCCTATCAGTTTATCCTATCCGTTTATCCTATCCATTTATCCTATCCATTACCCTATCCGTTTAACATATCCATTTATCCTATCCGTTATCCCGTTTATCCCATTTATCCCGTTTATCCTATCCGTTTATCCTACCCATATATCCTATCCGTTTATCCTATCTGTTTATCCTATCCATTCATCCTATCCGTTTATCCTATCCGTTTATCCCATCCGTTTATCCTATCCATTTAGTCCATCCATTTATCCTATTGGTTTATCCTATCCGTTATCCTGTTTATCCCGGTTATCCTATCCATTAATCCTATCCGTTATTCTATCCGTTTATCCTATCCGTTTATCCAGTACCCCATAAGCATTGGTTCATCCCATTTATCCTGTTTATCCTATCTGTTTATCCTATCTGTTTATCCTATCCGTTTATCCTATCTGTTATCCTATCCGTTTATCCTATCCGTTTAACATATCCGTTTATCCTATCCGTTTATCCTACCCGTTTATCCTACCCGTTATCCTATCCGTTTATCCTATCCGTTATCCCATTTATCCCGTTTATCCTATCCGTTTATCCTATCCGTTTATCCTATCCATGTAGCCTATCCATTTATCCTATCCGTTTATCTCATTTGTTTATCCCAGCCGTTTATCCAATCCGTTTATCCTATCCGTTTATCCCGTTTATCCTACCTGTTTATCCTACCTGTTTATCCTACCTGTTTATCCTACCTGTTTATCCTATCTGTTTATCCTATCTGTTTATCCTATCCGTTTATCCTATCCGTCTGTCAACCCATCTATCCATTAAGCCATCCGTCAATCCATTCCTCCATCTATCTATCTATCCTGTCTGTTTATCCTATCCGTTTATACTATCCATCTATCCTATCTGTTTATCCCAGCCATCTATCCTATCCATCTATCCTATCTGTCTGTCAATCTGTCTATCCATCCGTCTATCTATCATTCAATCCATCCGTCAATCCATTCATTCATCTATCTATCTAAGTTTCTATTTATCCCATCCGTTTATCCTATCCGTTTATCCCGTTTATCCTACCTGTTTATCCCATCTGTTTATCCTATCCGTTTATCCTATCTGTTTATCCCATCCGTCTATCCTGTCCGTCTGTCAACCCATATATCCATCAATCCATCTGTCAATCCATTCCTCCATCTATCTATCCTGTCTGTTTATCCTATCCGTTTATACTATCCATCTATCCTATCCTACTGTATATCCCATCCATCTACCCTATCTGTCTGCCAATCCATCTATCCATGCATCTATCTATCTATCTATCTATCTATCTATATGTCTATCTTTTGTTTACATGAGTGTATATTATAACCAGTATTTTATTTACATAAATATAAAACAGATTTATATAATATATAGTAAGTTGCCCGTAGATTGGAGGGAAGAGAATAGAATAATATGAAATAGATACAATATAAGCCTGTGCTACCTGTATAATTAGTTGGAAAGATGCATGAACTATACTGAGATGCAGGAATTGCTGAGTTTCCCAGAAATAGAATGTGGTGCAAAGTGAGGAACTGGCAAAGGACTTGCAGGTGCTGCCCTCTTGTGTAATGTATGTGAATGAGTTGCTGCTTGCAGTGGCCATTCTGTGTACTAAAACTCACCCTGTGGAAGGGAAAATGGCCACCACAATGCAGGCTTTCTGGACCTTGATAGCCTCTAAAACTGATAATAGTAAATTTTCTAATATTGAATTAAACTGAAAATACAAACCGTTGTGCACATCTACAATGGTATCAATGTGTTATGCATATGATAAGAACTTCCAGAGTGGGCTGGTTGAGGCCACAGCATTGGTTGTTTCACCCCTTCAGTAGATTTCAGCACTAAAGCATAATCGCCCTATGCATAGCATAGCATGGGCGATAATAACTCAATAAGACTACAGACATAATAATAACCACTAAAGACTAGTCCAGTGAGTCAGTGAGTCACTATAGTGGCTTATAATGATAACTTTAACCTTTTTATCACAAATTAACCATGGCTTTCTGATGAGATAAAGGCTGTATTTCTTGGTTTGTAGATCCAAGAAAAAGACCTTGGTATTGCTTCTTCAACTTTCGCCCTGGGTTCCCCCAGGGTAATGTGAGGGC
This sequence comes from Platynereis dumerilii, assembly GCA_026936325.1. Classification (NCBI taxonomy): domain Eukaryota; kingdom Metazoa; phylum Annelida; class Polychaeta; order Phyllodocida; family Nereididae; genus Platynereis; species Platynereis dumerilii. The sequence continues at coordinate 38,664,819 of JAPTHN010000007.1, forward strand.
ACAGAGAAGGGATCATAATGCCTTTCTGTCATAAGCAAACCAACTGGGGAGATTAGTAGGCCTACACTCAGTTTCAGAAATTCATATTTTACGCCGGTGCTTTAAGTGCTGGGGTTAAAGAGTATGAATTCATAAAAACTTCTATTTTCCTGAAACATACTCTTTTTGAAGAGAATTGCAACATGTTGAAGTGTCTACTGTGACCTTAGTAGTTCATTTAGGGGGAGACCAGTTAATGTCCAGGGGGGCTTGGAGTTTTTTTTTTTTTAATGAATAATTTCTTTCTTGCTCATTGAATAAATTCCTTTTGGGCAGTCTTAAAATAAATAAGGCCACACATAATTGATCTTTAGCTTCTCGGATCCTCTCGAGGCTCTTTTCCTTGGGTCGGTCGGTAGGACGAAAAAAAAAAACCGAAATCTCAATTTTTGCTTTTTGTTGTCTAAAATCAGAATTTTCATGGGTCGGTCGGTCGAAAAAAAAAAAAATGCGAGGTTCTGCATGTTGCCAACAAAAACTTTTTTTGTGCAATTTTTAATAGGGCTGTCACAAACTCGCAATAGATTATAGATTTATCCCATAATGAATATATATTGATTTCAAAGTGACAACAGGATACAAAATATAATATTATGCAGTGTACATGACAAACAAAAATCAACGATAATCTAAAACAGTGACACAAAATAATGTTTGTCTGTTTGCTACTGTATTATTTGATCCCTTGGGCTCAGATTTGCCATGTGGCTGCAGTTCCTGTACCATGAATACCTTGTGCTATTACAGTCTCACTTTGATATAGAAAAAGAGTGACTGTTGCACTGTGAAAATGGCAATTTGTGTGTCATCATGCTGATGATTTGTCATGATCATACCCAATACTTTCAATGTTAATTTGATTTAAGAAGACTTATCCCGCTTGTTGGTGACAGCCAAACGAAAAGGATTATGCATCTGATTTCCACTCTAAAATCAGTTATGACAAGTCAAATGGCCTTCTCTTGATCATGACTAATCAAACAGTCTATATGTATCCCATGTTGAAAGTAGAGAATATGACACTTCATCGGCTATCATGAGTCACAGAGTGCATTTTTCACAGTGAACTGGTCCTAACTTTTTCTATATCAAAGTGACAGACAAATTTGACAGAAATAGATGAAAGAAGCTGGTACTGGTAGGCCTTGACTTGTGCTAACCAGCATAGGGGCCTGGGCCCTTAAGCATAATTTATATATGTCAAATCATTTATATCTATAATAAACTAAAGTCTTATATATGTATTTTATGAGTTGAGATCATTTACTTTTAAGAAAACCGCCTACACTAACCATAGGCCTATATTTCAATATCAATGGAGGCTGACTGGTACTGCTCACTGGCAGTCTGCCACTGGTATGATTCACCCATACCAGTGCAAATTATAGGTGGAGCCACTATGACTCTCTTTGGCTGCCATTACTGAGGTTCCACCAGGAGTTAAACTGACCTGATTTTTAGCCATTTTACAAAGGAATATGATGTTAAATTTAGAGTTAGTACACAGTATTTAGTATGAAATACCTTATTGATGAATAAAAAGTGAAATTTTGGCAAAAACCAGAGAAGAAATAATGATGCAAAAGTGACCTCAATATGACTGAAATAACTGATGTGGGATGCACATAAGGCTGGTTGAAAGAGAAATTCCTTGCACTGTTTTTTTAAAGTGCCATTCAGGTGAGTTTGATGTGTTCTATATGATCGGGATTTGGCATCAGATCAGGTAAGGTCGGCGGTGTGTTGGCGGGCACGAGAAGCTAAAGATCAATTATGTGTCGCCTAATTTCTGCCTCCCAGACCTCCTATATATATTTCCTATAATTCCTATATTTTGAATAGGATCCTATAATGAGAATAAATTCCTATATTTCCTATATTTTCATGTAATTACAAAGAAAAAAAGCATTTTGAAATGATTCCAGTCAAGGCATTTTTCCCTGCCAGTAACTTTATAGCTGATAATGCAATCCATGATTACGTTTGTGCTTACATTTTTGGATTACTAGGGTCAATACACCATGACCAAGCATGATATAGACTAACTTTATATCTTGCGACCCCCTAGCTTTAACCTGCAGGCGTTCACAATAATAAACTGCAGCTATTTCCCTTCATTTAGAGTCTATTTTTAGCCTTAATTAGTGACGTCATCACCTGTGACATCATAACAGCAGGTGGTGACGTCACAATTGCATCACTAGAAACAGTGGAAGAAAATGGCTTCCAGAGCAGTTTTGACAGCAATGTTATTCCAATGGGAAAGGCCCAAAACAGGTGCTACAACATGCTAATACTTTCAAATACTGATGGAACTGTTTGGTCATGATATCAGGATTATTTGGAAACAAGAATTATTGACAAAAATCAGGTACGTCTTTAATTATCAGCTGAAAACTTGCTGCCAGAAAAAAATGCCTTGACTATAAGTCAAGTCCTAGCACAGATTGCCAATCCAAAGGACATGTCCTGCAATTGATCAATCAGTCGGGCAGTTTGGGCCACCAAAATGCAATTGCCGGCATGGGATTCATCCAGGTTTCGGCTGGGAGGCCTGGTAATAAGGCATTGCCTGATTTAGGAATGAATAATCGGGGACTTTGCGTCCAAGATGGCTGCCAAAATGGCCACCAAAAAATTAACGCCATTCTTGGTTTGCCCATTGTGAGCTTAGTCAGTCTGGAACTAGACTGCTTCTTTCCCCATCCCCTAAATTATTACCAAAACAATTAAAATTATTTAAATAACTGAATGCTCCCTTTTATGAAATACAGTATGCTCCCTAGGGTAACATCTTCCCCAACCCCTTATTTATTTCACAGCAATTAAAAATGATTAGATTAATTGAATAATCCCTCTAATGAAAAACAGTATGCTCCCTAGGATGAGTTGCAAGCACAGCTTGCAGTCTGGAAGAATTCAGCATGAATCTAGATCCATGTTTCGGCACATTTTTAACTACGCAATCACCCGGATTCCCTGATCTGGATCACTGATTCCTCCAGGCTCCAACTCGAAATTAGAGGTGCACAATATTTGTCATTTTTGTTTGTTACAGCATCATAGCCTATGAAAAATAAATGTGTGGACTCCAATACTGTCAAGCTCTGCTTTGAATCCTTGGATTCTTGTTATCCTAGGTCTTTTGCATCATGTGCAAATCATCACCTGCATGCATAAGTTAATTTTATTCCAAATGAGAGTTGGCACTAATGATTACAGCAAGCCATGAAACCAAATTTTGCTGTGTGTGAACATTCAGCTTGGCTTAGTGAGCATCTTTGCGGAAGTTTCATATACATCAAAGGCAAAATGATACCAGCTGTATTGGGTTGTATGGGTCACACAACACAGATAAAAACACCTAAAAAAAACTCAGAACTTCTAAGGAGGTTATCCAAAGAAGCCTCAGAAAGTTACAAATCATTTGGAACAATAATTCAAGCTTTTGATGCACTTTATACCCAGCGTGTTCGAGCTGTATGAATATTTTTGTCATGCTGAAGTTCTACATTTGCATGATTCCTGAGCTTGAGATCATTTTTAGAGTTGTTATAAACAGTCAAGAACCTTCAAAGGTATAGTACCATGTAGTAACAGGAGATATTATTACACACGTATATGGACAATGCCGCTAGCCCTGATGTGCTTATGTAAATAAATAGGTCATTCCTGCCTTCAATAATTTTAGTCAGTTGCATGGACATTTTCAGTACATGGTAGTATAGATATTGAATAGGGCACATTAGTGGGTAAAGCTATCACAGAGACACATTTTGCACTTTTAAAATTTGTTTTTCAATATGCAGCACAATACTATTCTTCTGTTGGCATGCATGTAGCTATTCTTCACCATGCACAGAATTGTTCTTCATTCACCATGCATGAAACTTCTTCACTGTGCACAACACCATTCTTCATTCAGCATGCATGAAACTATTCTTCACTGTGCACAATCGTATTCTTCACTCAGTGACTCAGTAGAACCCTGGACTAGGGATGACTTGATTACTGAAAAAAGAAAACACCTGTTCCAGGCGCCCGAAATGACACAGCAAAGCAGATGGCAGAAGTGCTAAAGTTCTCCGAAGTGAGTCCTGAAGAACTCCATTCTTGTTTCGCAGAATTGCAGCAAAGTCTGATTTCGAGTGAAAATTGCACTCTCAATATTGCTAACAAACTCTATCCTCAGCAAGACTACACCATTCTTCAGGACTTCTTTGATGCCACAAGGTACATTTATTGTTGATTGCAAGTTTAATTCAGTGCTTTTGTTTGTTTCATTGCTATCAATATTTTTTTAGAATATATTGTATGTCTTGACTTGGTTCTTTCAGCAAACACTACAACACCTCAGTCGAAAATGTGAATTACGGGGACAGTGAGGCAGCCCGCGCTACAATCAACAAGTGGGTTGAGTCTCAAACCCAAAACAAAATCATGGATGTGTTGCAGCCAGGAACCATTGATCCGTTGACACGCCTTGTTCTCGTTAATGCAGTGTATTTCAAAGTGAGTTATTAACTTGAGAAGTATGTTTACCCTTTTTACTTCATACCGTCACGAAAGTCGTAAAATGGAGTTCTACTCCAGTAACAGATGGCTAAAACCTGGAAATGTTGTGAAGGTGTTAGCCCTGCTTTGAATATAGCAGTTGACTCACTATTGCTTGGCCAAGCATTATCTTTGGTAGGTTTTTCTTATAGATTTATTACATACAAGTTGTGTACATTACTGATTGCAGGGGGACTGGGATGAGAAATTTGAGGCAAAGAGGACCGAAGAAGCTGACTTTCGAATGGCAGATGGAACAACAGCTAAAGTTCCCATGATGAACATGAAGAAGAAATTTGAATATGGAATCAGCCGAGAGTTGAATGATGTGAAAGCAATCCGAATTCCTTATGCTGGCGGAAAGATCAGTTTTGTTGTTCTTCTTCCTGAACATCCAGATGGCATAACTGATTTGGAGAATAGCTTAACAGTAGATCACCTTGTTAATTACAAGCAAGCTTTTCAGATGTCGTCCAAAACAGATGTTATGCTCTCCTTGCCTCGGTTTAAACTGGAGGATTCATTTGATTTGGGTGACACTCTTGCAAAGCAAGGAATGACAGATCTCTTTAATGCAAAAGCTGACTTATCTGGTATCGATGGCAAGAAGGAATTGTTTGTCAGCAAAGTAGTCCATAAGTCGTTCATAGAAGTCAATGAGGAAGGCAGTGAGGCTGCTGCTGCTACTGCGGCAGTTTTGGTGAAGAGATGCTTGCCAAGAGTTTTTAACTTTAATGCAGACCATCCTTTCTTGTTTTTCATTAGAGATGATGTCACAGGCAGCATTGTTTTCTTGGGAAAATTTGCTCATCCTACTTCAATATAACATGTATTCATCAGTCACTATTCTTGTAAAAAAATTTCTATCCCTACCTCAACTTTACATTTTACAACTGTTAGTATATATATATATATATGCAATAGGTCTGTCTCCGTTTGTAGTTCTGAATTTATGTACAGGTGGTGTCTCCAAGCAATAGGAGCTCTGATGGAATCCCCTTTGCCTTTCAGCAAGGTGATTGGTGTTGTTGACCAAACCAAGGAGTCTGACTTAATGAGTGGTGTGTTGATTGTTTGGGTCAGCTACACTGTATTGATTATGTTCTCAAAACAGCAGTTCAACAAAAAAGAGTGTTGTTATCATACAGATTTGGGGATTATAACATGTTAACAAGCAGATTATTATTAACTGTTGGTCACAGGATTTCACTTACTTTGCAAACAAACCAGATAATATGTCATCAGGTGGACTTCCCGAAGACAAAAATAGCACTCCTACCTTATGGTTGCACCACCTACTGATAATACCTGTCGTAATCCCCATATGGAGACAGACCTATTTAAGATTATACAATGTTCAGGTAAATGCATTTAGTCATTTTTGTTGTAATACTCAATCTTATTATTTTGTTGAGGTTGTATTGTGTTGCGTAATAACAAAATTGTGTAATTTTTATCTCACTTGATGGATCTGAGACTAAGAATAAAACTATCAAATACCATGTCTCAGCCTTTGAATTGATTAGCTGAATTACTAAAGTAATTATCCTGGCTCAGGTGGATCTCAGGTTTTACATGAGATAGCAGGAAGTCTCTAAAAGGAACTCTCTCCCTTACAGTCAGCTACAGACTTCAAAGAAAATCTCAAGCTTCGGAAAAGCATTAAAAACTCCGCTCTTACTTTTTTTCATTGTTAAAGTAATATTGAAGAATAGGCCAAAATTGTGTTATGTTCACCACACAACACTACACAACAACGCCAACATGCTTTAATATGCCTCGGGGAAACATTTCACACGGGCTTTAGAAAGCCTCAAGTTGTGAAAGTCCGAAGTCTGCAGATCAGACATCAGTGGATCTGGTGTTTTTGAACTATTGCATTTTTTTGGCCAATTGCAGTTCAAAGTTTTGGTTCTCATAAGAATGCTCAGGCCACTGTGCAAAACTATTCCAATAAAGATGGTAACTATTTGAGGGTTGACATACATTTTTTTATGAAGATTTCAGTATTTTTTGGCTCAATTTTATAAAAAATGTCTTAATTGCCTTTTGTTCGGTTATTTTCAATGCAGCTTGCTCTTTGTACCTTTTCCATGTGCCACAAACTTACTGACTTTTTGAGTTTTGTCTAAAGGACAGATACGTGCCATTCAAGAAGCTTTGCATTTTTTTGGTGCACTTAAATCTATGACCAGTCAATTTGATGCCAATTAAGAGACCGAATCCTAATCACTGATCAGGATCCATCATTCTACTGGACATAAGAGCAGATAACATATTTTAAATCCATGTGACATTGCATTATTATCTGATTATTCCTTTTGAAGTTATCGGAACATCAAATCAAGTGAAACATTTGCCAATGCAACCTGTACCTACTCAACTAACCATTAACCATCACCTTGCAACCACCAAACCTGCCAACCAACAGTGAACCCCAACCAGCACCCAAGCCAACTACACCACTTAACCAACCTAACACCAACGCAAGGACTTTGCAAACCAACAACCAAAACTCAAACTCAATCAATCAATCAGTGCTCAACCAACTAACTACCATCAACTCATTACCTCCTGGTCTTCTTAGATCTCTTTTAAAACAGTACCTATTTCAAAATAATGTGAAGTCAAGATTTGAGAGAGTATTCAACCAGAAAAAAACATTAACAAAAGTGTCTTCAAGAGCCTTTCAATTAACATGAATTAATCATAAAGATCCAGGGCCTTCCAAGAGAAATTTTTAAAATCAATCAAATCTAAAATCACAGAAATAATATCACAGTCCCCTTGGTTATCCATCCTCAGTCCATGGAGACCATCTGACATCACAGTTCTGTCATCTACTTCCAAGTTCCATTGCAATTATCTGTGTATTACTCATTATTATGCTCCTCTGGTCACTCTGACTTATTCTGACAAGAAGTGATACCTTCTCATTTTGGCTTACTTCCATTTTTCTCACCATTTTGATAGACCTGGCAAATTTTTGTGGGCGAAATCTTCTGTGAGTCATGTTAGGTAATTGGAACTGCCGGCGCACACATCGATTCCATGTCGTTTGAAATTCTGGACAGCATTTATCCGCAAACTGCCATGCTTTTGCCCAATAAAAATGGGCACACTGCGAATTAAACAATGTCTGAATGGTACCAATACTTTCATCAGGGAGAGACGTAAGCACCGTATTGGTCCGCTGAATCAAATCACTCTTTTTCACTCTGATCTCTTTCACTTCTCGTAGACCACTCTCCAGATAATTTCCCAGGTGCTTTACATGATTCACCCAAGCCAGTTCTTTCCCATTGAGACACACAGCTGGCTTGACAACATTTTTTTAATGTGAAAAGCACACACATACAGTCTTGGATGGATTATAAATCACGCTGAGGTCTTTTGTATACTCCTTACAGGTTTTTTTCATTCTCCTCAATCCAGCTACACTCGGAGCACACCAAGTCAAATCGTTGGCGTAACCAACAGTGCCGTAAAAATTCTTTCCAAGCCCACATCCAACACTGTCTTCTTCAAGTGATTTCAGTAAGATGTCAGCATAAACACAGTAAAATATAAGCGAAATGACTCCACCTTGACGAATTCCGTTGATGGTTCAAATTGGGCTGAATGCTGATTTTCCCAAACAGTCCTCATAACTTGGCACTGATATAAATCTAGCATCATCCGAATAATGATAGCAGGCAATTCACTATCTATCAAAATTTTGAACAACTTGTTTCATATTATCAAACACTATTCCAGATGGAGGTCTGCCTTGCTGCAACCACAGATTGTGCCTCCAGAGGGCATCATCTCTGTATGGCTTCACATCTTCACACCATCGAGGTCTTGCATTCTTTATCTTCTTAATACGAGGAAAGACAGTCTGAATTTCTCGCTTGTGATTATCCTTATTGCACAACGTGTCACTAGATTCTATTATCTCACAGTGCTTCAAGTTATTCATGTACATATGTCGTTTGTGATGAGAGTCCACAATATTTTCCTCTTTGACTCTGCACCAACTAATAGGCAATGCTTTTTGTGATTAGTCACAACTCTCACTCACTCAGTTTTCTTGGGAACAGTAAGCTCCAGCAGGACGGGCAAATGTTTTGACGGATTAAGAGCCGGATCACAGCGAACCACAGTCTTCACAAAGTCAGATAATGATTGATGAACATTAAGATGATCAATACACGATCTTCCATCATTGGCCATGTCATAATATATATATCCATAATCAGCAAAAGGAGGATGAAAAGTATATGAACTAAGTCAACTCGCTCCATGAAGTCCTTAAAATATAGGTCATGGGCATTGCCTCTGTTCAAGTCAAGATTCATTTCACCACCAATTATCACATCATCAGACGGAAAACCTTCTATAAAACTTCCACACTGTCCATCGCATCAATGTAAGCAGCTTCCACATTATGCTTTCTGTGATTGTCGACCGGCATGTACATGTTAATAAGCAGGAGTTTACGACTGTAAATATCCTATTCCAACGCACATGCGCTGTTGGGCCCTGGCACTCTTCTGGAGGCGACACTTTGTGCAAGAGATCTATTCCACATGATGCCAACACCACCATAAGGGCGGCCCATGAGCAGTTCATCATCACCTATTGCAGAGACACCATTTGCCTGTACTGGTCATTGATGTTACATAATGCAGAATTAATCCTGGAGTTCAGCAATCAAGTCTCTTCAAGGAATATCACATCAGGTGTATGTATACCAATAATGTCATTAATGAATTGCTGCTTGTCTGGTGCCCAGTGATGTTATACGTGATAATTTTTAGTGTCTTATCCATTATTTTGTTCTTTCATTTCTTCTGGGCCTTGGTGCAAACCAACTCTTGAAATAAATGTTCTTTGGCCGAAACTCCATGGCCACTACATCTTTCATGTGTTCATAGGAAAATGTCAGCAGAAATCTTTTGGTATTCCATCCTTCTGACTATGTACCAGTAACTATATGGTTTTTGATTATTGAAACATCCTGTTAATGGAATGCCAAATGAAGACAGAGGGTAACCTGGAATTGATAATAATTATAATCCAATCAGGAAAAAAACCTGCAGATTTTCATGAGGTCATGATGAGATGATAGATGTGACTTCTCTATTTTGTCTGCAAGCGCCTGAGGTTTTCCTCGACTTGCATGAATGACATACTTTGTTTCGAACCAGAGCATATGCATGAAACGATGACTAAAGAAACATCACCTGTTTCAGGTGCCAGAAATGACACAGCTAAGCAGATGGTAGAAGTGCTAAAGTTCTCCGAAGTGAATCCCGAGGAACTCCATTCTACTTTCTCTGAGTTACAGCATAGTTTGACTTCCGTTGAAAATTGCACCCTCAATGTTGCTAACAAACTATATCCTCAACAAAACTACACCATTCTTCAAGACTTCCTTGATGCCATAAGGTGAAAAATTTACTTGATTGAAGAGATTTTTGTGATCGTTTACATGAATTTTATATTTTATTAGGATTATTCTGATACAATTTACGACATATTTCTCGTGTTTGCAGTAAACACTACAACGCTTCAGTGGAAAATGTGAATTATGGGGATAGCGAAGCAGCCTGCACCACAATCAACAAGTGGGTTGAGTCTCAAACTCAAAATAAAATTGTGGATCTGTTGAAACCAGGAGCTGTTGATCCATTGACACGCCTGGTTCTGGTGAATGCTGTGTATTTCAAGGTAGCTTGATAGAATTTGCAGAATCTATTTCTTATTTACCTTTTCAAAATAAGATCTTGAATAATGAGGTTAAAGACCAAGAGCATATTCTTACTGTTCTACCCTTTTTACGTTTAGCGGAAGTCTTGAAATGTTGTTGGCGAGTTGTTCATTATTGTTGCTCTTGGAAGTTAATTTTGATCCATGCACTAATGCTAAGGCAAGCAATATCCCCACTAACATTTGAGTTAAAACTCAGGTCACATGACCACCCCAGTTGCCAGCTATAAACGCCTGTCACAGACATGTCACTGACCCAAACTATCCGCCTATCCTACTTTTTTGGACTCATATTTCACGTGGAAGCCCACAACTTTGTGACTCCTCTCTCATTTCCGATTGCGAACTCCACCACCAATCTCCCACCAGGACTGCATGAAACAGCATTATTCTCATATTTTACTCCACCACACAGGGAGCCACTTCTCATAACTTTTTTCCAACAGGTCTCAGCACCTATCTTCATCTGTTTTTTGCCTGGAGACAGCCCGAACCTTATGCAACAGGCATGTTGTCCCTGTGTTATCATGATCCGATTGCCTGCTAACCTGGCTGTAACAAATCTTCTGATTGCCCTCCATGCTCTTTTAGTGCATGCCACCTACCAGGAGGAATTCCTCCTGCTACAAATCTAGCTGTAAGGTGTCACACAGGCCTCCAGCTAATATCTGCTTGCCATCTACACAAACGTGTCAACACTTAGCCATTTTCTAAACGCCTACACATCACTCTAAATACCAGGTGTTCCTAAAATATTTCCTTATTCTAACATGACAGCGTCGATATGCAGCATCACTTCACAATAATGCATTGTCAAACTTTTTTCACTAATGGGTATTTTCTAGTTCCATACATTGAAGTTAACGCTGCAACATTGCACTGCCAATTTCAGGGAGATTGGGACAAGAAGTTTGATGTCAAGAAGACCAAAGAAGCTGACTTTCGAATGGCAGATGGTACGACTGCCAAAGTACCCATGATGAACATTAAGAAGAAGTTTGATTATGGAATCTGTCGGGAGTTGAAGGATGTTAAAGCAATCAGAATTCCTTATGCTGGCGGAAAGATCAGTTTTGTTGTTCTCCTTCCTGAACATCCAGATGGACTCGTTGATTTGGAGAATAGCTTAACAGTAGACCAACTGGTGAACTACAAACAAGCTTTCCAGATGAGGCACAATGCTGATGTTATGCTTTCCTTGCCTCGATTTAAATTGGAAGATTCTTTTGACTTGGGTAGCACTCTTGCAAAACAAGGAATGACAGATCTTTTTAGTAACAAGGCCGATCTATCTGGTATCGATGGCAAGAGGGAATTGTTTGTCAGCAAAGTAGTCCACAAGTCATTCATAGAAGTCAATGAGGAAGGCAGTGAGGCCGCTGCCGCTACTGCGTCGGTTATGATGGTAAAAAGCATGCCAAGAGTTTTTAACTTCAATGCAGACCATCCTTTCTTATTTTTCATTAGGGATGATACCACTGGTAGCATTGTTTTCTTGGGAAAGTACACACGTCCTGCCTAGATACACAATGTAATGTGCAACTGTAAGAAAATACAATTACAGATCTTTCAGATGCTGCATTTGCACGGCAATGGTTAATGTGATATTTTTGTTCATTAATTGATGTTTTGCATGAAGAATTTATTGATTTCCAGTTATCCAATAGATGTGAAAACAAACAATAAAGAATATATTATTCAAACGTCCTTGGGTTTTTTTAAGCTGGTCTATTGAGCTATAGAATGTCATGTATTATAGCACATGATTTACTAGTCAACCAGCTTTCTTTATTGACTGGTATGTGGGGAAAAGTGTCAGATGGTGTGCATCTCCTCTATGTAGTCATATGAGGTGGAGCATTGATAAATATCTTAGAATTGCAAATACTACCGTTAGTAATATATAGTTAGTTAATTGATACAGATAGTTGGTAGAATGTAGATAGTTAGCTAGTTATAAATTGATAGAATGCTAGTAATAGGTATATTTAGATAGTTAATAATAGCTAGATAGCTAGCTAGATAGACAGATAGATAGATAGATACATGTACTTATTAAAAGAAAGATAGATGAGTTAGTTAGACAGTTATAAATAGATAAATAGTTAGTTAGATAGATAGAGACAGTTATTAATAGATATATAAATAGTTAGTAGGTTAGTAATAGACAAATAGATGCTAAGTTACGTACTATCTGTAGTTTGTTAGTAATCTAAAGATAGGCCTAGATAGTTAGTTAGTAATAGATAGATAGATAGTTAGTTAGTAACAGACAGATTAATAGTTAGTAATTATATTTAGTTAGTTGGAGATAAATAGTTAGTAAGTAATAGATCAATATTGTTAGTTAGTAATATATAGATTGTTAGTTAGTTAGTAATAGATAGTTAGTTAGTAATACATGGATAGATAGCTAGTTAGGTAATAATAGATAGATGGTTAGTTAGTTAATAATAGATAGATAGTTATTTAGTTAGTTAGTTAGTTAGTTAGTTAGTAATACATAGATAGATAATTAGTTAGTAATAGATAAATAGATTGTCAGTAATATATACTTAGATAGTTAATTATTAGTAAATATATATATTTTTAGTTAGTAATAGATAGATAGATATTTAATTAGTTAGCAATAGATTGATAGATAGGTAGTAATACATATAAAGATAGTTAGTTAGTAATACATATATATTTAGTTAGTTAATAGTAGATAGATGGACAGTTGGTTATCTATAGATATATCATAAGTTAGTAATAGATTGATAGATAGTTTGTAATAGATAGACATTTCCACAATTCCACACCTTTCGCAATCATTACTGCTTCATTGTGCTCTTATATAAGCCAATCTTCCCTTTCATACCCTTCACTACTTATATTTGGTCAAGCCAGCTTATCTTTTTTTTGAAAAGATTTTCTTGTTCTAATGCCTTGCCTTAATAATTTTAAGTTAAAGTTTCACCAATTGAATGATCTTGTACATTGATATATTTTTCAAAAATACATGTACTGTAGATGATTCTAATACTGTGTTTTAATTCATTCAGCATTCACTATAAAATTTGTATTTTGTGTCAGCTGAATTGATTGAGTGAGATGTTTGCAAAATATGTTTGAGCAGACATAATTATATATAGTGCCTTATCTATCTCAATCAATAAAGCTGACTCAAAATTTCAAGTTTAACGGCGTTGTCACAAAAAATAGAAATCGGTGATCCTCTTCTTGACTAACAAGTGGTGTTCATGTCACTGTTTCACAGACTGGAATAAATGGTTAAAGAAGAATATCGGTCCACAGGAGACCTTAATTACATTATCTTCAATTCTACAACTCCACTGCGCTTCATATGAAATGCACTCGATGAACAATATCTGGCTGCTGCCAAGTCAATGTTGTGTGGTGTGCTATAAGTTTCTCTTGGCTTGACACGTTTATACACTGGAAACACATCTGCCATGTGAAATAATTTTGTGTGTACAGCCTGAAGGCATGAATCGATTACTTAAGCAAGAGGATTTTATTTTGGTTTTGAAAATGATCTCATTAAAACATACAGCATTAATCTCACACGATTATGCTCATGGCTTCCTTTTGAGAATAAGCGGTAATTGGGGACTTTGTTCAAGATCCATCATACTAATGGACATGGGAGTTGATAACATATTTTAAATCCATGCATGTTGCTTTATCATCTGGTTATTCCTTTCGAAGTTATTGGAACATAAATTCAAGTGTAAAATTTGCCTACGCGTTCTGTACTCAACTAACCATCAACTATCAACTTGCTACCAACAAAGACCTAACACCCGTAAACCAACCAATAGTGATCCTCAACCACCACCTCAGCCGACTACACTAACTAACCATGCAACTACAAGCGCAAGTAGTTTACAAAACTACAAACACTGCTCAAGCTACTAACCACCATGAACTAATAACCTCCTGGTCTTCTTGGATCTCTTTTTGAAAGAGGAGGGGGATTTCAACCAGGTAGCATATATTACATATATTACATATAAATAGAATTTTATTGACATTAGAAGCATCAAACAGATACGTATATATGTCATCACATACATTAAATATATTGAAAAAAAACAACAAAAAACAACAACAAAATGTTCTTAAAGCCTTACTATTAACATAAAATAATCCTCAAGATCCAGGGGCTTCCAAGAGAAATATGGTTTCTGAGTATTGAAACATCATGGCAATGGAATACTAAATTTATGAAGACTCAGGGCAACCTGGAATTAATAATTATAATCCAATCAGGAAAAAAACCTGCAGATTTTCATCAGGTCATGATGAGATGACTTCTCAATTTTGTCTGAAAGTGCCGGAGGTATTCCTCAACTTGCATGAACCACATACATTGTTTCGAACCAGAGCATGTTCATGAAAAGATGACTAAAGAAGCATCACCTGTTTCAGGTGCCAGAAATGATACAGCCAAGCAGATGGCGGAAGTGTTGAAGTTCTCCGAAGTGAATCCGGAAGAACTCCATTCCACTTTCTCCGAGTTACAGCGTAGTTTGACCTCCGTTGAAAATTGCACCCTCAATGTTGCTAACAAACTGTATCCTCAGCAAGACTACACCATTCTTCAAGAATTCCTTGATGCCACAAGGTGAAAAATTTACTTGATTGAAGAAATGTTGTGATTGTTAACAAGAATTTTACATTTTATTAAGATAATTCTGATACAATTTATGAAATATTTCTGTTTTTTGCAGTAAACACTACAATACTTCAGTGGAAAATGTGAATTATGGGGAAAGTGAAGCAGCCCGCACCACAATCAACAAGTGGGTTGAGTCTCAAACTCAAAATAAAATTGTGGATCTGTTGAAGCCAGGGACTGTTGATCCGTTGACACGCCTGGTGCTGGTGAATGCAGTGTATTTCAAGGTAACTTGATAGAATTTGCAGAATCTATTTCTTATTTACCTTTTCAAAATAAGATCTTGAATAATGAGGTTATAGACCAAGAGCATATCTTATTACTGTTCTATCCTTTTTATGTTTGGCCAAAGTCTTGAAATGTAATTGGCAAGTTTTTCATTTTTCCTGTTCTTGGAAGTTAATTTTGACCCACTAATGCTATGCCAAGCAATATTCGATACATTGAAGTTCATGCTGTAACATTACATTGACAATTTCAGGGAGATTGGGACAAGAAGTTTGATGCTGAGAAGACCAAAGAAGCTGACTTTCGAATGGCAGATGGAACGACTGTCAAAGTTCCCATGATGAACATTAAGAAGAAGTTTGACTACGGAATCTGTCGAGAGTTGAAGGATGTGAAAGCAATTCGAATTCCTTATGCTGGCGGAAAAATCAGTTTTGTTGTCCTTCTTCCAGAACATCCAGATGGACTCGCTGATTTGGAGAATAGCTTAACAGTAGATCACCTTGTTAATTACCAGCAAGCTTTCCAGATGATGCCCAATGCTGATGTTATGCTTTCCTTGCCTCGATTTAAACTGGAGGATTCTTTTGACTTGGGTGGCACTCTTGCAAAACAAGGAATAACAGATCTTTTTAGTGAAAAGGCCGATCTATCTGGTATCGATGGCAAGAAGGAATTGTTTGTCAGCAAAGTAGTCCATAAGTCTTTCATAGAAGTCAACGAGGAAGGTAGTGAGGCTGCTGCTGCAACTGCAGCAATTATGATGGTTAGAAGCATGCCGAGAGTTTTTAACTTTAATGCAGACCATCCTTTCTTATTTTTCATTAGGGATGATACCACTGGTAGCATTGTTTTCTTGGGAAAGTACGCACATCCAGCCTAGCAACACAGTGTATTGTTCCATGACCCCTAGGTAACAAGCTTCCTGATTGGCCAACAACCCACCTGCATAATGTGATGTTCACCTGTGTGCGTTGGTGTGTGACAGGCAGGTCAATAACAAATGTTATATTCACTGATCAGTGAATATAACATTTGTTATTGACCTCCCTAACAAACGTTATATTCACTGATCAGTGAATATAACATTTATTGACCTCCCTGGAAAAAAAATTTCCAAAAAAAAAATGTTTCCAAAAAAAAAGAAAAATTTTCCGATTTCAAAAAAAAAAAAATTCCAAAAAAAGAAAATTTACACAAAAAAAATTTTTTTCCCCAAAAAAAAAATTTTCCCAAAAAAAAAATCATCATGGAACAAAACAATTGTGGACTTCAGTTTCGGTCAATATCAGGTTTTACGGACCTGACCTAGTGATATTCACCTCGGCCTTCGGCCTCGGTGAATATCACCGGTCAGGTCCGTAAAACCTGATATTGACCTCAACCGAAGTCCATAATTGTATAATATACAACTGTAAAAAATTACAATGACAGGTCTTTCAGATGCTGCATTTACATGGCAATGATTAATGTGATATTTTGTTCATTAATTGATGTATTGCATGAAGAATTTTGTGTTTTTCGGTTATCCAATAGATGTGAAAACAATAAAGGACATATTATTCCAACATCCTTGAGTTTTTTCTAATTCTTTCCTTAATAAATAATTTGAAGTTAAAGCTGCACCAATTACAAGATCACAGATATTGACACACTTTTTTAAAAGACATGTACTAGACTAACTAGAGGTGCATGATTCTAATGGTGTTTTTAATTTGTTCCAACATTCACTGTAAAATTTGAATTTGTGTCAGCTAAAATTATTGAGTGAGATGGTTGCACTATATGTTATAGAGCTGACATAGCTTGTTATTTTAAGTTATGATAACGGACAGTACAGGGGCACCCAATGATCTGTTATACCAATTAACTGTTATGCAGCAGGTGCCCGGCTGGCTGGCAGACTGTCAGCTAGGATGTTCCCAGCTGGCAAAGTTGTCAGCTGGGATCCAATTTTTGGCATCCAACCGATGAAATTTGCAGTCAGGTAATGAGAAATCAGTTGAGGTGGCTGGCTGGGAAAAAAATGATTTATATCAGCTGGCTGGGAGGTGCTGAATGACGCTTGGGCTGGCTGGCAACCCAGCTGGCATCATAACAGATATTTTCTCCAAGTTGCATAAAAAGATGAATCTAAGTGTCACAAAAGATGCAACCAGGAGCTTACACGGATATCATATGGCCATTATAATAACACACTGTCGTGAGGTGCCCCTGACAATATATCATAACTTGAAACAAGCTATGTTAGCTCAAATATTTTGTGCAACCATATCACTCAATCATTTAAGCTTACAGTTGACAAATGTCAAGTGCTTACAAAAATGCATTGGAAGTCCAATGCATTTTTGTTAGCACTTGAGATTTGTCGACTGTAATTGAAAATTTCAAATTTAACAAAATATAAATCCGTGATCCTCTTCTTGACTAACAAGCGGTGTTCATGTCACTGTTGACCAGACTGGAATATGGCTATTACATGTAGACCTTGAAAATCCTACCACCATGTTTTTATTGGTTAAAGAAGAAGACCCACCCACAAGACACCTTAATTACATTATCTTGAACGTTTTGTCGTGTGCTATGAGTTTCTCTTGGCTTGACACGTGTATACACTGGAAACATATCTTTCACGTGAAATAATTTTATGTATACAGTCTGGAGTCATGTATCGATATCTGATTACTTAAGCAAGAGAATTATTTAATTTTGATTTGGAAAATGATGACTATCGATATCTGACTAATTAAGTTAGAAGATTTAATTTTGGTTTGGAAAATGATGACTATCGATATCTGATCACTTAAGCAAGAGGATTATTTAATTTTGGTTTGGAAAATGATGACTACCAATATCTGATTACTTAAGTAAGAGGATTATTTAACTTTGGTTTGGAAAATGATGACTGAGGCACAAAATCAGTTCATGAAATTTAATATATTTGGATCTGCCATGATTGTGAAGTGGTTGGATGTCCCATGATTGGCAAGTAACATTGTCTTCCTCCAAAAATCCCGCCTGCTCACTGAATGGGTCCATTTCATATTGAAATCTGTGTTATGCATTTGGGTTTTTTTGTCACATTCTTCGTGAATTTTGTAAGATGGCATAGCCAGATAATGCAGTTGGTTAGAGCATCGGGTACCACTGAATAAGTCTGACTGCATTAGTTGAATTGTTGTCCATGAGCATCTATATTCTAAGCTCTTGTCTTTGGTCAAATCTCCTGGGACTTGATATGCAGATAGGTTGTGCAGTTAGTTTTATACTAAGCCTGTAAGCCATCTGGGGCAAGTGAAAGCCCCTTGATCATGGACTCCCTTCATTAATATCACTCGCTCCTTGCATCTCATTAAAACATACAGCATTAATCTCACTTACACTATTATGCTCATGGCTTCCTTTTGAGAATAAGCGGTAACTGGGGACTTAGTCTCTTTTTGCATTAGAGAGTTAAGAAATGTACCGCTATTGTGGCTAACTATTATAGAATTGTAAGACATGTCAAATTCACCTCTAATTAAGTGGCCTCTGAATTTATAAATAAAATCTACACGTGACTCTGGATTATCCTATACAGTACGAGACTAATATTATGACACTCAAATGTCCAGGATATTGGACTCCAAAATACATGCTTACATGTCTCTCAAAGATTGAAATTGATCTTGTACTTAATTCTTAGTCGCATAACTTCAAAATTCTTGGAAATATACCTTTTAAAAAAGTTTTTAAAAAATACCATTTTAATTGCCATTTAAAATATGCAAAATAAAACTAATTTTTTATCTCTCCCTCTGTTATACTTTTGCCATAAGTAACCTGTATACATGTGATAACAACAGGGTTGGGCACGAGTACATGCAAATGTACTCGAGTACGAGTACGAGTACTTGCCACATCTACGAGTACGAGTACGAGTACGAGTACAGCTTTTTCTGAATGTACTCGAGTACGAGTACGAGTACTTTCAAATGTACTCGAGTACGAGTACGAGTACATTTATGCAGTTTCGTACCTTATTTAGGCAATATTTAAAGAATAAAACAATTATTAGAGATCAATTAGCCAGGGTTAGCCTATAGACTAAATATTGTTTCCCGATTTCCGTAAAAGCGTCGATTAAATCAAGAAAAGGTTAAAAAGGAAACGGCTCTAGATATGGTTAAAATAGGGCTAGAAACATAATTTAAAAACTTAGATATATCATTTAGAAGTAACAGAATACAATAGTTGAAGTAAAAATATTGTATTTTCCGTATTAAGGCCAGTATCAGCCTGTAAGTTACGATGTTTTGATTAGCGTCAAAGGTGTGAAAATTGCAAATGGCGGCTATGTGATCAAAATTGATATAAATCAAATGATCATTATATATTATTTCCTTTTTTTTAACTGTTTTTTTTTAATAACACATAAATGTAACTTTAGCTGTGAAATGAGAAATCATCTTTGAAGGTTTAAAAAAAATTAACTATGGAATTACAAATAAACCATTTTGTCATGTTAGACACATTTCTTAAATTTAGGTTAACTCTTTGACTAAAGAACATTGGACATTTAACAGAGCAAGGATGGGAATCAAAGATCAAGACTATATGATTTATTTTGTTCAAATAATGATTTTATTAATATAATTTAGTGCATTTGTGTTCAATTTTGCTCTTTTGAAGCTTCAATTGTACTCGTGATGTACTCACTACGAGTACGAGTACTTTATCAATGTACTCGAGTACGAGTACGAGTACTGTACTCATGATTTGGCACGAGTACTGAGTACATGCGAGTACTTTGAAAAATGTATTCGAGTACACGAGTACACGAGTACATGTGTACTCGTGCCCAACCCTGGATAACAATAAGACAAAAAAAGTGCAAGCACTTTAAGCAGTATGGGCTGGTCACGGATATACGAAGGAGAAGAAGAAGGAGAAGAAGAAAAAGGCATGGTTGACCTTTGACTATGTGGAAGCCAGTCCATTTAGTTTTTATATAATTTTTTCCATCGAAGAAGGCCACCAAAAGTGACTGGTCGAAAGTTAAAAATCTAGGGAGAATGTATAGTAAATTTAAATGAGATTGGTGAAAGAGAACTACAGCTGTGCTGCTAACAATCTGGATCTAAGTTACTATTTTTCTCTTCAGTTAATTGATCTGAAATCAATTGAGCATCAATTACTCTGACAACTTTAGGGGAACAGATTATGAAACTAACATTGGACCAATGTTGTGCTGATTTCATAATTATATTGCATTCTAGACTTTAAATGTTTAAGCAATTTATTACAAAAAAGTATATTACTATTTACTTGTTCACCCCATATAAACATCTGAAGACTTTCCAAGTCTCAATCCTTGTATGAATGTAGGTAAATAACAATGCATAATATTTCACTGACACAATTCAGAATTAAGCATTATTTTAACATTTCATGCTGAATATTATTCAGATATTTATATACACTGTAAATTCACTAGATTTTCGTAAATATGGTGACCCAGAAGCATTTCTATGACAGGATGACTTAAGAAATATCGCCTGTTTCAGGTGCCAGAAATGATACAGCCAAGCAGATGGCGGAGGTGCTGAAATTCTCTGAAGTGAGTGCCGAAGAACTCCATTCTACTTACTCCGAGTTACAACAGAGTCTGGTTTCGAGTGAAAATTGCACCCTCAATGTTGCTAACAAACTGTATCCTCAGCAAGACTACACTATTCTTCAAGAATTCCTTGATGCCACAAGGTGAGAATGTCCAGCTGTTGAACAGATATTGTTGTCTATTCCATAAATTATATATGCTTTGTTTTTATTATACAAGTTATGATTATGACAGATTTTTTGTCTTTGCAGCAAACACTACAATACCTCTGTAGAAAATGTGAATTATGGGGATAGTGAAACAGCTCGCGCCACAATCAACAAATGGGTTGAGTCTCAAACCCAAAACAAAATAGTTGATTTGTTGAAACCAGGAACCATTGATGGGTTGACAAGACTGGTGTTGGTTAATGCAGTGTATTTTAAAGTAAGTCACCTGAAAATACAAAATAAGCTCATGAAGTTGTTCTCAAATTACAATTATAATTTTAACTTTGTTGAGGATATCTTGAAATGGTGATGCATATATATTTCGGCCCAAAAAATATATGGTTTGAATTCATAATGTTGGGAAGGCTAGCACCCTTGTTGGAATTTTTATCTTGATCTACAAATTTTTAGCCTTGGAAAATTCAAGACTGATTGCGTTTAAAATGTCAATGCTAAATTTGCTAATTTTAGGGAGACTGGGACAAGAAGTTTGAAGCTGAGAAGACCCAGGAAGCTGACTTTCGAATGGCTGATGGAACCACGGCTAAAGTTCCTATGATGAACATTAAGAAGAAGTTTGATTATGGAATCTGTCGGGAGTTGAAGGATGTGAAAGCAATCCGAATTCCTTATGCCGGCGGAAAGATCAGTTTTGTTGTTCTTCTTCCTGAACATCCTGATGGAATCACTGATTTGGAGAACAGCTTGACAGTAAACCACCTGGTGAACTACAAACAAGCTTTCCAGATGATGCCCAATGCTGATGTTATGCTTTCCTTGCCTCGTTTTAAACTGGAGGATTCTTTTGATTTGGGTGACACTCTCACAAAGCAAGGAATGACAGATCTCTTTAATGACAAGGCTGATCTCTCTGGCATTAATGGTGATCGAAGTCTCTACATCAGCAAGGTTGTTCACAAGTCTTTCATAGAAGTCAATGAGGAAGGCAGTGAGGCTGCCGCTGCCACAGCTGCGGTCGCCACTTTCAGGAGTAGGCCAAGAGTGTTCAATTTTAATGCTGATCATCCTTTCCTATTCTTCATTAGAGATGATGTTACAGGCAGCATTGTTTTCTTGGGAAAATATGCTCGTCCAACCTAGATACAAAGTATAACATTGTTTAGTTTTAAATGCTGGATATGCCTAGTTATAATTTTGTTATATAATCATGTTGAATAAAGAAACTCTGTGACAGTTGTGAAAGAAATAAAGAACAATATTATTCAATTATATGTCCAATATTAGTTATTTGTATTGTTCAGTAAACATGCAGCTGCCTCAATAAAAATAGCATTGGATAAGGTGTATGTTTACATCGGTGGCAGCAGATGTTTTAATTAAAATATGTCGCATTTTGAAAGAATTATTCAATAGTTGAATTTATTATCAAAACATCCCTAAATCTTGACAGCACTTTTACTCAGAACAAGTAATTGCAAAACACAAATTCCACCACTATTACAGCTTTTTTTAGGTGCACTCTTCAGAGAGCATATAGTCCTGCCGTTTAAATAGGGGAAATTCACCCTCAAAGAGGTATACATTTTCCATAGCTTAATTGAAGTACATTGGAAAAGTAATTATTCCAATAATTTGTCCAGTGTGATTGTTATCGGTGGCAGCTTTGCTCAGTGCCACTTTTGTAATGCCCATGCACTGGCTCCCAAATTACACATTAAAGTCATTTTCAGTTTCACTTTCATCACTGAGGTTTTCCAGAACTTCTTCCTCGGGGGTTTCAGTTGCTTCAATTGGTTCAGCAGAGACCATCGCGTATCGCACAGCGCGTGGCTTTGATGAGAACAATAGTTCTATTGTTGGGTCTGGTTGAAATCTTGCAGTGATACATCCATGTTACCAATTCTCATCAAAATTTGTAAGGTTTTATTATATAGTCTTGTTCTTTTTTTTGATTTTATTGTATTCATGGCACTGAAACCTCTTTCGCAAGCTGCAGTTGTGGGTGATAAGTTATCACTGATAACACAGGCCATTATGTGTCTTTATTAATGAAATAATCAAGGTGGAAGAGTAAAGTGCCCCCTAATGAGTAGTCTCACTGATGTACCCGCAGACAATTTTCACCCGCTACTGTGCATTACCTACACACTGAAATTAAGGGTTATTTACCTACTCAGGACAAAACTTGAGTTGGCAAAGACGTACTTCACAAGGAATTCCCTTCACAGCCCATCAGAACTCAAGAAATGGGAATATCCCTAACCTACATATCCTGGCTGGATATTCCCATTTCTGATTGGTCTTTGCCAACTCAAGTTTATGCCTTTGCTTTCCAATAGAGGGTGCTTGACATTTACACCTTGATTATTTCATTAAGAGTAAGAAAGAGACATATATGTGACCATTGGACTGCAGTGATAGGCCTAATGTCATCATGATCTCAACAAGAACCAAGATATCATTAAGGTCTTCAGGCTTTGCTAAGAGCAACTGACTAAAAATGTCAAGAAATATTATATGTTTTTTTTTTGCAATGTATATTTTCAAAGAGGGTCATTTATCCTTTGCAGATATTCGCTATTCTGGTGATAAACAACTGCTGAAATAGTTTATTAGATTGTTGAGTTCTTCATCTCCATGTGTGATAAAATCATCTGAGCTTCTCTCTGGCATGTTGTGAAAGTCAAAAATCCCAACGTCATTGAAGGGAGACTCATTTAGGAATTTTAACCTTAATTGCATTATTTCTCCAAGGATTCAATGGAAGAGTTGTTCTCATTTAACAATGCGATAATTTTTCCACATTTGAATGTTTTCCCTGTTTCACAACAAATGTTTTTCAGAAATTCTGAATAGTAAGATCCATGGTTAATTAAAGATTCTGAAGCTTCAATATGGCTGCTTCTAACTTGTCATAAATATCAAGCAATAAAAGTCTTCCCCTTCCCTCTGAAAAAATGTGCTGACACTCTGGAGATGGGCCCTGGTCAAGGACATCCAATAAAAAGTATATAACGCCTGTAAGAAGGCCTAAGAAACTCTGACCTTTTTACCCTCGGCCATGAAGATGGCCTGGGTATTGCAGAGGCCAGCAGCATCCGTCTGGCTGTCTAGCTGGCTGTCCGTCTGGCTGTCCGTCTGTCTGTCCGTCTAGCTTTCCGTCTAGCTGTCCGTCTAGCTGTGTGTCTGTGTGTGTCTGTGTGTGTGTCTGTGTGTATGTCTGTGTGTGTCTGTGTGGGTGTCTGTGTTTGTGTGTCTGTGTTTGTGTGTCTGTTTTGTGTGTCTGGCTGTCCGTCTGTGTGTGTCTGTGTGTGTGTCTGTGTGTGTGTCTGTGTGAGTCTGTGTGTGTGTCTGTGTTTGTCTGTGTTTGTGTGTCTGTGTTTGTGTGTCTGTGTGTGTGTGTATCTATCTATCTATCTATCTATCTATCTATCTATCTATCTATCTATCTATCTATCTATCTATCTATCTATCTATCTCAGACTACTATCTGTCAAAGTTGCAAGTTCAGGGTAAAACTTTGATTTTAACTTGTATGTAGGCTTATTGGGATATTTAACTTAAACCTTCATTTCAAAATTTAATTTTTTTGGTACAGTATTTCGCAATGATCCATCAATATTCTCAGTTAAATAGTTCACATTCACAGAAGAATTGTTTGGTTTGAAGAAAACGCCAGCCTTCTGTGACACACACAGTCAGAGATGTTATAATTCCTCATTTTCTAATGACACAGGTGCTTGTGACAATGTCTCTACTGCCATTGTGTCTAATATCCAAAAGTGCTTTTCAAAAGACTTTGGATATTCCAAATAGCACTATGAGGATATTTGAAAAGGTCAAATATCCCCCAAGACGCTATTTGGATATTTCATCAGACCCTATTTCATCAGATGATATTCCATCTTAAGCTTTGGCTGACCGTATGAAGCTTTGGCAGACCGTATGGAGCTTTGGCAGCTGCCAATTATTCTCCGGGTCCTATTTTTGGTTCCAAAATATCCAGCAGAGGGGGCTTCAACTTCAGAGGCCCTGGATACATGCTGCACTTCACTAAAATTGAAGTGCCCTCTTGTGTTGTAGAAGAGATGGCAGTGCATGACAACCCAAAGTTCTAACAAATAGTGTCCAAATAGTTCCTAACCATGAGACACTATTTGGTCACTATTTGACGTAGAAGAGATGGCTGTCAATATACTATGACAAAGTTTCTAACATAGCACATTAGAACTTTAGGAAAAGTTAAGTAGAAAATGTGGCTTGGTTCCACTTTTTTGATATTTCGTGAGGGATATTGGCAAAGCATGGTGAGGGGAGTAGATATTGTGACAAAGACCTATTTTAGTGTCTGGCATGCAAAAAGCAGCCCGATTTGCAAATCGGGCATGTAGACCTTTCGGCTGTAACAACAGTCAAAAGAGGGCCAATACAACAAGCTATCTCCTGACTTTGTTTGGAGCAACAAAAGTTAACTCAGACATGTCTGAATGGTCATTGCATGACAGCAGACAGACTGGCGTTGTACCATGTTTGCTTGATTAATGCAGCCTTTTTTTTTAAGTAAGCAATAATTATTATTAGGCCTGTTTTGCAAATGCATATTTATAGATTGACAGAAATAGGCCTACAGGTAAAATTCTTCTTTTTTTGAAAGCTTTTATAATCTTTCATCAATTAATTGTAATCAGCCAGATATTTCACAAGCCTCCTCTCAAACCAGGAACGACCCCTGGCGAGCAAATTGGCAAGTATGACGCAAGCAACACTGGCAGCTGCCAATGGTAGGAAACGAAATTCAGACAAAAAAAAAGTGCATGAACACACGGCGATTACAGACAAATGCAAGGTCATATGGATGGATGGATGGATGGATGATTGGGGCTTTACGTCCTGTATTTATGCACTTGGTTGGCTAATTAGGACAGGAGAAGGACACTGCAATGAGGTGAGGGATGATTGAAACAGCTGTCCAACATAGGCCCAGATGACCCGGCAAGAGCTTATCGAACCCGGGACCCAGCGATTGGCAGTCCAGCGCGCTACCACTAGACCAACCCTCCCCCCTCAAGGTCATATGGACATAAAAAGTTGACCATTGCAGAGAAAACACCTTGGTTGATATTCAGTCAGAATTACACAGTCGAACATGGTGAGCATTTTTTTTTTAAATTCTGCGGACTTGGAGGCTTGTCCAGACCTGGTGCAATCATTATAGACCTGCTGCTCAGGTCTAATAACCGGTTGCTGATTCTGCCATCAGTGACAGTCACAGAAAAAAGTTCACATTCAGGCTCTGTGTCCACAATTGAAGTTAAGTCGGCTGTAGCTAGTCTGTTCATTTGAATAGGAGAGCAGTTGCAGTCACTCAGTCATAGTCGAGTCAGTCATAATTGTAACATTGTTTATTTGAGGATTGAGTTTCACATAGTAAAAGTTGTGAATTGCTTGTGGGTCATTCCACGGTAAATGAGTCTTTTGTGTCACTCAAGCTGTTTACAGCAAAGTCATAATATTAGGATTTTGTTTCTAATCATATGCCTTTCCCCTCTTTTAAAGAAGTTATTTTCATTGTTAAATGGAAATTATCAGCTACTGCTTATATAGTACACCCTTCACAATATCTGAAATATATCCAAAAAGAGATGTCACAGAAAATTCTTCTTTCAAATATCATTCGTTTTTAGCCACAGTGGACAGTTCAGCAATAAGGGACCGTTCAGAATTTATGACTGGGGGAGTGGGAGTTTTGCTGGAACTTCCTGTCAAAAATTGTTGATACCCCCCTTGAGTTTCATGCGGATTTTTAGTACCCCACCCTTAGGTTTCACGCGTATTTTTAGTACCCCCCCCCAACATACAAAGCAATACACACATATATACTGTTACACACGGCCACGCGAACAGATTTGCGTCATTTCGCATAATTTTGCGCATAAAAAAGTCCAAATAAAATGAGTTTATGCGTGTTTTTTAAATATTTTTTCTTTGTTAAAATTTCTTACCCTCTTGGAAGTGTTGTCAAAAATTTATACCCCCTTGAAACATGTATGAAAAGTTAGTACCCCCTCGGCCAAAAATTCTGAACGGTCTCTTTTCATTGCCATTTTGGAAGCTATCTTTTGGAAACTATCAATGTTCTTGACCTGTACCCTCAAGCAAGTCTATGAATGGAAGAGTTCATAATGAATGATCAAACCAAGAATGGTGGCCATTTTTTAGATGAGATCTGGGATTTCCTCAAATATTATTGAACCAACTAATCAAGCAATTCTCCTTATCAAATTTCAAAGCTCTAAGTGAAATACATTGGGCAAATTAAGAATGGTGGAATTTTGATAGCCATCTTGGATTTCTCAAAATATTCCCAATACACAACCTCAAACAAATCTCTAAACCAATACTACTATAAGCTCATGGGAAACGTCAAATGTGGCAATTTGATGTCTAAAAAGTATGGATGAGAAAACAGATAGAAATTTTTCCAGAAGTGGGGTATTGAACATTTTCAAGATGGCAGCCAAGATGGTTGCATAGATGGCCACCACTGTGTATAACTTTTCCTGAAGTGGAGTAATTGGCGGGTTATTCCGTCAAGTTTCAATTGAACAAAGTGTAATTGTGGGCTGAAGGAAAGTCCGAGGCTAATATAGACACGGTGATTGGCGACCATTTATTCACACCAATCACTTGTTTAATGTTTCTTGGATAAGGCTTATATATTACTTGAAACTTATCAAACATTTATATCATAACTATACAAAACAGAAATTCCAAATTATAATTTTCTTAGGAAGGAGGAAAAACACACAATTTCTTTTTGATCTCAGTTATTTAACATGTAAATCATAACCACAGCAAACATATATATGTGAGAAATCAAAAAAACGTATTAATTCCTACTAAATAAGTAGACTCCACATCATGCCAATCCTAGATCAAATCTGACAACAATAAATTTAATTTTTCAATGAAGCAGTATTATATTTACCAGCTTTTGTGGTGTTTCTTAGTAATATGGGCACAGGGTGTCATTACCTTCTTTGCTGTTTTTTTTTCACTTTGTTCCAACATTAGGTGTGAGTAGCACAACTTACCCCAGTCTCCCTTTTGTTCATTGGCCACATACATTGCATGACTTAGCATGTGCTCCTTTTCAAACTGGACAGATCTTTGATGATTTGGATGACTATGTGTGGTATCACAACACCCTGCTAAACAATGTTATAAGTACTCATGCACCTAAGAAAAAAAGAATTATCAAATCCAGGCAACTTGTATATATGAATGGTGATTTGCGTAGAGCGATAAATGTGAAAGCAATGTTAAAAAGAAAGATGAATAGAATATACAGCAAAGAAAATGTTGATAAATTTCGTGTGCAGAGGAATTATGTCACAAAATTAAAACGCCAATCTCTGAAATCATATTTTGACAACAAATGTAAAAAGAACACAACGCGTCAAAATCCAGGTCAATTTTGGAAAGCAGTAAAACCTTTTCTAGGGGAGACCAAAAATGGTATGTGTGACATAAGTCTTCGTGAAAATGGAAATGTTATCACAGATGCCTCCGAAGTAGTCAACATTTTAAATGATTATTACATCAACATGACTGATAGTTTCAGCACGGATGAATCCGTAAATTCAGAGAGCTCTATAAGGGATATTGTAGATGCCTACAAGGACCATCCCAGTATAGCTAAGATCAAAGAACAAGTGACAACAAGAATGGACTTTGAATTCAGACAAATTACCTATGATGAATTGCTTGGCAAGTTGAAAAGTACAAAGAGTAATAAGGCAACAGGTTTTGATGGGATACCTCCTAAGCTGGTCAAGGCCGGGGCTTCGGTGCTAGCATACACATTTCTCCCGGTGATAAATACTGGTATCAAAGATTCCTTATTTCCAAATTATCTTAAATGTGGTGATATTACTCCAATTTTAAAAAAGAAGATCCTCTCAACAAAGAGAAATACAGACCAGTTAGTGTATTGCCATCACTGTCTAAACCATATGAAATTGTAATGTTTGATCAACTGATGGGGTTTTTTGAAGAAGTTTTGTCCCCTTTCCTGTCAGCGTACCGAAGAGGTTATAGCACTCAGCATGTATTGGTTAAAGCCTTAGAGGACACGAAGGAAAGCCTAGATGAAAATAAGCATGTTGGTTGGGTATTGATGGACCTAAGCAAGGCCTTCGATGCCCTACCACATGGGCTACTGCTAGCAAAATTGAGAGCCTATGGTGTTTCAGAGTCAGCCTGCATGTTAGTTTCTAGCTATTTGTCCTTTCGTAAACAAAGGGTTAAACTAGGAAATGTAAAAAGCGATTGGAAACTTTTAAAACGGGGTGTACCCCAGGGGTCAGTAATGGGACCCCTTCTTTTCAATATTTTCAAAAATGATATCTTTTATTTTCTGGAAAGTCACTGCAAGTTGTACAATTATGCAGATGACGACACTATCAGCCAGAGTGATCATGATGTCTTACAGTTAGAGAAGAAATTAAGTGCAGCCTCTGTAAAAGCAGTTGAATGGTTTAAATTTAACGGAATGCAGGCGAATGCTCCTAAATTCCAAGTGGCTTTTTTCACAAAATCCAAAGATGTGAATTGTATTAAAATTAAGATTGACAATGTTATTTTAGAAAGTCAGTCATCAGTAAAACTTTTGGGTGTCATAGTGGATCGAAATTTGAATTTCTATGAACATATTTCAAACATATGTAAAAAAGCCGCCATACAGGTAATGGTTTGAGAAGATTGTCTGTGTACTTGTCACAAGAAACTTTGATTGATATATATGTGTCATTTGTTGTATCGAACTTTTTGTACTGTCCTTTAACATGGCATTTTTGTTCAAAATCTGATACGAAAAAAATAGAAAAGGTGCAAGAGAGAGCATTGCAGATTGTGTTAAAAGATGTTGATAATGATTATAGGATGTTACTGCAAAATTCAAAAAGAAGCTCTTTACATTTGGTAAGGCACAGGCTTATTGCTATTGAAATGTTCAAAATAGTCCGTGGCGAAGCACCTCTGTTCATACAAGAACTTTTTACTAGAAAGGAGTGTAGCTATTCCCTAAGGGACAATAATGTCCTAGTGCTGCCCTCGTATAACACAGTTACATACGGTAAAAATAGACTGTCTTATTCTGGTGCTTCTATTTGGAATTCACTTGATGCAAAATATAAAAATGTCAACTGTTTAGATGAATTTAAGAAACTGCTTAAACACTGGTCAGGGCCAGCATGTGCTTGTGGTTTCTGTATGACATGTTTGTTCTAAGAATGCTAGTTTTTATGATTGCTTTTATGACCTACATGAAGAATATGTTTTAACTTTTTTCATATTTCATTCTTTCATTTACATCTGTACATAATCATTATTTTTAACTGTTTTTTTTATCATGGATAAAAAGCACTTGTGCTTGTGTTATTGTTAATTGTATACATCCATGTAAAATAAAGATTGTCTTACTGTCTTACTGTCTTACTGTATAAATCCTAAATATCATTTTTCAAAGTTTCATTTTAAGCACCTGCACCAACAAATTTGCACTTGCATGATACTACAAACCTACATTTGCCTTTTCTCCCTTAAAATTAAGAAAAATACATCTTACCTTTCTCTGTTCTCAGCTGTTTAGATTGGCAAATACAAATGAGTCCCCTTCAAAACTGATTTTATGTTCCTCTTAGTGTTTCTGTTCAGTGGTGCAAATGAAAACTGTGAGGGGAATTATCAAATTGTGATAAAGCAACACCTTGGTGACAATGCATGAGGAATATCAGATAAACATGTCTGTACATATTCTTAAAAGCCAGTACTTTTACAGTTTATAGTTGATTACAGAGATGTGCCAGCAGAGAAGCGTCTGTAAGCATTACCCAAGTTACAGTAGTGAAACAGACTTTTCTGTAGCCTAACAGAATTTTCTGTATCTCTACGCAAAATTTTTAACAGTGTGCAACCACCACAAACCACCAGCATTCCAACTTGTTTACACTTCATCCAAATAGCCCGCCATTATTTCACATTTCCTCTTCTTGTTATTATAGAGGCTCGTGTATCTGGTTTATGTGCTCTCACCCCCAAAAGTTTCTAAGTTCTGACCTTTGCTTCAAACTTGCAGTTTAGCTCCTATCATGATATGTTAGAGTTCAACCCAGTCACACTAAACAAATAATCAGAGTTCAACCCTGGCTCTCATTAGCTAAGTTCTGACCCTTACCTGCTGCAACTGAGCTATCAACCACAGGCCAAACTTTTAAGTTTCGCTACCTTTGCATTACACTGTGTTTACACATATACCCCCCCCCCCTCTCCAAGTATCCACTACCCCCTGCCAGGTGGCCTCTTACTATTGCCTACTGTGGGTGGCATCAGCACCAGAATCCCATCCATGATAACCCCTGCATCATCCCATCCACTTCAGTCATCTTCGGTAGCCCACCTGGACCACTTCACCACTGAGCCATTCTTTCTGCCAGCGCCTTGCTTCACACCTCCAGCTTTCATTTTCACACCAGTCCAGCTCCAAACTTGACCCATTTTCCTTCTTTTTTTTAATACTTACCGCCCCAGCCACAAAATAACCATCCTTACCCATCCCATCATCAGGCTGCTGCTGAAGACTGGCATTGACTTCACTCACTCCACTTGGAACTTAGCAACTTCATCCCCTTGGGCCCCAGGACCATCCATATCGCACATGGACTCTGCAAAACTGTAATACTCAGGTAGGGGCGCATTTACTTACATTGATCGAGAGCATGGCCACTGCTATGCCCACCAGTCCTTTGAGCCCGCGCATTGTCTAAACTTTCATTTGCTAAAGCCAGACCTTATTACTGTAATTTTGACCACTACCCGCACCTGGCCATGCCTGGCCAGTGAGATAATATTTCCAGTAGGTCCCTGTTATATCATATCGACCACAATCGGCGATATCTTGTTACTAACTACGACTAACTACGAAATAAATAAGGGAAATATAATGCAATGCTTGGCTTGGCTGTGAGGAGATCCTAGATCTTGTTTGCATCTTGTTTGCATGACCAATCGTTTGAGCTCATTGAAAAGTATTTATCTCATCTACTCTTATATGAAATGGGGAATGCGAGTAGAGCTCAGTGGTGTTAATGTGTCTCTTTTTATTGGAAGTATTGATTTTCAAAATATGCCGAATTGGTCAAATGCATGAGACTTGAACATTAATACAGCTAGTACTGTATAATGCAGCTTGCAACTGATTGACTGCAGGAAATAAATGCGAAATCAATCCTGCTTAATCATCATATTCAAGACCCAAGATTTAGATTAAAGTCTAAACATTTATTGAGTAAAACTATGGAACATAAATTATAGATACAGATAAGTCTATTGGACCCAAAATAACATTACAGTATATCAAAAAGAAATGGCACTGACATAGTAATAGAATGAGCTCAGTTTCAATTAACTCATTAGTGATAATTCATAGAGTACAAGTAGTTGAAATACTAATAATTCGAATGAATGTCATGTTACATCATGTAGACCAAAATGGATATAAGCACACTTCTCCTTACTGCAATTTCAGTAAGTGCGAGTTTTTGCAATTTGATAGAACAACGTAGCAAATATACCTAGATCATGTGATTGGCTGAGGTACTGAATTACATGCCATAAAACTCATTTGAATGGCATTAAAACGTGTTTAAATTGCAGTTGACGTGTTTGAAAATGGCAATGATTGCCTGTACTTACTTACTAATCAGATTCAGTTGTCAAACTCAACTGCTCACTTGAGCAGAATAATACATATTTCAGTGCTTTCTACGTTCAACTAACAGATTGTTCCTCCGTGGCCTAATGGTTATAGCAGTTGATATTGAATCCACTGGCCTGAGAGGATCTGGGTTCGAATCCCGGTACTGGAACCTCATTGGAGTGAGTTGGTAGTTGTGGCCGGGGAGGGTGGCCACTGCGTTGGCAGGGGTCCACCCTCCTGTCTGGTGTATGCATGTGCGCAACAGTGAGGTGTATGCATGTGTGCAACAGTGATATCCCAGCCAGACTCCACCCGAATGATAAGCAGTGGACCACGAGGAGCAACACAGAACAAATGGATGAAGACATCTGGACAGAAGTTGACATTGTCTACACTGCTTCGATTGTATATATATGTACATAAATACTCATTGTAAAGGGCACCTGAATGCCTGAGTGCTGGCAAATGGTAGCGCTATAGAAATTAATAATAACAATAATAATAAAAAAGATTTGGAGGACGTTTTATTGAGTTGGGTCTGATCAGAAAGCTGAAAATGCTACGTAGACAGTGAGAAATCTTGCTTGAGAAACTCATACTAATTAATTGAATCTGCAGTAATAGACCAAGTCACCGATTCTCAAACAATTAGGCTTACTCTGACTGATATGATCACTGAAAAGTTCTTACACAGTTTGTTGTGTTTCCTTAATCCTGATCTCACATTCAGACTAATTAATTTTACTTCAATTAAATGCAATCAAAGCCTAAGTGGTTGGAGTCTCTCCCTATGTCTAAATGACACAAGAGTAAGCGACTCAGTAGGCATAATGGCCGACATCTCAAGGATCCAAAACCAAAACCTCTTCTGTTACAAAGTGACCAAAAAAGCTTAAATTAAATGGATGCTGTCTAAGGCTATTTAAGCATGTGCTTAGTCATTTACAGTACCTTTCTGTGGCAGCGGCAGCTTGGTATGTCCATGAAAATTCATCAAAATCTGGAATATCTCCCCTGACTGATTGTTCATATTTAGTGGACAATTGAGGACTTCTTTTGTAACATTTTCACAGTTTAGGTTCCTTGGGTGACATTAGAAATATTTTGAGTGGATTTTGAGCACCTTTTGGAAATTTTTTTTTTCGGAAAAGTCAAAACTTCAAATTTTTGAAAAGAAGGGTGTGCACTCAAGGTCAGCTGGCAAAGACAAAAGTGAAGCAATCGAGCTACAATTACACAGGCATAATGTCAATATGGAGGCCTAAAAATACGATAACTTTACTGGCAATTGAATTAGTATGCGATTCTAAGGTTCTTTCTCCTTTAAATACATAGCATTTTATGTTAATCTGATTGGTTCAGAAGCAACAGAACGTCACACATCTAATATATCAGACGTAGTAAGTCCCTGGTTTGCATTGATTCTTCACAGGCAACTGTAAATGACCAGAATCGCGTGCTAATGAAATCATCTGTAACAGAAATAGGAAAAGAGGTCTTTGAGATATTCAAGTTTTCCGAAAGGGGGACTTATTTTTGTTGGACCGTTTACAACCGTCTATCATCATGTGACAGGAATAACAGCAAATCGCCTTCTCTCGAACTAACCATATGAAAAGCCCAATTCATCCCCCTAAGTAGATGCATAGGTCAGAACTCATAAATTTTAAATCAGATATTTACTGCTAACTGATATCACTTCAGCCAGTTACACCTACTCGCAATCAAGTCAGATAGCTCCCACCAAAATGTCCTCTTAAAAGGTTCCGCGACCAATTTCTCCGACTCAGTTTTTTATGCAAATTCTGTTGGATGGGTTCCAAATAAGAAAATTTAGGGAAGGTGCCCCTCTAAAAAGTTCAGGCTAACTCCACCAGAGACCATTTTCCAAAATGGCTGCCAAAATTAAAAATTTACCATAATTCCAATTCTATTTGGCCTACATATTCATCT
The DNA here is from genome assembly GCA_026936325.1 of Platynereis dumerilii. NCBI lineage: Eukaryota > Metazoa > Annelida > Polychaeta > Phyllodocida > Nereididae > Platynereis > Platynereis dumerilii. Next base: position 38,699,558 of record JAPTHN010000007.1, read on the forward strand.
TGGGTCAAAATATAGTCCAATTGCATTTAACAATAGCAGAAAAATTCATAGAACGTTGCACATTTTAAAATATAAATAAACATGATAACAGTAAATAGTGATAAAATTCACATTTGAACCTTCTAGGAGGACTTTTGGCAGCCTTATTGGATCTCTAACCATAGGGTTGTGTGATTTGTCAAATACTGAGAGCAGAACTCTTTTGCAATTGAAGAAATTTTTTACTAATGTCAAGAATACAAATATAGAACATGCAACTATTAATGTAAAAAAGTGATTTTTTAAGCATTTTTGGTAGTCATTTTGGCAGCCATATTAGATTATTAGATCATATTTGTGTGTAAATCTTATGGATTGTTATTAGTCAGTTGTTTTGGACAATTGAAGTACATAATATTGATGTTTTCACCAAATTAAAGACAAAAAATTGGCAACATAGTGACAAAGTGAGATTAAGGACATTTTGAATGGCCATTTTGGTACCATGAGGGTGAATATACAAATTATTAACACAATATTTGACTTTTCTGAGGCATGTTAACATATTGTATGAGTATCCTGATTCCTGACCCTTAAAACCTATATTTTGACCAAAGATTTGAATCTGTAGGCCAAATAGAAGTGGAATTATGACAAATTTTAAGTTTTGGCGGCCATTCTGGAAATGGCCCCTGGTGGAGTGAGCCAGAACTTTTGAGAGGGGTACCCTCCCTAAATTTTCTTATTTTGAACCCATCCAAAAGAATTTGCATTGAAAAATTGAGTCGGAGAAATAGGTCACGGAACCTATGGCACGTCCCTCTACTATTGGCTGCTTTGCTTTGGAGACCTAAGTGTCGAAGCACTTGGGTTGTGGACTGTGGAGCCATGAAGCCTGAAAATGGGTTTAACTGCAAATTTTGACCCATCAATTTAAAATCAAAAGAACCTAAATCTCAACACTTTCCAATTAGCATCATTACCAGTCATACCTGATATTCTCCAACATATCATACAAGAGTAGATGAGATAAATAAGCTGAACACAGCGCTCCTGAATAAAATTCAGGATTAAAAAAATTCAACAAGAAAACGGAAAGTGCACGCTTTCAGAGCAGGGTCAGGAGAACATTATAAGACCAAAACCGAAAAATTTTGTCTGGAAAATTTTGAGTTATCGTCATTGTAAATTTTTTGTTTATCAAACTCATATTTTCATGGTAACACGGGGGCATAGAAAGTTGTTTAAGTCATTAATCATGTTTGGAGAGACACATGTTGATGGTAGGACATCATTATTTAATTTACATGATAATTGAATCTTTGTTAGTTAAACTAATAGTTATGTATTCATTGTATTGGCTAAGAATTGTGCGCAGAGTGTGATAAACACATGCAGATGCATATTTATCAAAGAAGTGAATTTGTTGCCCCTGTAAATTGATTAGAATCGTTTATTGTGAATGTTTCACCTGCTTTTAGCTTGATTTGAATTTAATTTAGCCTTTCTTTTGAATTTTTGCGATGCCTTTCATCAAATTATGACATTTCAAAGAGTTCAATTTGTGGATCATTCTTACTAAGACTGAATGTGATTTATATAAATTGCCTCAATATATCATATAAACTTTTCATAAATCTAAAGAAATAAACCCCAACTGTGGCTTTTTGTGATCCGAGAAGTGTGTTAATGAATATTACTGACAGAATGTTTTTGCAATAATTTCTGGGCAAAAAACCCATTTAATGGGCTAAATAACCCATCCAAACCATCATAATGTGACTGTGAGATGCTAAATAGCTTACCAATTGATACTGAAACACAACATGACATTCAAAGAGAGTCCCTCATATGCAAACAACAGCAAAGGTAGACAATTGAGCAATGACAGGTAAAATAATCAATTTAAAGATAAGGAATATTCGGGCAGCGAAATTTAGCACAAGAAAGGTTTCAAAAATCTGTGCAGTGATGGTCTAAACTTCAATGGTCGACAGCAGGAAATTAGGTCAAGTGGGACCAGCTTCTTATCAATGATTTAGTTTCGAATTTAACAAAACATGACATATTCATATTCAAAAGTGTCTTAAAAATTCAATCTTCTCCATTAATATTCCCTGTATCTATTATTTTTATGGAATAGTTCAATATAAGCCTTGACAAGCTAAATTAAATTATTAACATGTGATTCATTTCATTTCAAAACAAACAAGAAAACATAACAAAATTAAGGTTACATAATCTTTGTCAAATGATGATTATGTAACAGTGAGCAATTAATCTACATGCAGATCATGTTATTGTTTTTGTTATCACTATTGTGTAATGTCAACAATCTAGCATAGACTTTAATTTGGCAGCTTTCAGTGTAGTCTTCCTTTTTACTATTTAGCTGATTATCTATCAATTCTATTTATTCTTAATCCTATTTATTTGCTATCCTATCTATCTATCTATCTATCTATCTATCTATCTATCTATCTATCTATCTATCTATCTATCTATCTATCTATCGATATATTCTATTTTTGATATATTTTATTTTTCTTATAGTTTCTAGTCTAAATTTCTCTGTTTTTCTATCCGTTTTTCAATTTCTTTGAAACAGTAACAGAACTGCCTTTCATACATTGAATATGAGATAAATTTAATGAAAGTTACATGGTAAAACCATAAGTCCTAAAAAAACCTTTTAAGAGCTGCGCGAATTTCATGGCTGTGCCATTTACATATTAGAGGCTTTAGGCTGATTATTACGCAAAGGTGTTGTTCTTTTAACTTCTGCATCTGCTGGCATTTGAAGATATTGATAAATATAATCTCACAGACATATAATGACGACAAACAACACAAATTCTGTAATGAGAAAATGCATGAAATATTCATATATCATGTAATATACAATTATACATCTAATTTAGCTAAAAATGGCCAGAATACAATAAATCATTGAAAGGAGGTATATATTTTTCAATAATTTACATGTGGACGAATTTTTAAACCTGCAAAAACGAACATATACACGAATTTTGCATTCGTTTAAGTGCCAAATATTGCATTTCACGAATTTGTACAGGTGTAATTACGAACATACTAACCCTGAAATTGCCTAAAACTAACTCTAACCCTAATTCATGTATATATTTTTCATTATTTGGCATGTTCACGAATTCATGGAGGTGTAAAAACGAGCATGTACGAATTCGTGGACATGAAAAAACGAGCATAGGTGCTCGTGTACATGTAATAACTAACACTCGTGAATGTGCTTTATTATTCATTCGTGTATCTGCTAAAACTAACATTCGTTGAAGTGCTATATCATTAGGGTTTAGTGTTAAAATTAGGTTTAAAGTTAGTTTTAGCCAAGTTTAAGGATGCAATGTTCGTAATTGCACCTTCACAAATTCGTGAATTGCAATATTTCACACCTACACGAATGCTAAATTCGTGTATATGTTCGTTTTTGCAGGTTTGCAAATTTGTGTACATGTCAAATAGTGAATAATATATACCTCCCTAACCCTAGCCCCAACCCTAATTATCTAGCACTTTCACGAATGTTAGTATTGGCAGGTCCACGAATGAATGATAAAGCACATCCACGAGTGTTAGTAATTACATATGCACAAGCATTTATGCTCGTTTTTACACATCCATGAACCCGTACATGCTCGTTATGTTAGTATTGGCAGGTCCACGAATGAGTGATAAAGCACATCCACGAGTGTTAGTAATTACATATGCACGAGCATTTATGCTCGTTTTTACACATCCATGAACCCGTACATGCTCGTTTTTACACCTCCACAAATTCGTGAACATGCCAAATAATGATAAAATATATGTTGAAAGGGATTAACAGAGGCAATATACAAAAGCTGCAAACTTACTTGTGAAAATAAGAGTGTGATCAACAAAAAATTTAAAATGACGATAACTCAAAATTTTCCCAACGGAATTTTTCAGTTATTGTCTTTAAATGTTCTCCTGACCCTGCTCTATAAGCGTGTACTTTCGGTTTTCTTGTTGAATTTTTTTAATCTTGAAATTTATTCAGGAGCACTGTGTCAAAAGACTGGTCATGCAAACAAGATCTTGGATCTTCTCAAATCCAAGCCAAGCATTGCGAGTCATTATATATTTCCCTTATTTATTTCGTAGTTAGTCGTAGGTAGTAGTAAGGTATCACCGATTGTGGTCGATATGATATGGTGGAAAAATAGCAACTTTATTACGCAACCTACACATGTGCGTAGGATTCAGTTGGCAAAACTATTAATTAGTAAGCATTATGTGCGCACAATCCATCAACTAGTTGAATCGCTTCATGCTATGCCAGATGAAATGAAATTTTTCTTTATGGACCCACTAGAGGCGTTGTCTAAATTGACGGACATATGCAAAGATGCCCTAAAATCAGAAAGTGATGAAGGCATTATGATATGAGTGCATGTGTAGCTGCATATATGTTGTGAAAAGTATGTGCTGTTATTTACTATTAACCTTTTCTCTTTCACAGGATCTAATTGATGGAAGGACAGAGGTTTATTGATTTGTTAGTAAGGGAGGAGAATAAAAGGACCGAGGAGGCCAGGCGCCCCATTGACTGGAACCTCGCCCAAATACCTGCAGCAGGACCCCCAAATGGCCCTGTGGTGCAGTTTGCAGAGTCTGTCTCTGTGACTGTCCGCAGAGGCAGAGGAGAAAAGAAGGAGAAGGTGGTAAGTGCCATAAGTTGCAGGCAAGCACTGCAACTGCAAGGGGAGATCCCCTTCTTGAAAAATGTCATTTCCTCACACCTGGGTGGAGGAGACAACGTAATAAATTGCCTGTCCTTGCGAGTCCCCTCCTGGACCGATCTAAATCTTGGACTGTTTGTCACACTTTTGTGTTTTTATTCAGACAACAGTGATTCATGGTTTGACTCCACTGTCGCTTTAGACTGGTGCCATGGGGACAGACCTCACACTTGGGAGGTGCTGCAATTTTGTGAACTAATGGGGAACCTGCGCATAGTTAAGCGTTACTTAAAAGATGAGGCAAGTCATGAGGACCAAATGCGCACGATCCATTATGTCACAGCTATATTGCGTGCCTGCCCTTTGGGACACCCCTTCACCACTGAGGCCCTGTATATCCTTGCTGAAAAGTGCTATGCAGACGTAGTTGAAGTGGCTAAGGCCCTGATTTTAGGACGGGACCCGGACCATGCATACACAGTTCAGGAGGTTGAAGAGGTTGCTGTGCGCTTTGGACTGACTGTCCGTGTCCCTAATCCAGAGTATTGTTTCTGTAAAAATACGTGTCCTGATTGCTTAAGACAAGAAAATGATGGATGTGTGGCGTATAACTTAGCATATTATAAATCAACAAATGAATAGCTAATTCAATTATGTCACATTGTTTCATTTTTCGTCCCACATTTAATAAATACAGGCCAGCTCCTTGACTCCAACCCCCTCCCACTCCCTGCCATCCACCATCAGTTAAGGTGACTCAAGCGTGGTAGTTAGATCAGATAGATTTTTCTAAAATTTTGCACAAACACTCCATTGGACCTGTACATTCCAAAAATGAAAAATTAAAAAGAAAAATTCACCGTATGGTTTGGTAAATTTGCCCTAAATGTGAAGAAAATTATTAAAATACTTAATTCTGTGAGACATTAAAGTGCAGCCACCCACTGGTTAATTACAGATTTGGCTTTCGTCAATTTTTGCAATGATCAAATTTTAGGAAAACGATCCGATAAATATTTTTATAAATTGGCATAGGCTACATCATAAACAGGTTACTTTTTAACAAATGTCAGAAAATAAAAAAATTTTCACCGAGTCATTTCTTTACAACAGTCCCATGACCGTGCCAATCTCAATTTAAAGAAATATAGGTATTTAGACACAATTCACAGAAATCAATTTAGAAAATTGTTGGATTAAGCTGGGGAGCCAAATCTGTAAAACAGTATACATGGTCCCTCAACCACACATATGGAATTCACAGAGACATTGTTGCACTCCACTGAACTGAGGTTCGAAACAGGTGATTACAACAAACAGTCAATGCCAAACAATGCTAAACAAGATAATCCAGCTTGCCATTTTGTAACAGGGCCTCTTTAGACATTGACAGAGCATAAGAAAATGTGTTAGAAGCTCACAGAGCCAGAGAATTTTTGCCAAAGAAATTCTAATTTGAGCATTTGTGCATCCATTTATCCACATGGAATTGTTTCATGGACTATATTTATATTGCATGGGATATCTATATTTGGAATTGCTAACAGGACAAATTGTAGTATAGAGATTCATGGAAAAGGTTGATATAAATTCTCCTATGGCCATGTCAAAACAGAATTATTTTTTCAACTCACATTGAAAATTTGAAGGCTGTTAATCAAATATCAAAGATGTTTCAAGGTTACACTTTGCATAGGCTTTGTCCACAGTGACTAAATACACCAGTTCTATGTGTTTTCTACAGTGACAGCAATTTGATTTTATATGAATTGACTTTTTCTGAAACATGTGCTTTCTCCAAGCCAATGTTTTGATCAAACAGGAAGTCATGTACAACATGTACAGTGCTGCCACGTTGTTGCACTATGAGTATAGAATATTTGTTGCCGCATTCAACAAAAAAACTATTATGCTTCTAGCTGCATTAGATCTCCTTTAAAGTGCAAATTACTGGCTGCCATGCTTTAAAAAAAAAAGATAGTAGAAAATGGTAACGTCACAACTGTTTCAGGGCCTACAGCAGTCGTGACGCAATGTTGCCCGGCAACCAGGCTGCTCAGAAGTGGGGGGAAGCGGGGCACATTGGGACGCAGGGTATTGGGAGGGTGGGGTTTTCTTGGTTCCTGGCAAGATATATGGTATGGTAGTGCCGTCATATCTTGTAATTTCACATCCTGATGTTTCTATTGTTTTGATGACAAATTACAGTCACATGCAGAAGTATGGCGAGGAAAAGTTTGTTCCTACTACTAATGTAAACATGGATGGGTTCAATTCAAACCATTCTGTGGACTAACCATGAACAATGAGGCTTTCTCAGTGCTTGTATGAATTTGATATATTGTTATGAATTGCTATCGTGATAAACACACTCACTGTTGCCTAAGAAATTGGCATTTTGGTGTAAAAGTCATATCGGGGCTCATTGGGATAGTGAATTCGGGGCACATTGGGATGCACTTAATATGGCAGAATTTAAGTGTCCAAGTCAACTGAATGACCTGGGACAGCACACAACAGGTATTCAGGCCACAGTGAATAGAGGCATAGTGGATAACCATGCTCTGTAAACAAATTTGTCGCAAAGCAATGTGTGTTACTTACATGGATGTCTGCACACAGTACAGTTTATGTCATAGGTTTAAAACTGTTTAAAATTATTAACTATAGGCACTAATAGTAAAGGTATTAATGCACTGTATATTGTCTAACGCACTACTTATACATCTATTGCACATGGAGTGTTAAAATGATTTTTTAATTGATGTCCAATGTGCCCCGGCTGGTGGGACAGTCATTTTTACGACTCACATTTTGCTGTCTGGCTGCAAGAGGGTAGGTGCAGTCTAGTTTATTATGCCTTGCATTTAAGCTCAATAGTATTGGTGATATTCATGCAAAATTCTGAGTTCTGCAGCGCTTTCAGCATTGAGCAAAATGGTAGACGTTAAAAGCGTCCCAATGTGCCCCGGTTCCCCCGATGTGCAATGTACCACGCTTGAGTCACCTTAATAACCGCCATATATGTCAGAATTATCACTCCCATGCTCTCTTATCCCATTTCTCAACTTTATGAACTGAATCTCTTTTAATTGTGCTTGATCTACTTATCTTGATTCATGCATGGTACACACACATTGCTTACTGGACCGTGTTTAGCATATCATTATTTTTTTTTTTTTCATCAGTTATAAAACTTTCTTAGTCATTCTAACGGTTGTTCAGTCTTGTTATGGAAAAAAGTATTTTGTTTTAATTGATATGTTGATATCTTTGTATAATTAGTAGGGCCTAAATAGTGAATAGATCAACTACTTCAGCTGAAGAGATCATTAGACGGAGTTGAATTTCTGTGTTATGAAGATATTACTGGGGAGCATCATTTTTTCAAACATTTTGGATATTCAGCTTGTTTTATAATAGAAAAGCCACAATAGCATTAGAAAGTAACTATGATCAACAAGTAGCTAGACTGTGTATGACTTGAGTGACATCAAGCTATGGTTCTATTTCATTTAACCTAATTTCAGATATTTTCAGTCATTCAATTTGCTGATATTTACCCGCTGCAATGTATATTGCCGTCGGGTATTGTAGTTACTATGGCAAATTTTTGTCCGTCCGGCGGGCGGGCTGGCGGGCTGGCGTCACACATGTGTATTGGCCTCTGTGCCAAAACTATTACACCAATATATATGAAATTTGACAAATGAATGGGTCTTATAGTATTAATGTGCCTTTTGGAGTTCATATCTATACAATGACCACAGTTTTATTATAAAATATTGAGAATTAGGAAAAATTCATTCTTTTTCGTTTCTGGACCAGGACTCGGAAATGGTAATACCTATGGGCATCAAAATCGACCACAACATGTATTAAATACCCTAATTGTGCCTTTTGGGGGTCTAAATGCTCTAACTAAAATTGATCACAAAATATTTACACAAAATGTGAAAAAATGTTTTTTTCAAACCTCTGAAGTTCCATCAATTTTTGGGTTACATATTTGAAATTTTGCGGTTAGTCGTCTAAAATATAGCCCTTTAAACTACCTGAATCATTTAGAGGGTCCATCTAACGAATTTTGCGTAAATTAATTTTTCTTGAATTTTGGTCTCTCGCACAAAAACAGTAATAACTATATTGGTAAAAACAAAAGGTATTATAGTTAAACTTATCACAAAATAACTTTTACGACCATCATGTAGTTGGTGTAATTTTTAGGCCTACAGAACAAAGTTAAAGTTCACAAAAATGTGAAAATATTATATCAACTTCCTGACCATTTCGTTTCTAATGAAGTCACGCCATGTTCTTGAATATGAGAAAGATGAATAAACAAAAAAGAAACACATGGTTTTCATGCATATATGTGTTATATCATCAGATTGTTAACATGAAAAGACAGAAATTGCTAAAAAAATGAGGCAAAAATCTGTACTTTTGAATTGACATATTTCAGTTAATTTTGGATCTTGGTTACTAAAAGTGCCGTACCACGTGTCCCAAGCGTATTTTTTAATCTTACAATCTTGATCAAAATGCTGGAATAATTTGGATTTTCAAGTTGTCACAACTTCAAAGTTCTAAAATTGGTGATTAGATGTGAGGAATTGCAAAGATTTTTTTCTCAGACATTAGATTTATGTATAAATGATATTATAAACTATTTTTAGTGGCTGAGAATTATTTTAAAACTTTCTCTGGGTGACCCGGAAAAATTGATCATTTTTAGTAAAAAACATATAGATTGCCCGTTAAGCAATTAGGAGTAGTGTGTATATATGTAAGCAAAATTGCTACTTCTGAACCCCCCCCCCCCCTTTATGTGGACCTGGGTCTATTTTGGACAGCAGTTTCAATCGTGCTTTGCCTCATTGGGGTGTAGTTCTTGTGTCCTAATTAACCTATAGATTTAGTGTATAAATGCACAGGCCCAATCATCCATCCCTATGTCCAAACCGTGTTCTTAATGCACCAGAAGTATCATAACTTCAGAAGTTGTTAAATTTTATATTAATTGACTTTTAACAGGTCAATGGATTTAGCTGTAGGGGAGACCGGGGCACGTTGGACCTCTTTTTTATTTTTGGCTCTCAATCAAAAACTTTTCTAAATATTCGAAAAATATTTTTACTGACTGACTTCTTAACATTTAAAGTACCCTTCAGCCAAAACAAATTGATCTACCTTGTATAGCTTTAAAAATCATTTTTTTAATGGTCCAACAACATGTCCCGGGTCTGGGGCAAGATGGACCGCCATGTGGGGTACGTTGGACCATGGAATGAAAGTCCAGCAAAATAAAACGAAAGTAAGCAAACACCACATTTTATTCTCACCGATAACAATACACACTTCTGAGTCATTGCAGAACGATTATATTTGAATATTTACCAGATAATTATTGTTTCAGCTACTAGGTTAGAAGATTAGCCAAATAAATTGATTTTACCCTCATATTGCACAGGAATGACTTTGGTGCTCTGTTTGTGTGAAAAATTACACAGCTGGCATTTCGCGGATTATTTTTTGTCAGTTAATCCAGTTTACAATGATCCAATGTGCATGCCTCATTGACAAGGTTGAATGTGAACTTGGGAATCTTACATCAGACTTTACTTAATAAGTGGTTACAGTTTGACTAGATCCCCCATATTTTAGGAAGGCTGCCTAGCAATCAAGACCTTTAAAAAGTCACTTCTTATGCCGAAAATCGGGAAACCTGAAAGGGAACTCACAATTTTCCTTCAACGCTCATGGAACTTTTTGGCCTGAAGTTATACCACAAAATGTCTCTTATTGGGAATATGGATAACTAAGCATGTTTTATAAAAAAGATATTGGGATGGTCCAACGTGGCCAGAGGTCCAACGTGCCCCAGTCTCCCCTAATATATACCAACAATCATTTGGAAAAATAATTTAAAAAATTCTTAGTTGAAAAGTTAATTCATTATAATATAGGCCTATTTGATAACAAAATAAAAAAAAATGCATAGCAAAATAAATTAAATTGCATTAATATACTAAATAGAAATCATTCACAATTATTATGGCAAATTTAAAAATATTTAGTCGTCATCTATCTATCTATCTATCTATCTATCTATCTATCTATCTATCTATCTATCTATCTATCTATCTATCTATCTATCTGTCTATCTAAAAAAGGTGATTTTGGCAAAAAAGGGTGATTTTGTCAAAAGGTGATTTCAGGAAAGGTGATTTTTGAAAAAGGTGAAATTGACTGGCCCCCTTTCAGTCCAGACAAGTTGATTTCAAGAATCCTTCTGATCTTATTATGGGTGAAATGGGGACAAGCATCTTTGATGTTTTGGTGGTGTGTGTATAGTACCACCAAGGTGTATACAATCAGACCAGTCTGGGCTGTATATTGATACACTGGATATTTACTGTTTTATTTGAGGCTAGACTAGGCCTAGGCCTATATCAGCAATATATTGACCCAATATATATTATAATTTCAACTCTTCTCTCATAGTTTCTCTTAATTAGGGAGCCATTGTTGAGTTTTTATACCACATTCATCAAATATTGTCCAGAATTTACTTCAAGTCCATGTTTTGGCAATTGATGTTCCATCTGCATTATACATATAGAAACAGTAAATGCCTATCAATCTATATCGTAAACATAGCAGTTGCTTGTGACAATGTCTCTAATGCCATTGTGTCTAAGATCAAAAAGTGTTTTTCAAAAGACTTTGGATATTCCAAATAGCACTTTGAGGATATTTGAAAAGGTCAAATATCCCCGAAGATGCTATTTGGATATTTCATGAGACCCTATTTCATCAGATGATATTCCATCTTAAGCTTTGGCTGACCGTATGGAGCTTTGGCAGCTGCCAATTATTCTCCGGGTCCTATTTTTGGTTCCAAAATATCCAGCAGAGGGGGCTTCAACTTCAGAGGCCTGGATACATGCTGCACTTCATTTACATTGAAGTGCCCTCTTGTGTTGTAGAAGAGATGGCAGTGCATGACAGCCCAAAGTTCTAACAAATAGTGTCCAAATAGTTCCTAACCGTGAGACACTATTTGGTCACTATTTGATGTAGAAGAGATGGCTGTCAGTATACTATGACAAAGTTTCTAACATAGCACATTAGAACTCTTGGAAAAGTTCAGTAGAAAATGTGGCTTGGTTGCAATTTTTGGATATTTCATGAGGGATATTGGCAAAGCATGGTGAGGGGAGTAGATATTGTGACAAAGACCTATTTTAGCGTCTGGCATGCAAAAAGCAGCCCGATTTGCAAATCGGGCATGTAGACCTTTCGGCTGTAACAGCAGTTGCAAAATATCAGCTTGCATTTTCAGGGCCATGGACTAAACAGGGTCATGGAACCATGGTCATTCATGTTTGTACAAGGTATGGTCAATGGCACTGGTCAATGGCAGGCAAAGATATAAGACATGAGGCCAGGGATTCTACGGGGAGAAAAATATGGCCATGCAATGGTATTGATATGTTAAATAGTCAACCACAAATATAGAGGCAGTACAGTACTAACTGTGAATCATTCTTTCATATATCTATGGAACAGAACATACATTAGATATTTAATGTTCCATCCTAAGTTCCTAACTCCTGTTGGTTATGTTATCTAGAACATAATCAAAAGAGACAAAAAAGCCTATGGATAGATGTGAATTAATTTATCATGTGCCATAATGCACTGTTTGTATATTGCAATGCCTTACCATAGATTGATAATTACTAATTAGATAGAATGCATATGCCATATAGCTCTATCAAGGTCCATTAATTTGTTAAGCTTCATCACCAGTACTTTGTCAGCCGATTTGTATACATTGCCAGTACTTTAATCTGACTCAGATGACTTATTGAGGGACTAAGTGTACTTGATTCTTTGTCAGCACTTCATTGGCTCTGATGACTTATTGGTACCAATTTGCTATGGCTTGTCATCAATGGAGAGGCCTTGTAGTTTGTTTCTGCACTGGGCCAGGATAAAAGGCCCAACCTTGACCAAAGCTTTCCTCACATAGTCATTTTGAGACTGGTGAGAGGCTGGGAGTGCAGTGCTGACTTGATTAGAGGCCTGGTTTTCTGGTTATTTTGCAGTTTCCAGAGGAGTTTTTGGTTTAGAGTCAATTTGAGGGAGAGGAATGGATGGGGGGGGGGTTGATTCTATTCCATCCTATTCTATTCTATTCTCTTTTTATTCTAGTTATATATGTATTTCACGTGTGTGTGTGGTACCATTAAAACAATTAGTCAGTTCATGTGCCATTTCACCATGGAAAAATCTTGCGTTTCACCACTTGCATCTGCATGCCTTACTTTTAACTCAATATTTTTAGATAAAACATTACCAGCGTGTCTAGTCAGTTTATACAATGCATTTATGTTGTTTTGTTTCCTTGCATCGGTGATCCAATCCATATTTGCAATATACACCCTTTCATTTCATACGAGTTACAATTGTTACTCTTCTGAAGACACCTGATAGTTTATTATTCACTGCAGTCTCTCTGACTGGAGTGCATATATGATTTGTCTGACAGAATTTACACACTTCCCACAAATTTCCAGACAGCCCTGCTGCATCCTGCCTTCACTTTCAGTGCTGCAAGGCAGAAAAAGTAGCACTGGAATACAGGCAAAGCGCCTAGACGACAAAATTGTGACCAACGCATCCTGGCAACAACGGAAAGTGGACGTTATGGACAATGTGATACGAGCAAAGCTGAAAGTATGCCCTGACGCCAGAAAAGTGTTACTGAACTGTGACAACAGAGAACTTGTTGAGGATACACACCACGAGTGCTGGGGCAGAGGCAACAACAACAGTGGTGAAAATATGCTCGGGAAGCTGTGGGTGCTACACTGGCAATTGTGCAGCGTACGAATTACGTACGTAAATTCTACGTACGAAACTCACAAAAAAGAGCCGATCCGTAGTACGTACGTACTATGAGGTTATACCATGGGTGGAGGCTGTATATCCCTGGTATTGTCACCCAAGATCCAGTATATCCCGAGACCCGAAGGGTCGAGGGATATACGGGGTCGAGGGTGACTATACCAGGGATATACTGCCGCAACCCATGGTATAACCTTTTTATCCCATGTCTTTTTTTTAAATACTTTTATTTTATATCAATATAAAACAGTTTGAAGCACTCAATGTGAATGCAGCTGTGCTACAAACAAAAAATCAATACTCTTAATTGGCAGCACTTAATTGCCTTAAATCACAACAATCAGCAAATATGCTGGTATCTACATGCTAATAAGCATGATATATAGGGGCACTGTTGTCTTTTGATTGGTCAGTTCCAGTATATCCCTGTTGATCTCATTATCTTTCAGTATATCCCTGCTGGCTAATTAGCCAAAGGAATTTGATTGGTTGAACTAAATATATCCCTATTTCTTTTTGTTGTATTTCCCTCTCTCAATCTGTATTGTCCAGGGAAAAGCTCAGTATGAGGGACAAAAGTTGGCTAGACATGGGATAAATTTTCGTACGAACTTCGTACAAATTCATATAAATTTCTGGCAGGACTTTTCATTTACTATGGCAATTTTGGTGCAATATGGTTATCACCAGTTAAGACCTTGCATTGATCCATCTACAAAAAATCAGCAAAAAAATCAAATAAAAAGCCCAAAAACCAAGTTAACACAAATGAAATCCAATCAAAAATATACGTATGTTTTACGTACGTACACTTTCGTATGTATCTCATACGTGAAAACAGTCAATTTACGTACGAAATACGCAAGAAAAAGCATCGTACGTATTACGTACGCTGCACAATTGGCCATGTACACATGCAGTAGAAAGCTCAAGAATGCCAATCCTGCTACCAAGCAAAGGGCCATTCGGACACAGCAACCCAGATGCTACCGGTGTGGTGAACCCGGACGCATCAGCATGAAATGCAGGAAATCAGAAGTGGCCGAATGCTGCATGGTCCTGTGGCAAGCAGGGCCATTGGCGCAAACACTGTAGGAACACCGGACTTAGACGACCTAGAGTGAGCTACTACTAGGTTCTCGGCCAGGACAATCAGGCCGTATCTGGAACGAACGATGTGGACACTTCTCCAAACAGCCAATGTGTGAATTGTGTGAATGATATGGACATTTGTGATGATAACTGTTTGAATGATATGGCAAATTGTGATGATAAATGTGAGAATGATGTGGACGATGATGATGACAGTATAAATGATATACACAAGATTGATGATTGTGGGAGAGATATTGATTGTGCGATTAGCTTAGCTACGTATATACTGTTGATGGTTTTATGAATGATATGGACAGTGATGATGACGATTGTATGAGTGACATGGGCAATGTTGATGATGATTGTGTGAATGATGAAAATGTTGATGATGATTGTGAGAATGATGAAAATGTTGATGATGAATGTGAGAGTGATATGGACCATGTTGAGGATGATCATGTTAATAATGTGGCCGCTGTTGATGATGATTGTGTTTGTGACTTATATGGTATTGATGAAATAGAAAATAACTCTCTCTGTATTGATTTAAATGAAAGTAACGTAAGTCAAAATAGAGTGGATAACCCACCCAAATTGAATGCCTCTGACTGCTCGATAAATGAAATGATTACTGATGAATTAGATGTTAGTATAATGGACACTCATATGATTGACAGTGATTTGCATAATGTGTTTGATAGAAATATGGAACGTGGTGATACTTATGTAAATTCATCAAATGGTTACATTGACTGTAATGAATGTGAAATTGTCAAACTCAGGAAGTTATACCCACAGAACATGATTATAGGGCATCTTAATGTTACTAGTCTCAGCATGAAAATAACTGAAGTGTCAAACCTGATTGTCAATGGCAGATTTGAAGTGTTTGTATTAAGTGAAACGAAATTTGATAACTCGAAGCGTGATGCTGTTTTTGAAATTGAGAACTACTCAAAGCTCAAAGCGGAGGGCTAAATGTGTATGTTTCCAAAAACATTCCTTCAACCATTGGTAGTGTCGAAGTATGCAATGACGAAATAGAATGCTTATCAGTTGAACTGTGCTACAAAGAAACTAAATAATGATACTTTGTATGTATAAAAACCCCAAGACTACTCCAAATAACTTTAAGCAATTTTTTGAGAAATCATGTGAAGAAATCCTAGAAAAGCATGAACATGTAGTCATATAGGTGA
This sequence comes from Platynereis dumerilii, assembly GCA_026936325.1. Classification (NCBI taxonomy): domain Eukaryota; kingdom Metazoa; phylum Annelida; class Polychaeta; order Phyllodocida; family Nereididae; genus Platynereis; species Platynereis dumerilii. The sequence goes on from JAPTHN010000007.1 coordinate 38,715,492, forward strand.
CCTAAATTTCAATAAGTTTCAGAATAATTTTCTTTCTCAAATGTGCCCGACTTTCAACTTAACCAATCTGATAAATGAACCGACTTGCTTCAAATCTAATAATGCTGCTCTGATAGATGTCATGCTTGTGACTAAACGAAGAAAATTCTTAAAATGATTCTCAATTAACACAGGAAAAAGTGACTTTCATAATTTAATAGGTGGTGTTTTGAAACAACATGCACCAATACCTGCAAAGAAGACGATTTTCTGCAGAAAACTTAATGAAATAGATTACGAAAAGGTTAACGATGAACTGAGCTGCATGAATTTAGTAAATTTAATAACTGAAAGTTATGCAAATGAAGCATTCAATAAGCTACATCAGCAGTTAATTGAGACATTAGATAGACATGCACCAAGAAAAAGTGAAACAATTAAAAGAAATTATTTCCACTGTATGAGGAAAAGACTTAAAAAGCAATCCTCGTTAGAAATCAATCTCGAAATAAATTCTTTAAACTTAGGACGTCGTATAACTTAGCTCAATATCGCAAACACAGGAATACAGTTACATTAATAAAGCATCAGTAATTAAAAAGCTATTTTGAAGAAAAATGCACAGGCAGTACAAAGAATAAAAATTTTTGGATGGCCATTAAAGTTGAATCCCACAAAATACATCTGCTCCACCTATTGTACTCCACGTATCTAAATGGTTCAACAAAAATAACCCAACTGGTGGCTCCCCGCTTGGTCAAATTGTTCATATCCATTGGAAAAGCCACAGATTTTTGAAAACAGGGTAGGCTCACTTGAAGGCTGTTGGCTCAGCCAGGAATAATGGCACTAAACTATAAATACACACATTTAAGGTCGATATACTGGCCTATAATCCAATCCAACTTGCATAAAAAGTGGAGAAGGAATCTTTAAGATACGAGTATTCAAGATTATTTTAAGGATAACTTAATTTTGTTGAACTGTTTTTCATAATTTTCTCATATTGTACACCACCTAACTCTCAAAAAACATTGGTTACCCCCCTTCAAAGACTTGTTTTTCAATAAAGTGTATTTTCAGCTATATTCCTTTAATTTTTCATAATTATCTCTTGGATATTGTTCGAGTGACACTGCTTTTCGTTATAAATCCCACATTTTACTGTATGTTTTAATGTAATGACATAAGATTTTGAAAAGATCATAGTTCAAAAATTATGTTGGATAGCCTGCCTATTATTTTTACGTTGGAAATTTTTCTTTTTGAAAAACTTTTTGGCAAGGTATCATGAATATCTCATGGATTTTAGATTTCTTGCCAAGTGTGGGATTCAACAAAAACAATGACAAAATCTGATGATATTCCTCTATGAGGGGATGGTGAAATCATCACAGATCTTAATGAAGTTTTCATATTTTCAATAAGTTCTTTAGTGAGACAGGATCACAAATAGGCACTTGCAAAAATAACCATCAACCTGTGGAGGAAATCATGTCTGGCTATGACAGCCACCTTAGCGTAAATGTGATAAGGTGCAAAATAGCTGAAACCAATCAGAATTTTGAATTCTCTGAAATAACCGAACATGATGTTCACAAAGTGATAAAACTGTCATCTAAAAAAGCGTCAGGGTATGATGAAATTCCCGTTAAATTTATTAAGATGACAAGTAGATCCCTTGTAAAACCAATAACACAATTAGCAAACAAGTGTAAATGTATACATACAACAGAGCAAGTTCCCAGATAGGATGAAAATGGCTAATATAACTCCACTATACAAGAAAAAAGATAAACTGAATAAAGATAACTACCGAGTTACTTATTTCCCTCTCAAATATTCTAGAAAAGATGCTTGCAAATCATTTGTGTAAACATGTGGAATCCTCTTTCCATGATTATTTATCAGGCTTCAGGAAAGGTCATGGCTGTCATGATATACTTACTCGCCTGGCCGATGACTGGTGTTATGCACTTGATAATGGCAATACTGTTGGAATAGTTGCAATAGACCTGTCAAAATCATTTGACTGCATGCCTCATGGCCTCTTTTAAAATTGTGAAATTACATGCATATGAGTGTACATTTTTCATCACACAAAGGTCTAAAATTTGAAACTCACCAAGAGCTTTCAGCCATATCTCATGGCCTTCATCAGCTGTCTGAGCATGCTCAGTGGGTCACATGACTGCCCAGGGTCAAGTCATGTGACAGGAGGTTGCAGAAGATTGGGGGGGGAGGTCCCAGCCTTGGTCCCTGTTTAGCGATGGTTTCTTTCTTCTGATCTCTATAGCCTCTTTGATTCTCCTTTTGTGCCAGTTGTCCTCTTTGCCCAGTATTTTAACATTGTTCCAATCCATGGAGTGTCCTGTGTGTTGGCAGTGTTCATTTATCGCAGATGATGTGGTCTTCTTGTGCTCTTCTAATCTCTTGCTCAGAGTTCTGCCGGTTTCACCAATGTACAGTCTTGAGCATGTCTCACACTTGACTTCGTATATGACCCCGGACTTCTGTTCTTTTGGTGTGTGGTCTTTCGGTCGAACAAGCTGGCTGCGCGGGACCTCCCCCCCATCTTCTGCAACCTCCTGTCACATGACTTGACCCTTGGCAGTCATGTGACCCACTGAGCATGCTCAGACAGCTGATGAAGGCCATGAGATATGGCTGAAAGCTCTTGGTGAGTTTCAAATTTTAGACCTTTGTGTGATGAAAAATGTACACTCATGGAATTCCAAAGGTCAGGATTAAGCTTACATAGTTATACATGCATATGGTTCCAATATGAACGTTTGCAAACTGCTGAAATCATACTTGATAGAAAACAAAGAGTTAAAATTGGTGAAACCTCATCTGAGTGGACCAATAGCACCAAAGGCGTCCCACAAGGATATATTTTTGGGCAGTTACAGGGTGGTCACAAAAAAACTTTACAGTTGATATGTCATTTTCCATGATTGAGTTAGTGCCTGGGTATTTACTGTGTATCAGTGATGTAGTCGAGGCCGGGACATCCGAGGCCAAGACCGAGACCGAGGCATTAACCTCCAAGGCCAAGGCGAGGCCAAGGCCATCAAACTATGGCCTCGAGGCTGGCCTCGACGATGAGGCCGGTCCCGAGGCCACCATCACTCAACCAAGGACAACCGAGACCGAGGCAAGGCCAAGGATTTAGCATCCGAGACCGAGCCAAGGCCGAGGCCATTAAAATAAGGCCCCGAGGACGAGGCCGGCCTCGAGACCTCCAACACTGCTGTGTATACAAGCCAAGTATGTTAGATCTTTGGAAAACTGGTTAATGATTAAAACGGATCATTACTTTTTTATAGTAGACAAAATGGAGGCCAGGAATGCTCCTGCATTTTTACTACTCTGGGTTGATCATGGCCAATCAGCAATTTTGAAGCGATTGAGCTTCACAAGTCAAAATAAATAATATGAAAACGAGAAGACAGAGGCACAATTCAGCACAAACCAGAAGGGGCTAGACAAAGTTCAGCCTGCACTATGGCCATTATAAGATTTCCAAACAAAGCTGTCTGAAGGTTGATGATCAGGGTGTTAAAATCACAGGAAAAGTACACATTAACATCTGTAAAGAGCATCTGAAGCCCTGGATAGATAAGACATACAGTGCTACAGATAATTTGATCTTCAAACAAGATGGGGCATCAGCCACACTCCTGTGGAAAGCCCAAAACTGGATCAAGGTTCGCTCTGTCAAGTTTCTTGACAGGACAATATGACCCCTATTATCAACAGATCTCAATCAATGTGATTATTACGGGTAGATCCCTGCAAGACACCACAGACCTTAGTTGCCCAGTGAAGGCTTCCATTAAGTTTTTATGGGAAAAACGGACACAAAGTTACATTTTTGACACCTCTGTATCATTTAGGCCCACTGTAGAAAAGTCATTAGTCTAAAAGGCCATCCGAATGAATAAATTATATCTAGAAAGGTTGTTCTTTGCTATACAAGTTGTTTTTGTATTGAAAAATAAGTAATTGTTACAATGAGCATAATCCAAAAAATAATTTATAAGTGTAAAGTTTTTTTTGACCACCCTGTACTATTCAATGTTCTTATAAATGACTTTCTTTTCCATGAAATTAGTTCTAAGGTATATAACTATGCAGATGATAATACCCTTAGTTACATAGGCAAGGACATAAACGAGATAAAACATAATCTTCGAGCTGACTGTACATTGGCAATGAAATGGTTCAATGACAATAGTATGAAAGCTAATGCTGATAAATTCCAATTAATGTTCCTTAACCGCCGCCAATCATTTATTGAAGAAACACTTGAGCTTCAAGGTTGTGACATTAAAGCGTCCCCTGTGATAACTATTCTTGGTATGGAATTGATGAGAAGCCTAAATTTGAATGTCAAATTCATGAAATATGCAACCAAACAAGTATACAAATAAATGCTCTTAAACGAATGAAACAATACTTCGATAGACAGTGTAGAAAAGTTGCTTACAACAGCTATGCACAAAGTAATTTTAAGTACTGTCCAACATTATGGATGTTTGTATGTTAAATAAATATGAATAAACTAGAAAAAACCAATAAAAGAGCACTAAGATTTGTCGCAAATGATAATGATGCAGATTATGATAATATATGTCGAGAGGAGAAAATATTTAATGTAAAAAGGGATGTATAAAGACAGTATCCATCCTGATGTACAAAGTGAAAAATCAGAATGCTCCAAAATACATTCAGGAACTATTCAAACGCAGACACTCAGTTTATGATATTAGAGACAATGACCTGTTTAACATACCAAGCTTTAAAACTGTAGGTTATGGGAAGAAATGTCTTCGATACTATGGGCCTAAATTGTGGTCAGTTATTCCCAAAGAAATAAAAGATAAACCATCTATAAAATGCTTCAAAGATGCTTTGACAATCTGGTTGCATAATTGTGAGAAGGTTTCTAACATAGACTTTTAATATTAGGTTACGAAGGAACGTGTCTATGACTATGTTATGTGTTTTTGTATCGAATGTGTGCTACTTATATGGATCTGTGCAATCAGCCGGTGCTATATGTAAATTATGTATTTATGATGGTGCCTCACCAAACTGTGCTATGTGTATATATATGATAGATATAGAATAGATAGTCTTAGCCATAGAGAGAAATTAGTTTTTAAGATTTTTATACTTTATATTACATGTAGTTTTTTAAAATTTTATATGATACTTGTCATACAGAAGCATCTGCTTTTATCCTTGTATATCTTTGTATATCATATGATTGATTGTTACGACGTTAAATAAAATTTTACCTACCTACCTACTTCCAATGTTCCCCTTTCAATATGTTTCGAAAAGATCCCCCACCCCAATGTGTAAGACCTTCAAATACATTATCAATCACCTCACTTTTCCATAAATGCTTAAAAACTGTAATTTTTTGGTCAATCTTTGCACTGTCATTTTCGTCCACACTCCAAATTCTGTTGTTAACATCAATTGCTTGAGCAGCACAGGTGGCGTGGCGGCAGGACTTTATACTGAAGTCCGCCTGGTGGAAAAATTTGTGAATGGGTTTGGGACAAATTCTGTGCTGAGAAAAAAATCTCCAATATCAATCAATTTCCTTACATTTTCAGCTTTTACATTTTACTGCTTTAGACTTAACTGGCACTAAGTTTTTTCATCTATTAATGGCCAACTAGGAATTTACTAATTTAGGCTATTTTAGCAATACTTTTTCAAAAATCTGTGTTTTGAGTCAATGACATATATATATATCACATAGGCCCCTTTTATATTAGTAAATTATAAAATATGTTCAATAAATATACCTCAGTAGATCACTATAGATGATAAGATACAAATTTAAACAATTTTATTCCAATCATTGCATTCTCAGTACACTTTTTCAATTTAAAAAACTTGCGATAAACCCATGAAGACATGAATCCTACTATTAGTAGTATCAAGCCATATGTTGCAAAAATAAATAAATAAAAGTTTTATTAATGGTTACCTTATGAAATAAGGGGGAGATCATTTAATAACCAGGGGGGTGGGTGGAGTTTTTTTTAAATGAATAATTTCTTGCTCAATTTTGGTGAAATAAATAAATAAGTTTTGGCCCTCAACAATTGAAACATGGCAATGCTGCTAGTAAAACTGAAAGACAGAAAATGTGACACCAACCGAATAATGCAAGTCAAAAGACTAAAGATGCCAATTCCACCAAAGAAGTAGATATTCTCTCTTGAATTTTTCACACTTTACCACTTTTCTTGATACACCGTTGATTGTATTTTCACTTCCTAGAGGATTCATTATTTTGTTCAGTCAGACTACGTTCTTGGTTCAATTTATCAATTAGGCTTCCATTGCTCTGTGTGTCAATTTTGAAACACACACAACTGACAGTATATTTTAAGCTACCCTTGATACAAGACTGATTGACAAGAAGCAGCAGTACTTCATGGCTCTGTCCAAAACGGCGTGTAAAATAACTGCATTGAATCACACACTGCAAGCAATTTGTATGAGAGGCACTGCACCTAATTGCTGCAGTGTATCCCATACACATTAGTGTTACGTACACTTTTCCTATGCCCCTATCATGTTGACCTCTAGTTGATACAACTTTGCACTTACTCTACATGCAATTACAAATTAATGCTTGACATGCTTGTATGATCCATGAATGCCTATCTTAAACAAGTGTTCAGATATTCTTAATTGGCACATGTGTTTCTTTGTATTTTGACATAATAATTATTTATTTAGATTAGTCATAGGCAGTGACTTTCCTATAGGGAGCAGGACAGTTGCTGTTTAGTTATCTTCAGAATGTTTATTTATTTCATTGCCTTCAATCATTTCTTTAATTCATAACATGATGATCAAACATAAACTGTTGTTACCTGTTGCTAATACTTATTTCATTGCAAATATATATATATAGTGATATCTTTGCTTATTGTCCTGTCTCAGGCTAATCTGGGACATTTTATTCCTAGCGAAATCTTTTACGAGCTCCGCATCATACAATAGAACAATATAATAAAAGTTACTTAGGTCGAGCACCAAACATTTGGCTTCATCTAGATGAACATCTAAAGAATTATAGTAATATCAAGTGTTTTGCCAAAAACTATGTGATATCGAAAGTGTTACTTTATTGAAATTTCACATAAATATTGATGTTCTGTTTTTACTTTTATTTATTTATTTTTTATTTTATTTTTTTTTCTCTAATAATTTCTTGATATAAACATATCTGTTTACTCATCAAACCATTTATTCCTTGTATATATTTTGTGTGTGTTATATATTTGTCTACTAGTAATAGGGGTGCAACTTTAAATAGTTTACTAACTCTGTTGTGTCCCCTTCTTGTTGTTATTTGTAAAATAATTCGCATTTTGTAATTATCATGTAAAATGTATGCGTTCTGACAACAAGATAAATAAATATCTATCTATCTCTAACAGTTATAAACGTTTTATTACTATTCGCTCTGAGAAATTCCATTATGGTATGGTATATTCGTATGAAACATGTAGATTATGGATGACTGCTTATATAATAATTATCAAGCATATTTCACTTGATGCATTTATGAATTAGTAACTTAGCTTAATTATATAGGGTAAATTAATAACAGCTATGATATATTATTAGATAGAATACAAGCCTCGATTAGTGTGGAAGCGCCCTTCCCTGACTAATTGTTATCTGTGGAGCAAGACCCACCCCCTGCCTTCCCTCCCACCTGAAGTGACTCTTCAAAGTAGTTAGCACTGTTAAGTTATGTGACTATTGTGTTATCAAGTTACTAATCACCTCTTTTTTTTTCTGTTTGAGTCCCTCCAGGTGTCGTAACCCTGGTCCAATGGTTCTTTACTGTGGAGGTTCGAGTTGCCACATTCTCTGCACCCACCCACACACAAGGGCATCAAACAGCAAAGGCATCGGTTAAAAATAAACTGGGCATCAATCACAAATCAACAAGGGCATCGACTCTCACGGCACCCTCACCCACGGCCAGTACAACGAGCCACATGTTCTCCAGAAAGGACAGACCCTCCCCCCCCCCCGCGTCATCCTGAATCCATCTACCCAGCGATGAACTGATCAACTCTTCAGTGTCAACATGCAACCTGTATAAAAGCCATCAAATTCAAGAAAACTGTCATGGGCTGCCATGTGGTTGCCATGTGGTACCGCCACATCTTCATCTGGTGCGTTCTCCAGTCAGTCAGTCCAAAGTTAAACCGGCACACACCATCAGCTCTGTGCGTCCGCTTAACTTCCAACCTTAAACATTCTCAGTTTCTGCAATAATGACATTATGCATCTCTGGGTGTGCTGAGCCCTTCTGAACTAGTAGGAAGGATGCTTGGCATGTCCCAGGATGCCAAGAAATGTGATCCCACACAATGAAGTCTCGAGACTCCTGATTCTGCCACCCGGTTGCAGTCGTTTGACCAATCTGCAACATGAAGAGAACACACTCGTCCTCGAAGAATGGTCACTTGCACAAGGGACTGTGCTCCTGACAAGTTTGACAAGTTCATCAGCTCATTGTGCACCATGCACAACTCGCCCCAAGTGCCTCAACCATTATGGACGAACACTGCTATGGTTTTTCAATTTGCCATCAAAACAACACCACTACCAGGGGCACCTCATGACAATGTGTTATTATAATGGTCATGTCAGTGTAAGGTCTAGGTCGCACATCTTTTGTGATACTTAGATTCATTTTTGTATGTAACTGGGAAAAAAACATCTGTTATGCTGCCAGCTGGGTTGCCAGCCAGCCCAAGCGTCATTCAGCACCTCCCAGCCAGCTGAAATGAATTTTTTTTCCCAGCCAGCTGCCTCAACTCCTTTCTCATTACCTTACTGCAAATTTCATCGGTCGAATGCAAAAAATTGACTCTCAGCTGAAAACTTTGCCAGCCGGGAAAATACTAGCTGACAGTCTGCCAGCCAGCCGGGCACCTGCTTCATAACAGATGATTGGTATAACAGATCATGGGTGCCCCTGCACTACCATAGGCATCAAAGCCCCAAAAACTATTGTTTAGGATTCACTGGCTCCCAGCCAATCGTTGATCACTGTGCCTCGCACCGTCGGCGAACATATATCGGCATTATCTACTGATCGCTTGTGATACCAGTGTGGACACAAACCAGTTGACATTCGTTGAAACTCATCAATCTGTTGCACTGACGTCATCTCATTTTACTTTCCTTTCAGAATTTTGGAAATTGTGCAAGTAACTCTATAATACACAATGTATGAAAATGACTTCTTCGAAAGCACATGATCAGGTCAATTTTATAATAATCAAAACAACAATATCTTTAATGCATTGCTTCTCCCCCCTTCCCTTTTTTGGCTCGTGGTACTCTACCCCCATTTAATCGTAATGAACAATTATATTTACAATTTATATGCCCAGTTTTAATGACTGTTTTTTAATAATCATTAGCCCAGTACATAAAGTACTCCAAAAACGCATTACCGGTGTTCTATAACATTGCCACTGTTTTATTATGTCTTTGTATATCTATATTGCATTGTTACCACATAAAGAAAAGAGTGTGATATTTGTTAGCCCTATCCAGTATGATTCATGAAAATGTCTCCCACCCAGCCTTGCTCCCCTGCTTTCCATTGCACTGCGAGCCTGTATTCCTGGCTCAACCTTTTCAGTAATTTACTTGTAATTTATTCCCTTTTTCCAAATTGGTCCAACGGACTGTGTACGCCTCTATATTGCTTTTTCTATAACCCCCCCCCCAGACCCCCGGGGAGAACTTCCACGGGGTGAAAGTTTTCCATAATTGGAAATATTCATGTGCAATGGAAGCTTTTCATAGTACAATATACTATCAAAAAAAACCCTGGATCCTTCAGCTCGAAGTGTTTCCAGAAAACCCCCAGGATGTCACTGTAAGTGTTATTATAAAGTGACTGTGTCAGTTCAAGGTGCCAATTAAACTGGTCATTGATGGTAAATATAAGTACTTATTATATTTCAAAGGAATCATATAATATTGTTTATAAATGTAAGGAATCATATAATGATTGTTTATAAATATATAGTATAGTTCAAAAATTTAATAATCATTTAATACAGCTATAAGTGTAAAGTGTAGAGTGTATAGTATATTCCAAATGAATAATATCATAAGTATTTTACAAACATATAAGATGCTACAAATGTATGTCAAGTTACTTAGTACAAATAGAAAACATAAACATTGGCTACCTTGACCCAAGCTGCCTACCCCCTTCTTCAGTTGAGTCATCACTTTAGGCCTAATTCTTAGAAGCTTCCTGGAGAGCATGTTCACAACATGTGTACCAGGAAAGCTACAGCTGATTCGCTAATCCAAATCACATGATCAGAAAGATCTTGGCCTCCAAGTTGGCCTCGGACCTTCTGGACAGAAGGGACAGCAGTTCGGTGCGAAAACGTACAGGCTCCGGCGGCTTAACTTATAAGTTGCTGTAAACCATGACTCCTTCTCCTCATCCCTGCTACTCCCTTCTGGACCTGCCATGCCCCCCTGCTTCTGGAGCCCCTGTACTTTTCTTGGGTAGGGAAGCAGACTTCACTTATTGAAGCCTGGTTCCCTGACTGACCATCCTTGTGAGACTTGCATTATGAACTTGTAATTAATGTAAATGCTAAAAACATACTGGAATAAATACTACATTGATAGGCAACTGCATTTCCTCTGGTGTGTGTTTCTATGACTTGAATTGGAATAATTAATAAGCAAGGTGAGTGCTGAATATAAGATCTTTGGTGCCTCTCCTAGAATAGTGATTATCAGTAATAAGGAATGAAGATGAATTCAGTAACTGGAGCGCCGCCGTGATCTTCTCATTGAAGTTCAGCTAAACTTTGAATTACCATATGGGGTATAGATAAGACTAAATGGTTGTATGGTGGTATTTTGGGATGTACTCCCACTTGTGAAGACATCCTGAGTCCTCTGTAGTGGACAAAAACATTGCATATCACCTGTTTCTTCAGATAGATCACTTGTATTATGTTTTTAACTTATGTCTGACATGTCACATGAAACTAATCAAACATTTATGTGCTATTTTATGAAAAATTAAAAATGCTGCTAAAATTATAATTATTTCTTGTTTAGAGGGTGGTATAACACTTTTAACACATGTTCCTTTCAGTGTGAGTTATTTTACAACATGTTTAGGCCTTGTGTCAAGTGAAAACAAAAAAAGATGAGTAAAAAATGAAATCCTACGTTATACCATAGGCACAACTCACCCTGATCAAAATGACACAACTTGCCCCAAATAGATTTTCTGGATAAAACTGGTTGTCAAAAATAAATAAACAATGCGAGATGAAATCTAACCAAACAAGTGTCTAGATATACCTCCTAACTCCATCCTACCAGAGGGATATCATCTTATTACAAATACCAAATGACTGAGAAACAAGGATGTCAGTCCTCGGCACTTCAAGTTTTCAGCACTTGAATTGAATTTATCATTGTAGCTTTTCATGCCATTATATTTTGTAGTTCTTTTCTTGGTGCCTAATGATTTTGACCAATTGGGTATATATGGGTGGCATTGCCTTCTTTACCCAGTTCTTCATTTCACCCTAATAGTGGGTGGCACAACTTACCCCATGGCACAACTTACCCCGGTCTCCCCTACCAACTCGTGCTGACGCACTCGTGGGTATACAGAGGATATCTCCATCTCGTGGAGTACATCTCAAAATACCATCATACCCATTTGGTCTTATTATAGTCTGTTTGAGTGAACCTTAAAGTAGACTACAGTTGAGGTCAAAAAGTTAAAGATGCATTATGTAAGCACAAACTGGTCTGCATATCTGGCATTTCTGTATCTTATTTCTTACATTGAACTTAAGAATTTGGCTATAATTAATCAATTTCACCAAATCCCTTAAAAAATGTGCCACATAAATCTGCACTCTGTCCAAACTTATTTATGCCTCATATTCATAAATCCTTGAGTGTTAATATATATATGTATCCTAGTTAGTTAAAACAAAGCTCAAAATACTAGCATGCCCATTTGGTCTTATTATAGTTAAAACAAAGCTCAAAATACTAGCATGCCCATTTGGTCTTATTATAAAGGTGTTCTGATGATGCCAAGCCGGTGTACCAGCATTTGCATCATTTCCTTTGTGCCAGATGCATTTTCATAATATGGTGTCGGACGTACATTGCCATTTTGGTGTCGGATATACATACTTAAAGATACTCTCCCTGGAAATCTTATTAGGTTTAAATTATTAAAGTGGCCACCATGGTATTCATGGATATAAATGTGCTTTGTATTAGAAGTTTCATGAAGTAAACATCAGTAACGTGTGAGCAGGAAAATTATTAAGTAATTTTGGTGTTAGACTAGGGTGTCCCAAAAAAAGTGAAAATCTGAAATTCATTGGGGCTAACCTCAAAATGTGTTCTATAGCCCCTCTCTGACTTCCATGTAAAATTTCAGCTCATTTGAAGGTGATTTAGATGTTGCTCAAGAGCCCCAAAGATAGATGGGGGTTTAACATTGAATTTTCATGCGAAAATGGCTAAACAAGAGTAATATATTCATAAAACTACATACCTGAATCACAAATCACAACATTCCCTCTATCTAGTTTTAAAGTTCTGATTATCAGTTTAAAATCTACACTCAATGAACAACTCAGGATGAAAATTACCATTGCCTTTCAACATTTACGCATACTACCATGTTACAAATTAGGGGTGAATATTGTACAGTCACTTCCGTTCACAGTCTCGTTCTGTCCGTGTTTGAAATAACAATCTTGTGTGCTGAGACATTTCGATGCACATTCTGTGATTATCATATTTTTGAACTTGGTCCCCTTGAAACCAGGTTTCTGCAGACGATAACTTTCAAAGAGCCAAGAATATCCTTGATGCTGCTTCACTCGCATCACTTGTTCATCTAAAAAAAACATGAAAAAACAACAACATTAAACTACTGTAAGAATCCTAAAATGATGCACAAAAATTTGAAATGATTGAAAGTGTGAACTAAAAATACATTCTATGCAAGATAATCATGAATCGTTATTTTGTACTCTCAGTGACATCAGAAAGACTGAGCAAAAATGCAAATTTCAAAAAGTAGTCAGCATTTGGTAAAAAAATCAGCTCTACTGACCATCATTATTAAGTTGATTTTGTCCCCAACCAGACATCAGAAATACCGAGAAAAAATTCATAATTTTTTATAGCAAATATTCAGTACACAATCAGCTCCACTGACGGTCATTATTTTATGGATTTTGAGCCCTTTCTGATGTGGTCATTATTTTATGGATTTTGAGCCCTTTCTGATGTCACCCAGACCCAAAATAAGCAACCAGACTGAATTCAGTGTTAGTACGGACACAAAAATGCTAGGTACAGGAACCATAGTGCATTATGGTCCGAATTACAATGTTATATTTTAATGACTGACTCAACTTCTTCTGTATCAAACTTGGCAAATAAACACATGCAATTTTGTTTTCATAACAAGTTGCCATTCAAGAGATGCAGCTTGTTTTACACTTCAGTTAATTGGCTGATGCTGTTATATTAGGAAGTAAAATGGACTGTTATGACATTGTTTTCAGAAACAATGTCTATGAATATATGTCGCACCTGGGCATTGGAGGTCATTCTGTGTCACTGCTCCCCATGTTTTTCCGAAGCATGAATTTCTGGTTAATGTTATTGAAGAATTAATCTTCGCCCAACATATGTATTCATCACAAGCAAGCTGATTATTATTCTCAGCCTTGATTTGCAAATTCCCACAGGATGTGCCTTTGCAGAAGTTGTAGGGGTTGTCCAGGCGCGTCAGTTCATTTCCCTGAACGTCCAGGAGTGTCAATGCAGGCATGTACTGCAGGCTGCTCATTTCGAAGTGTGTGATGTTATTGTTATTCAGAATCAAGGTTTTAACTCCTGTTGCATTAACAAAAGTATCCGCTGAGATGCTACCAGCTATTTTGCAAGACCTTACATCCACTTGATAAACGGATGGACTGATGGATCGTAACCATGACAACGATGTGATAGGAAGGAATTTCAGACCAATCTGAAGAAGTTTGTCGCATCCTTGAAAGTAGTCATCTGGAATGCTTGTTATTGGATTATTGCCTATGTAGATTGTCTTGACAGTGTCTTTGATGTCACTTATGTTTGGCATTTTAGTCAGCAGATTGCCATTCAAAACAATGTAAGTCATTTGATAGCTGTTTCTGAATGCGTCGTCAGGAATACTGGTCAGCTTGTTGTAAAAAAGCATGACCTTTTTTAAGGCAGGCAGTTGCGAAATGTCTGGAAATTGGTTAATCTGATTTCCTTCCAAGTCGAGAGTACCCAGTAAGATAGGTTTAAGTTGACCGCTAATGTGCGTTATTTTGCAGTGCTTAAACGTGGCTGTTCTCAATTCATTCATCCCATCCAATGTTTTAGCATCTAATATTTCAATATCATTTTTCTCCATGTTGAGGTTTGTCAGGCTGCTAGCTGACATTGTCAAATTTGGGACAGTGTTGAGTTGATTTTGGTCCAGGTTGATATCTTTGAGACTTTTGTAATGCACAACAAGGTCCCAAGTGGAGTTGGAAATGTTGCACGCTTTCATGGTCAGATATTCTAAGGTGTTGGCAAGTGGACTGAAGAAAGGAACAGTCTTGATCGGATTGAAAGAGAGGTCAAGTTTTTCAAGTGGAACATTGTCGAATGCATTTGGAGAGATGAAGCTTATGTTATTGTACGACAAATCCAGTTCCTTCATGTTGGTCAAGAGCTGGAAATCGTTAGTGGTTATCGTTGAAATAGCATTGTTGTTGAGTTCCACTCTTTCAACATTAGGTATTCCGGATGGTACGGATGTCAGACTGGCATGTGTGTTTGCATATATGCCTGTGGAATATCCTCTGGCGAAGGAGGCAATCAGCAATGCCACTTGCAAAAGGAACATTATGACACAACCTGAAATAATTAATTGTAAGACAATTTGTCATAGTTAACATTTAGTCAATTAGACTGCTGTAGCCTTTTCATTAAGAAAATCCATAATATTATAACACTGTAAAATTTGAAGTTTTGAGTCAGCTTAAATGATTGAGTGAGATGGCTGCGTAAATTGTTTGAGTTAACGTAGCTTATTTGTAGTTTTAACCTAATATACTCTGTTATCTTTCCTGAAAACAACAAGCTTTCTTAGCTCAAACCATTTGTGCAACCATCTCACTCTTTAAATTATTCAAGCTGACACAGTTCTTGCAATTTCACAGTAATAAACAAGATTCACCCCATCTGACGAAATTATGCAAACAGGTTATTTCTCAGTATTATGAATTCATTGGGCCCACGTAACTTTCACCAAGCTTTTTTGAAGCAAAGTTTGGTTATGCCATATATTAAAATATACAAATATCACAACTATAGAACCATTTTATTCCCAATAATTACTAGCAAAATTAATATCACAAAGAATTAATTAACAATTTGCACCTTTCTATATAATGTGTACATCTATTATTATTTTGGTAAATAAACGTATGGTTTAACCTGGAATTACAGGCAATTTCATTAGTACGTGGTGCTTAGACCCTTTACACACTAAATACATAGCATTTTTGCTTCATCTGATTGTTTTAGAAACAACAGAACGTCACACAGCTAATATATCAAACGTAGCAAGCATGTACATTGCATTGATTCCTCACAAGCAACTTTGAATGACCGGAATCGCATGGTAATGAAATCACCTGTAACTAAACACATGGTATGAAATTGCATTTTAATTGTATTTCTTGTTAACAATAAGTGCTTTAAGCCTTACCTGAGATGTAAATGTTCCTCTTTGGATGCTGGTATTCAGTACTGTACACTTTTCTGTATTAAGAGGCACAAGGTTACCATGCAACTAATAACAGAGTGCATTGATGTCATGATGCCTTCAGAAACAGCCACCTGTAATAAGTAGGCCACATTATATCGTCAATTATGTATCGGCAAGTTGCTGTTAAGACGGCCTTTGCTGAAAAGTTCTATGTAATTATATATTGAAATACTAAAATACTGCCCTTCGTATAGAACTTTGTGGCGATTCAGAAATTTTATTAATCGAGTGTGCACTAACTTTTCAAGAACTTTTGATGTTACAGGTAGTAATGATATGGGCCTGTAACTACCAGTCTCACATTTGTGTTTTGCTTTATACAGAGGTTTGACAATCGCCAGTTTCATGTCATCAGGAAATTCACCACTAGATAAAGATTTGTTGAAAATGAAATTAAGTGCTGGCAAAATACTTTAATGAATAGCTTTTAGCATAATATTTGACAGTCATGGCCTCTACTGTTTTTCGACTTCAATCTAAGTACAATTTTTTCAATCTCCTTCTCTGTAGTTGGATAAAAGAAGCAAGTCTCATTGATTCTAGACGACCCATCACTTACACAATCTTCAACATCATTATGTATTTTTTCAGCAAGTTTTTTACCTAGTACTTCGCTATGATACTTCCCAAATGCATTACCTATTTTGAGTATATCTGTTTCCTTCACACCATTAATTATCATTTTCTCACTGACATCCTTTTATTTATTCTATTTTCCTGTATTTCTATTCAAAATATTCCACATTTTTTTAGAATTTTTTTGATTGTCAGTGATCAGCTTATGGGAATGCTTATAGTAGAGGAAACAGAAGCCAAAAAGTCCAATATTTAAGGAGATACCCCGCATGGAAGTACAACAGGCCGAATCATATACCAAAATGTTCGTCAGAATGTCAGCTATCTGAATCCGGCTAAGAAAATTACTGGTTCCGGGTACTAACTGAGGGAGAGCTGTTGCCATGGCAACAGATTTATTAAAATTGTAATTTGCAAATAATTCATTTTTAATGCTTTACTTAAACACCGAAGTTCACAGACAAGGTTTTTGTGCCTGGTCAAACTATAGTTGAGACAGACTTCCCACTGGCAGACCAATTTTTTTTCTGCAATGTAGTGGTTGCCATGGAAACAAGAAATCATAACAAATTTGAAGTTTGCAGTCATTATCATTCACTTTGATCTCTTATACTCCACAATAATTTCATTAAACCCGCTAGTGTTTTATATGGAAATGTTGCTGAGAGTGTCCTCTTTCAAAACCTGTGCGAGATTTTTATGTTTCATGTCTAGTTATTGCACTACAATGGTTTCCAAGGCAATAAGTCAGGGCAAACAAGTTTATAAGAATTTTGGAATTTATCAATATCTCAACTAATAGACATGCCATAGTGCTCATTTTTTGGACCTAACCATTGTGGCAGGATGACCTTCAGAAAAGTGAACCCTCAGATGTGTGGCATGGTCTTGGTTGCCACGGAAACAAGAAATCATAACAAAGTTGAAGTTTCCAGCCATTATTGCTCACTTTGATTTCTTATACTCCAAAATGATTTCATTAAACCCGCTAGTGTTGCACATGGAAATGTTGCTGAGAGTGTCCTCTTTCAAATCCTGTGCGAGATTTTTATGTTTCATGTCTAGTTATTGCACTAAAATGGTTTCCAAGGCAATAAGTCATGACAAACAAGTTTACAAGAATTTTGGAATTTATCAATATCTCAACTAATAGACATGCCATAGTGCTCATTTTTGGACATTGTGGCAGGATGGCCTCCAAAAACTGAACCCTCGGATGTGTGGCATGGTCCTGGTTCCCTTGGAGACAGGATATCATAACAAATTTGAAGTTCTGGCCATAATTAACACAATTTGAACTCTTATACTCTTAAATTACCTCATAAAACCTGCAGTTGTGATACATGAAAATGATTGTGAGAGTGTCCTCTTTCCAAATATGGATATGATTTGTATGTTTCATGGAAATTTCTTTCATTAAAACTTTTTCGTAGGCAATATATCGGGTCAAATAATTTGGATGAGGTTGAGACATTATAATATCTCAACTAATAGACAACCCATCTTGCTCATTTCTGTATACAATCATTGTGGAAGGATGAACTTCAGAACAGTGAACCCTCCATGACATTTTATTACAAGTATTAGTTACCATGGAAACAAGAAATCACAACAATTATGATGTTTCCAGGGGATTCATAATTAACACACTTTTTTTCATAAAACCAGCAAGTGTTGAACATTAAAATGCATTGTGAGAATGTCCTCTTTCTGAACCTGGGCAAGATGTTTATGTATGATGTAAAATTTATCCACTAAACGGTTTTCAAGACAATGGAATAGGTAAAGACAATTGAAGGATTTTTTGAATTCATCAATATCTTAACTGATACACTTGACAACTTGCTCATTTTATGACATTGTGCATGACTGCATGTATCTCCTAGAGAAAAGTGAATCCTCCATGGGACATTGCAGTCTTGTTTGTAATGGAAACACATAGTCACATACATATTATTGATATCATAGATAACTTATTAACCATGTATCATTTCAATTGACTTCGGAGTCATGTCGCTAGAGTCAAATAAGTTTTAGTGGCACTAAGCATCCGTTTTTGCTATTTAGATGCTGGGAAAGCTTGTCAGCACGTTTCAGGTCATCCTATCACTAATTTAATTTAAGCTTAACATGGTCTCAACAAATAAGTACTTGTGCTCCAGTCCTGCATTGAATTAAAGGTTTGTAGGGGTATCCTTAATATTTTAGATACCATTGAGGTAGATAGGAAGACCCTCCTGGACAGTGCAGCTGTCAAGGATGGGAAACAAAGCATAGGTAAAGTAGAACAGTTGCGACAAGGTATCTTGTCGCAGCTGTTTTGGGGCTGTTTTGAGGCTGTTTTGAGTCTAAAGAGAGGTATGACTTTGTAGAAAATGCTTTAAAACATATATTCTGTGAACGTTTCAAGACATTACTACAATTTGAAGTGTCAAAATTGGCTGATTTTCACCGATTTACTGGCTGAAATGACACAGATTCTCAGTTTAAAGGTGATGAAATTTGCATATATAATGTGATAACTCTTGATCTGCAAGTTTTTCATGTTTCATAATTTTTCACCCAGACAATCTACTGAAGTGTAACTTTGCAAACCTAAACTGAAGCAGTGACATCTTGCATTTCACACATTTGATGCCAGTCTCTTGTAATCCCCCACTCTCCTCGAAAGGCTCCAATGTGATGTTCTTTGGTTTGGGGTGAGCTCTCAACCTAAGGAAAGCAAGGTGTAAGTTTGATAATGGTTTCATATTTTGTCTAGCTCATGAATTCATCCATGGTTGAAATGATGGTCCTACATTTCACTGTGTTATGAGGTAAACATTCATGGTATTTTATGATCAGTTGGATAGATTTGAGGTGTTTTTTGAGGGAATTTGAAGAAATGGCATAATAAACATGTGTGAACACCCAAAACTTGACTGTTTGTCACAACACTCATTGAACTGACATGTTTTGACAAAATTGGTTCATTGGCTCCATGGCACATGTATGACCATGTGTAAAACATATCCAAATGGTGTTATTAATTTGGAGATACAATGAAAAAAGACAGGTACATAATAGGTCGGACACACTGGAATTGAAAAACGCCTAACTATGTACTAATGCATTGTTGATAGGAAATTCATTGATCTCACGAAATTTAATTTGTTAAACTCTCAAAATTACCTATAATATAAAGATTTATGCATTTCCATGGCAACAAAGACCACAATATCCCATGGAGGGTCACTTTTCTGTCGGTCATTGCTACATAAGGGTTTGTCGTAAAATTGAGCATGATGGTTAGGATCCAGGTTGTGATATTGATAAATTACAAAAATTCAAATATATTGTTTGCCTTGACTTGTTGTCTCAGAAACGATTTTGTAAGATAAATTACATAAAACATGCAAATCTTGTCTATGTTTTGAAAGAGGACACTCTGACAGACATTTAGATTCACAACACTTTTTGGTTTTATGAATAACTTTAGTGCAAAAGAGTCAAAAGAAAAGTGTGTTATTTATAAATCAACGGGAAACTTCAAATTTGTTTTGAGTTCTTGTTTCCATGGCAACCAAGACACATGACATGGAGGGCTCACTGTTCTGAAGGTCATCCTTCCACAATGATTATATCCAAAAATGAGCAAGATGGCATGATTCTTTGATCTGAGATATTCAGAAATTCCAAAATTCATCAAAATTGTTTGACCCAATATGTTGCCTTGGAAATAGTTATAATGAAATAAATTTCCAAGAAACATACAAATCTAACCCATTTTTGGAAAGAGGGCACTCTCCCAAACATTTTCATGTATCACAACTGCAGGTTTTATGAGATCATTTTTAGAATATAAGAGCTCTAAATGTGTCAATTATGGCCAGGACTTCAAATTTGTTAGAATATCTTGTTTCCATGGCAACCAGTACCATGCCACACATCTGAGGGTTCACTTTCTGAAGACATCCTGCCACAATGATTATGTCCAAAAATGAGCACTACGACATGTCTATTAGTTCAGATATTGATGAATTCCAAAATTCTTATAAACTTGTTTGTCCTGACTTATTGCCTTGACTCTAAGCAATATTTCCATATACAACACTAGTGGGTTTGATAAAATTTATTGGAGTATAAGATATCAAATTGTATGACAATGACTGAAAACTTCAACTTTGTTATGATATCCTGTCTCCATGGCAACCAGGACCATGCCACACATCCAAGGGTTCACTTTTTTTAAGGTTATCCTGTTACAAGGATTATGTCAAAAAGTGAGCACTATGGCATGTCTATTAGTTGAGATATTGATAAATTCCAAAATTCTTGTAAACTTGTTTGTCCTGACTTATTGCCTTGGAAACCATTGTAGTGCAATAACTAGACATAAAACATAAAAATCTTGCACAGGTTTTGAAAGAGGACACTCTCAGCAACATTTCCACATACAACACTAGCGGGTTTAATGAAATCATTTTGGAGTATAAGATATCAAAGTGTATGACAATGTCAGGAAACTTCAAACTTTTTATGATTTCTTGTTTCCATGGCAACCAATACAATGTAAAAGTAAAATTGGTCTGCCAGTGGGAAGTCTGTCTCAACTATAGTTTGATCAGGCACAAAAACCTCACCTGTGAACTTTGGTGTTTAAGAAAAGCATTAAAAATGAATAATTTGAGAATTACAATTTTGATAAATCTGTTGCCATGGCAACAACTCTCCCTTAGTTAGTACCCAGAACCAGTAATTTTCTTAGCCGGATTCAGATAGCTGACATTCTGGCGAACATTTTGGTATATGATTCGGCCTGTTGTACTTCCGTGCGGGGTCATCATGAAAAATGAGCTCATATTTCCTCTACTATTAGCTTACCTTCGCAGTTTGTTGTACAGTTGTCTGTACTTCATATATCTTAAAAATTCTGCACTATCACGTGGAAGATGACAGACACGTGGAAGACGACAGACATCTTTGTACAATTTTAGGCATTTAACAGATGACGTTTTTAAACCTGGCGTAAACCAAGGATCTCTAGGTTTATATTTTTCCTTCCCTTTGAAGGTCTTGACCGGAGCATAAAAGTCAAAAGCCTTTTTTATTTCGGAATTCAGGGCTTTACTTCCTTCATTGACTGACATATGTTCAATGAAACTCCGATTAATGTTACGTAGTGCACCATTAATATTACGTAGCACATTGTCATCTGTTTTACGACACACAATCATTTCCCCATCAGTTGTCAACTAAACAACTCTGAATTTCTACAAGACGCATAAAATGGTCTGAGATATCAGCTTTAATAATGTATGATTTGGTAGAAGTAAAGATTTCAGGATTTACATAAATGTTACAATCAGAGTAGCAGTACAGTGTGTTACGCGACTTGGTTTTGTAATAGTAGTAATTAATTGATTAACTAAGTTAAGTTCAAATAGTTTCATGGTGTTACCGTGGATATTTATTTTCAAGAAATCAAGATTTTGATCAGTTCCCAGAATGGCCTTTTTATTTTTTGTTTTTATATTTTCTACAATGCCTGAGTAGTTATCAAGAAATCTTTTTCATTTGTCCCAGGTACTCTATAAATTTCACCAATTATATAATTGGGCTTAATTTTTCTTGGGACCTCTATAAAAAATTGACTCAGACTTTCCTTCGTCAAACACAGATAAATCTTCTCTCTCTTGATACCTGATATACTTTCCTATCAGAATTGCCACACCACCTTTTGTCTTTGTCTTTCTATGTTTGGAGATCATATCATAATTTGGAGAATCAATCTTATTGAAGTTCCTATCATTTAGAAAAGTTTCAAACTATAAAGCTATATCAGGAAGTAATTTTTTGTCTTTCAATATTCCTGATAATCAGTGAGATCTTCACTTTTGTTTGGCAGACTATGTGTATTTAAGTGTGCGATTTTCATAGAATTTTGCACGACTGGAAAATGGATATATACTGCAACATCATCATAAACATCAAGATAACTACAGTCTGACAAAAAAGCATCATCTACATCAATTAAGTCTGTGAGATCTTTCACTGACAAATTCATAATTTTATATGAAAATGCTTGGTCAAAATATTAAACTGAGTCATAAGACACAGACACAATGATAGAGACATTTGATTTTCATGATTTGAAATGTTCTCGTATTTCCATCAGTACATCTTCCAGCAGGTTGAGTGATTGTGTTAAACCCTGTTTGTAAAATTGGACCGTGGAGAAGAGCATTCGTAATTTTGATAAGAGATGTTGGATGCGCCATGCACTTGGATTTTGAAAACTTGGTTGATGCTGATCTTGCTATTATGACAAATCTATTTCTTCATGTAGTCAATACAACGACTGGAAATAATAAGGGGTTGTAACTGTCAATTTGACTCAATTACAATGGAGAACGACTGTTTCCAGCTTCAGGGGATGTTGGGTAAAGACAGGCTTTCATTCACAAGTGTTAAATACATGATTGTCGAAGTCTGCAAATCCCCATGATGTTTATGCGGCATTGAAAGGATGTGATTAAATATTAAAGGCCAATTAGATGAGTTTCTCGCTTATAACTGTCAAAAGTCTCCTTTGATATTTACCAGGCGGAAAAATGAGAGATTATGCCTGAACAAGATTCAATTGTTTGGAAGAACTTGATTTATATCTGGAACAAAATTGTAGCCCTTGGTCATGAGGTAATGATTGTATGGCCAACAAAGAGGATGCTCCTTGCACTTGAATGGGGGAATTTGCCTTTTGCGTGACCGATAATGACTGACAGCTCGTTATCTTCTGGTGGATTTCATTTGTTATAAGCTTATTAAATCGGAGAACGGGAAATGAAGGTTGGAAATTTCCACCCAGTACATACGTGTGCTTATACAATGTATGCTGCACTCTCAGAAGAGTTTGCAAGTGTGAAATTTAGACAATTTTTTTTTTTTTTGGAAATTGCTATTTCAAGCATAACGCTATTTATTCTACACGAGTTTTAACAAAAAAACCTTTGTCATGGCAACATTATCCCCGGGCATTATCCCTTTGTCATAGCAACATTATCCCTTTGTTTGCTGTACGTTTCAAATGAAATGCTTTCAGTTTTATTCCTTTGTCAATGTCAACAGGATATTAGGTGGAACGTTTGCTGTCTCATGACTTATTACAGTCTGTCACTTTCATATATATAGAAAAAGAGTGGACTGTTGCACAGTGAAAAATGGAGCTTCGTGTGTCATCATGCTGATGATTTGTCTTGATTGTACCCCATACTTTCAATGTTAATTTAATTTAAGGAGACTAATTCCTCTTGTTTGTGACAGCCAAACGAAAGGATTATGCGTCTGATTTTCACTCTAAAATCTTTTATGACAAGTCAAATGGCCTTCTTTTGATCATTACTAATCAAACAGCCTCTATTTTTCCCATGTTGGAAGTAGAGAAGATGACACTTCATCGGCTATCATGAGTAACCAAGTGCTTTTTCACAGTGAACTGGTACCCATTTTTCTATATCAATGTGACACTCTGTAAAACAATTGAGTTGTTGCACCTTCACCAGCTCTTTTTAAACATGCACATCCCCCAATGGGCCCCTGTTAAGAAACTTTTTGGTATGTCCTGCTCTTTGCTCATCAGACAGACCGAAACACCCACAAAAAGTTTTTTCACGGTAAAGTTCAAGAGGTCCACATGAAAAAGAATTCATACAAAACAATACATACATACATACACATATATACGAACAATTACAGTAGTTACATATGTCTCCTCACTATGGGGAGACCTCTCTGAGGCAAAGAAGCCACTATCAAGAGGCCTCTCCTATCAACTACATTTTGTATGTATGTAGTCTAGTGAAAATGAGAAATGCATGCTGCTGCCACCTGGCACAAAAGTTGATTTTGTATGCTACAGCATTGCTGTCCCAAGAAATAGTTCCAATTTCATTCCACATTCACAAAATTTCTATTCAACATTGATGTATACCAGAGTCAGACTTTGCAATCACATTCTCAAGTAACACTGTAAAATTGGAGGCACTGATCAGCTCAATTGATTGAGTGAGATGGTTGCACAAGTTGATTGAGCTAACATAGATTAATGTTTTAAGCTGAGATAACTCAAAATACCGAGCTGAGATACCTCAAAATACCAAGCTATGTTGACTAAGGCCTAGTTCAAAAATAATGAAGCCACCAAGCATATTTTCTGTGGGGTCTCAAAATATGAGAATGGCTGTATGTGACAACTTCATGGTACACCATTGCTTTAATTACATTCTTGCGCAACTTTCCTGAAAATTTCACGACATTCTGTCACATAGTTATAGAGATAGAGTTGAATCACATTGAAAAACAAGCATTTTTTCACACAAAAAACGTGACATAGCATTTTTGACCACTTGAATTATTTCAGTTTTACAAATTTGGACGTATTCTATGGCAATTTCTCAATACTTTTTGGAATCTCTACATCCTCAGGCTTCATAAATCCATCAAATCAAGTATTTATATTCGCCTGTCTTGACATTATTGAGCTATTTGGATTCAAAGGTTGACTTCCAAAAATTAAGTCAAATTTGACGCTTACTGATCTGGGATGCTCTAGTGTCCCTTTGACATGTGTCAGTTGAATCTTTTGGCCCTTGAGACCTAGTCTTATATCTGCTTACTCGTTTTGGAGCTTCTTATGGTTGTGGAAAATTTAGTTCACTAAAAAAAATTCCAATGAATAGCAGGGTAGGTGAATCTGTCGCAAGCGTAACGCCTAGAATACTTTGTAGTGCCACATAGCAATACAAGCTCTGTTTTAAATTTGGTTTGGCTTGTAATGTTGCAAAATCTGTGTAGTTTTGAGAAACAATCAAGTAATCCAGGTCCGCAGCTGGTTTCTGGTGGTAAAATACAAAGATTTCTTAAATGGGGCATTGTCGCAAGCGTAACGCTATGGAAAACATTGATCATATTTTCATGGTTTTCTTGTAAGGAGTGACGCATTACTTGTAGTGATAATCAACACAATATTTCAGTAGTTGGAGTATGTTTCAATGCTTCTTTATCAACATTTTGCTCTTTGTGAAGCTTTCCTCAAAATTTGGGGCCAATTTGTTGAAAAAGGCAATAACTAAGACAAATTTCACTTTAATTTTGTAATTACTCTCACGCTTCATCCAGTTATTATTGATAATGCAAGTAAAATCAATTTGGGTCAAAACCAGAACACTTTTTTGACTTTTGTGTCACAACATTACCCAAAATTGGCTTTTTATCTGGAAAAATAGGCTAAAAAACATGCTTCTATCATCATTTGCTCTGTTCGTATTCACTTTGGTGGCACTTATTTGGTACCAATTCGAAGCTCACATACAGACGCATAACACAGGATAGGTGAAATCATTTTAGAGGAAAATGTGTACATCTGAGGAGAAAATATGTAAGTTTTTTTTAAATATTTAAGCAAAATTTGAAAAATAAAGTTTTCCTCATAAAATATTTGATGAATTTGGATAAAAACAGTCATGGAGACTAAAGAGTATATGAGTTTTGTCATCCCACAAAAAAATTAGATTTAATTTGAAGATAAGTTTCCATTTAGTCTAGTTTTATTTTACTGTCATGGAAATAAATAAATTAAAATAAAATTTCGTAATATTCTGCTTGTATCAGTTATTTCCACAAAACACATCAAAATGGTAAATATAGTTTCTGGAACTTAGACATGTTTTTTACAATATTATGTGGTCATTTGATACATATAAACATTTTAAAATTTTGATGGTCATGTCACACTTTGGCTTCATTATTTTTGAACTAGGCCCTAAGGTATTCAAGCTGAGAAAACTCAAAACAATGAGCTGTGTTGACTTACAGCTCAAAATATTGAGTTTTGTTGACTTATTGATCCAAGCTGACACAACTCAAAAGTTTGAGCTGTGTTGAATTATTTTTAGTTGTTTTTGATTTATATTGGTGTGACCTGTCTTATAAAGTTATTCATGAATATGGGCTGTAATCCCAAAATATTGTTTGATCTCTCAAGGGGATCCACCTGATCCAGTATGCTTTATTTTAGCACACCAGGGACAGGCCCAAGATGCATTCAACAAAGACTATTGCATCACAAGGAGATTTAAAATTTCTTGTGAATAAATCCCAATGGCCTGTGGCTCATCTTAGTGGGTATACAGTGCTAGAAGCCTATACTAGAACACACTCTGACTTGGAAATGTTGGTTGACGTGTGAAAGCATGCATCTAATTACTCCCACAAATTAATTTAAGAGAGATAAAAATAAAATAATAACCAGCTAAAGTGGTATGCTACTAATTTTTGATTTTTTCTCTGGGATAGTGTAATATAAATGTTATTTTTTCTTGTAAGTAAATAATTATTTAAAACTAACTGCAGTCTTATGAGAAGTGCTTGTTATAGATGGTCACCTGATGGTGCTATATGTGGCATGACTGAGATGTCAAGCTATCTGCAACAACTGAAGCTTTCATGTTTTCACAGCTTAATTTTAATTTAATATCTTTATTCACTGTTAAATAAACAGTACAATTACAAGCTAAAAAAGGAACAATGATAAAAACAAAAATATAACAATTAAAAGACTAGTGTGTACATAAAAAATTGAGTAACATTGCTACCTCATCATCATTAAAAACAGTCAATTCATTAAAACCCTCTTTGGCACCAATCAATTCCTTGATACAAGTTATCTCAGGGTTTATCACAGTTAGGCTCTCTTGCCATTCACATGTATTGACACTAAGACAATCAGTACGCCTACAATATAAGTTTATAAAATTCTTACCACAGTTGGAATACGGATTTTTAATAGCTAACTGATATACACCTTTCACAATAGAGTTATCAGTACTATCACATTTATTAATAAACCGACAAAAGCGGGTCTGCAAGTTTAAAATAAGTGGCTTTTGCCCAGCTAAAGCAGTAATTATGTCACAATGAGTGTGGTGTGGTACACCCCATATACTTCTAAGAGCTTTACGCCATGAGACACATAAATCCTTTACACCACTACCATTTAAGTTCCATAATGGAGCACCATAAAAGTAACAACAATACTGTACAAACAGCTTATTTTTTAAATATGAATATAAGTGGCCGAAATTGGCCAAAAATATATTAAAACTTCGCCAAAAATCAGAATTAGCACCTTTAACAATACTTTCCTTATTAACAGTACAGATCTTGTGACCAAGGTGAACCACAGAATTACTAGGTACAACGACCTCATTACATACTTTGACACCAGCGGTGTTATTAACTTTACAATCAATACCCTTAAATATTAAGAGCTTACTTTTTGATCCATTAAATTTGATCGAATAAGAGGACGCATATTCCTCGCAAATCTTAATCATGTCTTTTAAACCAGATAATGTAGGACTCAGTAGAGTCAAGTCATCAGCAAATGCTAACGCTCCTATAAATTGGTTACCCATATGACAACCTATACCAGAATCTTTCAATTTATTTAACAATCCATCAGTGTACACTGCAAATAATATTGGTGATAACACAGCACCTTGTTTAACACCATTAGTAATGCTAAATGTATCCGATACAATATTGTCCCATTGGACCATAAGTTTTTGATTCGTATACATAAATAGTAGTAATCTAAGAACAAGTGGAGACATATTTCTCTCAAGTAATTTATCAAATAATTTACAGTACTGAACCCTATCAAAGGCCTTAGAGGCATCTAACAATAAGGTATAAACATTTGTATGATTATAGTTATAGTAAGCTACAGTTTCTTGCAAAACAAAAGTACAGTGAGTAGTAGAAAGACCTGATTTAAAACCAAACTGTTGGTCACAACTGAACAAAGCATGAGATTCTTTACTTAAAAATTATATCAAGAATTTTACACAATATACTATTGAGAGCAATAGCTCTGTAATTATCAGATGAACATAATGATTTTTTTCTATCTTTTGGTATAGGTACCATCAACCCAGTAAGTAAAATAGACGGACTAACTCCATGAACAATCATAGCATTATAAACCAAGCTTAACATAATATTAAGTCTATGAGTTCCATTTATAATATGATCTGCAAAAATACCTTCGCAACCTCCAGATTTACCACCTTTTAAGTGCTTAATAGCTTTAGCTATATCCTCAACACATATTGTATACATCTCACACTTATCACTGACTAGATCATCCACTTTTTGTTTAAGCACAGACATCTCATCAGCATCATAAGAAACACTATTATACAATTGATTATATTTATCAGAGAACATTTCTGCAATTTCCTTACTACATGATATACCATCAATACTAGATGCAACAGAGCTGTTAGCACCTCTCATACTTTTAACCTCTCTCCAAAGATCACGACTATTGTTACATGAGATGGCCTCAGCCATTTTTTCCATTTTAATTTTGTCAGAATTACGTTTGACATATCTGACAGCTTGATGATATTTACTTCTCGTTATACCATGCATTTCTGCAACGTCACCGACACGTGGTCTACCCTGAGCCTTCCATATATGGTGCCAAGACAAGGCCTCTCTTCTGTGACTCTCAACATACTTATTCCATCCCGGAGTACATTTAGACCGATTACTTTGATTGGAAGTTACAGGAAAATGATCACCAGCTGAGCAACAAGCATCAATAATATTTTTGTAAAGTGCTTCTATACAGTCAGTATGGTTATTACATTTAACATCATTACACAGTAATGCTTCCTGATTATAAACAATCTTGTTAAGTAGAACATCAAGTTTACTCTTATACAGACTAATGTCACTATCTGACACTTTATGCCAAGCAATCCTACTGCTAAATGACTTAGGTACAGACGGCAGGTATGACACATCAAAATGTTATGATTTGTTTGGACAACTTACAGCATTGAGCTATCATACCTTGACAACTTGTAGGATTGAGCTATCATAGCTTGAAAATTATTAACATTCTCAGGCAGCTCAAATTATTGCTTCAACACAGTTTTCAAATTTTACAGTGAAGTAGACAAGGCCATCAGCACACTCAGAA
Source organism: Platynereis dumerilii (assembly GCA_026936325.1). Lineage (NCBI taxonomy): Eukaryota > Metazoa > Annelida > Polychaeta > Phyllodocida > Nereididae > Platynereis > Platynereis dumerilii. The sequence goes on from JAPTHN010000007.1 coordinate 38,745,032, forward strand.
ACAGCCCCGAATTCTTCCAGACAAAATTGTGTGAGTGACAGTGAGTTCCTCAGACTGTAATGATGTGGACCAATTGCAGGAGCACGCAGAATAACACACTAGTCACTAGGTGGCAACACATGACAGCATATGTTTTGATCTGCCAAGCCTGGAAAAAGAAGTGGCAATGTAACATCGGTCCACTTACAGACAGGTATGTATTTAAAAGTAGTGTAGCGGCCTTGGTTTCACCAGGCAGCCTCCAAGTATGTCATTTCAAAACACATACCCATAGGCCCTGGGGGGAGGGTTGGTCTTGTGGTAGTGTGCTGGACTGCCAATCGCTGGCCCATACAGTGGTCCCTGCATTATAAGACCGCCCCTTCTGCAGTCACGAAGCAGCCTCTCCTGCCGTTGTGGTCTCATTGGGATGCAAAAAACACTAAAAATACTCCGTGTGGGAGGAATCCGGTCACACATGGCAAGCCGATCTTATAACAGGGGGTCTTATAACACATTTATATATTGTTTGGTTAGGCCTACATCTACTTAAGTTTAGTAACTTGCATAGACTAAGTGCAAATTATCAAAACCTCAAAGTGAAAAGATCCTAGCTGGTAAAACTTGAAGTATTTTTTTTTATAAGGTACGCTGGATGGTAGTGTAATAGGAAATAAATTGAAGAACTTTAACTCCTGTGTTGACTGTGTTGACGACGAAGGACTTTTTAAAAAGGACTTGTGAAAACAGTCATACTAGATTACCATCGCTTTTCTTTTTGTGCTACTTTTTAATACTGAAGTTTTTTGCTCATCACAAAAAGATCTGTTCATGATTGACAATCAAACATGGTGATCTTTGTAATGCTGGAATATTGATGCAATACAAATATTGTGTTGTATTTCTTCTGCGTTCTGCGGTAGTCCTCATAAAACGCATTGAGAAATTGTCTTATCTAATAATATTTAATCATTATCAGATACGTAAAATTTAATGTCTCATCTGAACATAAAGGTCCATTGAAAATATAGGGTTCCCCATGCAGGCAAAGACCTTCAGCGGAGCAGGCGGGTACCTTAAGCACTATCCACTCAGCTGACAGCTTGTCCAGAAGCTAAAAGTAGCTAAATGCAGTGGCGTAGCCAAGGGGGGGGCTTTAACTTGTCCCCCCCTGAAAAGATTTTGGGGAAATTTTTGCAGATATATTGCCCAAAATAGGAAATAAAAGGGGAAATGATAAGAAAAAAGGGGAAATGATAAGTAAAATGGGGAAATGTTGAACAAAATGGGGAAATGATCAGAATTGAGGGAAATTATAAAAAATAACGGGGAAGTAAATGAAAAGAAATTGAAAGGAAAGTGGATTTATACGAAGAGTCTTATCAGATTTCCCTATTTTCTCTCTACAATTTCCCCGTTTTTTTCACAATTTCCCAATTTTTCTGGCCCCGAATGACATGAATCTGCAAAAGAATTCCGCAAAAATTTTCAAAATGTGACTAACGCATATGGGACCGTTTTGTGATCAAAGGAAATTGTGCTAGGCCTGAGCTGTTTGCAAATATTCTTTGTCAAAATATGTTTCGAACAAAATTTGCAAGATTTCCAGTTTTCTGATTTGACTTTTTGCAAATTTGCACCTAATTTCCTTAAATTTACCAATTAAAAAAAACCAAACTGTTATTTTAAATTTCCCCAAAATTTCCATAATTTTTGCAGTGATATTTCTGTGAACTGAAAGAAAAATTCTCAAGAGCTTTCATTTATAATTTAGGGACAACCACAACAGTAATGAGATTCTGAAAGAATTTATAATATTGTGTTTCAATGCGCGACACGCGAAAAGCTGTCGAATATGGACTCCCACATCTTCAGACAGACTCCCAAAATTTGATTACGATTTTGGGGAAATTTCCTGGTGGTTTCCCCCCCCCCCCTATTAGTTACATCAAAGGCAGATTACCTTTGGTTAAATCTCTTGCAAGAGTAATTTGTATAACAATAATATTTTTCAAAAAATGATCAGAAATCAGTAACTATAGTAACTAAAACAATGCTGCTGACTGTACATCTCTCTAAGTATTTGGCATGGAAGATGTTTCCAGCGTCTCGTTGCGCCATCAACACCAGATGTCATTGCATTTTCATGCTTCCAGCATGGAGTGTTCCATGTGGCACAAGAACTCTTTCTGGTGAAAAAGCTTTTTCTTTCATGAAGCTTTAGAGATACACCAGTGTAATTGATACTAACTAGTTCATAAAGATAATACCCTAAGAAAACTTGGATGTTTCAAGCAGGGCTGTTAATCAGTACTTTTCAAAGTACTTAAGTCCAGTACCCAGTACTTTTTGATGTCTCACACATTGAATCACAATTGTCGAAAACAAAATCGCAATTTTTTTGAAAATATAATGAAAAATAACACTATCATTTGATCATACAATTTTTCACTTTATCAATATTGTGTATCAGCAATTATATTCATTTTGTATAAAAAATCTTGCGAGATAAATTATAGATTAAATAATTAGACAAAAACTTGTGTTTCTTTCAAGCAAATGGGGATATTCATGGAATACAGTTTCATTGGATAGATAGATAGATAGATAGATAGATAGATAGATAGATAGATAGATAGATAGATAGATAGATAGATAGATAGATAGATAGATAGATAGATAGATAGAAAGTAGGAACTTCACAAATAATATTGTAAAGGAATGGGCAAATTGGATCTGCCCCAGACTGTGATATTTTGAATGTTTGTCAAATTGAAGAACTAGTCAGAATAAGAGATTCAGATTTTAATCACTGATTTTTGTTAGACACCCAGGAAATTAATGAGGTTATTGGGTATCTTTGTACCAAATAGTTGTTTTTAAACATTGTTTTTATTTGCTTGTAAATATTAATTTATTTGACTGCAATTGTCTTGTTTTAATGAATAAAATATTTATATTGATCCAATTAATTTAGAAAAATTGATATTTTATTGACACAGATTATGTTTAAGCAAGCAATGGATGAAAATTGACATTCTATTGTGAAAGTTCCCTGTCCAATTGTAAAGAGGGTAATTCTCACACCTGTGTACACTGTACAAGGTCAGGTACATGCAGTGACCCAATTTCTTTGCTAAAGACAATAGGCCAATGCATTCACGCCTACATGGCTCAATGAACATGGAAAACCCCTCCAAAAGATGGCATTGAAATTGATTGAATAATTACTGAATTCATGCATCTATGCAGCAAAATGATGCAGCATGAAAAAAAAAAAGATTTCTCAAATAATTATCATACCGTATTTTCTCTATCAAACGCCCAGTGGGCAGAAGTAACGATGATATGGTCAATTAGTAATTTTTTGCATAAAAAACTTAGGATAAAGTCATATTTTGATGGAATTTTGATGAAAATTAGATCCTTGTGGAGGGGGTGGTGGGCTTTTATTAGGGGGTGTGCTTTTAATAGAGAAAATACGGTACCCATATTTATTCTTGAAAGGTTAACCAAACTTATTCAGTGGGGGAAACAGAATACATGTAAATACATTATGGATTAAGAATTTTTTAAAAATATATATTCAAAGTTATATTACCTTTAATCAAAATGAAAATAATATAAATGTTTACCATATATTTACTGCAGAACTGAGATGCTAGTTTAGCAACATAGTTGGACTACTAAGATTGTGACTCTTTATAGTGACTTGTCTAATTGCAATCACATTTTGCTTTGACAAGTTTCAGTGTGAGTTCTTCTGTAGCATAAATTGAAATTGACTAATTGCTATATTTCTGCACTATCCAATGAAACTGTATTCAATATATATCTCTTCTAAGAGGCAAAATAAATAAATAATTTATTTATTATATAAATTGCATTACTTGAAATGTTCTTTTTATTTTACATATTACAGACTACATGAAATTTATGATGTTATGAAGTGTCATTTACTTACAAATTGTCTTTGAAAATATTGGCTCTTCACTCAACATGGTTTGTAAGCTGTCGTGTTGGCTTTTTTTACTGAAAGTACTTAAATGTACTTAAGAAGTACTTAAAATTTCAAGTACTTTTTGCAAAGTACTGGGTACCAGTACAGTACTTTTGGGTTCAGTACTTCCAGTACCCAGTACATTCCAAGTACTCAAGAAATTGTACTTAAGTACTCAAGTACTTGTTAACAGCCCTGGTTTCAAGTCCTTTTCCATAATTATAATTTTATGAAAGATGACTATAGCGTCTGGAGTATAGGGGACCAACGGGCCACTTGACTAAGTGTTGACCACACAGGGTGCATCAGTAAAAGTAGACAAACATGTAAATATAACTTCAACAGAAAATACTGCAACAGCAAATTACATACCTGCACAATGATTCACCTACATATTGACAAAACATCGCAGAAGTTATTTCGTCATTGTTGCAAAATTGATCTTGGAGTGAAATTTGAAATTGCGTGAAGTTCTTCTAAATTTTTGCACTATCTATTCTTGTGCAGCAGTAAAAACCTTGTGATTTGAGGAAATATATTCCAATTTTTACACACCACTTCCAAACAAGTATTCATGTACTAAAATTTGAAATCCCTTGAAAACTTTGTAGAATTACTCCCCCCGCCCATAATATTTGTGTGCAATAAAGCCGATAAGTGGAGTCAGGAGTTGTAGTCGGAGTCGTAATTCAGAAGACCTTTAGGAGTAAGATTCAGTTTACTTTCTTCCCGACTCCACATGATGCAGTATATGCCTATAAACACCAAATTGTCATGAGTTATGTGAGGAATGAACAACCACAGCGTACAATTAAGTGAGCCACACAGTTGTCTGGTGCAAAGTGGGAACCAATGGTCCTTGTCTAGCATTCAGCACTGTATCAATCTGCATCCTCTCCGTCTCTCTTGCATCTTCCTGTCCTCATCAATGTTGCATCTCAGCTGACTCATTATGTAGGACACAGATGGATTGCATCTACCTTCTTCCTGTGTAGGAAATGCCTATTCTCTTCTCTCTATATCAACATTACTTAAAGCACAGCATTGGCAATGTCAGCTGTCACTTTTTATTACCTGTTATTAGTGTCTGTCATTAGATAATAGTTTCCTTTCACTATATGGTTTTTTAAGGCCATGATTCCATATTTATTTTTACCCTTATAATATATCCCCAATTGCACCATCAAAGTGCTCCACGAATTCCTTCATCATCAAATACATTTGGATTATGACATATGGCATCGACAATATTGAGGTCTATTTTTTTGCCGTTATCTAAACAATGTGCAAATATTGGGAGAATTGGATAACCTTTCAAAAGAGTTTCATCCATTTGAGTGCATTTGAAAAAGCCCTGGGAATAGGCCTACACAGGGCAATCAGATAAATGTTTGAGTGCATGGTACATGTATACTGACATTTCGCGGAAGTTGTACATATGCACCAATGCACCATAGTCCTCTCAGATCTTGATACTGACTGTGCAACAACAGTGAATTCAAGATTATATCAAGGTATTTCAATATATGGAGAGTCAACTCCATAAGTGTGAGACATGAGCCCATGTACAAGAAGGTTGGCATCTTGGCACTCCCAAACAAGCTGTAAAAGATCTTACGACTAATGTGATTTACCCAGTAATTTAGTCTTGGTATGTTGTTTGATCTATCCTTCTGGTTCATGAAGTCAATTAACTAATTTTACATTAGAGCCCCATATTAAGGCGTAGCTAGTGAACCAGACAAAGACATTAGCTTTGGGAGCAGCTTTCAACCTGATGAAAAACATCTTATTAGAGATTACAAGGAGCTGCATGCTGTTATAGGCCCTGCATTTAACAAAACCTAAAGCATTGTATTATGTTGGCATGAATCGTGATTATGTATTTTATGTTAGTAGGTGATAAAAATTACACTCAAATTTATGCAAATATATGATTAAAGGGGTTAGCCACATTACCTCCCCCTGTTTACCTTCAGCGAACTTGTTCGGAGAAGGTATTGTTATCACTAGGGCAAAATGGTGTCCATCTGCCGGGCTGGCGGGCGGGCGGTGGACGGCTGGCGGATAGATCGTTTCCGGGCCAGCACTCAGCCCCTATTCAATTTACATGGATGAAATTTGGTACACATATAGCCTGTATGGTTTAGTTGTGCCTTTTGATGGTCTGATGGATTGATATTCCATACTTTTTGAAAAATGAAAAATACAGTTGAGGACAAAATTATTAGCCCCCCTCTGGATATCCCTTTTAATTCCATTTTACTCCAAAATGGGGTGTCACAGAACAACCACATTTTCACCTAAGCAGTATTTATATGGAGTTTCAATTACAAAAGCTGAATTTTTGCAAAAATGTCGAGATAAATAAATAAAACAAAATTTACTTGAGACAAAATTATTAGCCCCCTGAGGCTTACCACCTCTGGGCATCACCTGCCTGCTTTTAAATGATTTTTAACACTCCAGAATATTAAAAATATCTTTCAACTAATCTCAGACACAACATTTAGTGTCCCTTCTTTCTTGAAATTCGTTGTAGGCCCCCATAATTGTTGGTCTCCTGGTAAACACCATGGCCGTATTAAAAAACTCACTTTTTTCAAAAAGTATAAGAAGTCTGCTGCCTAGATTAATTCAAAAGGTTCATCTGACATATTTAGTTACCCTCCAGTGGAAAAATACTACAATTTCTTTGATCATTACGGATTTAAAGGACATAATGATGACCCCAACTGCTATTCTAATTGAATTCTACTGGTTTGCTTGCAAAATCTTTCATGAGATAAATTTTTTTCTTGAATATTTTCACATCTGACAAGATTATGGGGCCCTTGAGCACCAATAAAACCTGTTAAAACTGTTCTTAAACAGCTTAGTGGCAAACTGGATACGGGGTTTTGCTAAGCCACATCAATTGTCCACTCTATTGAAAATCACAGGGATCCATTCAGTGGTAGATGGGCTCCTCAACCGATGCAGAACATTCTGTTGATATAAAAAGGTCCTGTAACATTGTCTGAGACCATTTCAGCAAGACGAAAGACAAAATGTGACCACATGACCATTAACAAGGGCCCTGTCATATTCAGGAGATTGGACAACTAATGTGGCTCAGCAAAACCCCGTATCCAGTTTGTCACAAAGCTGTGTAAGAACAGTTTTACCAGGTTTTATTGGTGCTCAAGGACCCCATAATCTTGTCAGATGTGAAAATATTCCAGAAAAAAATTTATCTCATGAAAAATTTAGGGAGCAAACCAGTGGAATTCAATCAGAATAGCAGTTGGGGTCATTATTATGTCCTTTAAATCCATAATGATCAAAACATTTGTTGAATTTTTCCACTTGAGGGTAACTAAATATGTCAGATGAACATTTTGAATTAATCTAGGCAATAGACTTCCTATACTTTTTGAAAAAAGTGAGTTTTTGAATAAGGCCATGATGTTTACTAGGAGACCAACAGTTATGGGGGCCTACAATGACTTTCAAGGGAGAAAGGACACTAAATGTCGTGTCCTAGATTAGTTGAAAGCTCTTTTTGATATTCTGGAGTGTTACAAATCATTTAAAAGCAGGCAGGTGATGCCCAGAGGTGGTAAGCCTCAGGGGGCTAATAATTTTGTCCCAAGTAAATTTTGTTTTATTTATTTATCTCGATTACTTTCGACATTTTTGCAGATATTTGGCTTTTGTAATAGAAGTACCATATAAATACAGCTTAGGTGAAAATATGGTTGTTCTGTGACACCCCATTTTGGAGAAAAATGGAATTAAAGGGGGTATCCAGAGAGGGGCTAATAATTTTGTCCTCAACTGTATATAAAAATTATTTTTGTTTAATATCCGGGTCAAGGCTTAGTCAGTATTGCTTGTGCATGGATGAAATTTGGTACAGATGTGGCCTATATGGTGTAGTTGTCCCTTTTGATGGTCTCATTGACAGACATTCTATACTTTTTGAACAAATTACAAAAAAATATTAAAATACATCTGTTTTGTTTTCGGGCTAAGACTCGGTCACTATTGTATGTACATGGATAAAGTTTCGTCTACATATGCCTTATATGGTCTAGTAGTGCCATGGAAATATTATGAACTTTTTGAAATATTGAAAAACAAAAAAAAAAATTTTTTGGTTTTTGCCCACGACTCGGTCACAATTGCATGTACACTGTAAAATTTGAAATTTTGAGTTAGCTCAAATGATTGAGTAAGATGGTTGCACAATTTGTTTGAGCCATGATAGCTTGCCGTTTTGAGTTATGATAATCTTTATGTTGTTATAACTTGCAAACAACAAGCTATCTTGGCTCAAAGGAATTGTGCAACCATCTCACTCAATCAATCAAGCTAACTCAAAATTCAAAATTTACAGTGTACAATTGTACATGGATAAAGTTTGGTACACATAATTATATGGCTTACGTGGTCTAGGTCTGCCTTTTCATGGTCTGACTGATAGATAGTCCACTTTTTGTGTAATATTGAGAAAAAATATTTAAAATACTTTTTTGTCATTTGTGTAATATCGAGAAAAAATATTTAAAATATTTTTTTTTCTCATTGGAGCCAAAACTTGCTCACTATTGCGTATACAGCAATGAAATGTTCTACACATATCACCTATAGATGTAATGTAGCAGAGCCTTTTGATATGTATTCAACACTTTTTGAATGATTGGAAAAACTTGAGGAAAAATGAAACAGCATTATACTTTTTGGTTTCCAACTGGTAGCTCATAATCAACGCTTTGTACAAGCATGAAATTGTACCATATGCATGATATATTAGCCTAATTAGACATTATTGAAGGTCACGACTCGACCAATATGCAATTTGGTAAACACATCAATTTGATGTTGTAATTGTAATCTTCTAAATGTGTTATTCGCTGAAGGTTTGCTGCTGTGCAGCCTATGTTTTAAATGGATATCATGGATGCAGCATGGCCAAGTTTCAGGATTGCTTTGCCCTGATGAACATGCATGACGTATCATTGTACCATATATCATTATATCAATTTTGAGAAATCAATACTCTGATGAGATTGAAACACGAACTGTTGATTGAATTGAGATGGACGAAGTCAATCAAGAGACCCAATTGGATGGCAACGATTTTGCTGAATCATTTCAACAACATGACTTGTGTAGAGTCAAAGCAAGGACCATAGGTGCACATACAATGTAGTTCTCAATTGAAACCAAAATAGAATGTTCTAGTATTAACATTCAGCTAAGATTACCTCAATTGTCATATTGACAAGTCATATTGACTTGGCTTAATTCATCAAAAGCCTTTGTTTGGAATTATATATAGGAATTTTAATGATGTAAGGATTTAGAATATTTATTAGATATCGTAATTTTAGAAGTATTAAGATATATTTCTTTCAACAGCATCATTTTAGAAGATGTAATAATTGATTACTTCAGTGAGTATGCTGTGCTAGTCTTTCTTCATGCCAATATCTTTTATCAAGGTATGTATATAAATTTGACTTCAGCAGAAGTCGGTCAGTATGTGCTACCAATGTCTACAGATTGGAAACTCATTGTTTATTTATTCAGCAACCTGTGAAAAATCCAAAAGTACACCTAATTTGGTAATCAACTTCTGTCTTCGATTTTTGTTTCATGTTTTCCAGCTCATGGAGAATAATAAAATGTCAGGACAAAATTGGTTTTTTAGATTCAAAATGGTTTTTTGAAAAACCAAATTTCAATGCAAAACCAACTTGGATTTTTAAAAAAATCCATGTTGGTTTTTTGCATTGAAATTTGGTTTTTCAAAAAACCATTTTGAATCTAAAAAACCAATTTTGTCTGAATTTTTTTAAAGTGAAGTTTGCAAAACTGTAATGAAAGTTCTTGTCGTTCCTCGCCTTGATCTGATTCAGACAACGTTGAAACCAAACTGTAATCTAAGAAGCAACAAAAAGGGCAATTTAATTAGGGGAAGCTTGGGAGAATTGGGCTGCAGGGAGGGTTGGGCCACCCTGATTTTTGAGGAAACTAAACATTTTTTGAGAAAGCTGCAGCCCAAAATTTAATAAAAATAAAAATCTTTCGATGGATGTAACATTTTTTGCTAATTTGCTTGTCACGATCTTTAGAGAGAAGAAAATTCAAATTTGGATGAAAAAAGGAAAAACTGAGCAATGTTACGAGTTTTTAATTGTCTGTCAGACAACAAGGACTGAGAAAATTTTCTATGGCATGCTTGGTAGGCTTGACTATTCAGTTGTTATTAACATATTTTGGAAAATTATCAGACAACCAGTTTTGTCATAATTGGGATTTAGAGAAAAATGGTGGAATGGGGGAGAGTTGGGACAGTGCTAATACTCTCACCACATGTGTTGCACTTACCAAGATTTATTTTTATTAAGACAGAAGAACTTGTCTAGAGCAATTTTCAACAGAGATTGAATATTTTTAGGCCTTAATAATTATTCATAGTCTAATAAAATTAGATATCAGGAAATCTAGATGGGGAGAGTTGGGCCATCAGGCTGAGGCTTAAGTCTGACAGCAAACTAGAGTTGCAAGAGGCCTCAATTCAGGATTAGCGACTTCTTTGACCACCACACTTCAGGTTAAAAATATTATGGCCTCAAGTGCAGCTTAATTGAACCAGATATATTGCAATGGCCCAAGTCTCCCTCCTGAATGGCCCAAGTCTCCCACTTGATGGGGAGAGTTGGGCCAATTTTTTTCCAATTTTCATGGGGCTGTAGCTCATATGTTCTTTGGCAAATATCCATGCAAACCTAAAGATATTTTTCTGAAATATTTCAAGATACAATACATGCATTAAGCATGTTTATATAATCATTACTGTTAGCAGGAGGTGCAAGAATGTAAAAAGTGGCCCAACTCTCCCAAGCTTCCCCTACAATAAAAACTAATTTGAAGACAGGTGTTTCGCACAGGGGCGGATTGGCAGCATTTCGGGCCCGGTGCCAAATACGTCAATGGGCCCCTTTGTTGCTACTGGCGGTGTTATTTTCAAATAAGAATAGCTAAATTATTACATCCTAAATAATTTTGTAAATTCTCATCAGTTAGGGGCCCTATAACTTTAGAGTCTGAGGGGGTCAGTTGATTCGGTTTAAGGCTCACAATTATAAATCGGATGACAAAGTTTTGCTTCTGGGCTTCTTTCCTGGAAATTTTTATTTTTTTGACATCAAGCTTGGGCCGCCCCTGAGTGGATGGGCCCTTGGCAGCTGCCACTCTGCCACACAGGCCAGTCCGCCCCTGGCCAAACTTTCGCATGCAGCAGCAAAACTCTGAAACAAATTCTTACATGTTGTCATGGTCTTACCAATACTAGAATGCTTCAAGAGGAATCTTATAACTCACCTCACCTGCTTAAGAGTTTCTACAAAATTTATGAATCTTTCACACACAAGCGCTAGCAAGCAATTACCGCCATTTAAATGTCTATTATTGTTATAACTATTAGCACATGCTCATAATGTCTTAAATTGGGCATGACATATGGGTGCTAAAACCTTATCAAAAGTAAGGCATTGCACGGCACTAGTCCAATTAGTCTGATACATACCTGAGAACCAATGGTCCTTGTCTAACATTCTGCACTGCGTCAGTCTGCATCCTTTGCGTCTCTCTGCATGGCATATTTTCCTGTCATCAATGTTGCATTTCGCTGACTTATTATCTAAATGTCTTCCTGTAGTCTTACTGTAGTCTTCCTGTGTAGAAAATGTTTGCTCTTCACTCAATATCCATGCCACTTTGAGGCACAGAATTGCAATGTCAGCTGTAAGTTCTGTTACCTGTTAGTGCAGTGTCTAAAACAAGCATTGATATATTGAAGGAAGCATTACATTTGTGATCCCAATGATTTATCACAGCAATCACCAGTTTAATCCTACCAAATGGCAGCTTTGTGCAGGGACGGACGCAGGGGGGGGGATGGGGGGGATGCATCCCCCCCCCACCGGACCAAAATTTATATATTTTTACATGTTAATTTTATCCGCGCGCAGTCGCGTTATGTCGCGAATTATGCGTTCCGCGACGCGACAGCCCGATAGACCCCCCCACCAAAATTTTCTGGATCCTCCCGTGGCTTTGTGAGCATACACAAAGTAGACAACTGTTATAATCCCCACAGAATTGTTAGATAAATCTACAAACTTGCTAACTTAAAACTTTAAACTTTGATGGAAGTTGGTATAAACAGAAGGCTTTGACAATTTGTTTGTAAACACATGGCTTATGTTAATAATAATAATAATAATAATAATAATAATAATATGGATTTATAAAGCGCTAATTTCAGTAAACTGCTCATCAGCGATGAGTTATGTATATTTGTTCTGGCAACCCATTGGCTGAGAGGCTGTCATGTCAAACTTGTATGGGTTTTCCCAGACCCAATTTTCCCTCTGACACTTAGTTGAAACTGTAATGCTCAGTTTGGTGGATTCGCATTGGCTAGAAGCTGGGGAATCTGACCCAGTTTGAAATGACATCACAGCTTGAAGTTAATTTAAATATATTGCAATGCTACAATAGTGTCACCTCTGACATCACAGTTCAACAGCATAGAAAAGAACTTGAGATTCCACGTAAGTATGAAGAGGACTGTAAGCCATGTCTAGTCTTAGTCTCTGTATATCTCTGTGGTCGTGTCACAGGGCTAACAGAATCTTTTTCCTTGGTCAAAATGCAATACACTTTGAGTGGGAGGTATAGCTCATCCTAAACAATATGCAAGTCCTGCAAATATTGCGAGAAGTGGTAAACTTTTCAAAAGCATTTCATCCATTTCAGTGAATGCATGTGTCTCCTGGAAATTCATAAGTCAACTACTAGGTAGATGTATGCAACTGCTTCGTGTTGACATTTTGTTACATACTATGCATGGTTATCTTTTGATCGTGATATTGAGTGTGTAACAATTTATTTACGTATAATGTTATATAGTGTATAAAATAATCGTTATCTAGGGTATTTCACCATGTGGATTGTGGTCTGGTCATGGCATCATTGCTTGTATGGAAGAAAGAATGTTGTTACAACATTCGAAGTAACATCAAGAATCAGTAATAATGAGGCAACGTTGTCACAATGTTGTGAAAAAAAACCTCAATACAGTGTTCACATAGTGCCATCATCCAAATGTGTATAAAGCTTTTGCAGTTTTGCTGTTACAGCAGTGGAACTTTTAAGACTAAAATAAGAATGGGCGACTATAATATTTATGCCTTACTCGGATGCTAAAGCTGTAGCCTGTCAAAAATTATCAGTGTACCAGTGATGCCTATATCGCTAAGAAGGTTTGAAAATTGGCACTCCCTGGTAAGCTGTAAAATCTTGCGACTGATGTAATTTACTTAGTAACTTAGTCTTGGTATGTTGTTTGATCTATCCTTCTGGTTCATGAAGAGTCAATTAACTAATGTCACATTAGTGCCCCACATCAAGGAGTCGCTAGTGAACCAGACAAAGCACCAGCTTTGGAAACAGCCTTCAACCTGACAAAAAACGACATCGTACAGTTGTGCTTGAAAGTTTCTGAACCCCTGGCACTTCTTACCTTATTTGTGTGCATCTCTGTAACAAACACAGGAATAGCTTGTAAATTTGGTTAATAATCACAGCGAGCTTGAACAAACTTTGGGATTAAAAAAATTGACCAAGAAAATGATTAGCGCAGTAATGTAGAGTAAGATCAGGCAAACATTTTGATATATCAAACGAAAATATCTGTTGGGAATTTTTTGAGATATTTGAGTTTTGAACTTTTTATTTATCACACCCTATTGTTAGCATGGAATCTCCATCTAAAAATGATCAAAACTGCCCATTTTCCTGTTAGGTAATATCTAAGATAAAAGTCATTATTCAGAAGTAAAAATATGCAGTCATTGCCGCAAGAGCAAGTACATACCACCTCATTCAGACTGACAGAGTGTGATAAACCTATAACAGTAAAAATTTCTCAGAAAATTTGTAAAATATGTTTATTTGCCAGCTTGTCCTCAGTTTCATCATTCTGGTGAATAATTGTAGTAGAATCTACCTCACATTTGAACTCTATGGTGTATTATTGAGGTTTTTATGTGTTTTTTAAGAAATTTCACAACTGTGAAACAAGTACTTTTGCAACCACGTAAAGTGTAGCCAATGTTGAGTGAATCATCAGAAAACACATAGATAGATTGTTTGGAAGCATTTAGTTAGGCATGGAGTAAATTATTTTGACATTGCAGTCTTAATGTGCAATAGTTGTACATGTTTGTATTAACTACATTTTCACACAATTTACTGAATTTATGCTATTTTTATTGTTCTATGCAATTAAAGATTGGTTGATTTTGGATGCCAGATAACCTACATAAACATTAAACACCCAACATCCATTTTAAGTACTCAAAATACATTAAGCATGAATATTACTGTTTATTTATAGCTTTTAATCTTATTTTTGTATTTTTGTCCAATTGCAAAGACTTTTCGTGTAATATCAGGGAATTCAACTTCATAGTGAAACAGATGCTTACGAACATTCTATGTATGCATTGTATGATAATTTACTCAACTTTGTCTATCCTTTTACATTGTTATGAAATGCTTGTTTCGAGGTGGCAAACTTTGCGATAAAATGCACGAAAAAGTCAACAAAGCCTGTTACAATGAGATTATGAGACCAAATTTGCTAAGATTATTTACCAGAATGAATAATGACTTTTATCTTAGATACTACCTAACAGGAAAAATGGACAGTTATGATCACTTTTTCATGGAGATTACATGCTAACAATAGGGTGTGATAAATAAAAAATCTAAAACTCAAATATCTCAAAAAATTCCCAACAGATTTTTTCGTTTGATACATCAAAATTTTCGTCTGACCTTCCTCCACATCATTGCGCTAATTGTTTTCTTGGTCAATTTTTTTAACCCTAAAGTTTGTTCAAGCTCGTAATATAATTGAACACCATCTTTTGGTGCGTTCAAAAGTTTCGGAACCCTTCTGTATTGTATACAATCAACAACTTGTATGGTCCCCCTTTGCTGAAATACATGCTTCCAAAAACTTGTTCTTGGCAGATTTTCTGAGGGATTTTTGACCATTCTTCAAGAGAGCATTCTCTTAACCCTCGTAAGCCGGTGGGTCGTCTTACATGGACTGTTTTGTCTGATTTGTCCAAGACACATCTGGTGGGTTCTGGTCAGGAATCTGTTTAGGCCTGAACCCTAAAGTTGACGGATTTTTACCAATTTTTAGTGGATTTGCCTGTGTGCTCTGGGTAATTGTTCTGCTGGAAGACCCACTTGCAGCCAAATTTAATGCTCATAATTGAAACCGTTACATTTTCTAAGTTTATATCTTGATATTTCTCAGAAGTCAATATGCTATCGACAACAGTTCATTCTCCTGTCCTATTTATTGCAAAACAACTCTAAACTATGATTGAGCCACTGTTATCGTTCACAGTTGGGAGGATGTTTTGTTACTTGAAAGCAGCTCTGCCAGGATGCCAGATATAGCAATTTTGAGCGTGGCCAGAAGGTTTGATTTTAATTAGTCTGTCCACAGGAAATGGTCCTAGTAATCATACAATTCATCAAGACTGACTTGAGTGAAGTACAGTCCAATTCTTTTGCTTTTTGGCCAACATCAAAATGGCTATGTCCATCCGAAAGGTGCTGCTTTCAATTAATATAACATCCTCCCAACAATGAAAGATAACGGTGACTACATCATGTTGTGGGTTGTTTTGCAATAAATGAGACAGGAGAATGAACTATTGTTGATAGCATAATGAATTCTGAGAAATATCAAGATATGCACCCTGAAAATGTAAAGCTTTCACTTATTAGCCTGAAACTTGGCCGCAAGTGGGTCTTCAAACAGAACAATTACCCAGAATATACAAACAAATTCATGAGAAATTGGTGAAAATTTGTTAAATTTAAGGTTCTGGAATGGCCTAGACAGTTGTCGATCAAAATCCACCACGTGTGTCTTGGTCAGAATTGACAAAGCATTCCACATCAGATGACCCTCCAGCTTACGAGGGTTAAGAGAATGCTCTCTTGAAGAATGGTCAAAAATCCTTCTGAAAATCTGCCAATTGTTAGTCCAGCTATAACAAGTTTTTGGAAGCATTTATTTCAGCGAAAGGGGACCGTGCAAGTTGTTTATTGTATACATTACAGAAGGGTTCAGAAACATTTGAACACACAGTTTTTTTGTTGAGAATATATGTTTACATAAAAAGATGGTGTTCAGTTATATCATTAACCCAATTTATAAGCTATTCCTGTGTTTGTTAGAGAGATGCACACAAATAAGGTAAGAATTGCCAGGGGTTCAGAAACTTTCAAGCACAACTGTAGGCCCCACATTTACCAAAAGCCGTAGCACTGTGTTATGTTGGCATGAGTCGTGAAAGTGTATTTTATCTAAGTTGATGATAAATTGTGTGTGTGTGTGTGTTTGTGCGTTACGTCTCATCAGCAGCTTGTTGGGCTATTCAGAGACATCCTTGTTTTGCATCAAGGGAGTTAATAATTCAGTTTGATTGTTCTTTGTTAAGTTATTTTAGTTTTCCTGTCTTGGTCTCTGGGTTTATTTGTTTTTGAATCAATTTTAAGGCAACCGTCAAGAAGTCATGCTGAATCAAAACTATAAGGATTCCATAAAAATTGTCAGTGAAATCATGCTGAGTGATCCAATCAAGTACGTCTTGTCTCGTTGCATGACTGTCTTTTGGCCAACTCCACAGCTGTTGTTCAGTTCGCTCCATCTGTTTCTCGGCCATATTTGGAAAGCCAACCATTGGTGTAAGACGTGCAATTGCCATTGTAAGGTATTTTTGTACAAACATTGGTCGTTTAATGTCACCAGTTGGTACTTTTCCTTGTAGGTAGCGGTGAAGATATTCTCTGTAAGTGATCTGTTCTGGTACTGGCTTGTCTTTTCCTTTTACGGGTTGCCGTTCCTTTTCGTTCAGTTCTTTCATTCGTTCTGGTTCCACATCTGGAGGAGGTTCTTCCCTTACTTTCACTTGACCCTCGCCTTTTCTTTCTGCCTGAGGATCCTTTTTTCCCTCTGCTTTTTCTTCCTCTTCATCTTCTGCTTCCATTGACTCGTTGTCAGTTGTCGTAGTCCCTGCATCAGCTGAGTCTTCCTGTTCTTCTTCATTGGCTGCTTCAACAGGACATTCTTCTTCCATTTCTACCTCAGGAGATGTGGTGCCAGCATTGGGGTATGGTACTTGAAGATCTGCCCGGGAAGTAGACCGTCTTGTTGTGTTTGTTGTCTTTGGCATTGTTTTTGCCTTAGTACTCTCGGAGTGTCTGTCATTGTCATCTGGGTTGTCTGCGTGTTTTTGGTGTGTTCTGTTAATGCTGTGTTCGTCGAGTTGTAAGCTTTGTCTTGGTGTAGCATGATGTTGAGGTTGTGGATATCCCGCCATGTCCGCATAGCTGGGAATTCCTGAGTGCTGGTCCACAATCCTTCTCGCCTCTGGAAAATATATCGCGTGGGTTGCCTTCAATGTGAGGATTTCTTTTTCTTTTGTCCATTGTTTACACGTTTTGCTGTAAGAGGGATGGTCTTCCTTACAGTTGACACAAAGAGGAGGAGATGTACATGGTTCTTCTTTGGATTGGATGTGGTCCTGGGATCCACAGTGTCCACAAACTTCTTGTCGTCGGCACCACTTGCTCAGATGACCGAAACGTTGGCATTTATAACATCTTCTTGGGTTGGGGATGTAAGACCGTAATTTACATTTCTCCCATACAACTCCAACACTCTCAGGAAGAGTAGTGTCTGAAAAGGTCAAGATGAGAAGCTCTCGATTATCTCTCTGAGGGATTCGGTGGAAATGTATGACGTCAGTGAATGATTCGAACCACTCTTTTAAGTCCTCGTCAGAGTTTAGATAGCTTAATGAGGAGAAAACCATCCCCTTACAAGTGTTCAATGTGCGATGCGGCTCTACTATAGTCGGAGTTCCTGCAATACTTGTCAGCTCAAGTAGTCGTTGTGTCTGTTGGTTGTTTCTTGTCTGAAAGAGGACAGTTCCATCTCTTTGTTGTGTTGTTTCTGCAGGACTTTTTGAAGAATTGTCTTGTATATCGCAAAGGGGGAAAGGCTGTTGGTTGGTTTTAATACTATGTACCGGTGTCGGTACTCTGACTTCTGTGTAATCGTTGGTCGGTTTAGAAGTTCCGTGTCGATGCAGTCATCCGAGGATGACCGCTGCCGTTTTAGTCTGGACTGTGAATTTGAAAGAGAATATGCCATGAGCATCTTGGTGGTTCATCCCCCATGCTCCCCACCCACCAAGGAGCCCAACAAGGGGGACTAAGATGGGTAGGGCTAGGCCCAGTACCCTAGTCCAGGGATACAGTGCCGCCTGTAAGTAAGTGAAACGCATGACATTGTGCCATTGAATCAATGCTAAATATCCTCAGCCAAACTGCTTGTGGAGGCATGAATTCTCATCGGATGAAAGGGAAAGAAAGTGGGTCATAAAGGCCTATATGTGAGGCATGTGGGATAAAAATAGCAGCCCATTTTCTTCGCTATAGTCGGAGTTAGGTATGGGTCAAAGTCTTTGATAAGTAAGTGAACCACCCTTCCCTATGTTTTAACATTGGGCCTGCGTTTCACTTAATTATCAAAGACTTTGACCCATACCTAACTCCGACTACAGCAAAGAAAATGGGCTGCTATTTTTATCCCACATGCCTCACATATCGGCCTTTATGACCCAATAAGTTTTCCTCTCATAGGATGAGAATTCATGCCTCTACAAGCAGTTTGGTTGAGTAATGAGTATGTTTAACATTGATGCAATGGCACAATATCATGCGCTTCATTTACTTACAGGCGGCACTGTACATGGGGGATATACTCGTAGAAGGCTTGGAAAGAAATACTGCTGCAATCACATTTAGAAACATGGCCAGCAAGTAGACTTGGTCAGAACCTTCTTTGATTGACCCATCAGTCATGGCCAAATAGGACCAAAGTCCTAATGGCAACATGACAAGCCGATTGACTGGACCGGGCCAATCAAGCCTCCCGTCTAGGAGAAATCCAGGCCAAAGTAGTGTATTGTATTGGAGGGACCAGCTTAGTCCCAGCCAACTCAACTACCATGTCCCCTTCATCCTCCGACACGGGTCGCAACCCACGGCAAACAAGTTGCCCCATTTCCGTCGGGGAGACGTGTGCTTGCGCACTATCTCATGTTGGCAACAAGGGATAGAGGGCTTCACCCTTGTGTTACCACCCACCGCCATGAGGAGGCCCGAGACCTGCGGGGGCCGATGATAAATTGTAATCCCATTTTAGCAAATGTATGATTAAAGAGGAACAGTGTGAATCATTTCATGATTATCTAAATGAGAATAGTTACTAAGTCACAGATGATTTTGAACAAAATTACCTACAGTGGTGTCACCTATACTGAATTTGAAGCTCCTTCTTTTTTAGATGAATGAATATCATGGATGCTGCATTGACAATTTTTATGATTGCTTTGCTATGATGATCATATATATCATATATCAATTCTGAGAAATCAATATCTGATGAGATTGAAACATGGAATCCTTGATTAAAGTGAGATGAATGAAGTCAATCAAGGGAAAGACTATAACGGGTGAATAGGATGGCCGAGATTTGGCTGAATCATTTCAACAACATGACTTGTGTAGAGTCGAAGCAAGGTGGACAAGATACTCAATTGAAACTAAAAAAAGGAATTCTTTAGAAAAAAGAATTGTAGGGACCTAGTACTAAATATGAGGATCTTCGAACACATATCTGTAATATTCTATTGATTTCTTATGTATGTGCTGTTACATCTACCTCCAATGTACCGTTCCTATAACTGTGATTTAACAAACCTACCTACAATGTTACCTCATGATTAGGCATGCCTAAATACAAGTGTTGGAATCACAGATACCAAACCAGGCAATGAGCCTTTTACATTATCTGTCATGAACATGAAATTTCTATTTCTATAACAATTAATTCTGACTTGCATATTTGGATTGTTACTCTTTCCATGTGCTTATGAACATTAGAACAGTTGTGAGAAGTTGAATATTTGAGTATTTTGACACTTACTCATAAATACTAAATTAGAACGTGTCCACAACTCAATAAGAACACTGTCCACAACTCAATAAGAACGCTGTCCACAACTCAATAAGAACGCGTACCCTCAATTAGAACACCACTGCAGTACACATAAATTGATGACACATAGCACTAGACTGATTATTTTTGTCCCAATAGTAAGGAACCTTCCATGTCAATTACTTCCTAATTTGGAGTATGCAACACAGATCTGAGATGGTCCCTACAAAAAGGATATGAAAGTTTTTACTTTCAACTGGGAATATATCAAATTGATTAAAAATACACGAGTAAACACACTAGACTAGCCTGAATTCATAAAAAAACCTTTGTTTGAAATTATCAGTGCAGGAATTTTAATGATGCAAAGATTTCGACTTATCTGACACTCTCATTGTAGAAGTATTTAGATATATTTAATTTCAGCATCATCATTTTAGAAGTTGTAACAATTAGAGTAGCGCGGGGCATGCAGCCCCCCTTAATTTTGAGGTGTGATTTGACCTACTTTTTAAGGTCGATTATTTGAATGCTTATGCTGTTAGGAAGGGATAACCAGACTTGACTCTACTTACAACCAGTGGCGTAGCCAGAAAACTATGAGTGAGGGGGGGGCCAAGGGGCGGCCAGGGTCTGAACTAGGGGGGGCCAATCTTTCGCAGCATTTTTGTGACATTTTTGCGGCATTACATGGATAAAAATTGACACAGCATTAGACGCCTTCTTTACGAAGGAATTAGCTATGTTGACCATCTTATCTTTT
The DNA here is from genome assembly GCA_026936325.1 of Platynereis dumerilii. Taxonomy (NCBI): domain Eukaryota; kingdom Metazoa; phylum Annelida; class Polychaeta; order Phyllodocida; family Nereididae; genus Platynereis; species Platynereis dumerilii. Next base: position 38,765,933 of record JAPTHN010000007.1, read on the forward strand.
GTGACTGATAAACAAAATGACCATGCATCTCATACTTACACAAAAATCAGTTTTGACCTATCAAAAAATAATGAAACAGATTCTATGGTTCCGATATTTAAAGTATGACAATGACACCAAAAGTATGACAATGACACCTCATCAATTATCATGAGTCACAAAGAGTATCTTTTGCAGTGAAATGGTCCTCTTGTTTTTGTTTTTTCGTGAATGTCTTTGCAAGTTTTGAGGACATTCTGCTGAGAATGTCTTTTTTACCCTCGGCAATGTATACATTGCCGACGGGTATTGTAGTTACTTTGGGAAAATTTGTCCGTCCGGCGGGCGGGCGGGCGGGGGGCGGGCGGGCGGGCGGGCGGACGGGCGGGCGGCGTCCGGATAACGGGCGTCCCACTTGTGTATTGGGAGTAATGCCAAAACTATGGAATGTATACTTTTTATTTTTGGGACATTATTATATCTTTTATCCTAGTTGTACCTATTAGAGGTTTAATCCACATGAGATTAATACTTTTCTCACAATTATTGAAAAATGTGAAAAAATATTTTTTTGTGTATTGGGTGTCAAGCCAAAACTATGGCATGCATATTCATCATTTTTGGGTAAATATTGTATCTTTTATCCCAGTTGAGCCTTTCATAGGTCTAATCCCCATGACATTAATACTTTTCTCACAATCATTGAAAAATGTGAAAAATTGTTTATTTTTTGTTTCTGTGACAGAGCTAAAAAACTGCAGTTCTTTTGACACTGAAATTGGCATATTGTATGTATTAAATACCCAAGATGTGTTTTTTGTGGGTCTAAATGCTCTGAGAAAGTTGAACGGACGACAATTTACCAAAAATATGAAAAAATACTATTATTTTAAACTTGTATAATTCAGTCAATTTTGAAGTTAAATCTATGAAATTTTCCACTTAGGTGTCTAACTTATGCCTCTTTAAACATCTCTAATATTTCTGCATGAAAAGCCAAATGGTAATGGGTAAGTTAGTTAACTTTAGGTCTTATTGTAGTTAGACACACTATTGACTAATATTCACAGCCATTGCATGAGTTGTTGCAATTTTTTCCATTGAAATGTATGATTGAAAAAAGGCAAAAAATCATTAAAATGTCTATTTACTCTCCATTTCCTTCTGATGTCATACCAGTCGTTGACATTTTTTTGTCAAAATAAACCTGACATGTTTCACATCATCATCATGCTGATTTTGAACAATATGAAAACTTTTATTGGCAGCATAGGTCAATATTAACAAAATTAGATAAATATTAAGGATTTTCAGATAATCATATATCAGTAAATATTGGCCCTGGTCAATCAAATTTGCCACAATTATGTCTAAATTTGACTTTTTCTACCTCTCCTCATGAAATATTATATGACACTAAATCTTTTTAAAACTGCCAATTATTATAACTTTATGGTTAATATCTAAACTCAGTGATGTAAATTTTTAGAAGATGAATAAATGTCAGCCCCTTTTATTTAGTTGTTTGCATGAAAATTAAATGTGATTGAATCAGACAGATTGGCTTTTGTTGAATGGAGCACTGGAGAAGTCTTGATTATGTAATGTTATGTCACAGGGTAATTGTCTTCCCTGCTAATCCTTTGACAAGAAATCTTAAACTCTCAATTGTAAAGTTCTTAATGGTTTAAATCTAACATCAGTTATGTACATTTTAACATATAAAGTACTGTCAGCTTACTTTTATCTTGGTCTTTAATGAAAAACATATAAGACAGACTGGCAATAAGACCGCTATGTATATATAGAGGGTTATCAAAGAAAATTACTTGGCATGCAAATCCAATTTCTGCAAATTTCAGTGTGTAATTTTACATTTCAAGACATTATTGGATAAATCTGTCTTTTAATTCATTTTAAAACTCACTCCAATCGTATTTTTAGCATTTTAAAGAAATATTGTTTAGGGGGTAAAAGTGTCATCATTGGAAGGGGTCCAGTTTTTTTGTGAATGGGCCTGGAGACAGTATGTCTGTGCTTCATTGTACCCCTCCCCTCCAGCCATTCATGTTATGTAACATTGTGTCACTAATCCTGTCCAGTGACCAAAGCTGGGAACAAAGGAGCACAAAAGCAGTGCACAGCACCCTCAACTTTTTAACAAATTTTCTTTTTTCTTAGAAATATGTCCAAACTGCATTGACACCAACTTAGTAGTCTTATATTGAACAAATAAAGAAATTTCCAATTTTAATAAAATATTTAGGCCAACTAGAAGCTGAGATATGACTTTTTGTAGCCCATACAGGCTGTACACAGAGTTGGGACATCTTTCTCTTGTTTTGTTTTTCTTTACAGCTATTGTTATTCTCCAAAGTTTGACCAGCATTTAACCTTTGTATTAACTAGCAACTTGCTTAGTCTTAAAAGATATATATATACTGGCATAAACCTTGTTTTAGTGTTACTATTTACAATGGTTTTGGTTGGAGACATCTTATCTATAATTTATGTTTTTAGACCCATATTCCATATTTGTAATTTATGATAAGAATAGCTAAGACTAGATAGACTAGATAGATAGATAGATAGATAGATAGATAGATAGATAGATAGATAGATAGATAGATAGATAGATAGATAGGTAGATTGATAGATAGATAGAAAGATAGAAAGATAGAAAGATAGAAAGATAGAAGGATAGAGATAGATAGATAGATAGATAGATAGATAGATAGATAGATAGATAGATAGATAGATAGATAGATAGATAGATAGATAGATAGATAGGTAGATAGATAGATAGATAGATAGACACATGTAGATAGATATATATATATATATAGATAGATAGATAGATTGATAGATGCATACATAGATGGATAGATTATTAGAGTAATTTTAATCCTGTACAATTTCTAAAGCTTTACAATGATTCAAGATTCCTATACATGGATATATCACAAAATCCAATCATCAACTGGAATTATTCTATTTTCTCAATTTAATCTCTTTTTACAAAAAGCACAAAATCAGCCATAGGCCTACTTGCCTGAATCACATGATCCAGATTTCATTTTGACTAGAAGATATATCATTTCAAGTTTAATCTCTTGGTAACCATTGACTTTCAGTGATGTTTCATTGGACCCCCCCCCCCCTCCCCCTCATCACAGTGGCACACTTCTGAGGTGTGTGAAGTATGCCACCCTCCATTCTTTTGTCAGGTTACATAATGGCATTGCATAAGGTGATTAAAAGATTGGGGTACAGCAGACAATAGCCAATTGATATGGGTGTTTAGCAGCTGAGGAGGGGGACTAAGGAAGCCCCTTTAACCCCTTTAAGGGGAATGTCTGCAAGGATAATGTAATTTAACTGAAATTGTTACAACATCCAACAATTTACATGGCTACATTCTAAAATGGATCCAGGATCAAGATGATGTAGAACTGAAGTCAATGACACTGTTTGATTAGATATAAGATTTACAGACAGAAATTTATTGAACTGATAGATATCTAATTTTTGTTCAAACAATAGCTACCCTTATTGCAATTCAGTTTTATGCAGTTTAAATGAAATAGTAATTTTATCTTTTCTGCAGGAATTATGACACATCTTAATAGAAAAACAGATAGTTGGATTGATCAAACTACCAAAAATCTATCTATCTATCTATCTATCTATCTATCTATCTATCTATCTATCTATCTATCTATCTATCTATCCATCTATCTATCTATCTATCTAAACAGTCCCCTACATGTCCTGATCGTTTTCTGACTGTCTTTATCTCAGTTGTTGTCCATTTCTAGCTGTCTTTTTAATGGTCATTACCTGTCTATTGTGCACTGCATTGCTTTATTTTCCTGTCTGTCACCACTGTATATTACATTCAGACAAAAATAAGTTTGATAAAAAACCAACTTTCTAAAATGGTAGTGGAAGAGGGGACGAATTACTGTGGGTAATCCAAGCCGGATAATATTGTTCTTAATATTGTCACCGAAACCAGTCATCTTCTTGACTTCATTTTTTTTAAATTTTATTTCTCAAATTGCTCGTTCACAAAAAGGCACAGATTTTGCCACAGGCCACCAATAGGCATAGTGGAATACTTGCCTGAATTTCATTATCCAGATTATACCAAATTATACCACTTCAACAGTACAATGTAACGTCTTGCTAATTGCTAACCATTGATTTTCAGTTCATTTGATCTTGTGCCACACTTTTTGACTCCTTGCCCAAATTTTAACTGTTTCCCCTCTTTTTCTGGGGGGACCCATCCTGCAAGCTGATTGCATGTGGATTTTGAATTCCCGCCAATACAAAATGGCAGACAGGAAACATTTATATTATTTTGCTCACAGCTCTTGGCCATTCAATGAAAGTTTTTCAACGGGAATTTCATGTTCATGAGGATATTAGAGTACCCAGTGGGGTCCTGCCTCAATGTATCCCACTGTCTGGAGAATAGCCGCTGAGTAGCCGAGGGTATGCTGCCGCGCAGCCTATGTTTTTTTATATATTAGGTCTAAATCGAAAATTTATGAAAGTCCATTTGATAGAAATCTACCCAACTCCTCAAATAGGCCTAGAAGGAAGTAGCAATTTGTGCAAATGACAGAAATACCAAAAATGTAGGGAAATTCCATGCACATATATATGAAAAATTGAGCAGTTTGTACAAATCACTCTGGTAAATGAGATCTGTTTTATTAGAAAACTCTCAAAGGAGCATTATTCTTTAACTGAGCAATGGCGATGGAAACATTTCCTCAAAGCACCCTGATTTTAGATGTTGCATGGAATCTCTAGATACATAGGCATACTGGAAGAAAAAAGTTTGGGAAACACTAAGATTTGGGCAAAAAAGCAAAACAATTCAGGCAGATAATTAAATAAACATAATTAAGAATCAATAGTTTCGAAGAGATTTCTTTTGGAATATTACCAAATCGAGATCCTGATAATCAGGCAAATGTCGCTCACCCCCTATAAGGTTTGCCTGCGGTACACATATTGCTAGATATATTCAAGTAGGGATATCAGCCTCAGAACTTTTCAAAGGGCAACTGTCATTCTAGAGAAAATTGGGTATAAGTGAGCGCCAGCGAAGGCCACAACTTTAGATGGACGTGTTCCAGCGACTGTTGCTGCTCCAATAATTTTTTCGAAATTTTCAAATCTGAAATGGGGGGCCAATGGGGGGCCACTTATCCATTTGGGGGGGGGCCCTGGCCCCCCCCCCATAGCTCTGCCACTGCCTATAACTAGTGAAACAAATTTCTATCAATTTTGATAAAGGCGTTACAGCCATTTTTGTAAAAAAAATTGCAAATGGCCTTCTTACCCAACCCATCAGGCAAGAAGCCCCCCTACTATAATCCTACGGCAATTTTTTTTTGCAAGCACATTCAGCTTGAAAGTTATTTCTTGGGGTTCTTCTATCATTTTTAAGGCATTCTATTTTTTCTTTTTCTGAATTTTTCTGTTCATACTTTTTTTGTATCGATGTCTTAACCTATAAAAAAAACTTATATGTAAGTTATCTTAACAGTGAATCGATTCATCAAGGTAGGAAAACCTACTGTGAAACTTTTTGCGTGTGAAAGGTCATCAAAAATTGTGTACATCATTTCTGATGCGAAACTTGCCCTGAAAACTTAATTAACATCCGATTTTCAAAATTTAAAAACCTGTATATATCAAGTAAACTCCTCCGCATTAAATGCACTTACTCATTTTGCTCTATTTGCAATATTAACCTCGCAAAAGGCGTTTCGGCGCATTAAGGTCTGAGGATGCAAACTTTCTAAAACCCAGTGAGAATTCCAGTGAGAACAACAAACCAGTGGCAAATCCAGGATTATTTTTGGACGGGGGCATTTGCTAATTTTTTAAAAATAAATGAAGTTTGCTTTTTTTTAGGTTGGTGAAGTAATCGAAGTTTACTTTTATTTCACACATCTGTATAGTTGTGTCAGATTTTCATGAAACAAAGGGAGGGGGCTTGGAATTTTTTCTATTGGCAACAGTTCATGGAAATACCTACTTTTAGATATTAAAACTTTTTATTACATGCCTTATGCCCTCAAGTTCATGGTTAGATCGATACAGTACCCTTTTTTAAGGGTACTTTTCTTTTAAGGTAAACTACACATTATTAAATGGTTCCTGAAGCAACTTCAAGGACCCAGTGAGGGGGGCCTCATGCCCCGTATCATTGTGGGGCCTTTCGCCCCAAACACACATATTTTAATTAGACTCCTATATTTTGAATTAAAATGCAAAAAAACATGATCCAAATCATATTTATATGATGGTCATAAAGTGAAGCAATGCGGATATCCATTATATACTTTTAAATATTTCCAAAGCTATTTCTGACAACCCCTTTCAAAAAATTACTCAAAGTTACAAAAACCATGCAGATTTTTTTTGTTTCTTTAATTTCTACTATGGTTTGGTGCTGTTTGCGCTGAAAATTTGGGACATCACCTAAAACGCCTCTAGCTTCAATCCTATCAATAAGAAAATGCACCAAAAATGTAAGTAACCCTGGGGGGGGGGGGACCTCTCACCTAACCCAGGCTTCTTGTCCCGACCTACTCTAATTATTTCAGTGCGTAATCTGTTATAGAGTTTCTTAAAGCCAACATCCTGTCAAGATGTTGGTAACTTGGATCAAAGTTTGGTAGTACGTGCTTGCTATAGCTACAGATAGGAAACTCATTGCGCACAAGTAAGCTGTGAAAGATCTTAGAGTAAACCTAATTTGGTAAGTAACTTTAGTATAATGTGTTGTTTGATGTCTTCCTGCTCTCGGAAAAGGAGTTGTTTGTCACATAACTTCCATCACATCAAGGAGAAACTCATGAACCAGACAGAAAGTAACAGCCTTAAAAATAAATCCTTAGACTCCGTCGAAACATCTTGTAAGTTATACCAGCAGAGCTGCAGCATTACATATGAATCTAATTCGTATTTTGCCCCAATACTGCAGGAATAAAATTTGAACTGAAATCATCAATTTGTTATGGCTCTTGTTGTTTGTGTAACACAAGGATAAGTTAGAAAATAATCAAAGGTTTCTATGAGATACGATCAAGCAGAGACAAACTTATACATTATCAAGATGTCAAGCCACTCAATTAATTCATATCAATTGTATTGCCAAACCAGAAATGACTGGGTAGAAATTTGCTATATCTTTTGCCTAGGTCTCGCGGCAATGTATGTGCGGTGTGAGACATGAATGTCAAAAAAAGACTCAATGTCTTGAAACTTATGCCACAGTCTCACGGGAGATGACGGTAAGCTTTTTATCGACGGCGGCGCAGAGCCAGACGATTTCTTGCAAGATTTTCAGTTAGGACGGCGCGAAGGGCAATTATGTAATCAATTAAGGCTAATCGATAACCATGCAACGAAAGCCACGGCGGGTTCTTTTTGTTCCCTGCGGGGAAGAAAAGTTGTACGCCGTCACCAAAAGTTCGCCGGGGGAAAGAAATTTCCTCCTCCTGCGGGATACTTTTATATCGCCCCGTGATATAAAAAGTACCCCGCAGGGAACCTATAACTGCCCCTCAGGGAACCTATTTCACCGCGGCGGAATATATTTTCACAGCGCCGGGGATTGCTTTTACGACTGCGGGAATGGTTTTGTTCTCCACGGGGATGTCTGTAGGCCCGAGGGCACATCGCCGGGAATGAAAAGCATGACGCCGTTGTCAAGGGCACCGCGGCGGAGGAGGGCGCTGCGAAAGCCAATAAAAAGGGCCGCAGAGGGCCGCCTTGCTTCACTTGCTGCTTGACCTATGATGGGGACACTCCTGGATGCTGGACAGACATGATGGCTGATGAAGATGCTGGGGAAGACCTTGACGTTGCTGTTGTTGCTGCTGTTGCTGGTGCTTATTATCTAAGAAGAATACGGAGGAGGAGGAGGATGAAGAGATGGTGGATTCGGAATTGGCTGCTGCAGAGGGAACAACATGGCCATTTCTACCAGCTGTCCTTGGCCTACGGTTTCAGAGTGGCTCCCAACACCATCTGCAATTTTATCCCCAGTGTCTGCATTGCCATTGTGCGAGCTTACGAACATCTGCTGGCCCTGCCAATGGATCCAGCATCCTGGAAGGAAGTTGCCAAGGGCTTCGAGAAGAGGTGGAACATGCCCCATTGCATCGGAGCACTGGATGGGAAGCATATTGGCATCAGATGTCCTCGGAAAGCTGGGTCAATCTACTTCAACTACAAGGGCTTCCATTCCATTGTGCTTATGGCTTTGGTGGATTCTGACTACAAGTTCCTGTACGTGCAGGCTGGATGCCAAGGAAGCTCATCGGATGGAGGAGTCTTCCTGGACACAAGGCTGAGGGACCTGCTGGAAGAAGAACGACTTGGGCTACTCCCTGCTGAACCTCTACCTGGCACAGTTGGGAATCCTTTTCCATACTTCATCGTTGGAGATGAGGCCTTCCCCCTGAAGAGCTGGTTGTTGAAGCCTGTTCCAAGAAGAAACCTTGACATCCCCTCCAGAGTCTACAACTACAGAATTTCAAGAGCCAGGAGAGTGGTGGAGAATGCCTTCGGTATCCTGTCCCACAGGTTCAGATGCTTCCTAACTACGATGCCCCAGAAACCCGGCAGAGTGGCAGCCATCACTCTGGCAGCCTGCACTCTACACAATCTTCTGCGAGACAGAATAGGAATTCATCGAGCCATGGACAACGACGTAATGGACAGAGAAGATCCTGCAACCCATGAAGTCACTGAAGGACTGTGGAGAGGAAACCCCTTGCATGACCTTGGATTCGCTCCAGCATATGGAAATGCCACAAGACAAGCCAAACAGTACCGAGACTACCTACGAGACTACGTGAACAGCCCAGCAGGAAGTGTCCCCTGGCAGATGGAAAGAATTTGAAGTTGTAGCAGAGAAGCAGCAGCAGCAGCAACAGCAATTCAATGCCCCCCTTAAAAAACCACAAATTAACCCAGCCCTTGTAAGGGCTTACCACTTCCTCCAGAAAGAGCAGGCCTTGTACACATCTTTATGTTGACAAACCCCCCCCCCCCCAAAAAAAATCCCTCCCTGCAACAACTACATTTTTTGTGACGTACATAAAATAGCAAATTTTTAGCTTTGTATCTATCTGTACAACCCATTTAAATCACTTTCACTTCCTCTCTATCTGCCTATCTATCTAGCTATCTATCTGCCTATCTATCTAGCTATCTATCTGCCTGTCTATCTGTCTATCTATCTGCCTATCTATCTATCTATCTATCTGTCTATCTATCCAAGTGCAATCCCTGCAAAGTGACGATAACTGCTTTTGTTTTCTGCAGTGTATATATGTAACGAGCATTGTGTTCCATCTATCTATCTATCTATCTATCTATCTATCTATCTATCTATCTGTCTATCTGTCTATCTGTCTATCTATGTGCCTATCTATCTATCTATCTATCTATCTATCTATCTATCTATCCAAGTGTCATCACTGCAAAATGACGATCACTCGTTTTTCTTTGCTGCAGTGTATATGCGACGTCAGAATATTTCTTCTATCTAGCTATCTATCTGCCTATCTATCTGCCTATCTATCTGTCTATCTATCTGCCTATCTATCTGTCTATCTATCTGCCTATCTATCTGTCTATCTATCTGCCTATCTATCTATCTATCTATCTATCTATCTATCTGCCTATCTATCTATCTATCTATCTGTCTATCTATCCAAGTGCAATCCCTGCAAAGTGACGATAACTGCTTTTGTTTTCTGCAGTGTATATATGTAACGAGCATTGTGTTCCATCTATCTATCTATCTATCTATCTATCTATCTATCTATCTATCTGTCTATCTGTCTATCTATGTGCCTATCTATCTATCTATCTATCTATCTATCTATCTATCTATCTATCCAAGTGTCATCACTGCAAAATGACGATCACTCGTTTTTCTTTGCTGCAGTGTATATGCGACGTCCAAATATTATACAGTTATCTAGCTATCTATCTGCCTATCTATCTGCCTATCTATCTGTCTATCTATCTGCCTATCTATCTGTCTATCTATCTGCCTATCTATCTATCTATCTATCTATCTATCTATCTATCTATCTATCTATCTATCTATCTATCTATCTATCTATCTATCTATCTATCTATCTATTAATCTATCTATCTATCTATCTATATTAATTAAAGTGGTGAAAAAACTTTAATTAAGAAAGCAGAAATGCCACCTGTACTGGTTGAGCAGAAAGTGAAAATGGGCCCAAAAAAAAGAAGGGAAATAGCACCTTGCTTTTATGAAGGTGTTTAAAATTTACAAGGGCCAGGACCGGAATTTTTTTTTGGGGAATTTGTCAACTTTTTTTTTTTGGGCTCTTTTCATTTTTGCTCTTGTTTGTCATCGCAAGAGTTTTTTTAGTCAACATAAGATGTGTACGTGGCCATTTCTACCAGCTGTCCTTGGCCTACGGTTTCAGAGTGGCTCCCAACACCATCTGCAATTTTATCCCCAGTGTCTGCATTGCCATTGTGCGAGCTTACGAACATCTGCTGGCCCTGCCAATGGATCCAGCATCCTGGAAGGAAGTTGCCAAGGGCTTCGAGAAGAGGTGGAACATGCCCCATTGCATCGGAGCACTGGATGGGAAGCATATTGGCATCAGATGTCCTCGGAAAGCTGGGTCAATCTACTTCAACTACAAGGGCTTCCATTCCATTGTGCTTATGGCTTTGGTGGATTCTGACTACAAGTTCCTGTACGTGCAGGCTGGATGCCAAGGAAGCTCATCGGATGGAGGAGTCTTCCTGGACACAAGGCTGAGGGACCTGCTGGAAGAAGAACGACTTGGGCTACTCCCTGCTGAACCTCTACCTGGCACAGTTGGAATCCTTTTCCATACTTCATCGTTGGAGATGAGGCCTTCCCCCTGAAGAGCTGGTTGTTGAAGCCTGTTCCAAGAAGAAACCTTGACATCCCCTCCAGAGTCTACAACTACAGAATTTCAAGAGCCAGGAGAGTGGTGGAGAATGCCTTCGGTATCCTGTCCCACAGGTTCAGATGCTTCCTAACTACGATGCCCCAGAAACCCGGCAGAGTGGCAGCCATCACTCTGGCAGCCTGCACTCTACACAATCTTCTGCGAGACAGAATAGGAATTCATCGAGCCATGGACAACGACGTAATGGACAGAGAAGATCCTGCAACCCATGAAGTCACTGAAGGACTGTGGAGAGGAAACCCCTTGCATGACCTTGGATTCGCTCCAGCATATGGAAATGCCACAAGACAAGCCAAACAGTACCGAGACTACCTACGAGACTACGTGAACAGCCCAGCAGGAAGTGTCCCCTGGCAGATGGAAAGAATTTGAAGATGTAGCAGAGAAGCAGCAGCAGCAGCAACAGCAATTCAATGCCCCCCTTAAAAAGCCACAAATTAACCCAGCCCTTGTAAGGGCTTACCACTTCCTCCAGAAAGAGCAGGCCTTGTACACATCTTTATGTTGACAAACCCCCCCCCCCCCAAAAAAAATCCCTCCCTGCAACAACTACATTTTTTGTGACGTACATAAAATAGCAAATTTTTAGCTTTGTATCTATCTGTACAACCCATTTAAATCACTTTCACTTCCTCTCTATCTGCCTATCTATCTAGCTATCTATCTGCCTATCTATCTAGCTATCTATCTGCCTGTCTATCTGTCTATCTATCTGCCTATCTATCTATCTATCTATCTGTCTATCTATCCAAGTGCAATCCCTGCAAAGTGACGATAACTGCTTTTGTTTTCTGCAGTGTATATATGTAACGAGCATTGTGTTCCATCTATCTATCTATCTATCTATCTATCTATCTATCTATCTATCTATCTGTCTATCTGTCTATCTGTCTATCTATGTGCCTATCTATCTATCTATCTATCTATCTATCTATCTATCTATCCAAGTGTCATCACTGCAAAATGACGATCACTCGTTTTTCTTTGCTGCAGTGTATATGCGACGTCAGAATTTTTCTTCTATCTAGCTATCTATCTGCCTATCTATCTGCCTATCTATCTGTCTATCTATCTGCCTATCTATCTGTCTATCTATCTGCCTATCTATCTGTCTATCTATCTGCCTATCTATCTATCTATCTATCTATCTATCTGCCTATCTATCTATCTATCTATCTGTCTATCTATCCAAGTGCAATCCCTGCAAAGTGACGATAACTGCTTTTGTTTTCTGCAGTGTATATATGTAACGAGCATTGTGTTCCATCTATCTATCTATCTATCTATCTATCTATCTATCTATCTATCTATCTGTCTATCTGTCTATCTATGTGCCTATCTATCTATCTATCTATCTATCTATCTATCTATCTATCTATCCAAGTGTCATCACTGCAAAATGACGATCACTCGTTTTTCTTTGCTGCAGTGTATATGCGACGTCCAAATATTATACAGTTATCTAGCTATCTATCTGCCTATCTATCTGCCTATCTATCTGTCTATCTATCTGCCTATCTATCTGTCTATCTATCTGCCTATCTATCTATCTATCTATCTATCTATCTATCTATCTATCTATCTATCTATCTATCTATCTATCTATTAATCTATCTATCTATCTATCTATATTAATTAAAGTGGTGAAAAAACTTTAATTAAGAAAGCAGAAATGCCACCTGTACTGGTGGAGCAGAAAGTGAAAATGGGCCCAAAAAAAAGAAGGGAAATAGCACCTTGCTTTTATGAAGGTGTTTAAAATTTACAAGGGCCAGGACCGGAATTTTTTTTTGGGGAATTTGTCAACTTTTTTTTTTTGGGCTCTTTTCATTTTTGCTCTTGTTTGTCATCGCAAGAGTTTTTTTAGTCAACATAAGATGTGTACGTGGCCAGCTCTTTTGGGAGGATTTGGTGGCCCTTAAAAGGGCCAGGGGTTTTTTTTTTTTTTTTTTTCAGACGACTTGAACAGGCATCACTTCCTTGGAGAGGACAGGTTGACTTGGCTCCACTGGAACGACAATGGAGTTTGCCGCTGGTGGACAACTGTCGGCTGCTGCTGCTGCTGTAGAGACTGCTGCTGCTGCTGTAGAGACTGCTGCTGCTGCTGTAGAGACTGCTGCTGCTGCTGCTGTAGAGACTGCTGCTGCTGCTGCTGCTGTAGAGACTGCTGCTGTAGTGGTGGCTGCTGCTGCTGTAGAGACTGCTGCTGTAGTGGTGGCTGCTGCTGCTGTAGAGACTGCTGCTGCTGCTGTAGTGGCTGATGCTGCTGTAGAGGCTGCTGCTGCTGCTGTAGTGGCTGCTGTAGTGGCTGCTGCTGCTGCCCAAAAGAGGGTCCGGGGAAGCCAAGCTTCTGGGGGCTGTCAAGCATCAGCTGGCTGAAGCTTAAAGATGACTGCTGCAGGGCTGGAGTCTGGCTTCGAATTGGCTGCAGGGACTGGAACTGGCTGCTGCTGCTTGGCTGGGACTGCAACTGCTGGCGTGGAGGCTGGGACTGCATCTGAAGACTTGTCGAAGGCCTTGTTTCCTGGGGCTGCTGGGGCTGCTGTTGAGTTGTTGGAGGCTGGTGCAAGTCCTCGTTGACAAAGGATGGAGCAGGACCAGGAGGAGGGATGTATTGGTGCTGCTGCTGCCCTAGGATCATCTCCACATTCTCTTGCTGCATCATCAGGATTTGATCTTGGACGGGCGCCTGTACAAAGTAGTGGTCCGTCTGGCTCAAGGAGTGCAGGAGGCGAAGTCTCAGGGCACGGTTCATGTTCTTCCCAGATGTGAAGATACTCCTGCACATGTTCTGCAACTGGTGTACTTCTGGATCCAGCCTGTCAGCAGTTTGTGGGCACATGTCACAGAATGGTCCTGCCGGCTGAGGTGGTGCTGGTTTCCTGGGCCTGTCCGAAGTGTAGTGACCAGCAATTGAAGTCAGGGCAGAGGCCATCTCCTGGTCTGTGTCCTTCCTCTTCTTGGATGGCTTTCGTCCTGGGAAGACCTGCGACTGCTGCTGGGATGGCTGGAGGGACTGCTGGGACATCTCCTGGGAGGACTGCTGCTGGCTGGCTGGGAGGCTGTCATCCAGATCGGGCATAGGATTGTAGTCCATGGGGGCATCAGAATCGGAAGACAGGCGGTGACTTCCTCCTGGTGCAGTGAAGCTGGAGATTTCTACGGCACCCTTCGGAATGATGGAGTTCCTCAGGAATTCACACTTCGCCAGGATGTACTTGTCTCGCTCGGACATCTTCTTTCTGCCAGCTCCAGAAGGTTGAGGTCTGATGAGCTTTCCGAAGGTAGTCCTGATGTTGCTCCTCCATTTGTAGACGTTAGCTGCTGTAATTTCTTTCCCCACTAGCAATGTAAGTTCTGCTGCTTTCTCTGCATCCAGTCTGTCCTTCTGTCCACTCTTGAAGGTGGTGGAACCCTTGGAGTACAGGTTCTTGTTCTCCCGGTACCAGTCGATCAGGTCATCCTCCTGCTCTTCTGTGATGCCCAGTAGGTCCCTGGAGTTTTTCTTTCTGTAGCCCTTCTTCTTCTCCTTGTGGACAAACTGGCCATCGGAGTCCTGGATCAGCTCAACCTCAGATCCAGTGTTGTCAGAATCTTCCTTTGGCTGGTTCTTCCCCTTGCTGCCCTTGGACTTGGCAGCATTCTTCTTGGGAGTATCTTCCTCTGTGGTGGCATCGTAGTCGGACTGCAGGGTCTGCTGGTGGATGATTGCAGCTGTCAGAGTTGGTACAGAGTCATCATCTTCATCAGCAGGAGTATCATCTGGAGGTGGAGGTGGAGGCTGGACTGCAGTCTTGGCTCGGGTCTGGGCTGGAGTGACAGGCTTGACTGGAGGCTTGACTGGAGACTTGGCTGGAGACTTGGAGGTGGCTTGACGCTTGGCTGAAGGAGACTTGCCAGGAGTGCGAGGCCTTCCCCTTGGAGCAGTCTTGGTGGGAGACTTGAAGACAGCAGCATCAGCTGACTGGGTGCGCTTGGTTGGAGACTTGACAGAAGCAGCAGCATCAGCAGGCCTGCCACGCTTGGTTGGAGACTTGACATCAGCATCAGCAGACTTGGGACGCTTCTTCTTGGCTGCAGCAGCAGTGGCAGGCCTGCCACGCTTGGTTGGAGACTTGACACCAGCAGCAAGCTTGGCCAGGACTTGATCTTCATCTTCATCATCATCATCATCTTCATCCTCCTCATCAGGTTGTTGTTGCAGCACTTTGGGTGGTGGGGCGCCCTCGAAGATGGTCTCACTGGTCACTGTTGATGTAGCAGTGGTCACTGCCACGATGCTGTCCGGCAAGCTGAACATGCTTGGAGACAATGTAACAGCTGTGTAGTCTATGAAAGGAGCTGGTGAACCAACTGGAGTTGAAGATGGAGTGGTCAGTGGAGTGGTGGCTGGAATGTTGCCCTTGGTTGGTGCCCTCAAGGTCTTCTTCCCTCTTCCTCTGGGTCCCATCTTGAAGCAGGATCAATCAGAAATGAAGCAGGATGAATCAGCAATGAAGCAGGATCAATCAGCAATGAAGCAGCGATTCAGCAATGAAGCAGCAATTCAGTAGGCTGTGAAGCAGAGTGTCATGGAGTATAGATGTGTTGGTCTTGAAGTTCAGAGTGGTTATGGTGCTCTAGTGGCTGCTCTTCTATTTATATGCGAGGCGCGCGCCAGTGCGTCTCCATGGCTGACCCCCCATTCCCGCCGTGGCACGAAAGGTCGACGCCGCGATGCTTTCAGTACCCCGCGGACAAAGGATTTTGCTAAAAATAGCCCCTCTGGCGCCACTCTGTCTGCTCCTGGAGGGGGTCCAGACGACGGCGCGAAGGTTTTGCACACGTCCCGGAGCATTTTCCTTGACGGCGGAGTGCAGAAGAACCGCGGCGTCGACCTTTTTGGCGCCACGCAGAGAATCCCGCTCGTTTTACAAATCCGCGGGAAAGTTTTTGCCCCTCAGTGGCGCGAAAACTTCGACGCGGTCTTACTTTTCTGATCGTGGCGTCGAACTATTTTTCTGGTCTGCTCCGCGGTGGATTTTAAGAAAATTTGTACTGGTTGAAACTTTTTTTCTGCTCCGTGGCGATTTGAAGTGACGGTAAGAAGCAGGTTTCTCGACGGCGCGCAACCAAAAGATGTCCGGCGGGAACCTAAAATGCCCCTGCGCGATACGTAAAAAGAGGAAATATTTTTCTGTCTTTCCTGAAAATACTTCGACGCCGATTCAAATAGTTCTCCGGGAGCCGCCGTGAGAATGAAGCATAAGTGTATCAACCGCCATGTATAAGCCCCTCTTTTTGGAGCGGGGTTGAAAAATCCCAGTGCAATGGCATGTTCCTTGTGAGTTCATATACCTACCCAAGCCATGTTATTCTCTATGCAGTTTGTGAGGTCATATCCTATACTTTCAATGCACCCAGAACAAATCACACCATAAAGGGTTGAAAGTTACTCTATGACAAATTGATCATTTATTTCAATGCAATTGATACAGCCTGCTATGAAGGCATTGATTGCTAGTCTTGCAATCCTTCAATTGTTATAATACCAACAACAGAAAAAGCTATAATAAATTGAATTTTCCTTGTGCATCAAACAGACCTCTTGAGTTTCAAGAACCAATCACGCTTGTCCAGTGGAACATTATGAATTTATGACTGTGCCTTGGATAAATATGCAGGTTATGAGAAATGGATCACAGGATCAGTTTCGATGAAGTTCAAGTTCAAGTTCAAGCAAAGACTGTTGTAAGCTCTGTTTGGAAAAACTTTCAGTTGGACAAATGAGCATCATTTTAAAGTATTTACTTTCCAACTGAGTTATGGCCTTATGCATAGGAAGTTTTCCACTAGACAAATTAATTTTCTTATTTTCAATTTGCAACTGGCTTTGCTACATCATTGACAGTTTTCTGTGGGTCTCCTAATCTTCTTTTTGATGAAGTACCTTAAGTCATTTAATTAGTTTGTTTGTTTTCATCTATGCTGCTAGATATGATAAGCACTGAATCAACTGATAGCTGGCATAAACAAAAAAATTTTAAGCCAGTGACATCACACATCACACAATCAATTTGAATATAATTTTGAAACTGTTTGAACCGCCAATCTGCAAACAGCTATAATTTTAAGTGTTGGATTGAAGATTTTCTGACGAACCTCTGTTACTGAAATAAATCCCCACACCTTGCCTCTTCTATGCCTTCATGAGCAATGAATTACCATCAAAAACTTTTTTATTAGGTGAAACATAAGATAACATTCCTGTAGCTACAATTGTAATGTTTGCGTTCATTCGAAATGGACCTGATCGTTTGATCATCCCCCCAGGACCATAGTTAAGAAATATTCATAGAAAAAAACACAAAACTTGCTATTTGCCTTCTTCCCATTGAAATTATTCAATTTTTGTTTTTGTAGTTACAGATAATTATAATGATAATATTTGTAGACATAGGCGGCTGAATGTGAATTTTCTTTTGAGACATGTTATCCTATTATATGGGGGAAAAATGATGTCATAATTTTTTTGATGTCACTTTTCCCTGAGAACACATGTCCTAAAAAATCACTTTCAGTCCTTGTGTCTACAAATACACTCTTGATCAAAATGCTGGAATAATTAGAATATTTTCAATGTGACTTAAAAGTTCTACAATTGGTGTGATTGAATGTGTGGATTTTTTCCTCAGACATTAGATTATGTATAAATGATATTATTAACCATTTTCAGTCCCTGAGAATTATTTAAAAACTGTCTTTTGGTGACCCGAAAAAAATGATAATTTTTAGTAAAAATCATCAAAAATAGCATCATGGCTCACCAACACAGGCACAAAATTTCAACATATGCACAAACTGGCAACTTAATCTTGATGTGTACAACCAAAAAATATCACAATATATTGTTGAATGCATTGACCTCAGCCTTCACTTGACTTGACATGGAAACCGCCAACCTGTTTTTTGTTTCTTTTGACCAATATGGCCATTCTTCAGTGAAAGTCATTTGAACCTGGTTCAGATCAGTTGGCTGATCCTCCATCTTGTGTGCAGAATGGTCCAAGATGTCCCTATAGTGTTATCTAGGTTTATGTCAGGTGAAGTTGCCAATTATGGCAAATTCTCAATTTCCTCAATTTTCTTGGTTTTGTAGGATTTGTGGTACCCTAATGGCTTCAGCATTGTCATGAATTAATAAAATGTTTCATCTGAAGCGTGCCTTATTGAAGTACAATTTCCTCTTTCAATGAACGAAGATGGGAGACAGCCAGGACGTTTCTATTCTGGCAACCAGACACAAATTTCTGTCATAATGGATGACACCCAAAACAGGCACTGAACAGCCACTCTGAGCCCTTGTGGCAATGAGGCAGTATTTGGACAGTATCTGGCTTCCTTCCTATCACACAAAAAATCTCTCCATGAGCTCAGTGAAACATATGTACTAGGATATATTGACTCGGATGGAATTTACTTGAAAAATTCTCACAATATTCCAGCATTTTTGTCAAGAGTGTATGCTTGTTGGAAGAGGAAATGATACCTCAGTGTAGAGAACACTTCAGTTGAAACATTTGATTCATTCATGACAATGATCAAGCTTGTAAGGCAAAAGAAATCCTTCTAAACCTGGAAAATTGATAAAATTTGAGAATTTGTCGTTATTGGCAACTTCATCCAACATGAACCTAAATAACATTATAGGGACATCTTGACCATATTGCACCCCAGATGGAGGTTCAGCCAACTGATCTGGACCAGGTGGAAGTGAATTTCACTGAAGAATGGCCATATCGGTCAATAGAAGCAAAAAACAGGTTGGTGGAATTCATGTCAAGTCAAGTGAAGGCTGAGGTCAATGCATGTGGCATTCAACATGATAATTAATTGTTATATTTTTTGGTTGTACGCATTAACATTAAGTTGACATTTTTTGCACATGAAGTTTTCAAATAATTCTCAGCAACTAAAAGTGGTTTATAATATTATTTATACATAAATCTAATGTCTGGGGAAATAATATTTGCAATTCCACACATCCAATCACCTATTTTAGAACTTCGAAGTCGTGACATCTTGAAAATCCTAATTATTCCAGCATTTTTATCAAGAGCGTACTTGTGCATACCTGTCACTTGAATGAGCGTATCAATCAATCATTATTTTTTAATACACTGTAGACCAAAATTGGGCTGTTTGGTGTAATGCTCTAATGACTTGAAAATTACACAACAAATGAAGACAAGTGGTCAGTTTTGCCTTCAATTCAAACATACAAATAATGTTAAATTTAATGATTTTGTCTCAATAGCTTGCTTACGTAAATGAAGACAAGCGGTCAATTTTTCCTTCATTTCAAATATACAAATAACACTAAATTTACATGATTTTGACTCAATAGCTTGCCTAAATTTCCACCTTATCTGCATGAAATCGATTAATAATGATAGATATGTTACTTAAATGATTTCAGCGCAATTTTTATCTACAAAAGATTATCAATTACTCGCTTAGGAAAGCGATTCTTCAATTTGTGCCACTACAAAACATTTATTCTGATACAAAATTAGAAACTCTATAGCTCATTTCAAGTGATGATAAACAACATCATTTGTCTGAGGCGTGTCTCAGACAATTAAAGTATGGATTTAAGCAACCAGTGATTTTCTATAAAACAATATAAGTGAATACATGTCTCACACTGGAATTGGCAGCTCTCTAAACAACCACAGAACAACATAGCGTATACACCAAATTTCAATCCTGAGGCTGAAACTGGGCTGACTACCAAAATGAAACTTTTGATACCCCTTGTTGCTGTTATAATTTATTCATTTTTTTGTCAAAGTGACAGCATCAACCACCCATATCACTGGAGTAATTATGTGACAAAAAGCTTCTCTTATAATTTACAAATTATTTATAAATCAAACCTAGTGGATATGTTTCACAAAACTCGAATAATTTATCATAAAATTAAGGAATTATGTCGTATACAGTCGTATGCACATTGCCATGGATTATTAAAAGGACTTTGTGGGTCAGTTGAAATTGCTACGGACAGTTTGATGGACTGTGTGTGGAAATTACAAGTCCCAAATAGCTTGTGCATCAATGTTACAATAGATAATTTCCCAAATGGTGATCCATTCACTCATAATTATTTTTCATTATCCATAAGAGATGGATTTAACACTGATGATGCCACAGGAGTTCATTTTCACCTGAACCAGGATCACAGCACTCTAATAACTAACACTTCAAAAAGTTTGGTGAATCTAAAGATCCTGAAGTTATTTTCAATAAGTAGACTAACATTCCACTTCCAAGCCACTGAATGCAATGAGACAGTTAGCTATAATTCAATTACAATAATAGAGCAGGAGGGTCATTTATTTCATGAAAAAAATATAGTCCAGATAAACACCATGAATCCTGAAATGAATCACTTAGCTTTGAGAATACAGGCCATTCAAGGAAACGTGAGAGTCCGCTTCAATACATTTCTCAAAGTTGTCTTGATAAAGCCGTATCTTACTCAAAATATTAAAGTCATGCCTTATACTTATTACCCACAGTCTGACATTAGTGAGTACCATTTTTTACTTAGAACGACCATTTCATCTTTCGTAAAGGTTATTTTTCATTGTACCGAACGACTGGCTTTTCATGACGGACCCACTTTCAAATCACCAAAGCTGCATTTTACTTGTGGAGGAAAAAACATGGTTAATTTAACAGCAAGCTCATTCCAGTTGTACCTGGTGTACAAATTGGAGTCCATTGTTGAACAGATGCACTTTAATATTTCTTTCATGGGAGTTTTTTCAAGGACAGCCATGACATACATGTACATTTACTTGGATGACACGAGGAATGATTTTCAGCTCTCATGGGATTTCACAAATACTTCACACTCCTCTTATCTAGTTACAGCCATCCAATGCACAGTTCCTCCTTGTTGGTTGAATTACCAAATACATCCAACTAATCTTGAAGACAGCCCACAAGGATATGCATGTCAATACCATGGAGTAGTTATAAAATCAGTGCGACACATTGATGAATCATCCTTTCAGGTGGGGCCTCTGTGCTATGAGAACCAAATGTTGGTAATGAAAAATAAAACGCTTGACTCAGTAAATAACTTAATGTATGTCATCATTTATGACTATGGTTTCGCAGATTCAAGCGGCGCAGTGTTTTTCCCCAAGGGATCTTTCAGTCAATCATGCTTTGGAATAATCAATCCATGCAGTATTTGCACTTTGTCTCCTCATCTTCGGTATATATATCAGAGTTATACAGCAAACCTTGCCTTCACGATGACTTGTTCAAGCGAAGGCACTGCTGTATTAGCAGCAGGTTCAAGGTGCATGTCAGTACTGCTTGTCAAAAACAAACATGGTGAAAGCAAGACGTGCCGATGGCAAATCATAGCATTTCAGTCTCTGCCTTTAAAATTCATACTCTCTTTAAGAATGGAGGAAAAATCAAAAAGTCTTTGTGCAGTAAGTGCTGAAGGAATTAGTTTTTCAAAACCTGTTTTGTCCAAGATTCATAAACGCAAAGTAAAATTATTGGAATATCCACCGTACCAGTTTGTTTCAAAAAGTCATACATTTGTGATTTCTTACAAGTGCTTTGTAAGCCACATTCTGAAAGTTGACGTTGAAATGGCTGACCCTAAGCAGGCTGCATGTGAAACTGTTAATCTTCCTCCATCCAATATGCTGGAAAAAGTACCAAAATTTGATGGCCCTTGTTTCATTTATCCTATGAAAGTTGGACACGGCATCTTCATGTTTGATGTTTCATTCCTGAGTGGTAGTATCAAGGACTATCCAAACCAGTTTTCAGTTGCTGCATACACAGAAAAGCTAACAGATGATCCAATATCTTTTAATAGAAATAAATTCGAACTTACTATTTATGACAAAATGTATAACTCTGAACTTGTTTATTCGTACAGATTCACAGGGGCAAAGATGCCTTTTGTTTGGCAAAGCTATGGCCAGTACTTGACAATAAAAGTAAATTTGTCAGATGTACATGAGCAGCCAGAATCTCTGTGGATTATTGTTAATGCCATTTTTGAGGCGTCCTCTTTGCAGACCTATATTACCTTTCCATTGAATGCTTTTGTTGTGAAAAACTGCCTGAGGCATGATAGATATACTGTAGGAGGTGGTGAATGCATCAGCATCCACACAAATTTTACAGGATCCTGGCTTGAATCAGAAGAAGTTTGCCTTAAGAAAGGTGGCCGCCTTTTGTTTATAAATGACATGTACATGTGGAATGGAGTTATGCGTTCAGACAAACACAACTGGAAATATTTGGATGAAAACCAGCGACCGATTCCTGTTGAATACGATGGTCGAATCAATGCCATATCACTTCTACGGTCATCCTCATTGATGTACTTGGGACACCAAAGGAATTCTGAAGAGGTAACAAAATTTCACTTTATGAAACAAACCATGAGGCATAGGGTGGTCCACATTTCAATGGGAAAAATCAAATCTCCTAAAACGCCTGATTTGAAAGTGGAAATTGATGACCACATAAGTGAAACAAACACATGCAAAATTTCAGCCAAATCGTTTAATATTTAGAGGTGGCACAAAGCCCTTGTATAGTTTATAATGTAATTCCTCATTTGTGCAACTGAAAAAATGGTAAATTTCCCAGATCTTTCTCAGAAGTGAATATGTTTGCCTGATTTTTTAGTATATTGTACAATTTTCACGGCAGAGTAATATCTTGGGGTTATCTTCATGTTAATGTTCATAGAAAGTGAAATATTTTTATGTTTTTATGAAAAAAGCCTGATAATTGACCATGTAGTATCTTACTGACCTGCTACGAAACTTTGTAAGTCAGAAAAAATATCACCACTGGATTGAGCATCCTGGATATACCAAAAAAAAGGTTACTTGATCAAAATAATACACCATTATAGCAAGATCTGCAAAGACCGATTATTTTGAGGTCTAACGATGGGCAACCGCCTGTTAAACTTCAACGGCTCTTTGCCACCTCTAAATATTAATTGATTTTGCTGAAATTTTTACACAATACCCTCTGTCCATTTAAGATCAGAATGCAAGATTCAAAGAAGAGAAATTCAGAAGAAAGTGCTTTTGGTCCAGGACCGCACTAATGAGGCATCTAAATTAAATGTTTGTAAACTGTTATATCTTAGCAATTTAGGCAGCCATTGGCAGCATTTAATATAAAATAAGAATTGACTCAGTAGCATGTATTTATTTCTTTTAAAATGCCTCGAAATAAGATATGCCATTGTCATTGTCATTGGGCGTTGGGAAAACTTCTGCTTCTTCTCCATGATTGGCCACGATTCTTAATCAATTTCACCTCAAGATATTCGTGCTGCAGTTCATAAAAGTGTCAGCTGAAGTTAATGTTATCATGTAGACCATTAATGTTCGACAATTGTTCGTATTCAAATTGAAGGCCTTCTTGAGATTTTGTTTTCAAGTCATAGAGAACCGTGTATTGCAAATATCACCAAAAAGTAGCAAAAACAAATGAACTCCCCAATATACGAGGGGTGTCCCAAAAGTTCTGACCAATTTTTTTGGCAGACCTTCCTATTTGAAGCAGCTGTATGAAATTTTCACAGAATCAATTTCAGGTATTTCACTATCCATTTTGAAAATATGGTACCTGTTCGAACAGCTTAAATAACTTTTCGGTTGCCATGGAAACAGACGGTCAGTGCACCCAGTGCAGCTCAATTTTTTAGGCCAAATCCAAGTGTCTAGGCTAGTAAATAACCAAGGAATTAACTGTAAATATGCGATGGATGATCATGAAAAATATTTTTTGGAAACCTAACAGCATCTCAAGTTTTTCATTTACATTTAAAGTCACTGTGAATCAGATTAACCCATGTGCTGAAGCGATCACCTGGGTCCTGCAAACTGCACTGTTTCTAAATTGTGGAATTTCAGTGTATTTGGCAACTGCTTCATTTCTCGTTATGACTATTATTTCTTTAATTTTTGAACTGGTATATATATTTTAATATCACGCAAAGTTACAGAAGGCCAAATCTGGTAATTAAAGCAGATGAGATTGGGTTTTGAACCTAAGGTTCTTGAGCACTGCCTCTTGACAGCAGATTGTTTCAGCCAAACTGTCTCAAGCACTGTTAGGCAACTGCTAGAAAAAGCTTTTGGTTATTGCCTCAGCTGATCAGGTTGAAATATAAATAAATGTTTATAATCTAATTGAAGATATCTTGAAAGACTGCAAGCTTATCAGGAAATACATTTTCTTGCAATCATTAGTTTTTTTACAATAAATTCTATGACTTTTAACACAGCTAATTTGCTGAATTTCGTCTGAGAAATTGAGCTGCGCTGGGTGCACTGACCTCTCGTAACCATAGTAACAGAACAGTAACTTAAACACTTCTTACAGTCTTGATTTGTTCAAAATAGATGGTCAAATTCCTGAAAATTATTCTGTGAAAATTTCATTTAGCTATTTCAAATAGAAAGATCTGCCAAAAAAATTGGTCAGAACTTTTGGGACACCCCTCGTAAATTGCATTAAGGCATAAATTCCCCAGTCCTAATTAGCCAGCCTTGTGCATAAATACAGTATGTAAACCCAAATTGTGTATTCATCAAATGACGTCAATTAATTTTCAGCTTAGAAAACTGTCAGGTAGTCCTTCCTCAAATTTCAACATCCTGCATATGCCACATCAAATGGCAGAAATAGCATTGAATGCTTCACACCGCTACAGGGATAAGTCTCACAGAGCCAGAACTAATGAATACCAGTACCTCCTTTCAACTATACGTCAAAATTGGATAAATTATAATGGTAGTGATTTGTGTCTGGCGACAGTACCATCAACTGCATCATGGACATATATAGAGTGCGAAAAACAATTTGTGAATGTCACTTTCCTTTGTCAGCATACAACAGCTTCCGAAAATATGCAAGAAACCCACAAAGACTGTCAGGATACTAATCGTGATTATTACTGTGACAATGGATGGGTCTGGGGACACAAAATGTGTCTGAAAATTGAATATTTTACTGAGGACCATGTCACTGAAGAAGTGCTGCAATCTGCTTGCAAACAAATTGGAGGTTCAAGTGAACTAAATGACACTAAAATTAATCAAGTAAGCAATTTAATGGCGCTTGTACTATCATACCATGGCTCAAACTTTGTTATCTTCTTTCGGGGAGACGAAAAAATCTCACTGTTCACATCAGCCAAAAGCATTTCTGAAGTGAGCAATACTTATTTTAGATCAGAAATAAATATACCATTCTCCATGGGAAAAGGGAAACAGGCTGGTGTGGTATGTTTCAAACAACCACTACCAATTAAACAATTGTGTGAAGATGGACTTAAACCTTGTCTTAATGGTGACTGCATTGTAGAGACTTACTTCTGTGATTCAAAACCACATTGCATTGATAGCAGTGACGAGGTGAACTGCACTAACCATTGCTCAGACTCACAAAATGCAAGCCTTTCCTTTCGATGCTTGGATGGATCTTGCATCCCGATTTCCAGGTTATGTGATCTCATACCAGACTGTGAACTTGGGGAAGATGAAGAGGAATGCCCAGATCTTTCCCAATACAACAAACTATGGAGCCCCTTGATGGTTCAGAAACAAGAGCAATTGTGTGTCCGAACTGATTCAAATGCCCTAAATGCAATGCTCTATCAGCAATGCAATGTGACATGTGATGAGAAAGTTTTTTCAAGTAAATATTTCAATTTCACCAGTATTGATTACACTAAATACATATGTCCTTTTGGTTCAACTATTTGTTATCCTAAATCATATGATTGTGTGCATGACAAGGACTTTTATGGAAACATTATACCATGTGAAGAAGCTTGGCAATTTCAAAATTGTCCATATGGATCACAGTGTGACAATTTATTTTGTAAAGACAAATACTTATGCCAGAATCAAAACTGGTGCATCCCATACAGACTAGTTTGCAATGGCATCCCAGAGTGTCCACTGGGAGACGATGAATCAAATTGTTCTTGTGAAAGGATGCTACGCTGTTCTAAGGAGAACATTTGCGTTCATCCAACTGAAGTATGTGACGGGGTTCTGCACTGTCCTTTGTCGGGAGATGATGAAGCTGTATGCCTACGTAACTGTCCGCAACATTGCTCTTGTCTTGGACGGGCCATTTTGTGTATCAATCCATTAAGCTTAGATCACAACAGATCTTCAATAGCCGTAATAAGATTAATGCAACCTACATTTGTCAAGAAAATTGAATTGCAAAATGCCTGGTTTGTAGATCTTTCAAACTCACATATCTCTGATATGTTGCTGATTCGGAGGTTAAATGTTCCAAAACTCGTCAAACTGAATCTTTCCAATAATCCAATTCGGAGTATGTCTTCACAGCTTATTAATTTCCATTATTTAAAATATCTGTATCTGGAGCAAACTTCGCTGGACAGAATCACAGATGATTCCTTCTCCCATTTCTTACACTTGATATTGATATCACTGAAAAATTCACCGGTGTATCAAATTGATATCTGTGCATTTTGCAGACTAAAGAAGTTGCATCATATTGACTTGACTAATACACATTTAATACATATTTCCAAATCACTTTTCTATGGAATAAATGATCTCCAAGAACTACATATCAGCAGTGAAAGACTTCAAACAGTTTCAAAAGACTTTCTCTTGATGAATTTATCAAAGTTCTCAACAAACAGTTTGAGCATGTGTTGCTTGAAAAGAATTGTGAAAATTGATCAATGTCAAAATTTCAGTGAAATTCAACAACGTGAATTATGTCCCTTTGATTACCCTGCAAGAGCAGTGGCTGTTCTCCCATTTCTGCTTTTAGTTGCTTTTGTGAATGTGTTAGGAATGCAACACTCTTATCAACCTATGATAATCTCCTACTTCAGTTTGATTTTCTTCAACAGCATGACTGGTCTTTCCACTACAATTATATTGATTCTTTTCCATTTTGAACAACAACAAATTAGCAGCTCTGATACTCTGGCAGTTGGTAATGACCAGAGTATTAATTGCCAAGTGATAGCCAAATGTACATTTGTGCTTAATATTCTGCATCCAATTATTTCTATGCTTTTTTATTTTGAAACGCACAGAACGCTTAAATCTCTTACAGCGGAAAAACATCGTAATGGACAATATATTTTGCTTCTTGTGACTATCTTTTGCCTTATTATTGGAATTATGCAGATCACTGGAATGGGAGATTCACCAAGTCCTGTGTGCATGATGAAACTAAATTCGATGGAGAAGTCATTGTTTCTTGCTTCACAGAGTTTGATATTTTTAGTGATGACCGCTCTTGATATCGCACTTTCAAAAAATTTGACACAGACTCGTAAAGCCACTGGAAGGAAACTGAGTAGGAACGACAAGCTCATCCTGGCCAGGTTCCTTGTGTACAATTCAGTTATGGCTTCCTCATTGATACTTTACTGTATTGAGCTTATGTTGGAAATCCATAGCAGTGTGGTATATATCGCAACACTGATGTTTCGGTTAGTGTTACCCCCATTGGCTTTTCCTCTCACTTTTGTCTTGTCTACCAAACAGTTTAAGCGAAAACTGGAGAAATTACCCTGCAACAAGTAAGAGGGAGGTAAATTATACATTGTCAATAAATGGTTTGTGTGAACAGTGATATAAACATATTCTTCAGAGGAGATGTCATGGAAAGCAAGAACAATATTTTATTTTCTGGATAAATAGGAGAGCTAGAAATAACAAGACTAGTACTGATCTAAATGACATTATCATTCTCAAAAAACTTATAATATGTTAAATCCCGTTATTCATTCACATGTGTTAAAATTACAAGCAAAAATTGAGGGTGTAGAACATCAAATTATATCACATAATTCACATATATGAAAAGTAAAATCCAGTTTCATAATAAAAAAATATATTTGTACATAAATCATTAGATATAAAATCAAATGTAAAACCATCAATAAGAGTCACTCAGTTCTGCAATCACCGACGTCTTTAATCACAGTGACATTTCACAGTGACAATGTCACTGTCTCTTTTGTTTATCTGTTTTAACTGTATCTGTCCTTGCTGCAGCAGCACCCTATGCATATCACAGTTGGCTTCTTTGTATATCACAGTCAGGTTCCCACCAATAATGCTCCTCCGATCAACCATACACATCTTGGCCAAAAAAGTCACTCTTTCATTGTCACTTTCTTTCATTGTAAGAAGCAATTTCAAGAATCTTTGATAAATCTTGTTTAATGCACCTGGAGAATTTAGCAATTGAGGCAAAAAGTGTCTATGAGTTGTGCAAAGCAGGTGCAACAGTCGACTCACACACCCGTCCCACATTGTCTGAAAATTGGTTTCTGATTTTTCTGAAAATCTCCAGGCTTCCGATCCATAAAAATGGGCACACTGCGCATTGAACACCTTGCTCACAATGTCGCCACTCCTTTTTTAAGTATCCTACATACTGAATTAACTCTCTGAACAAGGTCACTTTTTTCATTCCAATTTCTGCACATAGCTTATGTAGTTTCGAAGATGTTTAACCTCATCTTTTCACTGCAGCTGGATACAACGTTTAGCATTGACACAATATCAGTGAAATTACTTAACCACTTTCGGATAACCTGTGTTAAGTGTTGTTACAATCCGGGACAGATGTTGTGATATGACAGGATGTAATAAGGTGAAGAGTTAAACCCATATCCCACTGTGAGTGATAATGCAATCAAACAGCAAAATCCCATCTCTCTGCTGTTGGAGACTTGATTTCAGACAAGTGCAGAGCGGTTCATAGAGACCTGATATTGGATTATTCAGACCTTCCAAATAAATTGCTCGCCTTTAACTTTATAAAATATCATACATCAGGAGGTGGAATGAAGTTAGAATGATGATTCAGGTATTATAAAAAGAATCAATAAATATGTGATAGAATTGATAATGGACCACTTTGCAATATTCAGTGATGTAGCAGAGGCTTTAGATCATTTATATAAAGTGGTCTATCTTGCAAATAAAGTGTCTGTCAACTGTCGTTTGTCATGAATGCACGATAAATATCCCAAGCAATATAATAAAAAGAAACACAGAAACTTATTTCTGGCTAATGTACTATACGTTGAAGACAACTACAATGGTGTCATGCAATTTGCTGTCTGTCGACCTCATCTCCGAGTCTTGTTGCAAACCATTAGCCAGTCTCAATTGCATCTTTCACCAACTCAGATCTATTACAGGATGTGCCTAGCTGGACTGTTCCAAATTTGTAAGCCTTTGGAGAAGCACGAAATGTGCCTGGCCGTCAAACTGCTGAAGTATGATGTCAACGTGGACCAACACTAAATGAGATGGAAGAAAGATACATACGGCATTGCCATTACAGAGCAGAAAACGATAAAGGACGGATGAATGGAAAGTGCAATAATTTTCAGTGGCTCTTGGAATTTTGCTTTGGGTTTTCGTGGAGATTAACAAGCACATGTGCAGGTTCAGATGCTGTGTATGAGTGCCACCAAAACCAGCAGTATTGTTTTTAGTGAATAAACGACACCCAGGACTGTATCTGCACAAAATTTTTCATCACTAACAGAAAGGCACAACCAATAGCTTGACAATGAGATGGACAGATGTGGACCCAACAAGATGAATTAACATATCATTTACTGTTTTGAAATTCAGCATTAGCTGCCATGTATTTAAGAAATCCCTATCAAATGTTTATAAAGGAATCATCAACATCAGTACAGCTTGAAATGTTGGTTCTTTTTTTCACTAATCACTTGCCAGTATACACAAAGTCATAATCAGGTCAGTCATTTGAATAATGGATTGGCCCTAAGTGCCAATCTGTCATTTTTGTATGACTCTTTGGGAATGAGAAATTCATTGAACTCCTCTTCAATGACATAAGTTTCAGTTTAATACCAGTATTACTGCAGAAAGAATCTTAATTTATCAATATTCTGTCACCGCTACAGCATTCAAAATTAGTAAAACAGACCAAACACATCATGTAACAGATCTGAATGGGTGAAGAAGGCAACTGAACTGGCTAATGGTTTGCAAAACATGGAACATAACTTGAAGATGAAGTCAGAAAACAGCAAATTACATGACACCATCATAACTTTCCTTTCTAATCGGTACTTCAGTAGACAAAATACAATCGCAGTGTATCTTTTAATCCCAAGATTCCATAATAAACTGCCGGTCAAAAGTTTGGAAACAGTAGATTGTTCGCCATTGGATTAGTGTTATGCAAATCTGATTGTGGCTCCAGGGATTCTTATCCGATCGGAAGAAAATATATCATAATAGGAAGTGGGATTGTGTAGGTATTCTCTGTATGAACGGCACTCAATTTCCTTTTGTTGCTCTGAAAAATACAGATGGGTCAAAACAAATGGACACAACATTCTACTAAATAACAATCATGGTGATGGCTTACTCACTCTGACACACCCCTGTTTTTGAGAACAACGTTGGAAATCTAACGCTATTTTCACTGCTTTACCTCTCATAATCCTCTTCACTAATATGGATAGATTCAATGTGATCAAATAAGAATCCGAGCACCCAGAAGTTGTTAAGCGTAACACCAATGCGATGGCAAGCAGCATACTGTTTCCAAACTTTTGGCCAGTAGTGTATATTAATAATATTTTCACAGATAGCTACTGGCGCTAAGACTATAACTTGGCAAATGCTTTTCATAGCTTTGAAAAAGGCACATAGAGGTTATTATTTTCCTTCTTGTGCACTTCTACCAACATAATAAAATTTTTAAATCTACAATGTATAAATCATTTGTTTGGGGCTATCTTTCTCTGAGAAGACATTCTTACAGTGATTAAGATATGACAGGCCAAGATTCATAACCCCTCATGCACCGCCATAATGTACAGGGTCCTTGGAACAGGGAAACAGGGCAGCCGAATTGACTACACTGCAGAAAATCTTTGTGGGATTTGGCGGATTATTGGAGCCCAGTTGTTCCACCACAGCTCTTCTAATGTAGCAAAAGCAGCCACACACTGAACTATAATTTCCTGGTTCTCATTTATTCATCATGAAAAAGTATTTTCAATTCATTGGCACAGAGGTTGTCCTTGTTGCATTGTGCCAATACCACCAGGTGTCCTCCCAGTTGCAATTCTTCCAAGGTAAACTGCTCCACATGGTCCTGGAGCTCTTTCTTTTGAAAAAGGTTACTATTTTCCATGATCATTGGAATGATTCACTGCAAACCAGGCTGTGTTCTTTCAGAGAGGTTAGAACATGTATAATTGCAGGTAAAGCAATACGCTTTTACAAAGTCAGCATTTTTCTTAACCGTCCTTTATCTAGCTGATAGCTCTAATGTAACATTCAATGTCTTAGATATTAAAGTGCATGATTTAAATATCGAACTATTGGATTTTGATTGGTAAAGAATGAATAAAGGATTGCATAACCAAAAAATGGTTTAATAATCGTTTTAGATAATGTATGTGGCATATTGCTTGCAAGAAGTCTCTTGGGCATCACAGGCTTGCAAATTTGCATTGGTACTCTCGGTAAATATTCCAGTCATGAGATTCCGACTGTCTAATTGAAAGAACACTGGGCTATGTTTGGCCTGACTCTCATTCTCATTCAAACATTAAATTTGACATTTCTATGGAGCATTATTCAACTATGCAAACATTTCCCTGTTGATGTTTACTCCATTTGCCAAATTAACCCTATTACTTTTTTTTATCATGAGGGACATATGTGTATACTCCAAATGATTTTCTAATGCAGCCAGACCAAATGAAATTCAGATAACCTATGTGACTAATTCACAAGGCTGACACTAACTGCAGCATATTTTGTAAATGATTAAAATGACTTTCTAAAGATTCTATGCATCACTCATTTTATAAGTATTTCAATCACTTTCTGCATATAAAATTAACATCATGGTCCCATTAAATTACATTGTATATTATTATTTATGACTAACGAGTTAGGTATCTTGTTACTCAATAGTCAATCTATATGTGGTAAATAGCACATCTAGGTGAGAGAGACATTTTGCTTGTTTATATAGCCAGAACTCAGTCCAGTCCCAGTTTCTTCTTCTTTATCTTAAATTAATAATGTAAGTTATCCCTTATAATTTATGTGAATGGCTTGCAATATCTCATTACTTTTGTGATTCAGAACAACTGATTCATGAATACTAATGTAAAAACTTAATAATATCTTTCACCAGTTGTGACAATAGACGAGAATTCAGGGGCTGTCTTTTATGAGTCTTTCATATTACATTATTTGTTGGAACTCTCACTGTGTTTTCCTTCCAATATCAAATGAGTGAAGTCTATCGTTCTTGACAATCTGTTATAATACCATGATATCTTCTTCCCAGTAACCAGATGTGTCGTTGTGATATGACAGGATGTAATAAGGTGAAGAGTCACCCCAATATCTCACAGTGAGTGATAATACAATCAATAATCAAAATCCCGACTCTCTGCTGTTGGGGATTTGATTACTGACAAGTGCAGAGCTGTTCATATAAACCTGATATTGGATTATTCAGGTCTTCCAAATAAATTGCTCGCTTTTCATATTATATAATATATCAGGAGGTGGAATGAAGTTAGAATGATGATTCAGGAATTACACAAAAAGGAATCAGTAAATTTGTGATAGAATTGACAATGGACCACTTGGCAATATTCACTGGTGTAGCAGAGGCCTGATAAAGATCATTCATATAAAGTGGTCTACTCTTGCAAATAGAGTACATATCTGTCAATGGTTGTTTGTCATGATTACACAATAAACTTCCCAAGCAATATAAATGAAAGAAACACAGAAACTTATTTGCTGGCTAATGTACCAAATGTGGAAGACAATTACAATGGTGTCATGCAATTTGCTGTCTGTCGACCTCATCTCCGAGTCTTGTTGCTAACCATTAGCCAGTCTCAATTGCATCTTTCACCAACTCAGATCTATTACAGGATGTGCCTAGCTGGACTGTTCCAAAGTTGTAAGCCTTTGGAGAGGTGCGAATGCAATATGTGCCTGGCTGTCAAACTGCTGAAATATGATGTCAACGTGGACCAACACTAAATGAGATGGAACAAAGATACATACGGCATTGTCATTAACAGAGCAGAAAATGATAAAGGGCAGATGAACGTAATATGCGATAATGACATTTTTCATGTTCAGTGGTTCTTGGCATATTGCTTTGGGCTTTCATGGAGATTTTACAAGCACATGTGCAGTTTCAGATGCTGTTGTATTAGTGGCACCAAAACCAGCAGTATTGTTTTAAGTGAATAAACAGCACCCAAAATATTTTCATCACAAACAGAAAAGCACAACAGATAGCTTGACAATGAGATGGACAGATGGTGGACCCGACAAGATGAATTAACATATCATTTACAGTTTTGAAATCCAGCATTAGCTGCCATGTGTTTAACTTTAAAACATACGACCAAATGTTTATAATGAAATCATCATCATCAGCACAGCTTGAAATGCTTTTCACTTATCACTTGCCAGTATACACAAAGTCATTTTAATAATGGATTGGTGCTAAGTGCCAATCTGTCATGTTTGTATGACTCTTTGGTAGTGAGCAATTCATTAAACTCCTCTTCAATGACATGAAAACCCCATTTGAAGCTTTCAGGTTGGGTGATACTTTTCCAATTTGCTGAAATAGAGTCATTCAAAATAGTGCTTTTTCCAATTGTTTTTCATTTCATTTGAACTAGATGATCTTAATTCTCCTTACTACATGGTTGTGTACAAATTCTTTTTGCAATCTGGCTATTGAAATAAATGAAAAATTCCAGAATGCTACAGGTAGATGTATGCATCACAACATTCGGATGACATAAACGCATTCTTTTCATGTGTACATCATAAATACTACATCTAATCAAAATTACATATCAAAATAAACCAAACAAATCTATTACACTCCTGCTCATAAATATGGAATACTTTTTTGGAAAAAAAGTGTCAAAAAAAATTAAATTTCAGATTGTGAATGCAGGCAAGGTCCATTGTAAAGGTCAAGTCATCTTCTCTAATCACTCTTTGAAAGCCTCAACTACATTTTTTGCAAGAATTGTAATTTTGGTTGAATGCACCTCACCCTTAAAAAACCCCCCTGAATTTCCATATTTCGTGCTGCTGTAACTTTTGCTGGGGTTAACGCTACAGCATGCGTTTTAAATGACAGTTTGTTTTTCCCTGTAGCAGTCATTGAAAGTAGTTACCATTGAATCGGATCATCATGTGCTCCCGCAGAAGTTGCTAAAGTTATCAATTGCAATGGAGAATGCTGAAGTATTCCATATTAAGAGCAAAGGTGTATGTTGAGTCACTGGCATGACACTAATTCTTTCAATACTTTGTTATTGTATGACCACAATGTACATCAACACATGTGTGTATTTTGACAATAGCAAATCAGTTCATTTCCAAACAATGTTTAGGTATCTATTCAGTTATTCATGCAACAATTGCAACATGTACATGTATGATGTAAAGTCTTTCCATGGGAAGAATCTAATTCTTATATTGAAGAATTACAGCATATCATTCAAAAACACATCATCTAACAGATCTGAATTGGTGAAGAAGGCGACTGAACTGGGTAATGGTTCGCAACAAGACTGGAAGATGAAGTCAGAAGACTACGAATTACATGACATCATCATAACTCTCCTTTCTAATTGGTACTTCAGTAGACAAAAAACAGCAGTGTATCTTCAATTCGGAAGATTCCATTATATATTTTCACAGATAGATACTAGCGCTGAGACTATAAGTTGGCCAATGCTTTACAGAGCTTTGAAAAAGGCACATAGAGGTTATTATTTTCCTTCTTGTGCACTTCTACCAACAAAATAACATTTTCAAAATCAATAGATAATTTCTTTTGGGCTACCTTTCTCTGATAAGACATTTTACAGTGAGTAAGATATGACAGACCAAGATTCGTAACATCTTGTGCACTGCCATAATGTACAGGGTCCTTGGAGCTGGGAAACGCAGATGATAGCGCTTTACTGTATGCAGAAAAGGACCCAAAGAACATTGAGAACGTACTAGCATCAGAACTGAAACTGATAAACCAGTTGCTGATTGAAAATAAGCTTTGTTTGCACCCAGATAAATATGAGGCTGTTCTGTTCGCCTCCAAAAGCAAAGCAAGACGGGTAGAGAGCTTCTGTTTTCGTTTTAATGATACCGAAATTAAAGGTACGAATGAAGTAAAGTATCTGGGCTCAATACTTGATAGTAATCTATCTGGTAATGACTGCATTAGAGCCATCATCAATAAAGCAAATGGCAGATTAAAGTTCCTATATAGGCATAAGCATGTACTAAGTAGAGACATTAGGAAAATCTTGTCATTGTCACTTGTACAAAGCCAAATCGATTATGCTTGCATGTCATGGTATTTCCATCTGACTAAAGATCTCCAACGCAAGTTACAGGTTATTCAGAATAGAATGATGCGCTTCATACTCGATAAAGGGAATTACGATCATATTGGAACAACAGAATTTAAGCAAATTAATTTCATGAATGTCAAATGCAGAGTCCATCAGCTAAGTCTAAACATTGTACATAAAGTCTTTTATAGAAACACTGTGGAGTACCTCAGTCCGTTTTTTACCAGAGTTAATGAAGTACATAGATACAATACTCGAGGATGTCAGTACAACTTCCAAATTCCAACCTCTTCCAATAATAAAGTTGCTGACAAGTCATTCTCTTACAATTCCATAAAATCATGGAATGCTTTACCTAATGACATCAAAGCCAAATCAGACTATAACAGTTTTAAATTTTCCGTTAAACAATATCTTGTACACCATGGCTTAAACTACGGACTGTGATACTCTGGAGTCAAATAATCAATCACTTAAACGCACCTGTATAAACATGCACAATTTACCCTAGTCAACCACTAATCACACAACTCATGCTGTCTTCTTGTGTATCATTTCTCAGGACCCCGCTGGAAATAAGCTATGAAGCTTTCGTGGGCCATGCTAACATTTTCATCACTGTATATACTTCATTTCCTTTTCATTAAGCCATTTCTGGTTGTTTCATAGTATGTTGCACATTCGTTGTATATGCACTGATGAATTTGTTGAATAAATCAAATCAAATCAAAGCCAAATTGATTGCACTGCAGAACATCTTTGTGGGATTTGGCGGATTATTGGAGTCCAATGGAGAGCATTGTTCCAAAACAGCTCTTATGTACAACAAATGGCATCACACTGAGCTATAAATTCCTGGTTCTCTTTAATTCATCATGAAAAAGTATTTTGGATTCATTGACAAAGAGGCTGTCCTTGTTGCATTGTGCCAATGGTCCACCAGGTGTCCTCTTAGTTGCAGTTCTTTCAAAGCAAATAGCTCCCCTTGGTCCTGAAGCTCTTGCTTTTGAAAAAGTTCACTTTTTTCCATGTGCGTTGGAATAATGATTCACTGCTTACCATGCTGTGTTCTTTTCAGAGAGGAGGACATTTATAACCATATGTGTAGGTAAAGCAGTATGATGTTACAAAGTCAGCATTGTTCTTAACCGTCCCTTGTCTAGTTGACACCTCTAATGTAACATTCAATGTCATAGATATTAAATTGGAGTATGATTACTAATTATTTTATGGAACTACAGCATTCTTGGTGTTAAAGAATGAATAAAGGACAGCACAAATAATTGTTTAAGGTAATTGATGTGGCATATCGCCCCAACAAGTCTCTTGAGCATCATGGACTTGCAAATTTGCATTAATACTCTCCATAAATGTTCCAGTCATGAGATTCCGACTGTCTAAGTGACAGAACACTGAGCTCTGTTTGGCCAGACTCTCATTCTCATTCAAACATTGAATTTGACATTTCTATGGAGCATTATTCATTGTGCAAATATTTCCCGGTTAAAGTTGAATCCCACAGAAAACAGCTGCTCCACCTATGATTATAAAAGTTTGTGATGACCTCATCTCAACAACAAAAGTAATGACATCACAATCTCATTGTTTGATTGTGACATCATCCTCCATAAACAATTGGTGATGACGTCACATAACCAAAATGAGACAGAATCCCTCTTTTTTTGTGTGACTTTACGTATCAATGTTATACAAATACGGCATGATATCAATGTTATACAAATACGGCATGATACAAGTACAATGTGAAAACTTATTTGCACGAGGAAATTCATATTGCACTAGGGCGAGGTGATAAGTGTCGTATTTGTTTTATTGCATGACCACTACGCTCCCATCTGTTCTGCGACAGCAGAAACTTATATATTTTTTGCGGAATAAATCTGCCAAAGAAAAATGACTTCTGACATTATCAGATAAAGAAATGACAGTAAATATTCTTTTTTTTAATATGACAGTAAATATTTTTAAAGCATATGTTGAAGAAAGTGGGAAACAAATGTATGAAAAAAAGTAAGTCGAAAATAAAATTCTGGAAAAAATAAATCGATGGATGAACCTTTTTGGGGGAAAAAATGTTTAGAAAAAACTCTTTTTGGAAAAAAATAATAAATTGGTTGAAAAATATTGGCTATTGCACCCTAATCATTTCGGCAAAAAAAAAAAAGGAATTTCTTTTTTTTTTGGGAAAAACTTGTGTTCAGTATTGCACTCTAACCATGCAATATGAGTTTTTATGATGTCGTCATTTAGCTGACTTCGGCCAATCAGCATCACTCTAACATAGTGGTCATGTAATAAAATCATTTATTTTGAACATCATCTGCGACAACTGAAAATATTGATTTCTGAATTTAAAAAATTGTGTTTAAAAAATATCTGCACTGAAGGTAATGACTTCAACATGTTCAAAGATTGCCAAGGAAGAAGTTATTTGTGTTATAAAATTGGATTAGAAATTATTCAGTTAAAAAAACTCCAAGCACCACCCTGCAAATCTAACGGATGTTGCCTTATTTCCTATGTCATACTTCTTTATTTTATGAATGACCTTAATATCAGGATTATAAACAGGATTATAAACAGTTTTAAATATTTATATTTATATATATATGTGATTTTAATCAAACTAGATTTCTTACAAAAACAAAAAAGCTGCATAAGCCTGATAAACAATATGCTTGCTTGTCTTGACTTATTTGCATAAATTTAAGCTTAGGCCAAACGAGCAATGCTTTGAACTTTGAAAAAAAAAGGATAAAATATTGAGCTTTTTTAAAATTATTAAGTCATACAAATTTTTACAAGACAAACATAATTTGAAGTAATTGTTGTGTCATTGCTTGAACTCAAAAATTCTAGTTGACGTCATGCATACAATTATGAGATATTTTATTTGTGGCTTGGTGGCGTTGTTATCATTAACCTTGATTTGGAGACTGCACTTCTTAAATTTCTTATTTAAGGCTATATTCCATAAATTTTTCATGGATATCTTGATATTTGTCACATTATCGCCCTTTTGTCAGAAATCACTCAAAATGAGTTTTGTAACTTATACTTTTTGTAAGTACACAGGAATTTGAATAGGTCACAGGACAAATTGATGGTGACCCTTCATTTTTCACTACTTTAAAAAACTTTTTGAAGAAATTTTTAGCAAAGTCTCATGAATATCTAATGAACAAATTTAATTCATTATATATATATCTAAACCAGTTACTCTGCTATATGGCCCTTTATCAGTAAATTTCCTCGATTTTTTTCATAAATTCATTATATGTACTCAACATAACTGCCAAAAAAAAACATTGGTAATATCCCTTCTTAAAATAGTTGTCAATAAAGTGTATTTTCAGTTAAGAATCCTTTAATTTTGCATGAACATCTCATGGATATTTTTCAAGTGACCTCCCTTTTTGTCAGAAATTGCACAAGCTTTTTAGTAAATACGAGTAAATTTCCTTTATTTTTCATATTTTTCTGCAAGACTTTTACTCAACGTAACTCCTTAATAACATTGGGATTAACCCTTCTTTTTAGTATTTTTCAATAAAGTGTATTTTCAGCTATATTCCTTTAATTTTTCATGAATATCTCATGGATATTTTTCAAGTGACCTCCTTTTTTATTAGAAATCGCACATATTTTCTGTCATACTAGTAAATTTGCATGATTTTCATATTTTTCTGGTTTTGTACTCCATTTAACCACTAACAACGCATGGGTGTTTCCATTTTTTAAAATTATTTTTCAATAAAGTGTATTTTCAGCTATTTTCCTTCAATTTTTCATGAATAACGCATGGATATTTTTCAAGTTACTTCCATTTTCGTCAGAAATCAAGCACACTTTTAGTACTGCAAGTAAATTTGCTTGATTTTTCACATTTTTCTGATATTGCACTTGACGTAACTACTGAAAAACATGGATACTACCCCTTTTTAATATTATTTTTCATTAAAGATAAGTTCTGCTGTATTACTTTAATTTTTCATGAAAATCTCATGGATATTTTTTAAGTGACCTCCCTTTTCGTCTGAAGTTGCACACACTTTTTAGTATTGCTAGTAAATTTCCCCGATTTTTTCATAATTTTCTCATATTGTAATCCACGTAGCTCTTAAAAAACATCGGTTATCCCCCTTCAAAGACCACTTTTTCAATAAAGTGTATTTCCAGCTATATTCCTCTAATTTTTCATAAAATTCTCATGGATATTGTTCGAGTGACGCCGCTTTTCGTTATAAATCGAACACTTTTTTTAGTATTTTACTGTACTTTTTAATGTAATGACATAAGATTTTGAAAAGATCATAGTTCAAAAATTATATTGGATA
Source organism: Platynereis dumerilii (assembly GCA_026936325.1). NCBI lineage: Eukaryota > Metazoa > Annelida > Polychaeta > Phyllodocida > Nereididae > Platynereis > Platynereis dumerilii. The sequence continues at coordinate 38,805,802 of JAPTHN010000007.1, forward strand.
GCCCGCCTATTTTTTATTACATTGGAAAGCTCTCTTCTAGAAGAACTTTTTGGCAAAGTTTCGTGAATATCTCATGGATTTTCGATTTCTTGCCAAGTGTGGGATTCAACTTTAATATCTACTCCACTTGTCAAATTAACCCCGTTACTTTTTTCTATCATGAGGGACATGAAAATGATTTTCTAATGCAGCAAAACCAAATGAAATTCAGATAACCAACGTAATTAATTCACAAAGCAACATGGCTGACACTAGATGCAGCATATTTTGTAAATGATTAAAATGACTTTATAAAGATTCTATGCATCACTCATTTTATAAGGATTGCAATCACTTTCTGCCCATAAAATTGGCATCATGCCATGGTGCTGTTAAATTACACTTTATATATTATTATTTATGATGACTATAACGAGCAAGGTATCTTGTTACTCATTAGTCAATTATATGTGGTTTATAGCACATCCTGGTTTACTCAGTTTAGTCCCAGTTTTTTATTTATCTTTCAAAAATAAAGTTATCCCTCATCCTTTATTTGAATGACCTACAATATCTCGTTACTCTCGTGATTCAGAACAACTTATTCATGAATATTAATGTCAAAACTTAATAATATCTTTCACCAATTGTGACAATAAATGAGAATTCATGGGCTGTCTTTTATGAGTCTTTCGAATTACATTATTTGTGGGAACACTGTGCATCCCATACAATATCAAATGAGTAAAGTCTATCTTTCCTTGACAATCTGTTATACCATAATATTTTATTCCCACCACCAAGATGTGTCGTTGTGATATGACACGAGGTAATAGGTGAAGAGTCAAACCAATATCCCACTGTGAGTGATAATACAATCAATCAGCAGAATTCCATCTCTCTGCTGTTGGGATTTGATTACCGATAAGTGCAGAGATGCATATAAACCTGATATTGGATAATGCAGAACTTGCAAATAAATTGCTCACTTCTCATTTTATGAAATATCATATATCAATCAGGAGGTGGAATGAAGTTAGTATGATGATTCGGGAAATATACAAAAAGGAATTAGTAAAAATGTGATAGAATTGATAATGGACCACTTGGCCATATTCAGTAGTGTGGCAGAGGCCTACTGAAGATCATTCATATAAAGCGGTCTACTCTTGCAAATAAAGTATCTGTCAACTGTCGCTTGTCATGATTACACAATAAACATCCCAAGCAATATAATAAAAAGAAACGTAGAATCTTATTTCTGGCTAATGTACTCTATGTGGAAGACAATTACAATGGTGTCATGCAATTTGCTGTCTGTCAACCTCATCTCCGAGTCTTGTTCCAAACCATTAGCCAGTCTCAATTGCATCTTTCACCAACTCAGATCTATTATAGGATGTGCCTGGACAGTTGCAAAGGCCCAAGCCTTTGGAGAGGCGCAAATGCAATATGTGCCTGGCCGTCAAACTGCTGATGTGATGATGTCACCGTAGACCAACACTAAATGAAAAGGAAGAAAGATACATATGCCATTGTCATAACCAGAGTAGAAAACAATAAATGGCAAATGAATGGAAAATGCGATAATGACATTTTTCATGTTCAATGGTTCTTGGCATATTGCTTTGGGCTTTCATGGCCATTTACAAGCACATGTACAGTATCTGATGCTGTGTATGCGCCACCAAAACCCAGTAGTTTTGTTTTAAGTGAATAAATGACACTCAAGAAGTTGTCCACTCAAAACGTTTTCATAGCTAATGGAAAGGCACCGTAGATAGCTTGACAGTGAGATGGACAGATAGAAAGATAGACATAGTAAATGTAGCCCTCTAAGCCCAGTTCTGGGCGCTCATGATGGTTGAATAAATATCTAATTTTACTGTTTTGAATTTGCAATGTATTTAGGACATCCCTCTCAAATGTTTGCAATGGAATCATCAACATCAGTAAAGCGTGAAATATTTTATTCCTTTTTTCATTAATCACTTTAGAGCACACATAAAGTCACAACCACGTCACTCATTTCGAATAATGGAAAGGCCCTAGGTGCCAATCTGTCATGTTTTTTTATCATGCATGTGTAGCATTGTCAAGCTGTGAACATAAACTCTTTGGGAATGAGCAATTCAATCAACTCATCTTCAATAACATGAAAACCCCATTTGAAGCTTTCAGGTTGGGTGATACTGTCCAATTCCTTGAAATATAGTCATTCAAAATATAGCTTTCAAAATTGTTTTCATTTCAATTAAATTAGAAGATTTTGGTTCTCATGACTGCATTCTTGTGTACAATTCATTTTTGTAATCTGGCTCTTGAAATAAATGTAGATTCCAGTATGGTACAATGCTTTACAATATTAAGATGACAATAAATACAATTTTTCCACGGGTACATTAGAACCTACATCCAATCAAAATGACAAATCCCCATAAACAGTTCATTCACTGCATTGCATAACATTAATTCTTTCTATACTTTTTTATTAAACACAGTGTACATATCTATTTGTGTATTTTGAAAATTACTAATAATTTATTTCCAAATAATTCTGTTTAGGTATCTATGAATTTATTCATGCAACCTGCATGATAGAAAGTTCTGTCCATGGGAAAAAATCAAATTCTGATATTGAAGAATTAAGACAAATCATTCATAATCAAAATATACAATTTGTAACTGGGATTGACATAAGTTATGACATACATCTCAGTTGTATACCAGTATTTCAGCAGAAATATCTTAATTTATCAATATACTGGCTCTGCTACAGCTTACAAAATTTGTAATACAGCGAATGTGGATTAGCCTTTAGAAGCACGTCCTGTAATAGATCTGACTCGGTGAAAGAACCAACTTAACTCTCTAATGGTTTGCGACAAGACTCAAAGATGAGGTCAGCAGACAGCAAATTACATCACACTGTACAAGCGGACAGACTCAACGGCAGTTATCAGGCAAATAAGGCAGTTAACATATTTCAAAAGAAGACAAATAATAGTGTCCATGTAAGAGCTTTGATATTATCTTCCTAAATGCAATTAGTAACTGGGATTGACATACATTATGACATAAGTCTCAGTTGTACATACGAGTATTTCAGCAGAAATATCTTAATTTATCAATATACTGGCTCTGCTACAGCTTACAAAATTTGTAATACAGCGAATGTGGTTTAGCTTTTAGAAGCACGTCCTGTAATAGATCTGGCTCGGTGAAAGAAGCAACTTAACTCTCTAATGGTTTGCGACAAGACTCAAAGATAAGGTCAGCAGACAGCAAATTACATGGCACCATTGTAATTGTCCTTCCTGTGTGGTACATCAGCAGACAAATAAGTTTTCAGTCTTCCTTTTTTTTCCAAGATACTATTTTGTATTTTCACCGACGGCCATCGTGCTGCGGTCGAGACCATAATTTGATAAAATGCCCTTGAAAGCTTTGAACAATACGCCAAGAGGTACTAGTGTTCATTCTCTGGCTCATCTACCTATTGATGTGTAGCTAACAGGTTTACAATTAATTTTTTTAGGATGTGGCATCACAATAGTATCACATTATTCTGGTACTGTGCCTTTCATGGATCATACTGGGCGGTTCGTTTGTTTTATTATGCCCATTTCCATTTGGTTTTCCACAACCACTGGTTATCGATTTGTAATTATTCACTTCACAAGGTACTTTATTAAGTCATTTTAATCATTTACAAAATATGCTGCTGTTTCGGCATGTCATGCTCTTATGTGAATTAGTTTATTTTGATAAACATGCTGAAAACCTTGTGTTTGATTAAAGTCATGTGAGTTATCTGAAATTCATTCAGTCTTGCTGCTGCATTAAAAAGGCATTTTGCGTACATGTCCCTAATGATAAAACAGCATAATGGAGTTTTAATTTGACAAGTGGAGTAGATGTGAACAAGGCAATATTTGCACAGATGAATGATGCTCGATAGAAACGTCAAATTCAATGTTTGAATGAGAGTCAGGCCAAACAGAGCTTAGTGCATGGTCTTTTAATCAGACAGTCAGAATCTCATGACTAGATATTTATGGAGTGTATTAATGCAAATTTGCAAGTATGTGATGCCCGGGAGACTTGTTGCAAGCAATAAGCCACATCTAGTATCTAAAACAGTTTCAGTTATATGCCGTATTTATCATTTTAAGAAGGCAGCATCCTTCTGTTTCTTTAGAAATTTAATAAACATGTACTAACTTTAATATCTGTGACATTGAATATAACATGAAGGTGAGTGTCGGCTAGAAGGGACCAAAAGGTCATTCAAGAAAAATGCCGACTTCGAAACAACATCTTGTTTTACAGTACCTGCAATGCATGTTATAACCTCTCTGAAAATAACACATCATGGTTTGAATTGCATTTCCCATACTCATGGAAAACAGTAAACTTCTTCAAAAGAAAGCACTTCAGGACCAAGGGGAGCACTTTGCCTTGGAAGAACTGCAACTGGGAGGACACCTGGTGGTGGTGGCACAATGCAACAAGGACAGCCTCTTTGTCAATAAATCCAGAATACTTTTTCATGATGAATAAATGAGAACCAGGAAATTATAGCTCAGTGTGAGGCGATCGTGATCCTTTAAGTGCTGTTGTGTACCAATGCTCCCAACTGGGCTCCAGTAATCGCGCCGAGAGTTGTTCTGTGGAGCAATCAATTGAGCTGCCCTGTTTCTCAGATCCATGGACCCTACACAAAGTATCGTGAACCTTGACATGAATATCTTACTCCCTATATATGGATGTCCTCTCAGAGAAAGATAGCTCTGGAGAAATAATTTATAAAATTCTTAATTCTATTTTTCCATGATTTTATATGTATAGTTAAGGTGAAACACGTATGTCATATATTATATATTAGAAAGGGATCAGCTCTTAGAACAAGAAACACTGCGAAATTGTTACACTGTATCATTGATACATCGGCCTAATGATAAGTTGAGGTTCATGGAATGATATCTAACTGCCATTTTTCCAAAATTCATTGTCAATGAACTCAAAGAGAAAGAAAGACACGACCGGGTTAGGTATGTCACCTATATGTATGTATGTATGTAGTTTATTGTCCAAAGGACCAATTTACAAAAAGGTATAAATTATATACACCATTTTGACAAAATTAGTGTCAATTTATTTTCTTAGCTAATGCATATTCTCAGAAACTGTGTTTTAAAGATCTCACACTTGCACCAACATTTTGTGATACAGGCCTACCATGGAACACAAAGGCTGCTATTTTCAGAATTTTGGCTCTGTTATGGAAAGTGAAGAATTGCAAATAATGCCGTTCAAAAACAATTTGTATGGTAATATAATGTAATACCATTTTAGATTCAGACTTTTGCTTTCTTTTAAGATCTAAAATCATATGAAGATCAAACCTCTTATAAAGTATATATTTGTGCATGCAGCCCTCTCATGTTTTGATTCAAGTTGAGATATTCGACATTGGTGGAATTTAACCTGTGATAACTCGATTGGAGTAATTATTAGGGCTCAATGTCTCCATCCTGTCTATCTTGGAACTTATTAGTTGCCTGTTTGTGACAAAGTCAGAGAAATATAGAACTTGACAGAACAACGAAAAACGATATTCTATACTAATAAGAACCTTTCTGACATTATCTATAATCAAATACCTGTCACCACGGAGATGAATCATTTCTGGTTTATTACATATTACATTATCAGTGGATTATTGTAGTGACTCTGCACCTCAAATGTTCTCATATCACAAAGACGATCTCAGACAATTTTCCATTGTAATAAAGCACCTCTTTGTATGGTAACTCATTCTCAGAACAATGACATAGTTATTTCTATTGACTATTCTAGATGGAGAATAAGGCCTTCATAAAATGTTAAAATTCATTGGTCAGTTATCATGGATGACAGAAGATACAATGTTCAGATAAACACTGAAAAGGAATCGGCATTATGAAAGATAAAACTGACTGGATCCCTCTCAGGACTAATGACAGTTTAAGACTCATTCAGTAACTTGTCCTGATGGCATTGTAAGTATAGGAAATGACCTCACTACACTGTAAATTCTGAAATTCTGAGTTAGCTTAAACGATTGAGTGAGACGGTTGCACAATTTGTTTGAGCCATGATAGCTTGCTGTTTTGAGTTATGATAATCTTTATGTTGTTATAACTTGCAAACAACAAGCTATCTCGGCTCAAAGGAATTGTGCAACCATCTCACTCAATCAATTAAGCTAACTCAAAATTCAAAATTTACAGTGTAACTACTTATGAGTCATTAAAAATAACATGGCGATATGACCTCACAAGGAACATTCCAAGCATTTCTGTGAACAATTGTAGTTTGTTGACTGAAAGAAATATAAACATATATATTCTAAACAAATACAAAAAGGTATTACAATTTGAAAGCCACTAATAACTGGACAACATTTATATTATGGAATATGCAGTGATGAAAATCAATGGAAAGTCCTTCAAAAATGCCAGAACAAAGCAACATCTACAATATCAAGTTGCAGGTACATACTGTAGGTATTTTCTAGGATTTTAGTAATAAAATATTTAACACTAGAGCTCCCGTGGTTTGTTGTCTGTTACATAAAGATAGAGGGCAGAGTGGTCAAGTCCAGCAGGTGGCAACTCAGCCACAGGATTTTGGCATTGCCTTTGAGAACTCTGAACAGCAAGGTTGGGTTCAACCAGCTGTGACAGACTGGACTGTGACTGATACCTGTATGACATGTTGGGTAAGTGTTCAAGTCTTTCTATGGGAACTTTCACTTAGGTTTACACTTATATTTATTAGAATCATCATTATCATTGATTAGCTATTATCAGTTATTTGTATTATTTCTCAGATGCAGTTTGCTGGGGCAACTAAGCACATATTTAGTTTGGTTATTTCATGTGGTGCCTTGAGACCCTGGACTGGGTAATGCTACTAATATATTTCATCATATTAATTCATTTGTTAATAATCATATTTCATGATATTTATGGGTTATACATTTGAGGTTTACTATGAATATTATTTATTGGATATTTATATATGTTATGTTGTTTGCAGGGTTTCTGAGCTCTTTGAGCTGCCTGTATGAATAAATGGTTAAACGTTACGTCACTCTTTGAGTCATCATTTCGAGTCTGCAACAATGGCGACAAGGATGAGATGAGATGTCTTATTACGGAATTATCATCAGCAACTTTGAAGACTGCGCAGTGGATTTTGCAAGTAAGGTGTAAAACTACAGAGACTATGCTAGTTCAGCATTTTCATGGTTTTTCAATACTTGCCTGGATTATTTGCATTGATCAACATGTTCAATGTTAAGGACTGATGATTGTGTATTTCAAAGACATTTCATTGTGGATAATTTTTATGCAGACAATTGATGCTTCAGTGAATTGCTATTTATGTGCTTAAAAAGACTCAGCTGTGAAGGATTATTGCTACTTTGACACCTTGAGCAATGGACTTAACAGCTCAACTGTTTCACAGTTTTCACAGCTTTATCATTGTTGGTCTATCCTGCTAATCTCCCTGACCAACTGAATGAACTTGGCCTCCAGAAACTGATCACATGTTTTGATGCATTCTTGACCTGTCACTGACATAATTAGTGAGTGACCTGACCTACCTTCAATGTTATTGTTTATGTTTTGAACTTCTTGTTCATTGAATTATTGAATGTGACTGTTTTTGTTCAAGCTCTGATTTATTATTGCATTTGACATTTGCTCAGGTTTCTTTCAACAATCATAGGTGAGCAAATTAGATTAAGAGTTTGAATTAATTTCAATGTTATAAGAGGTTTATACTTCATAAGTTTAAACATTTTTACTTCATTTTAACTTTAATATTTTCATTAGCCCTACATAAGCTATACTTATACACTGATAGCGCTATAAGATTCTCATACCTTATATTAACATTAAGTCAATAATTTAACTTTGTTGGTTAGACAGTAATTTATTTTACTTTGTGTTATTAAGTTAATATCCAGTACAGTTACTCAAATTATTATTTAGGTTAAACTTTAAAACTGTTACTCCATATTTACAGTTATTCAAATAATTATTTAAGTTTAACTTCAAAAATTTTAATTCATAAGCTTCTTTAATTTTAAGTTAAGCTAATTTCTTAAGTTAATACTTAAGTTAACCCATATTAACTTAGCTTATAATTTACTTAGATTATTTTTCTAGTAGTTTAACATTATCAATTTTTAGTTTAGTATAACACTTCACTTAACTTCAAGTGTTACTCAGTCCTTAGTTTTTAGTTAGTACTTTGTATTCCAAAACTTAATTATTCTCTTATTTCAATTAAATTGTTAACTTAAATCAATTTATTTACAAATTCTCACTTCACCACTTTAGATCAAAATTTTATTTTATAAATCTTTTATAAATTCAAAATTCAATTTATAAGATTATTCAAAATTTACTTAGTGGGTCCTCAGTAAATTCATTATTCCAAATTTGAGTTAGGAAAATTTAACTTACAATTTCAATTTTCAATTTCAATTGTTTACCTTTGTGATTGTTCCTACTTTATGATTGGTTGGTACATTCTTTCTCAAACATGTCTGACTCAGAAGGAGACGGTTCAAAGGGAGCTGGATCTCAGCAGCCCACTGACAGTGTAGACAACATCATTAAGACATTTGACACTTTGCCTAATGAAGACAAATTACGCCTTCTACAGAGATTGTCTGGGGCTAAACCAAAGACAGATGTTAAGACCGACGTTAAGACCGACCAGCCTCCTCTAGGCGCGGTTAATAATAATGCCTCCCTACAAAATGACTCATCGGTCCAGCGGTCAGGACTTGATGAAACTAAAATACCCCGCCTTCCAAAATTTACAGGTGTTGTTTCCAAAACTGAACCTTCCTTTAGGTTATGGAGGTTTGAGGTTGATAACTTGAGATCAAACTATCGTGAAGTGGATGTCGAAAGAGCCATCCAACGTTCTATTGCTGGTTCTACGGCCGAAGTTCGCATGCGGCTTGGATCTAACGCCACAGTTGATCAAATTCTTGATAAATTAGAACATGTTTTTGGTACAGTTTCAAATCAAGAAAAACTTCTTGGTGATTTTTACTCCAGTCAACAGAAATCTACTGAGACCGTAGCAGATTGTTCTTGTAGACTTGAAGATCTACTCAGTCAGTGCAACTTAGTTCTTTGCCTGAAAAAGGTACTATGTTAAAATCCAAATTTTTCAATGGTTTACATTCTTCAATTGTTAAAAATGCCATCCGCCACAAATTTGATGATTCATCTTATGAAGATCTTCTAGTTCTTGCCTGAGAAGCTGAGGAAGAATCCAAGAGTGAAAAAGCTGTTTCCAAGCCTCAAGTACTTGACAATTCTACAGACAAGTTGGAACAAGTTTTGAAAGAACTCCAATTATTAAAAGGTAAGATATCCGAATGGGAATCTAAATTTAAAACTGATAGCACTACTTCAGTTAAAACTGCTGCCACTAAAGAGGCTAATGGGTCTTTCCAAATTACTTGTCACTATTGCAAGAAAAAGGGACACATCAAAAGAAACTGTCCGAAGCTTTTAAACAGGAAGCAGTCTGCTGCCGAGGGCAAGCGGTAGACTCAGACGATAGGTTGGTGGGACCGAAGAATGAGTCCTGCATTACTATCGACGATCAGCCCGCAGTAGCTTTGTTAGACACTGGTTCACAAGTGTCTTGTATCTCTGAATTGTTTTATCATAAATGTTTATCGCACCTGGAGTTACAGTCACTTCAAAATTTATTAAGGATTGAAGGTGCCGGTGGTAATACTTTGCCATATTTGGGTTTTGTTGAGGCAAATATTGTGTTTCCAAGCCATGTACTTGGCAAGGAAAAATTTCTCACTTCGTTATTTCTTGTTACACCTGATACTAATTATAATCAGACATGTCCAGTTCTGATTGGTACTAACATTATCTCTGTTTGTTTATCCTTCCAGATTGATGAAGACTGGGCAAGATTACCTTCAGCATGGCGAGTTGCATTCAGATGTAATCAAATTAAACTCTTTGATGATGTTCAAGGAAGAGAACTTCACGTTCCTACTCCTCATGAGATTCCTCCACATAGTAGCCTTATGGTGAACTGCCATCATAGTGGTCTGACTTGGGATGATGGTACGCCCATCTTGGTGGAAGCCTCTAACCCTCCGAGTGGATTGTTGATCACTCTTGCGGTGTATGAACAGTCGTTGGTTAAGGAAGCTGTGCCAGTGCATATAGTCAATACAACCAATCGGACCATCACAGTGCCAGCTAATACAACTGTCTGCCAGGCCTTCCCAGTTTCTGTTGAACAACCTGTTGACGAAGATGACGTTATTCCTTCTTCTTCAATTATGGACATGTTCCCCTTGGAACATTTACCTTCAACTTTACGATATAAAGTGCACCAATGTCTTGAACGACATCGGCAGGCCTTTTCATGGAATGATTGGGACCTTGGACATTGCACTGCCTTCAAACATCGCATCAAGCTGAATGATGAGACTCCCTTCCGTCACAAGTACCGGCGAATACCTCCTGCGATGGTCAACGTGGTCCGGGATCATCTCCAGAAGATGATGGATGCCGGGATAATCCGGAAGAGCAACAGCCCTTACTCTTCTCCTGCATTATTTGTGAGGAAGTCGGACTCTACCATTCGCTTCTGTTGTGATTTCAGGACAGTCAATTCCAGGACTGAAAAGGAAAATCACTACCTCCCACTCATTGATGAAGCTTTCGACCGTCTGGCGGGTTCAAAATGGTTCAGTACTTTGGATCTGAAAGCTGGGTACTGGCAACTGGATATGCATCCTGATGACATCAAGTACACCGGTTTCACGGCTGGATGCTTAGGCTTCTTCGAATGGTCCAGACTCCCTATGGGATTAACTAACTCCGGAGCTACTTTTCAGCGCATGATGGAGACCGTCATGGGATCTCTCAATTTGCAAATTTGTTTACTGTATTTGGATGATGTAATTGTTTTTGCAGATGATGAACAGAGCCATTTACAGTGTCTTGACGTAGTCCTGAGGAAGATAGAAGAAGCCGGGTTGAAGCTAAAACCATCAAAGTGTTGCCTTTTCCAAAAGGCAGTGAAGTACTTGGGTCATATAATCTCTAAGGACGGCATCCAGACAGACCCAAAGAAGATCGAGAAAGTCCTGAATTGGCCCGTACCCACCAATCGTAAGCAACTACACTGCTTCTTAGGATTTGCGGGGTACTACAGGCGTTTCGTCCAGAACTATGCACGAATTGCAGGACCGTTACATGAGCTGTTGAAGGGTGAAGAGAAGAACAGGAAAGGAAAGCGTCCCCCCTCCAAGTCTAGTTCTTCTGTACCTTTTGTATGGGGTCCGCCCCAAAAAAGAAGCTTTTTCTACTTTAATAAAGGCTCTAACTTCAACTCCTGTGTTAGCTTTTGCTGAGTATGATAAACCTTTTGTTGTGCAGGTTGACGCTAGTTTTACAGGTCTAGGTGCTGTACTTTGTCAAGAGCATGAAGGAGTCATGAAACCCATTGCTTACGCCAGTCGTAAATTATCACCTTCGGAAAAACGGTATCCCGTTCACAAATTAGAATTTTTGGCTCTAAAATGGGCGGTAAGCGATAAATTTCATGAATACCTTTATTCCTCTTCCTTTGAAGTGTGGACTGATAACAATCCCTTGACATACATCTTGAAATCAGCCAAGGTGGATGCCACGGGATTGAGGTGGATCGCAGATCTATCACTCTACAACTTCAGTATTAAGTACAGACCAGGTAAGTCAAATGCTGCGGCTGATGCTTTGTCAAGAGTAGAAGATGGTTATCTTTCATCTGAGTCTGTGCAAGCTATCTGCGACGGTTCTGCTGCGGATGAGCTGGTGTCTATGGTGGCCATGTCCAATGAAGTGATTCCTGATTGTTCGGCGACATGCGTTGCACAAGAGGGATCGAGTAAGGACTGGGCTACACTACAGGCTAATGATGAAGTGATTGCACCGGTACTTCATTCTCTTCAGAAATCAGCACAGCGCCTGGAGAATCTGCACCCTGATTCCAAGAAGCTTTGGAATCAACGCAAAAGGTTAGTAGTTGACAATGACATTTTATATCGTACATGTAAGATCAATCATGGCACTATTAAACAACTTGTTCTTCCAATTTCAGAGAGAACAGAGACCTTACGACTACTACATGATGACATGGGTCACTTCGGCAGGGACCGTGTGGTGAACTTGGCCCGCAACCGCTTCTACTGGCCTGGGATGCTTCAGGACATCACTGTCTACATCCAGGAGTGTGAGAGTTGTCTCAAGCGGAAAGGCAAGGACCCAGTCGCCGAGTTGGTCAACATGTCAAGTAGTCAACCCATGGAGCTAGTCTGTATGGACTTTCTATGCCTAGAAACCTCGAGTGGTGGATACAGCAACATCCTGGTGTTAACAGACTACTTTACGCGTTACGCCATGGCCGTTCCAACTCGCAACCAGACAGCTAAGACGACTGCCAAAGCCCTGATTGACCTCTTCATCAATCACTACGGACTTCCTCAGAGACTCCATAGTGACCAGGGAGCCAATTTCACTGGCAAGGTCATCAGTGAAATGTGCAGGATGCTGGGCATCAAACGGTCAACCACCACAGGCTACCATCCCATGGGCAATGGCCAGACCGCTTCTAGATATGTAAGGGACTCTTCCGGAATCCAAGAAATCAAGGTGGAAAGAATATGTACAACCACTTGTTCACGCTTATAATTGCACAAAGTGTGAGGTCACTGGATACAGCCCATTCGAACTGATGTTTGGCCGAGTCCCCAGACTTCCGATTGATCACCAATTTGGACTTCTGAATGAAAGCGAAGAAACATCCTATAATGAGTACGTTGAGGACCTCAGAAGGAAGTTGGAAGACTCATATTAAGTGGCTCGCAAGAAGATGAACCTGGCCCATGGAAGATCAAAGGAAAGATATGACAGAAGAGTAAGAGGGAACCAACTAGAAGTGGGCGACAGAGTGCTGGTAAGAAAGACGAAATTTGAAGATGGACGTCACAAGCTTGCAAACAAATGGGAGGACAAGGTCTATGTTGTTGAGGAGAAGTTGGAGGACATCCCTGTCTACAAGTTGAAGCCAGCAGATGGTCGAGGGAAATGTCGTCGTCTCCATAGGAACAACATCCTGCCCATCAGTTCCAAAGGATCTCAACCCCGAGATGTGAGTGACACATCATCAGAATCAAGTCTTGAAGAGAGTTACCAGATTTTGACAAGCAGAAGAAAGAGAAGAGATACAAGACCAGAAAGAAAGTGGACAGTCAGAAGAGAAAGAACCTGAAGGAGAGCCAGAGGAAGAACCAGAAGAAAGAGAATGTGAAACTGAAGAGCGACCCGAGGAAGAAGAGCAGGATGAGAGTTCAAATGAAGAACAGAACAGTGATGTTGATGCTCCATTGCCAAGAAGATCAGGACGAGTTAGACAACCGCCTGCCAGATTCAGATCAGGCGACTACATCATGAATCAACAGACAGCTGGAATGGATGAGCGTAAGTTTGTGTTGATAAATAAATTGTTAGATTTGTTAAAATAAATTTTTGTATTGCTATTTTGTATGCTATTGTTCATGTTACATATTCTCGCCTGGAGGATCTGTGTTGTATTACTTTCATGTTACAATTTAACTAAATGTTGAGGACAACATTTTCTCAACTGGAGGATGTGTGTTGCAGGTACATACTGTACGTATTTTCTAGGATTTTAGTAATGAAATATTTAACACTAGAGCTCCCGTGGTTTGTTGTCTGTTACATAAAGATAGAGGGCAGAGTGGTCAAGTCCAGCAGGTGGCAACTCAGCCACAGGATTTTGGCATTGCCTTTGAGAACTCTGAACAGCAAGGTTGGGTTCAACCAGCTGTGACAGACTGGACTGTGACTGATACCTGTATGACATGTTGGGTAAGTGTTCAAGTCTTTCTATGGGAACTTTCACTTAACACTTAGGTTTACACTTATATTTATTAGAATCATCATTATCATTGATTAGCTATTATCAGTTATTTGTATTATTTCTCAGATGCAGTTTGCTGGGGCAACTAAGCACATATTTAGTTTGGTTATTTCATGTGGTGCCTTGAGACCCCGGACTGGGTAATGCTACTAATATATTTCATTATATTAATTCATTTGTTAATAATCATATTTCATGACATTTATGGGTTATACATTTGAGGTTTACTATGAATATTATTTATTGGATAGTTATATATGTTATGTTGTTTGCAGGGTTTCTGAGCTCTTTGAGCTGTGCCTGTGTGAATAAATGGTTTAAACGTTACGTCACTATTTGAGTCATCATTTCGAGTCTGCAACAATCAATTAATACAGGCTTTAGAATGATTAAAATTTAAGCACAATTTGGAGAGGATGCAACTGCCTAATTGAGATGAAGTGGACAAGTTGAGCAGGCTGGTATTTGTACAGGATGATAATGCTCAGTGGAAATCTCAGAATTATGATGCTCAATGGAAAAATGCAAATCATTGCTTGAACTGCATTTCCCCATGGAGCACATGTGTTTTTCAGTTTTGTTTGTTTCCTTACTTCTGAATAAAGATAGCCAAGATTAAGTTAATCTTGCCCATGCATATAAAGAATTAATTCTTTACATGTTTATGACATGATTGTATTATATAGATAGTGGATGGTGAGGAGACCAATATTGAGTTTTATTGGCCGAAGCAGTAATACTGGGCGAGCCCGCAGGCCGAGACCAATATTACCTGCTGAGGCCAATAAAACTCAATATTGGTCGACTCAACATCCACTATCTGTTATATTCTACACCAAAATTTTCAACTTATAAATTCTTTTAAGTAAAAGAGTTGCCTGTTTCCAATTTGAGATCATAAACCATTGTACAATAAAACCATGGTTAGCTAGTTTTATACGTATAACATTATTTATGATACACCTTTTTATTCACATGAAATGTTCCGCCCAGAAACTATTATTCGCCATCCATAAATCGTCCAAAAAGAGAAAAAAGAAAAACGATTTGATATTTGAAACTCCTCAAAACAAGCAGAATGAAATTATCTATCTGTCTACCTCTCTATCTATCTATCTATATATCTATATATCTATATCTATCTATCTATATCTATCTATCTATCTATCTATCTATCTATCTATCTATCTATCTATCTATCTATCTATCTATCTATCTATCATTCATGACCATGAATTTTTTTCTTTTTATTCTATTAGATGCAAAACAGACTGTTAAGTTTTTAATCCCTTTGTAAAAAGTCTTTTTTAATTAGTTTTGTTGACTACATAATATTTTAATGTTTGAATTATTTCTATGATTTAAAAATAAGGGTTTTTGCTGCTTGTTCAATTGGATTGATTTCTGTTGACAAATTGTTTATTTTAGATGTAATACTTTAATTGGAATTTGGTAAATTATCCGTGATTGCATTTAGCATTAGTTTTTCAGTGACAATCAAGAATTTGGCTGGAATGAAGTCAAAACAATGAAAGGATACACGATTATGACCTGTGTTTTTAATTGACAGGGTTTGGTACTGCAATAACTCAAGTGCAAGTGTACTGAGGACGCCAATATAGCTTTCAGGCGCCAATAACACTTTCCACACGCCAATATCATTATTTATTGGC
The DNA here is from genome assembly GCA_026936325.1 of Platynereis dumerilii. Taxonomy (NCBI): domain Eukaryota; kingdom Metazoa; phylum Annelida; class Polychaeta; order Phyllodocida; family Nereididae; genus Platynereis; species Platynereis dumerilii. The sequence continues at coordinate 38,821,497 of JAPTHN010000007.1, forward strand.
GTGGCATGTGATTGATCTCGGCTCACTTGATTGGCTCACAAATCTTGGTGCAGAATATATACTACATACATGGATGATTGAATATAATCTTAGAAGTAAGTTGCATTGTATTCAGGCATATCTTTTCATTTGCTCCATATCCATCTTTCCTGTGTCTTTTCTTGTGCATGTTGATTCACAGAGTACTTAAGACACCAGTGCATTAATTAATAACTTCCTGCAGTCCCGCTACATTCTTCCCTCCACCTACATGGGATTTGCAGGTCGACATGTGGATATGATTCACTGAGACTGTTGCAGAGACCATGCTTGACACAAGCAGAATGCCATTTAATTCCAGTTATATATATTAAAGGACACATTTCTTTGCTTTATTGTTTCGTTACTAGAATAATAATGCTGAAAATATTGATATCTTGACCACCACAATAGTATAAATAAATAGCTCTCAACTAAGTGCTAACTATGTATGTAATACAATGTCATGCTGTATTATATTCCTTGGCGGCTCATCCATAATAATTAATGAGTTCTAAACTCAGCATTACAGATTGACAGATGGACAGGCAAATTATTAAATTACATGAGTAATAACAACACCCAGCCCCAAATGGGCTTTCAAGTTCTTATTTAATCCAAAATTAACCATATCAAACATTCTAAAATTCACAATCAGCACAATCATTATGTCGAGTTGTGAATGTTAAAACAATGATTCAACATCTTGAAACTTTGTGTATCAACCGCCATGTATTATCAGTTACACCCTGCTCGTACGGGAATATACACCACGAAGGACTGAGTGGTGTATATTCCCGTACCCTCGAAAAACGAGCAGGGTGTAACGGTTTTATCCTCAGACTTCTTGTTTTATTGATGCCCATAGATTTTCTTGCAAACTGAGTCTGAAATGTCTTTCAGTAACAAAGCAACACTCTTGTGACGTCATCACCAGTGCTGTCACCTAGATGATGTCACAATGGCTCAAACAATGGCATTGTGACGTCATGACTATTGTTGCTACAAGGATGACGTCATAACAATCCTATGGTTGCAATTGTGACATCATTGTTTATCTCATACACCCTGTCTGGTGACGACAGACAGGGTGTACGGTGTCATACACCGCGGCTCTCAGCCAATCAGAATCAAGGATTCACACTGGACTGAGGATAATAGCCTCTCTTTTTGGATAAGCGGTGTTGAAAAATCCCAGTGCAATGGCATGTTCATTGTGAGTTCATATTCCTATCCATACCATGTTATTCTCTATGACTCACACACAGTTTGTGAGGTCATATCCTATACTTTCAATGCACCAAGAACAAATAACACCATAAAGGGTCACATGTTACTCAATGACAAATTGACAATTTAGGGACCGTTAAAAATTTATGACTGGGGGGGTGGGAGTTTTGGCCGAGGGGGTACTAACTTTTCACACGTGTTTCAAGGGGGGGTATTAATTTTTGACATCACTTCCAAGGGGGGGTAAGAAATTTTAACATAGAAAAAATGTTAAAAAACACGCATAAACTCTTCTTATTTAGACTTTTTTATGCGCAAAAGTCCGCGAAATGACGCGAATCTGTACACGTGGCCTTGTATAACAGTATATATGTGTGTATTGCTTTGTATGTCGAGGGGGGGGGGTACTAAAAATACGCATGAAACCTAAGGGTGGGGTACTAAAAATCCGCATGAAACTCAAGGGGGGTATCAATTTTTGATGGGAAGTTCCAGCAAAACTCCCACCCCCCCAGTCATAAATTCTGAACGGTTCCTTAGTTCAATGCAATTGATACAGCCTGCTACGAAGGCATTGATTGCTAGTCTTGTAATGCTTCAATTGTTATAATACCAACAACAGAACAAGCTATAATAAATTGAATTTTCCTTGTGCATAAAACCTGCCTCTCGAGTTTCAAGAACCAATCACACTTATCCAATGGAACATCATGAGTTTATGACTGTGCCTTGGATCAATATGCAAATTATGAGAAATGGATCACAGGATCAGTTTCACTGAAATTCAAACAAAGACTGCTATAAGCTCTGTTTGGAAAAACTCTCAGTTGGACAAATGAGCATAGTTTTTAAGTATTTACTTTCCAACTGAGTTATGGCCTTATGCATAGGAACTTTTCCAAACATGCTTAGAGCTCTTTGCAGATTGGCGGTCCACTAGACAAATTAATTTTCTTATTTTCAATTTGCAACTGGCTTTGCTACATCATTGACAGTTTTCTTTGAGTCTCCTAATCTTCTTTTTGATGAAGTACCTTAAGTCATTTGAGGTCGCATGTCACAAGGTCGTACAATTTGCGTTACATGGCCGTTTTGGACCAAAAATCGTTTTCTTCCAAAATGTCTGAAGTAGACTCAGGACAACCAATTAAAACCAAAATCAACCATGATTATGCAATAATAGGTTGACGTTGCTTTGCAATAATGGCTCTACAACAGACATGGTAATACTTAGATTGACGGTGTAAGCTTTAATGGCTTTACGAGGAATTGGGTATTACTACAAAGAAAACCAGAACAAGATATCTTTTGTCATTGGCATGCAATCTCACTTTTAAGATGATTTTTTCAAATCTGATGTAACACGGGACACAAAAAAATCACCTGTTTTTTTCAAGGTTTTTGGTGACTAACAGCCTTATTCTGTAAAGAAGATTCATTTTATGAGGTTGATATGAAACAAATTATCTCAGCATTCCAGTGATGTATCATATGGGTCATTCCACACCAAATCAACCAAATTTCCGAAAATCTCCAGCATGACCGTCTCTGATTCCATTCAAACTTTCTATGTTTTAAGAACATTATCAGGAAAGAGCAAATCCAAAATTGCAGGGCGATAGCTCAAATATTTTTGGAGTTATGATCAAATGAATTGTGAAAAAATGAAAAAAATGTCAAAAATTGTCAATTTTTAAAATGGCTATCAAACTTTCAATATTGCGCTAAACTTTTCGATATTTTTTTGCAATGCATAAGATACCCAAACGTTATAAACAGAAGCAGAGAAATGGCTTTCCACAAAATTGCTTGTCCCACAGAAATTTTCGAAGTTGACTGATTTATCACACTAAAATCCAATATTCATGATTTTTTTTGGTAACCTTAAATACATCCCAAAACTGTCAAACTTTCTATGGTATTACTTTGCTACATAGAGCATAAGTACAATAAATATTAATGTTCCAAAACCAGCAGTTATCGAAATATGGTCTGCTTAATTTATGAATTTCACAAAACAACACATTTTCAACCAAAAAAACGGCCATGTGGCGTAGGTGATACAGAAAAGACAACTACATGGCATAAAAGAACTTGGAATGACCTTTAAAATGATATATAGAAATATGTGTGTATTTGAGTCCTTCATTCTGAAGATGAGCACTCAAGTTGAGTATCTTTTCAACTTCGATGATTTTTTATTTATTTTCAAATGGAGAAAAAATCGTGTAAGTGGATTGCAGTGGTCATGCAATAAGATAGATATCATTTCCTTCCATGTAATAAAATTAATAGTAAGAATTTGCTGTGTAAAATAACCCTCTCTGAACTTTTTAACTACTTATCCGCGGGGATAAAGCAAACATTTTTGCAACTTTTTCTCAGTACTTCAATCATTACACGATGATAAAAATTGAATTATAATAGGTGCCCAATTTGAAACACTATCAACTTAATATAGGTGAATGAGGGCTGCAGTGGGGAAGCTACCAAACATATTACATATGAAACTGTTTTTAATTTGCTAAAATTGTATTTTTGGCCGGCAGCTCATGATCAGTCACTGATTTCAACAGTTATACGGTCAACAGGCACCCAACATTGATGTCAGGACCTTTTGACATCAGAAACATCCACACAATGTCATGAGATGTCTATCAAATTATCAATATATACAAATCACCATCTTAACTACAATATGCCAGGTTTTGGTTTGTCTATCAAGATGTTTTGGTGTGCAACTGTGCATGGTAGCACTTCAAACGAACTTTTTTTAAGCCACCTGAAAAATTCTAGGATGAAGTGTAATCCATTGAAATTATGATTAAAAAATTAGTAAATAAATGTGACTTACTTTCCCTGTTGTAAAGTCTTGTGTGGTATTTCTTGCTGCTAAATATATAATTGCAGTAGCCATTGGATAAAGTCTTATTTACATGAGATGAATACGGTTGTCACTCGCTTTCATCAATATATGACCTCCGCTAAGCGATGAATTTATCTTTTATAATTTAGTCCCAATGAAACCTTATGAGAATAAGGATTTGTTGACAATTTACTTAATTTTTTTCCAAAAATTCTCATCCAGAACAAGTAAAACTCATTGAGAATGATCAATATAACAAGTACAATATGTAATATGTAATAAAATACTCAGCTGTCTATTTTTAAAAAATTTGGTAAAATTGAAAACTACTCAACTTGAGTGTGGATATTCAGTATGAAGAACTCAAATACACACGCATTTCTATACATCATTTTAAAGCTCTTTCCATGTTCTTTCATGCTGGGTATTTGTTTTTTCCATATCACCTACGCCACATGGCCATTTATTGGCTTGAAAATGGGTTATTTTGTGAAATTCTAAATTTCAGAGTACAATATATTAATAACCAGTGGTTTATGGACAATGATACTTATTTTACTCATGCACTATATGGCAAAGAACTACCATGTGAAATATGATGATTTAGGGATGTGTTTGAGGTATGCAAAAAAAATCATGAATATTGGATTTTAGTGTGATAAATCAGTCAACTTTGAAAATTTCTGTTTGACAGGCATTCTTGTGGAAAACCACTTTACTGCTTCTATTTATTAGTTTAGGGTGTCACTGGCATTGCATAAAAAAATCAAACAGTTCATGCCCAAATTTGAAGTGTAATGACAATTTTACAAATGGACATTTTTCAATATTTTTTCCGATTTTTCACACTTATTTTTATCATAACTCCGAAAAAAAATGGGCTATCGACCTGTAATTTTGGATTTGGCCTTTCCTAATAATGTTTTTGAAGCATAGAAAGTTTGAAAGAAATCGGAGTTGGTCATGCTGGGGCCATTGGTTGATTTTGCATGGAATGACCCATATGTGATGATACATACAAGATATGTACATGTAATCATCACATAAATGACAAATTTCTCAAATTGTACGACATCATGACACACGACCTTAATTAGTTTGTTTGTTTTCATCTATGCTGCTACATATGATAAGCACTGAATCAACTGATAACCATAACTGGCACACAAAAAAAATCTTAAGCCAGTGACATCACACAACCAATTTGAATATGATTTTAAACTGTTTGGACCGCCAATCTGCAAATAGCTATAATTTTAAGTGTTGGATTGAAGATTTTCTCCCGAACCTCTGTTACTGAAATACATTCCAACACCTTGCCTCTTCTTTGCCTTCATGAGCAATGAATTACCATCAAAAACTTTTTTATTAGGTGAAACATAAGAAAACATTCCTGTAGCTACAATTGTAATGTACCTGCTTTAATTGCAGTGCCACAGTTGGGTGTGAGACTATAATACTTTCTCAAAACATAAACTTTGCACTTATTTATATTATCATCAGATATGTTTGCCTCCCTTTTCCTGGATCATGAAACTTATGAGGCTGAGTCCGGTGCAGGAAAGCAGAAGATTTGATCTTCTCAGGCTCATTCTCATTACCAGAGCATGAAGCCAAGAGAGTTAATTGCATTGCCATGTTTAGCACTCGTCAGTCGATTGCCTTCATGGGATTGCCAATGATTGTGTTTGTCCGAAATGGACCTGATCACTTGATCATCCCCCCAGGACCATCGTTAAGAAATATTCTTAGAAAAAAACCAAAACTTGCTATTTGCCTTCTTCCCATTGAAATTATTCAATTTTTCGTTTTTGCAGTTACTGATGATTTCATATTTGTAGACAGAAGCACTGAATGTGAACTTTCTTCTGGGACATGTTATCCTATGGGGGAAAAGTGATGTCATAATTTTTTTTGATGTCACTTTTCCCTGGAGAACACATGTCCTGAAAAAATCACTTTCAGTCCTTGTGTCTACAAATACACTCTTGATCAAATTGCTGGAATAATTGGGATTTTCAAGGTGTCAGAACTTAAAAGTTCTACAATTGGTGATTGAATGTGTGGAATTGCAAAGATTTTTTCCTCAGACAATAGATTTATGTATAAATGATATTATTAACCATTTTCAGTTCCTGAGAATTATTTAAAACCTGTCTTTTGGTGAACGGAAAAAATGATAATTTTTATTAAAAATCATCAAAAATAGCATCATGGCTCAGCAACACAGGCACGAAATTTCAACATATGCACAAAATGGCAACTTAATCTTGATGTGTACAACCAAAAAACATCACAATATCATGTTGAATGCATCGACCTCAGCCTTCACTTGACTTGACATGGAAACTGCCAACCTGTTTTTTTGTTTCTTTTGACCAATATGGCCATTCTTCAGTGAAAGTCATTTGAACCTGGTTCAGATCAGTTGGCTGATCCTCCATCTTGTGTGCAGAATGACCCAAGATGTCCCTATAGTGTTATCTAGGTTTATGTCAGGTGAAGTTGCCAATTATGGCAAATTCTCAATTTTCTTGGTTTTGTAGGATTTGTGGTACCCTAATGGCTTCAGCATTGTCATGAATTAATAAAATGTTTCATCTGAAGCGTGCCTTATTGAGGTACAATTTCCTCTTTCAATAAATGAAGATGGGAGACAGCCAGGACGTTTCCATTTTGGCAACCAGACACACATTTCTGTCATAATGGATGACTGAACAGCCACTCTGAGCCCTTGTGGCAATGAGGCAGTATTTGGACAGTATCTGGCTTCCTTCCTATCACACAAAAAATCTCTCCATGAGCTCAGTGAAACATATGTACTAGGATATATTGACTCGAATGGAATTTACTTGAAAAATTCTCACAATATTCCAGCATTTTTGTCAAGAGTGTATGCTTGTTGGAAGAGGAAATGATACCTCAGTGTAGAGAACACTTCAGTTGAAACATTTGATTTGTTCATGACAATGATCAAGCTTGTAAGGCAAAAGAAATCCTTCTAAACCTGGAAAATTGATAAAATTTGAGAATTTGCCGTTATTGGCAACTTCATCCAACATGAACCTAAATAACATTATAGGGACATCTTGACCATATTGCACCCAAGATGGAGGTTCAGCCAACTGATCTGGACCAGGTGGAAGTGAATTTCACTGAAGAATGGCCATATCGGTCAATAGAAGCAAAAAACAGGTTGGTGGAATTCATGTCAAGTCAAGTGAAGGCTGAGGTCAATGCATGTGGCATTCAACATGATAATTAATTGTTATATTTTTTGGTTGTACGCATTAACATTAAGTTGACATTTTTTGCACATGAAGTTTTCAAATAATTCTCAGCAACTAAAAGTGGTTTATAATATTATTTATACATAAATCTAATGTCTGGGGAAATAATATTTGCAATTCCACACATCCAATCACCTATTTTAGAACTTCGAAGTCGTGACATCTTGAAAATCCTAATTATTCCAGCATTTTTATCAAGAGCGTACTTGTGCATACCTGTCACTTGGATGAGCGTATCAATCAATCATTATTTTTTAATACACTTTAGACCAAAATTGGGCTGTTTGGTGTAATGCTCTAATGACTTGAAAATTACACAACAAATGAAGACAAGTGGTCAGTTTAGCCTTCAATTCAGCATTCAACTAATGTTAAATTTAATGATTTTGTCTCAATAGCTTGTTACGTAAATGAAGATAAGCGGTCAATTTTTCCTTCAATTCAAATATACAAATAACACTAAATTTACATGATTTTGTCTCAATAGCTTGCCTAAATTTCCACCTTATCTGAAAGAAATTGATTAATAATGATTGATATGTTACTTAAATTATTTCAGCACAATTTTATCCACAAAAGATTATCAATTACTCGCTTAGGAAAGCGATTCTTCAATTTGTGCCACTACAAAACAAACATTTATTCTGATACAAAATTAGAAACTCTATAGCTCATTTCAAGTGATGATAAACAACAACATTTGTCTGAGGCGTGTCTCAGACAATTATGGTATGGATTTAAGCAACCAGTGATTTTCTATAAAACAATGTAAGTGAATACATTTACTCACACTGGAATTGGCAGCTCTCTAAACAACCACAGAACAACATAGCGTATACACCAAATTTCAATCCTGAGGCTGAAACTGGGCTGACTATCAACATGAAACTTTTGATACCCCTTGTTGCTGTTATAATTTATTCATTTTTTTGTCAAAGTGACAGCATCAACCACCCATATCACTGGAGTAATTATCTGACAAAAAGCTTCTCTTATAATTTACAAATTATTTATAAATCAAACCTAGTGGATATGTTTCACAAAACTCGAATAATTTATCATAAAATTAAGGAATTATGTCGTATACAGTCGTATGCACATTGCCATGGATTATTAAAAGGACTTTGTGGGTCAGTTGAAATAGCTACAGACAGTTTGATGGACTGTGTGTGGAAATTACATGTCCCAAATAGCTTGTGCATCAATGTTACAATAGATAATTTCCCAAATGGTGATCCATTCACTCATAATTATTTTTCATTATCCATAAGAGATGGATTTAATACTGATGATGCCACAGGAGTTCATTTTCACCTGAACCAGGATCACAGCACTCTAATAACTAACACTTCAAAAAGTTTGGTGAATCTAAAGATCCTGAAGTTATTTTCAATAAGTAGACTAACATTCCACTTCCAAGCCACTGAATGCAATGAGACAGTTAGCTATAATTCAATTACAATAATAGAGCAGGAGGGTCATTTATTTCATGAAAAAAATATAGTCCAGATAAACACCATGAATCCTGAAATGAATCACTTAGCTTTGAGAATACAGGCCATTCAAGGAAACGTGAGAGTCCGCTTCAATACATTTCTCAAAGTTGTCTTGATAAAGCCGTATCTTACTCAAAATATTAAAGTCATGCCTTATACTTATTACCCACAGTCTGACATTAGTGAGTACCATTTTTTACTTAGAACGACCATTTCATCTTTCGTCAAGGTGATTTTTCATTGTACCGAACGACTGGCTTTTCATGACGGACCCACTTTCAAATCACCAAAGCTGCATTTTACTTGTGGAGGAAAAAAAATTGTTAATTTAACAGCAAGCTCATTCCAGTTGTACCTGGTGTACAAATTGGAGTCCATTGTTGAACAGATGCACTTAAATATTTCTTTCATGGGAGTTTTTTCAAGGACAGCAATGACATACATTTCCTTGGATGACACGAGTAATGATTTTCAGCTCACATGGGATTTCACAAATACTTCACATTCCTCTTATCTAGTTACAATCATCCAATGCACAGTTCCTTCCTGTTGGTTGAATTACCAAATACATCCAACTAATCTTAAAGACAGCCCACAAGGATATGCATGTCAATACCATGGAGTAGTTATAAAATCAGTGCGATACATTGATGAATCATCCTTTCAGGTGGGGCCTCTGTGCTATGAGACCCAAATGTTGGTAATGAAAAATAAAACGCTTGACTCAGTAAATGACTTAATGTATGTCATCATTTATGACTATGGTTTCGCAGATTCAAGCGGTGCAATGTTTTTCCCCAAGGGATCTTTCAGTCAATCATGCTTTGGAATAATCAATCCATGCAGTATTTGCACTATGTCTCCTATTCTTCTGCTTATGTACCAGAGTTATACAGCACAACTTGCCTTCGAAATTTCTTGTTCAAGCGAAGGCACTGCTGTATTAGCAGCAGGTTCGAGGTGCCTGTCAGTACTGCTTGTCGAAAACAAACATGGTGTAAGCAAGACGTGCCAATGGCAAATCATAGCATTTCAGTCTCTGCCTTTAAAATTCATACTCTCTTTAAGAATGGAGGAAAAATCAAAAAGTCTTTGTGCAGTAAGTGCTGAAGGAATTAGTTTTTCAAAACCTGTTTTCTCCAAGATTCATGAACGCAAAGTAAAATTATTGGAATATCAACCGTTCCAGTTTGTTTCAAAAAGTCATACATTTGTGATTTCTTATAAGTGCTTTGTAAGCCACATTCTGGAAGTTGACGTTGAAATGGCTGACCCTAAGCAGTCTGCATGTGAAACTGTTAATCTTCCTCCATCCAATATGCTGAAAAATGTACCAAAATTTGATGGCCCTTGTTTCATTTATCCTATGAAAGTTGGACATGGCATCTTCATGTTTGATGTTTCATTCCTGAGTGGTAGTATCAAAGACTATCCAAACCAGTTTTCAGTTGCTGCATACACAGAAAAGCTCAAAGATGATCCAATATCATTGAATAGAAATCAATTGGAACTTACTATTTATGACAAATTGTATAACTCTGAAATTGTTCATTCGTATAGATTCACAGAGGCAGAGATGCCTTTTGTTTGGCAAAGCTACGGCAAGTACTTGACAATAAAAGTGAATTCGTTAGACATACATGAGCAGCCAATATCTCTGTGGATTATTGTTAATGCCATTTTTGAAGCGTTCTCTTTGCAGACTTATATCTTTCCATTGAATCATATTGTTGAGAAAAACTGCCTGAGCCATGCTAGATATACTATAGAAGACAAATGCCTCAGCATCCACACAAATTTTACAGGATCGTGGCTTGAATCGGAAGAAGTTTGCCAAAAGGAAGATGGCCGCCTTTTGTTCATAAATGACAAGTACATGTGGAATGAAATTATGCGTTCATTCAAATACAACTGGAAATATTTGGATGAAAACCAGCGACCGATTCCTGTTGAATACGATGGTCGAATCAACGCCATTTCACTTCTACGGTCATCCTCATTGATGTACTTAGGACACCAAAGGAATTCTGAAGAGGTAACCAAAATATCACATAATGAAACTAACCATGAGGCATCTGAATTAAATTTTGTAAACTGTTAAATCTTAGTGATTCAGACAGCAATTGGCAGCATTTAATATAAAATAAGAATTGACGTGGTGGCATGTATTAATTTCTTTTAAAACGCCTCCAAATAAGATATGCCATCGGTCATTGTCATTAGGCATTAGAAAAACTTCAGCTTCTTCTGCATGATTGGCCATGTAATGATTCTTAATCAATTTCACCTCAATGTATACATGCTGCCGTTCATAAAAGTGTTAGCTGAAGTTAATGTTATCATGTAGACCATTTTAATTGGCTGTGTCTGAAAAAACCAGGCGGGGGCGTCTACATGCCTGACTCTGATTTTAATGATAATGGAAATTAATGACTGTTTGAATAGTTTGAAAAGTTGGGGTAAGGTTAATTTTGGCAAAAAAAAATGTTTAGGGGCCAAAATGGTACTGTAAAAAATAGATGTTTTGTATAACTGAAAATCTTCGGTAAAAACTCCCATTGGATTACATGTTTAATTTTGAAACTTTGAGGCTATGGTACGCAACGAGCAGCGGCTACAAAAAATTCTGATGATGCAATTTGGTTATATGACTCTTTAACACATGGAAAGTGGTGTCAAACACATAGGTTTTTGGTTTGGTTATAATGTAACCATGGCGAAATAATCTAAATGGTCTCCCATCTGGGCTCCCCCACCCTACCAACTGGCGTCTGTCGCGATGGTGAGGGTCGGGGCTGGAGTGCGGAGGGGCACCCGTGTACTGAGCCAGGTGATGTCCATCCATGGCTGCAGGGCCAAGCGGAGCCCTGGCCGGACCGGAACAAAGCGATCCAGGTCTCATCGGAGATTGAGGCCGAGACTTAGTAGATAAGACTGCATGGGCCTGACATGCAGGCGTCCAAGCTTCACGTAATCGGCTATGTGATTTAACATGCCAATTAGTCACAGGAGGAGCCAGAGGCGGATGTGTGACTGAGCGTTGACACTGCGGAGTCAGTGCGGACCAGTGCGACCAAAGCCTGGATCTTGTCTGCTGGTGGTGCCACGGTGTCGGATCATTGAGGATCAGTTGTTTTAGTGCTTCTCCTGTGAAGGCCCTGTTGTATCAGTCACTATGAGTGTAATGTTGGAATGTTATTAGAACTGCACCTCCATTAACCACTTTCTGAATGCCTTTCTTCTTTCTAGCCTTTCACCCACAGATAAACCCCTCCATCGTTGGACTCATTCCACTCTCTGACAAGCTAGCAAACCATTGCCTCTGCAATATCGACCTCAAACATCCGTGGCTTCAAGAGAAGATTGAAGTGGATCCCGTTTACAGGAACACAAAGGTGTTCTTGGGAACCAGATCGGATTTCTCGTACCGGACCAGTAGACCGAGCTTGGTGAACAGCTATAGTACTTGCTCGGTGTGTTGCTTGGCTACCTGGACCGACGGGGCCCGAATGAGCCAGTCGTCCAGGTAACGGTAGACCTTGATGCCTGGCGTCAGCAGATAGGTAAATGACCGAGGGGCGATATTTAGGCCGAATGGCATGGCCTGAAATTGCCAGACTTGGTCTTCTACCGCGATCCGTAGATAGGGTTGGAACTCGGGATGCACCGGTATATGGAGATATGCATCGGCCAGGTCTATAGACGTGGTTACCTCCCCCACTTGAATCTGCTTGCGGATACTCTGTGGAGCCCCCTTTCGAAAGGTGGGACAGGTTATAAACCGGTTGAGTGCTTTCAGATCGATGACAGGTCTGAAGCCCCCTGTACGTTTTGGCACGACAAACAGGTGCGAGTAAAAGCCTGGGTTGGACGGAACAACTTTGACCAGAGCTTTTTTGTCAATTAATGAATTTATTTCTAACAACAAGACATTCTTTTGAGCATGGTCCGCCGGTAGACGGATTGGTACAGGAATTGATGGTAGGGGGGGTTTGCGACCCCAATGCCAAGTTAAACCTAGTGTTAGTAACCGATGGTGCCATCCGGACAGTTGTAACTGCGAGTTCCAATGGTCGTAGAATAGAGTCAGCCGGGCTCCCACTGGAATATCAGGTCTGCTGCGTGGCTTTCGTCGCGTTGGACTTGGAGCCATGGGATTGTCGCTGCTGCCGCCTAGGTTCTGTAGTCCGAACTTAAGTGACAGCCGCTGTTGGCGTGTAGGTGGATGAGGCTCCTCTTCCACGTGAAGCGTTAGACCGAGCCTGACCTCGAGGCCGATCCAGCCTAGCAGCCAGGGGCTGGGGCGTCGATTGTACCCACCGGCGGTCTGTTTTGGCACTGGCTGTTGCCACATGATTTCTGGAACACTTGCCGAGACGGGCCCAAACATCCCGAGACTCGACTGAAGGCTGACAGGCTGCAACTGTAGCCAATTCCGTGTGTTTTGGGACAAGGAAGAGCCTAGACCATCCAGGATGGCCTTGCTTCTGGCCAAGGTCGATGATGCCAGGATTGCCCCACCAAAGTCAATTGACTGGTGCAGTTCTTTGACCGCAAAGTCCCGAAGAGCCTGGAGCTGATTTGGACTCGCCTTGCCCACTTAGTCGAAGTTCACCCCGACAATCCATTCTAGGGCTGACAAACAGGAGAGCTGTGATCTCGACGTGACATCAATGTCGGCCATGCACCACCCAACAAGATCTCATCGCTGCCTCCATACATGCACTGGTCAGTGGTGAAGGTGGCAGGGCAGACCGTCGCTTCTTCGGGGGTGGCGGACCCGCGATGGCTGACTTGACTGGTTCGGGTGAGCCTGGCAGAGCGGTGAGGTTGACTAACCCAGATTGGTAGACAGTGTCGACGACCTGGTATCAAGAGATCGGGGCATCAGCTTCGGTCTCTGCTGTGGCTGAGTGGTCTGGGGAGCGGTCCGAAAACTGGTCCCAAGGGCCCTCAGTTGTCCGAGGGGAAGTCTCCAAGCCCTGTGGAGGTGGAGCCAGAGTGATATCCAAATGGTTCCCCTGGGGTTCTGGAGAGGAGTATCCTGGAGTCTGTGGTATCTGCAGGATTTCCTGGGAGCGCGGGGGAGTCACTGGCGGGCAGGGTGATGAGGGTAAGTCAGCACCGGAGGCCTGAGTCGACCCGGGGTCAACTAATTGCAGTGCACCTCCCAAGTTGCCCACTGGCACTACCAAAGATCTAATGGTAGGCCTGGCTGGAGGTGTTCCCGCCAGTGCAGCCCCTGAAGCCCTCTTGTCAGCTACTGGAGGTGACTTGTGTCGCCAGGGTTTGGACGAGATCGCCGATATGCAGGGGGGTGTCGCCGAGTTGGTCCGGGGCCTGTCGGTGGCTCAGCGACGTCTGGAGCCCTTTGGTTAGGCTTGCCTGGCTGTAGAGGAGCCCAAACGTCCCGCAGGAGACCTGGTACGCCTGTCCCGCCGGCGAGAGGCATGGGAATGGTGTGGGGACGAAGATTGTCGCCCAGTCCGCGATGAGCGTGAGGCGGATCTGTAGGCCCGTGAGGGCGGAGATCGGCGTGCAGCAGAGCCGGCACTCGTCCGAGACGAGGCCCTGGAGCGTCTGCCCCGGTCGGGGGAACCACGTCATTTCTTTAGAATTGTGGAATTGCAGTATTTTGCCGAAATTCTACATAAATGCAAATTCTTACAGCTGAATGCTTTCTGATTCTGCAGAATTCTGTCGAAATATACAGAACATATACTCTAAATCATGCAGAACAAGATCCTTGCACAAAATTGCAAAATTACAGAATTGTGCAGAACTCTTGCTGAAATGCAAATTTACTCCATGGACTGCCTTTACTTTAGGGAACTGTAGCATTCTGCATCTTTTTGCAGAGCCAAATTCCTGTGGAACAACGTTATTTCTTTTGGAATTCTGCAATAGATTTAGATGCAGTTGACTAATAAATCATTGCCAAAGGTTCATATTCATTGCATGCAGTAACCTAAGCCAAAGAACACTACCGCTTTTGGCGACACTGGCATAATGATATAAATTTATTGGGACTGAGTGTTATTATTTTGCATTCGTAGTTTACCATCTCGAAGAAATTCTTGAAATTGACTATGTTTATAATCTACAAATTGGATATAAGTGAAAATTTCAAAGAATTTTTTTCACCATTATAGAAAAATTGAGCTGAAATTATGCATGTGCTTGTTTTACTAATGTGGTTAGGGGGTGACCATTTAATTTTAAGGGAGGCTTTGAGTTTTCCTCGGTGAGAAAATTATTCATTTCACAGTAAAGATGACAGTAATTATTTATTTTGAGTGTGCAACGTACCAAAATTATCTGTTCTCAAATCAATCCACACTCACTAAGGAAGTACCCCCAACAAGAAACTATTTATTTCATGACTGCTTGAAAAGAAATTATTTATTTCACCAAATTGAGCAAGAAATTACCTATTTAAAGAAAATTCTAACCCTCCCACCCCCACCGATTATTGAGTTGTCGCCTCTTTATTGGTTTTGTGTCTCAAATTGGAACGCTCAGCTTGGAACAAATTGATACAGGTTAACAAGTTTTTTCAACAGACAAAGATAGACCAATTTCATCTATTTGGTGGTCAAACAAATAGATTTCGATTTTTTCGCCATGGTTACATTAGGAATGCCGCTCCAAACAAAAAAACCCACTTGTTTGACACCACTTTGCATAAGTTAATGAGTCATATAACCAAACTGCATTGTCAGAATTTTTTTTAGCCGCTGCTCGTTGCGTACCACAGCCTCAAAGTTTCAAAATTTAACATTTAATCCAATGACTGTTTTTGCGAAGATTTTCAGTTATGCAAAACATCTATTTTTTTGAGTACCAGTTTGGCCCCTAAACATTTTCTTTTGGCCAAAATCAACCTTACCAAAATATTTCAAACTATTCAAAGGGTCATTAAATCCAGTATCATTAAAATCTGAGTCGGGCCACTCAGTTACTATATGGGACATCTGCCTGGTTTTCTTAGACACAGCCAATTAATGTTCATATTCAAATTGAAGGCCTTCTTGAGATTTTGTTTTTCAAGTTATAGAGAACCGCGTATTGCAAAGATCAACAAAAAGTAGCAAAAACGAATGAAATCCCCACTATTAATTGTATTAGGGCATGAATTTCCCAGTCCTAATTAGCTAGCCTAGTGCATAAATACAGTATGTAAACCCCAATTGTCTATTCATCATATGACATGAATTTTAAAATTTTCAGCTGACAAAACTGTCAGGTAATCCTTCCCCAAATTTCAACATTCTGCATGTGCCCCATGAAATGGCAGAAATAGCATTGAATGCTTCACACCGCTACAGGGATAAGTCTCACAGAGCCAGAATTAATGAATACCAGTACCTCCTTTCAACTATACGTCAAAATTGGATAAATTACAATGGTAGTGATTTGTGTCTGGCTACAGTACCATCAACTGCATCATGGACATATATAGAGTGCGAAAAACAATTTGTGAATGTCACTTTCCTTTGTCAGCATACAACAGCTTCCGAAAATATGCAAGAAACCCACAAAGACTGTCAGGATACTAATCGTGATTATTACTGTGACAATGGATGGGTCTGGGGACACAAAATGTGTCTGAAAATTGAGTATTTTACTGAGGATCATGTCACCAAAGAAGTGCTGCAATCTGCATGCAAACAAATTGGAGGTTTAAGTGAACTAAATGATACTAAAATAAATCAAGTAAGCCATTTAATGGCGCTTGTACTATCATACCATGGCTCAAACTTTGTTATCTTCTTTCGGGGAGACGAAAAAATCTCACTGTTCACATCAGCCAAAAGCATTTCTGAAGTGAGCGGTACTTATTTTGCATCAGACATAAATATACCATTCTCCATGGGAAAAGGGAAACAGGCTGGTGTGGTATGTTTCAAACAACCACTACCAATTAAACAATTGTGTGAAGATGGACTTAAACCTTGTCTTAATGGTGACTGCATTGTAGAGACTTACTTCTGTGATTCAAAACCACATTGCATTGATAGCAGTGACGAGGTGAACTGCACTAACCTTTGCTCAGACTCACAAAATGCAAGCCTTTCCTTTCGATGCTTGGATGGATCTTGCATCCCAATTTCCAGGTTATGTGATCTCATACCAGACTGTCAGCTTGGGGAAGATGAAGAGGAATGCCCAGATCTTTCCCAATACAACAAACTATGGAGCCCCTTGATGGTTCAGAAACAAGAGCAATTGTGTGTCCGAACTGATTCAAATGCCCTAAATGCAATGCTCTATCAGCAATGCAATATGACATGTGATGAGAAAGTTTTTTCAAGTAAATATTTCAATTTCACCAGTATTGATTACACTAAATACATATGTCCTTTTGGTTCAACTATTTGTTATCCTAAATCATATGATTGTGTGCATGACAAGGACTTTTATGGAAACATTATACCATGTGAAGAAGCTTGGCAATTTCAAAATTGTCCATATGGATCACAGTGTGACAATTTATTTTGTAAAGACAAATACTTATGCCAGAATCAAAACTGGTGCATCCCTTACAGACTAGTTTGCAATGGCATCCCAGAGTGTCCACTGGGAGACGATGAATCAAATTGTTCTTGTGAAAGGATGCTACGCTGTTCTAAGGAGAACATTTGCGTTCATCCAACTGAAGTATGTGACGGGGTTCTGCACTGTCCTTTGTCGGGAGATGATGAAGCTGTATGCCTACGTAACTGTCCGCAACATTGCTCTTGTCTTGGGCGGGCCATTTTGTGCATCAATCCATTAAGCTTAGATCACAACAGATCTTCAATAGCCGTAATAAGATTAATGCAACCTACATTTGTCAAGAAAATTGAATTGCAAAATGCCTGGTTTGTAGATCTTTCAAACTCACATATCTCTGATATGTTGCTGATTCGGAGGTTAAATGTTCCAAAACTTGTCAAACTGAATCTTTCCAATAATCCAATTCGGAGTATGTCTTCACAGCTTATTAATTTCCATTATTTAAAATATCTGTATCTGGAGCAAACTTGGCTGGACAGAATCACAGATGATTCCTTCTCCCATTTCTTACACTTGATATTGATATCACTGAAAAATTCACCAGTGTATCAAATTGATATCTGTGCATTTTGCAGACTAAAGAAGTTGCATCATATTGACTTGACTAATACACATTTAATACATATTTCCAAATCACTTTTCTATGGAATAAATGATCTCCAAGAACTACATATCAGCAGTGAAAGACTTCAAACAGTTTCAAAAGACTTTCTCTTGATGAATTTATCAAAGTTCTCAACAAACAGTTTGAGCATGTGTTGCTTGAAAAGAATTGTGAAAATTGATCAATGTCAAAATTTCAGTGAAATTCAACAACGTGAATTATGTCCATTTGATTACCCTGCAAGAGCAGTGGCTGTTCTCCCATTTCTGCTTTTAGTTGCTTTTGTGAATGTGTTAGGAATGCAACACTCTTATCAGCCTATGATAATCTCCTACTTCAGTTTGATTTTCTTCAACAGCATGACTGGTCTTTCCACTACAATTATATTGATTATTTTCCATTTCGAACAACAACAAATTAGCAGCTCTGATACTCTGGCAGTTGGTAATGACCAGAGTATTAATTGCCAAGTGATAGCCAAATGTACATTTGTGCTTAATATTCTGCATCCAATTATTTCTATGCTTTTTTATTTTGAAACGCACAGAACGCTTAAATCTCTTACAGCGGAAAAACATCGTAATGGACAATATATTTTGCTTCTTGTGACTATCTTTTGCCTTATTATTGGAATTATGCAGATCACTGGAATGGGAGATTCACCAAGTCCTGTATGCACGATGAAACTAAATTCGATGGAGAAGTCATTGTTTGTTGCTTCACAGATTTTGATATTTTTAGTGATGACCACTCTTGATATCGCACTTTCAAAAAATTTGACACAGACTCGTAAAGCCACTGGAAGGAAACTGAGTAGGAACGACAAGCTCATCCTGGCCAGGTTCATTGTGTACAATTCAGTTATGGCTTCCTCATTGATACTTTACTGTATTGAGCTTATGTTGGAAATCCATAACAGTGTTGTATATATCGCAACACTGATGTTTCGGTTAGTGTTACCCCCATTGGCTTTTCCTCTCACTTTTGTCTTGTCTACCAAACAGTTTAAGCGAAAACTGGAGAAATTACTCCGCAACGAGTGAGAGGAAGGTAAATTATACATTGTCAATAAATGGTTTGTGTGATCAGTGAAATAAACATATTCTTCAGAGGAGATGACAAGGCAAGCAAGAACAATATTTTATTTTCTGGATAAATAGGAGAGCTAGAGATAACAAGACTAGTACTGATCGAAATGACATTATCATTCTCAAAAACTATGTATTAAATCACGTTATTCATTTACATGGAATAATAGAGGGTGTAGAACATCAAATTATATCACATAATTCACATATATATGTAAAGAAAAATCCAGTTTCATAATAAAAAAAGATATTTGTACCTAAATCATTAAATATAAAATCAAATGTAAAACCATCAATAAGAGTCTCTCAGTTCTGCAATCACAGACGTCTTTTATCACACTGACAATATCACTGTCTCTTTTGTTAATCTTTTTTAACTGTCTCTGCCCTTGCTGCAGCAGCACCCTATACATATCAAAGTTGGCTTCTTTGCATATTACAGTCAGGTTCCCACCAATAATGCTCCTCTGATCAACCATACACATCTTGGCCAAAAAAGCCACTCTTTCATTGTCACTTTCTTTCATTGTAAGAAGCAATTTCAAGAATCTGGAATAAATCTGGTTCAATGCACTTGGACAATTCAGCTATTGAGGCAAAAAGTGTCTATGAGTTGTGTAAGGCAGGTGCAACAGTCGCCTCACACACCTGTTCCACATTGTCTGAAAATTGGTTACTGATTTGTCTGAAAATCTCCAGGCTTCCGATCCATAAAAATGGGCACACTGAGCATTGAACACCTTGCTCACAATGTCGCCACTACTTTTTCCAAGTGTCACACATACTGAATTAACTCTCTGAACAAGGTCACTTCTTTTAATTCTAATTTCTGCACATACCTTATGCAGTTTCCACGCAAGGTGTTTAACCTCATCTTTTCACTGCAGCTGGATTCCACATTTAGCATTGACACAATACCAGTACAATTACTTAACCACTTTCGAATAACCTGTGTTAAGTGTTGATACAATCCTGTATAGATGTTGTGATATGACAGGATGTAATGAGGTGAAGAGTTAAACCAATATCCACTGTGAGTGATGATGCAATCAATCAGCAAAGTCCCATCTGTCTGCTGTTGGAGACTTGATTTCTGACTAGTGCAGAGCTGTTCATACAGACCTGATATTGGATTATTTAGACCTTCCATATAAATTGCTCGCTTTTCACTTAATAAAATATCATACCACAGCGAGCTTGAACAAACTTTGGGGTTAAAAAAATTGACCAAGAAAACGATTAGCGCAATGATGTAGAGGAAGGTCAGACGAACATTTTGATATATCAAACGAAAAAATCTGTTGGGAATCTTTTGAGATATTTGAGTTTTAGACTTTTTTATTTATCACACCCTATTCTTAACATGTAATATCCATGAAAAGTGATCAAAACTGTCAATTTTTCCTGTTAGGTAATATCTAAGATAAAAGTCATTATTCAGAGGTAAAAATATGCAGTCATTGTCTCTGCAGAAAGTATTTACCACTTCATCCAGACTGACAAGGTGTGATAAACCTATAACAGCTAACATTTCTGGCTAAAGGCCTGAGAAAATGTTTGCAGTACCAGGTTGTGTTAGGGACCGTTCAGAATTTATGACTGGGGGGGTGGGAGTTTTGCTGGAACTTCCCGTCAAAAATTGATACCCCCCCTTGAGTTTCATGCGGATTTTTAGTACCCCACCCTTAGGTTTCATGCATATTTTTAGTACCCCCCCCCATCGACATACAAAGCAATACACACATACATACTGTTATACACAGCCACGAGTACAGATTCGCGTCATTTCGCAGACTTTTGCCCGTAAAAAAGTCATAATAAAATGAGTTTATGCGTGTTTTTTAACATTTTTTCTTTGTTAAAATTTCTTACCCCCCCCCCTTGGAAGCGTTGTCAAAAATTAATACCCCCCCCTTGAAACACGTGTGAAAAGTTAGTACCCCCTCAGCCAAAACTCCCACCCCCCCCCCAGTCATAAATTCCGAACGGTCCCTTAGTTTCATAATTCTGGTAAATAACTTTAGCAAATGTGGTCTCATCATCTCATTGTAACAGGTTTTGTTGAGTTTTGTGTGCATTTTATCAAAAATTTTGCCACCGTGAAACAAGCATTTCATAACAATGTAAAAGGATAGACAAAGTTGAGTTAATTATCAGACAATGCATGCATAGAATGTTTGTTAGTATTTGCTTCACTATGAAGTTGAATCCCCTGATATTACATGAAAAGTCTTTGCAATTGGACAAAAAGACAAAAATATGATTAAAAGCTATAAATAAACAGTAATATTCATGCTTAATGTATTTTGAGTACTTTAAATGGATGTTGGATGTTTAATGTTGATGTAGGTTATCTGGCATCCAAAATCAACAAATCCTTAATTGTATAGAACAACAAAAATAGCAAAAATTCAGTAAATTATGTGAAAATGTAGTTAATACAAACATGTACAACTATGGCACATTAAGACTGCAATGTCAAAGTATTTTACTCCATACTTTACTTAATGCTTCCAAAAATTCTATCTATGCGTTTTCTGATGATTCACTCAACATTCGCTACACTTAACATGGTTGCAAAAGTACTTGTTTCACAGTGGTGAAATTTCTTAAAAAACACATAAAAACCTCAATAATACACCATAGAGTTCAAAAGTGAGGTAGATTCTACTACAATTATTCACCAGAATGATGAAACTGAGGACAAGCTGGCAAATAAACATATTTTATAAATTTTCTGAGAAATGTTTACTGTTATAGGTTTATCACACTCTGTCAGTCTGAATGAGGTGGTATGTACTTGCTCTTGTGGCAATGACTGCATATTTTTACTTCTGAATAATGACTTTTATCTTGGATATTACCTAACAGGAAAAATGGGCAGTTTTGATAATTTTTAGATGGAGATTCCATGATAACAATAGGGTGTGATAAATAAAAAGTTTAAAACTCAAATATCTCAAAAAATTCCCAACAGATTTTTTCGTTTGATACATCAAAATGTTCGCCTGATCTTCCTCTACATCACTGCCCTAATCGTTTTCTTGGTCAATTTTTTTAACCCCAAAGTTTGTTCAAGCTCGCTGTGATACATCAGGAGGTGAAATGAAGTTAGGGTGATGATTCAGGAATTATACAAAAAGGAATTAGTAAATGTGTAGAATTGACAATAACGAATGGGCAATATTCAGTGGTGTGGCAGGGGCTTTAGATCATTTATGTAAAGTGGTCTACTCTTGCAAATAGAGTATCTGTCAACTGTCGTTTGTCATGATTACACAATAAACATCCCAAGCAACATAATTGAAAGAAACACAGAAACTTATTTCTGGCTAATGACTATGTACTATACATGAAGACAATTACAATGGTGTCATGCAATTTGCTGTCTGTCAACCTCATCTCCGAGTCTTGTTGCTAACCATTAGCCAGTCTCAATTGCATCTTTCACCAACTCAAATCTATTACAGGATGTGCCTAGCTGGTCTGTTCCAAAGTTGTAAGCAAATGCAATATGTGGCTGGCCGTCAAACTGCTGAAATATGATGTCACCATGGACCAACACTAAATGAGATGGAAGAAAGATACATACGGCATTGTCATTACAGAGTAGAAAACGATAAAGGGCAGATGAATGGAAAATGCGATAATGACATTTTTCATGTTTGGTGGTTCTTGGCATATTGCTTTGGCCTTCATGGAGATTATACAAGCACATGTGCAGTTTCAGATACTGTTGTATTAGTGGCATCAAAACCAGCAGTGCTGTTGTAAGTGAATAAACAGCACAAAAAAATATTTTCACCACTGAGAGAAATATGATGTCACCATGGACCAACACTAAATGAGATGGAAGAAAGATACATACTATTTTACAGAGTAGAAAACCATAAAGGACAGATGAACGGAATATGCGATAATGACATTTTTCACATTCAATGGTTCTTGGCATATTGTTTTGGGCTTTCATGGCCATTTTACAAGCACATGGGCAGTATCAGATGCTATATATTTGCCACCAAAACCCAGTAGTATTGTTTTAAGTGAATGAATGACACTCAAGAAGTTATCCACACAAAATGTTTTCATAAAATGGAAAGGTACTATAGACATTTAGATATACAGGATGAAAAAACATCTCATTTACTGTTTAGAAATCTTGCATTTTGCGATGCGTTTTGGACGTCCCCCTCAAATGTTTGTTATGGAATCATCAACATCAGTACAGTGTGAAATATTTTATTCCTTTTTTCATTTAATCACTATAGTGCACACATAAAGTCACAACCACATCAGTCATTCCGAATAATGGAAAGGCCCTCAGTGTCAACCTGTCATGTTTTTTTTATCATGCAAGTGTAGCATTGTCAAGCTGTGAACATAAACTCTTTGGGAATGAGCAATTCAATCAACTCCTCTTCAATAACATGAAAACCCCATTTGAAGCTTTCAGGTTGGGTGATACTGTCCAATTCCTTGAAATATAGTCATTCAAAATATAGCTTTTAAAATTGTTTTCAATTTCAGCTAAATTAGAAGATTTTAATTCTCATGACTGCATACTTGTATAAATTCATTTTTGTAATCTGGCTCTTGAAATACATGTAGATTCCAAGATGCTACAGGTATATGCTTTACAGTATTCAGATGACAATAAATACAATCTTTCCATTTGTACATCATTAATACTACATCCAATCAAAATGACATATCGCCACAAATATTCGAGTTTATATTCTGTTGAAACATTGGCATACAATCAATTCGTTCAATAGTTATTATAAACACAATGTATGTCAAAGTGTATGTTTTGAAAATTACAAATAATTCATTGCCAAACAATATTGTTAAGTTGTCTAAAAACTGTCTATTAATTTATTCATGCAATATCCATGATGGAAAGTTTTGCCCATGTGAAAAAATCAAGTTCTTATAATTTATTGAAGAATTAAGACAAATCATCCATAATCAAAATATACAATTTGTAACTGGGATTGACATAAGTTATGACATACGTCTCAGTTGTATGCCAGTATTTCAGCAGAAATATCTTAATTTATCAATATACTGGCTCTGCCATAGCTTAAAAAATTTGTAATACAGCGAATGTGGATTAGTCTTTAGAAGCACTTCCTGTAATAGATCTGGCTCTGTGAAAGAAGCAACTTAACTCACTAATGGTTTGTGACAAGACTCAAAGATGAGGTCAGCAGACAGCAAATTACATGGCACCATTGTAATTGTCCTTCCTGTATGGTACATCAGCAGACAAATAAGTTTTCAGTCTTCCTTTTTTTCCCAAGATACTATTTTGTATTTTCACTGACGGCCATCGTGCTGCGGTCGAGACCATAATTTGATAAAATGCCCTTGAAAGCTTTGAACAATACGCCAAGAGGTAATATTGTTCCTTCTCTGGCTCATCCACCTACTGATGTGTAGCTAACAGGTTTAAAATTAATTTTTTTAGGTCATGGCATCACAATCGTATCGCATTATTCTGGTACATGTACTATGCCTTCTGTGAATCATACTGGGCAGTTTGTTTGTTTTATTATGCCCATTTCCATTTGGTTTTCCACAACCACTGGTTATCGATTTGTAATTATTCACTTCACAAGGTACTTTATTAAGTCATTTTAATAATTTACAAAATATGCTGCTGTTTCGGCATGTCATGCTCTTATGTGAATTAGTTTATTTTGATAAACATGCTGAAAACCTTGTGTTTGATTAAGGTCATGTGAGTTATCTGAAATTCATTCAGTCTTGCTGCTGCATTAAAAAGGCATTTTGCGTACATGTCCCTAATGATAAAACAGCATAATGGAGTTTTAATTTGACAAGTGGAGTAGATGTGAACAAGGCAATATTTGCACAGATGAATGATGCTCGATAGAAACGTCAAATTCAATGTTTGAATGAGAGTCAGGCCAAACAGAGCTTAGTGGTCTTTTAATCAGACAGTCAGAATCTCATGACTAGAATATTTATGGAGTGTATTAATGCAAATTTGCAAGTCTGTGATGCCCAGGAGACTTGTTGCAAGCAATAAGCCACATCTAGTATCTAAAACAGTTTCAGTTATATGCCGTATTTATCATTTTAAAAAAGCAGCATCCTGCTGTTTCTTCAAAAATTTAATAAACATATACTAACTTTAATATCTGTGACATTGAATATTACATGAAGGTGAGTGTCGGCTAGAAGGGACCAAAAGGTCATTCAAGAAAAATGCCGCCTTCGAAACAACATCTTGTTTTACAGTACTTGCAATGCATGTTCTAACCTCTCTGAAAATAACACAGCATGGTTTGAATTGTATTTCTCATACTCAAGGAAAACAGTAAACTTCTTCAAAAGAAAGCACTTCAGGACCAAGGGGAGCACTTTGCCTTGGAAGAACTGCAACTGGGAGGACACCTGGTGGTATTGGCACAATGCAACAAGGACAGCCTCTTTGTCAATAAATCCAGAATACTTTTTCTTGATGAATAAATGAGAACCAGGAAATTATAGCTCAGTGTGAGGCGATCGGTGATCCTTTAAGTGCTGCTGTGTACCAATGCTCTCAACTGGGCTGCAGTAATCCACAGAGAGTTGTTCTGCGGAGCAATCAATTGAGCTGCCCTGTTTCTCGGATCCATGGACCTACACAAAGTATCATGAACCTTGACATGAATATCTTACTCCCTGTAAGAATGTCTTCTTAGAGAAAGATAGCTCAAGAGAAATGATTCATAAAATTCTTAATTTAATTTTGCCATGATTTTATACGTATATTTAAGGTGAAACACCTATGTCATAATTTTATTATATGTTGGAAATGGATCAGTTCTATACTACTCTATGGGCACATTTACGATGTAGCAATGTTTGCAACAACTTCACTGTGTTCGTCAAATGACGTATATTTATTTGTTTGGTAGAAATTATGTTGTCACGTTGTGAAGCAACATCAAAGATATGACGTAAGCATGTGCCCTTGTGGCGAGGTTTTTACAACATTGTGAGGCAATGGCAAGGGTTGGACGTTGGCTGCAACATTGTGGCAATGTTGTAAAAAACCCCAACGTTGTGTTCACATTGTGGTAACATCTCTACCATGCTTATCTTCGTGACCAACAGGCCAGCCCTCCACCAATTAGCAACGTCGTGTTTACGTCGTGTGTCATTGCATAATAAAAAAAATTAATGAGTTATAAACTCAGCATTGCAGACAGACAGACCGTCAGGCAAATTCTTTATTGACTTGCGTAAGAAAAACACCCAGCCCCCAATCAGCTTACAAGCCATAATTCAATCCAAAATTAACCATATAAAACATTCTAAAATTCACAATCAACACACTCATTATATTTACATTATTCGAACAATATAAAAAAATCCAGGAAACTTGAATACTAGTGTTCCTGAAAAATATCATGTCTTCGTTGTCTCTTTTCCACAGGGTGAAACTATGTGATACATAATGCAGTTTGGGTCCTTGGAGCTCGAAAACAGTGCAGCTCAATTGATTGCACTAAAGCTCTCTGTTGGATTTGGCAGATTATTGGGCCCAGTTGAGAGCTGAGGCACACAGCAGCTTTTATGGGCCACCGCTTTCCTCACACTGAACTATCATTTCCTAAAACTGCCATGGTATTTTGATTTAATATAAAGAGGGTCCTTGTTACATTGCTACACCAAGTCCAGGTGCCCTCCCAGCTTTAACTCTTCCAAAGTGCTCCCAATGCTTTGAACCCTTTCTATTGAAGAATTGTGTAGTTTGCAAAAGAAGGCTTCAGAAATTCAACTGAATATACCATCTCAAATTATGCTATTTAAATAACTCAAGCCAAATCATGTCATATACATTGAATTTTAGTCAATGCAAATGTATTAGAGCTCTTTGCAGAATGGCAGTCCACTTGAAAAATTAATTTTCTTATTTTCAATTTGCAAACTGGCTCTGCCATGTCTTTGACGGTTTTCTGTTGGTCTCCTGATCTTCTTATTTGATGAAGTACCTCAAGTCATTAATTAGTTTGTTTATTGTCATCTATGCTGCCAGATATGATAAGCGCTGAATCAACTGATTAACCACAACTGACACAAACCAAACATTTTTAAGCCAGGGACATCACACAACCAAGTTGGAAGTTAATTTTGAAACTGTTTGGACGGCCAATTTGCAATCAGCTATGATGCTTGCAGTTTTCAACTTCAATAATTAGACATTTCAGTTGGGCAGTATAATCCAATCGAAATGTCGCCGATATCAACTGGTCAAAGTCAGTCTCAATTGTGAATTGCAAGTTAATTTCAGAAATCACATTTTATATCTAATGGTTTTTAATTTCATGCAAATCATTCAGATTATGGCATGCACTTAGAACTTGCAGTATCAAAGGCATTTGTCATATTTTATCACACTGGCATTTGACAAGGAAAAAAGGCCATGATAAATTTATACTTGTATTTTGTTTCTTCCAAAACACACACCTTCATTTGCTTTCATAACATTTTTGAGATCTTGAATAATGAGGAACTTCAGATTAACATTCTTGGAAAGTCTAGTGTTTGACTTAGCCAGTGAGATTCATCAGAATAACCACAGCAAAAAAAAATCAGATAAAGTCACTGATTATAAGATATAGTAGCCAGTCTGCATATACGTATATATGTATCCGGTCAGCTACATATAGTTGATTAATTTTGAATGACTTGAAAACAAGTCAAAACTAATCCTATGCCATACATTTCCAGTTTGCCTGGTACATGCAGAGAGGCAAAATTTAGGATAAAGCAGACCTATTCACCACATCTTTCTTCAATCATTCAAATTAATATAAGCTTTCAAACAGTACAGGCTGAAATTTTCATCAAGAGAAATAATGTCAAGTCAGTAGTTTCACCAATGGAATAATTTTGAAAAACTCAAGGGCTCTAAAATCACAAATAAATCAAATCTAACCTCCATGAAAAAAACCAGCATGGTTCCATTCACTTAATTGTGTTGAATTTCTAAAGCACTCTCATGAGAAGCAATAACCCTCTTTAATTGAACAAGTTCAGAGGCCATGGGGAGCACTTTGTCTGAAAGAATAAAACTGGGAGGACGCCTGCTGCTGTAGCAACAATGCAGCAAGGACAACCTCTTTGTCAGTAAATCCAAAGTACACTCTAAAAAATTCCAGACAAAATTGGTTTTTTAGATTCAAAATGGTTCTTTGAAAAACCAAATTTCAATGCAAAAAACCAACATGGATTTTTTTAAAAATCCATGTTGGTTTTGCATTGAAATTTGGTTTTTCAAAAAACCATTTTGAATCTAAAAAACCAATTTTGTCCCAACATTTTTTAGAGTGTACTTTATGATGGATAAATGAGAACCGTCGACCATTTCATGCTCTCAACTGGGTTCCAATAATCTGCCAAATCTCAGTGGTGGAACCAGACGGGGTCATCTAGGGGGGGGCGCGTGTGTTTCGGCATTTACAGGCAGTCAGGCGCGCGTTGCCTAGTATTTTCTTCAAATATACTATTATTAATCTCAGTGGTCCAAGGGGGGGGGGGCTAGGCCCCCCTGGATCCGCCACTAAGTCCTGCAGTGCAGAGCTTTGAATGTGGTGCAATGAATTAAGCTGCCCTCTTTCTCAGCTTCAAGGACCCATTCTACATGAAATCTTGGTATGACATATTCACCACATCTTTTATTTTTACTCCCCTTCTTCTCAAAGAGAGCCTGAGAGAGAGAGAGGGGGGTATGCCATTCCCTTTTGTATAATAATGTAGTTTCTTCTTTAAATGTGCTTGAGTAAATGTACAATGTAAAGTAATTTTCTGACAATTCTTGATAGATAAAATACATTACATCAGATATTCATTATTCATCAATTTGTTGCCGTTAATGACATGACCTCTAAAATACCCTGGTAAAGTGTTGACAAATATAAAAAATCACCTTGGTACGCAATCTGAACCAGACCAAATTTTAAACAGAACCAACAAAAAATGTCTTAAATTTTCTCAGTACATTGATAAGTTATTAGTTATAACTGGATACTTACAGTAACTTGGAACATAATGTGCATTATTCCATGGAAGACAAACAATGGAAAGACTTTCAAAAATTACTAATTGTCCATGGCCAATATCTGGACAATTGAACAGTCGAGGTTAAAACAATTGTGTTATTACAACCACAGCAACCACTTCACTTGTCATTTAAAAAAACCAGCAAAATCGAAGACCGAATTCTCAATTCTAGCTCTTGTAAATGTTGAGCTGATTTTCCTGTTCACATGTATCACTGTAGCTCAAGTTTTATAAGTGGATTTATTTGGGGTAAATTGTTGCTAATTAAATATCCCTATGCAAATATAACAATGACTTCCTTGACTGGGAATACATCTGAATCTGAAATTGTGATAGTATTCCCGAGCTAATGCTATAATATGTGTTAATCATTGCTAATAAAAGAGATCTTTAGTTGAAATACATACACCGGCCAGTGGCCATATGGGATTACCTTGCTTGAAAAGTGCTTGCTTGTTTGCTGATTTGGTTTATCTGTTACAGAAACGGACTACCTCATTAATAGTCATGCACTGAAATGCATTTTTTTCAGAAAATTAATCAATTTTCTCAAGACATAAAAAAGGGCATTTTGAACATAGTTCATTCAACGGTGATTAAAATATGGTTCCTAATTCCCAAGTGCAGCAGCAAGTGTAGTCTTGCATGTACTGAAATGGTCATTTTAATTGAGGAAGGCTCCCTGATGAGAATCCAATTAAAAAGACCAGTCCTGTTTTGGTCGCTTTACATGCAACATTACCTCTCAAAGATCCACTATGGGCAAGTAATTCAAATTTCAATCATATCCAATCAATTTACAGTCCTCGTCATATTTTCATGGAATCTCAAGTTCTTTTCTATGCTTTTGAATTATGATTTCAGAGATGTAGCATTGCAGTATATGTAAATTAACTACAAGCTGTGATGTAATTTTAAACTGGGTCAGATTCCCTGGCTTCCAGCCAATGTGGATCCACCAAACTGAGCATCACAGTTGTTCTCAGTGTCAGAGTGAAAATTGGGTTGGGGAAAACTCATACAAGTTCCACATCACAGCCTCTCAGCCAGTGGGCTGCCAGAACAAGTATACATCACATAATCCATGTGTTTACAAACAAATTGTCAAAGCCTTTTGTTTATAGTTCTATCAAAGTTTAAAGTTGTAAATTAGCAAGTTTGTAGAATAATCAAACAACTCTACGGGGATTATAACAGTTGTCTACTGTGAATACCCACAAAGCTGCCATTTGGTAGGATTAGACTGGTGATTGCTTGTGATAGATCATTGGGATCACAAATGTAATATTTCCTTCAGTATATTAATGTTTGAACTGTGATGCATAGTTACTGTCAGCCCATTGGCTATCAAGCTATGATGATGTGGTTGTAGGGGCTGTCCCTGATAAAATGCTTACTCTGACACTGAGTTGAAACTGTGATGCTCAGTTTGATGGATTCGTATTGGCTAGAAGCCGGGGAATCTGACCCAGTTTAAAATGACATCACAGCTTGTAGTTAATTTACATATATTGTAATGCTAGAATAGAGTCATCTCTGACATCAAAGTTCAACAGCATAGAAAAGAACTTGAGATTCCACATAAATATGACGAGGACTGTGAAACATATTGATTGATATTGACTTCTTTTAATGTACCAGAGAGTAAACTGGGTTTATTTCTGGGCCAATTTTGACACACGAAAGAACCAAACTTACATAAAACTCCTTTCTAGGCTCTTGCGACTGAAGGTTTAATTGTGATGTATTTAAAATGCCATTTTGTTGAAAAAATATGAGCTGGGTCAGCTTCCATGTTCATGACAGATCCTTTGCAAAGTTATTTTATATTTGATGGTTTTGTGATGTCATTAACCATTCGTTACACAATGGTATGCAATACATTATTACATGACGGTGACATTGATTTGCAATCATGCTGCAATGTTGATTTTTATTCCATGAATATTAATCATCTTCATTGAAATGTTAATTTTGTTGCAACTCATATCATGCATTGAGTATTGGATACTATTTCAAGCCAAATCTATAAAAGTGTAGTTATGATATAATGCATACATTTCAATTTGATTTTACCAAAAAAAATCGTAAAATCTTTTATGACCATGAACATCACAGACCATAATTGTATATGGCCTATCTCAAAAATAATGAAGCCAAAGTGTGACATGACCATCAAAATTTTAAAATGTATTTTTTTATGAAATGACCTAAGCATATTGTAAAGAAAATATTTAAGTTCCAGAAACTATATTGGCCATGGTGCTTTGATGAGTGGAAATAATTGATAACAGCTGAATATTACAGAATTTTTAAAAATTTGTTTTTCTTGGCAGTCAAGCATAACTGGGCTGAATGGTAATTTGTCGTAAACTTAAATCCTTTTTCTTTATTTGACAACAACTGGCACATTTTTAAAAGTCTTCTGGACGATTGTCATTCAAAAACCCCAAATATATTTTGAGAAACACCCAATTTTTCGAAATTTTTCGGAAATTTCTTTTCAAAACTTACATATATTAACCCCAGAAGCATATTTTTTCGTTTAAAATGATTTTAACTGCATTATGTTATGCGTCTATATGTGGGCTTCAAATTGATACCAAATAAGTGCCACCAAAGTGAATGTCTGCTCAGCAAATGATGATAGAAGTGTGAGTTTTGGCCCATTTTTCGACATAAAAAGGCTGATTTTAAGTACTGGTGTGATATGAATCTTCAGAAAATGTTCTGGTTTTGACTCAAATCGATTTTATATTAATTATCAATCATAACTGGGGGTAAAATACAACCATTTACAAAATAAAAAATATTTTGTTACTGTTTATTGCCATTTTCGACAATTTGGCCCCAAATTTTAGAGAATGCTCCATAAATGTTAAAATTTTTGTAATTAGGCAATGAAACATACTCCAACTATTGAAATTAATTGTTAATTTTCACTCCAAGTAATGTTGGAATGATCGCTTCACTGTTTGTCCGAAAAAAAATTGAATACGATCAAAATTTTTCAGAGCGTTACGCGTGCGACGAACATAACTTTTGAATTTAATCACCAGAAACCAGTCAAAAACTTGGGTTAGTTTACAGATTAATAACACTTCATAGATGTACTATATTTTGAGCCAATCCAGATTAAAAACAGAGCTTTCCTAGCTCTGTACCATTTGAAAGTACTCTCGGCGTTACGCGTGCGACACATTCACCTTTCCAGCTATTCATTGGAATTTTTCCGTGAACTAGATTTTCCAGAATCATAAAAAGCTCCAAAACAACTAAGTAGATGTAATACTGGATCTCAATGGCAAAAAGATACTATTGAAATATGCTCAAGGGAAACTAGAGCATTTTGATCAGGAACATTCAAATTTGACTCAATTTTACAAAGTCAACCTTTAAACCCAAATAACTCAATCATGTCAAAACAAGTGGATGGAAGTGCTTGTTTCAAT